>CM076575.1:36473849-37221637 GCA_034641835.2 Pinus albicaulis
CAAATAGTTAAGTAAAATGTTGATAGAACATATAAGTGGATCTTATAGAAGACAAACCAGAAACATAAAAATGTGATGGTGCGTTACGGCGGTCAACAGGATGCTTCAACCAGCAAAGTCTCCTTGATCAGCCAACCCAGAATGTGTCACAACAATCCTCCAATCAGCTACCGAGTCAACCCAAGTCAACTCCAGAAAAGTCAACGCTGTCCAGAAAAGTCAACGTAGGGCAGTAAGCTAAAATTCAACGCAGCAACAGTTCGGTCAACCCTTTGACCTCGATTTCAGTGCCAATGTGTACGGCCTCTCAAAATCGAACTTTCCAACAATTTTCAGCCCTTTCGGACCATGCATTGACCAAAGTCAACGCTGGTCAAGCTTCCAGCAAAACCCTAGCTGCAGAAATTCGTCCTTCCTCTCAGCCATACAGATTCGTCCTTCTTCTTCTTCACACGTGTGGGCTGAACTTGTCCTCCAAGGAGCTCGTACTAAATCAGATGAGAGAAGAAGATGTGTGTTGAGTTGTTGTGAGATGCTCTCCAACTTTGGCTGTATTTATATCCATCATTGGGGTGTGTGACACATCTGCTGGGGGTGTGAAACCTTAAGGCCGACCTGCACATATAATTTATTATAAATAATAAATTCAAAATAAATGTTCTGCTTATCGGATTAAGATATATTTTATATGGATTTTACACCTCTCCGAAAGAGGAATCCAACAAAAATATTAGCCTCTTAATCTGAGCATCACAACATGGAGTTTGGACCTAGTTGTCCAAATTTAACACTCCCTCTCAACTAGGGAGAACTCCATCCATCAATGCAATCAAACATCGTGCGTCATCCCGCCGTAACTTGCTTTGCTGGCCTCTTTATTTCAGAACAGAAGTGGGTCAGTCACAAAGACATCATCCCCCGACTGACATAATCAGTCCAGAGGTTCGAAACCTCTATCAGACTCATAAAGAGTCTCCAACCAACCCGAAGTTGGTTCATCTGACCCGAAGTCAGGCAGAGGTCCCAGACCTCACTAAACTTGATCCCAGATCAAGTGGTTGGACCGTGCCATCCTAGATAGAGAGCACGGCAATCTCTGATGCGTCCATCAGTCTTTGCTAATAGTCTCTAGCTTTTCCCACCTCATTGGCCAAATGAGAGGTACTTCCCATGAGCCCTGAACTCAATGGGTAGGATGCATACGGGGCACAGATAAATGAGTGGCTAACCAGCTCAATAATCACAAGGGTGGGGCAGAAGCATTATGAGTGCTTATAGCTCCGAGAAGCTATCCCCAAAGCCCCCCAGAGCTCCCAGAGCTCATCGTCCAACAGGACCCACATCATAGGGTCTTTCCACGACAACAAGACTCTCACGGAAGGTTAGGAACTTGACCTTCCCCAGGGGCTTAGTGAGAATATCCGCGACCTGCTCATCAGTTCCTATATGATCGAGCCTTACGGCACCTCGCTGTACCATATCCCGGATAAAGTGGTACCTGATATCAATATGTTTGGATCGGTTGTGGAACACAGGATTCTCAGTCATACGAATCCCACTCTGGTTATCACAGAGTATCACAGTGGTATCTAGCACATGTCCAAACAGCTCACTAAAGAGCTTACGCAACCAAACTGCTTCACAACAGGCCATACTTGCAGCAATGTATTCGGCCTCAGTGGTGCTCAAAGCCACCGACTTCTGCTTCCTGCTCATCCATGAGATCGAAGCAGAACCAAGATTGAAGCAACATCCCGATGTGCTCTTACGATCCACCACACTACCAGCCCAATCGGCATCAGTATATCCACGGAGTATCACACTCCCGGCAGTGTATCTCAGCCCATGGTTTATCGTGCCCCGAAGATATCTCAAAAGATTCTTGGCACCAACCCAGTGAAAGTGACGAGGCTCAACCATCTGTTGACTCAAAGTGTTCACTGCAAAACATATATCCGGTCGGGTGTTCACTAAGAACATCAAAGCTCCTATGAGTTGACGATACTCAGTAGGATTGGCCAAGATAGGCCCCGCAGCGCTGCCACTCAACTTCTTGAAGTTGAGTTCCATTGGTGTTGACACGGACTTGCAGTCCACCATACCAAATCTCTCTAGAAGTTTCACAATGTATTTTCCTTGAGAAAGGAAAATCTCTCCAGGTCTCTGCCAGACCTCCAGGCCTAGGAAGTAGTGCATCACTCCTAGGTCCTTCATCTCGAACTCAGCAGCGAGCTCCCTCTTACATTGATGAATGAGAGGGTCAGCACCTGTCAGGAAGAGGTCATCCACATATAGCACTAGAATGAGAGGCTTCCCCTGTACAACCTTGAAGTAAAGGTTCGGATCAGCATTACTTCGAGTGAAGCCCAGCTTCATCAAGTAACTATCCATCCTCTCGTACCAAGCTCGGGGTGCTTGCTTTAACCCATAGAGGGCTTTCTTCAACCTGCAGACATGAGTGTCTCGATCCTGAACTTCAAATCCCAGAGGTTGTTCTACATACACCTTTTCCTTTATTGCACCATGCAGAAAAGCGGTCTTGACATCCATCTGATGAAGACTCCATCCTTGCGTAGCAGCAAGGGCTATGATTGATCGAATGGTGGTATATCGTGCCACAGGTGCAAATATGTCATCATAGTCTATTCCTTCCTTTTGAGAGAAGCCACGGCAACAAATCTTGCCTTGAACTTTTCAGCACTTCCATCAGATCCATGCTTGATCTTGTAGAGCCATTTTGTGGTGACCACTAATTTGTCCTTCAATCTTGGAACCACATCCCAGACATCATTCTTCATTATGGACTCATATTCTTCGTGCATAGCATCCTTCCAGACTTGATGCTTTACGGCTTCCTCAAAAGATCCAGGTTCAGATTGTACAATAGTACTCATGGCAGCTAGATACCCTTGGTATCTACATGGCTTCTTGCTTTCTCGGAATGTCCCCCTTGGGGCAACATGTCCCTCAGCATCTTCGAGGGTATCTCTGAGCCATGATGGTCTCTTTCCTAGTGAAGGAGATGGATCAATAGGGTCCATTGGTCCTTCAATATCAGGCATTGTCTCATCCTGCGGTTCTTCTTGATTTCCAGGCCTTTCTTCATGATTTTCTTCAGATCTTGGAAGATCTACTACTTTCTTCAGGGAAGCATCTTCGTCAAAAGTGACATCATGGCATATCTCTACTTCCCTTTGACCAGGTACATAGACACTATAGGCCTTAGAAGTCTCACTGTAGCCCACAAACATTCCTTTCTTCCCAGAAGCATCCAGCTTACTTCTCTTTTCTTTCGGCACATGAAAATAAACAGGACATCCAAAAATTCTAAAATGTGAGACATCAGGTTTCTTACCAGTGAAAACCTCTTCGGGATTTTTGGAGTCCAGAGCGGAATGAGGGCATCGGTTTTGAATGTACACAGCAGTATTTGCATCTTCTCCCCACAGAAACTTCGGTAGACCCTGGTCACATAGCATGGCACGGGCAGCTTCCACAATAGTCCTATTCTTGCGTTTAGCAACACCATTATGCTCAAGAGTATATGCAGTAGTAGTCTCCCTCTTGATGCCAGCTTCTCTGCAAAAGTCTTTGAATTCATTTGACTCATATTCAGTGCCATTGTCGGTCCTCAAAATCTTGATCTTCTTTCCGGTCATATTTTCCACCAAGGCTTTGAAGGTACGGAACCACATGAAAGCCTCATCCTTCTTTTTCAAGAAGTATATCCAGGTTTTGCGAGAGAAGTCATCAGTGAATGTCATGTAGTAAGAACATCCTCCCAGGGATGTCACGGGCAACATACCAGATAGATCAGAATGGACTAGTTGCAAAATATCAGATGTCTTTGTGACACTTGAGGGGAAAGGTCCCCTTGTATGTTTTCCTTCGGCACAGCCCTTACATACACCTTCATGATTATTTCCAAAGTCAGGCATCCCTGTCACCACCTTCCTTGCTTCGGGAAGGGCCTTGTAATGAAGGTGTCCAAATCTTCGGTGCCATAGTTCGGTTTGTCAGATAGTATCACAAGTCATTGCTCCCGGCGGACTTCCTCCAACCTGGTAGAGTGTACCAACTCTAAAACTAATCGAGATAGCTTCCTTGAAGCTCTCCTTCCACATGAGCACTTTTCCATCAGAGAATGTTACATTGAACCCTTTGTCTTCCATGGCTGATACAGACACAAGGTTCTTCTTCAATTTAGGTACATAGAGTACATCTTGCAAACGTAGGACTTGTCCTTGAGACAAGTGGAGGGTCACAGTCCCTGTCCCCTTCACGGGATACGTGGCATTATCTCCAAGGATAATTTCTATATTGGTATCCCTCTCAACCATGTCAGAGAGTGCTTCCTTGAAACCAGTGATGTGTCTTGAGGCACCACTATCTATCAGCCAGACATCCATAGTGTCGGGTGGAGATGTAGCAGAGAGAGCAGATACAAGAATATACTCATTTCTTTTATCAACAGCATTAGACTCCTCATACCTGGAGTTTCTAGACCTTTTAGAAGGTTGATTGTTTCCACCAGAGGGAGCCTTCCTCTTTCCTTTAGATCCGTCGTTTCTTCGATTCCCATTCCTCCGGTTGTTGTTGTTATCATCACTATCGGGAGAATCCTTCTTGAAGGGACATTCTCTAGCATAGTGACCAGGCCTATGGCAAGTGAAACACTTACCCTTCTTTTCTTGAGTCCTTGTTCTTCCTTTGTCCTTAGGACCACCAGAGTTCTTCTTTCGAGAATGAGCACCATAAGCAGCATTTCTGTCATTATCGAATTCCTTCATTCTTGTTTCTTCTTGCATACATCTAGACAGAAGCTCGTCAAAGTTAGGAATGGTATTATTATCGAGAATGGTAGTGGTGAATACTTGCCATTCATATGGGAGTCCTCCAAGTGCGGTGAGAACCATCTCACGATCAGCTATTGTCTCCCCAATAGCCAGCAGATTGTTCCTTGTTTCGGTCAATTTCAGAAAGTAAGTTTGAACAGACTCATCCCGGCCTTTCTTCATATTCTTCAATTTATTCTTGAGGAATAGCACTTGGTTCACATTGTTTACTTTGAACATCAGGATTAATTTGTCATACATCTCCTTGGATGTGCCTAGCTCAGATATATAGGCAACCAGACTCTTATGTATGGATTCCCTGATCATCAGCTTTGCTTTGATCTCCCCCTTCTTATACTTGTTTTTAGCAGCAGCAGTGGCATTGGATGGAGGTTCTTGAATCTTACCCAGTACATGATCCAAGAGATCATGGTCTTCCAATTTGAGATCTAATATCATCTTCCAGGCATGGAAGTCATCCCTTCCAGTTAGCTTGTCATTCTCCTTGAATTCAAAACTTGTGGAACCCATTTCCTTTGATGGTGATTGCTAAAGATAGGGCTTGTCTTCACCTCACCTCTGATACCATGTAAATTTTTGTAGATGTTCTATGCTTGAAGCAACTTTACTTTTCTTACAGCAATCACACAAATAGTTAAGTAAAATGTTGATAGAACATATAAGTGGATCTTATAGAAGACAAACTAGAAACAGAAAAATGTGATGGTGCGTTACGGCGGTCAACAGGATGCTTCAACCAGCAAAGTCTCCTTGATCAGCCAACCCAGAATGTGTCACAACAATCCTCCACTCAGCTACCGAGTCAACCCAAGTCAACTCCAGAAAAGTCAACGCTGTCCAGAAAAGTCAACGCAGGGCAGCAAGCTAAAAGTCAACGCAGCAACAGTTTGGTCAACCCTTTGACCTCGATTTCTGTGCCAATGTGTACGGCCTCTCAAAATCGAACTTTCCAACAAGTTTCAGCCCTTTCGGACCATGCGTTGACCAAAGTCAACGCTGGTCAAACTTCCAGCAAAACCCTAGCTGCAGAAATTCGTCCTTCCTCTCAGCCGTACAGATTCGTCCTTCTTCTTCTTCACACGTGTGGGCTGAACTTGTCCTCCAAGGAGCTCGTACTAAATCAGATGAGAGAAGAAGATGTGTGTTGAGTTGTTGTGAAATGCTCTCCAACTTTGCCTGTATTTATATCCATCATTGAGGTGTGTGACACATCTGCTGGGGGTGCAAAACCTTAAGGCCGACTTGCACATATAATTTATTATAAATAATAAATTCAAAATAAATGTTCTGCTCATCGGATTAAGATATATTTTATATGGATTTTACACCTCTCCGAAAGAGGAATCCAACAAAAATATTAGCCACTTAATCTGAGCATCACAACATGGAGTTTGGACCTAGTTGTCCAAATTTAACAATGGGATATTATGTGTCTGAGATATTCTACTTCTTCCTTCCCAAAGGTACATTTGGATTTCTTAAAGTAGAACTAATGCTCTTCAATAGTGTAAGAACTTTATCCAAATGTTGTAAGTGCTCCTTCCAAGTTTTACTGTAAATTAAAATATCATCAAAGAACACCAATACAAACTTCCTAAGATATGGACGAAATAACTCATTCATATTAGCTTGGAACGTTGTTGGTACATTCGTTAACCCAAAGGGCATTACTTTAAATTCGTAGTGACCTTTGTGTCTTCAGAATGCAATTTTTGGTATGTCTTCCAACCTGATTTTGATTTGGTAATAGCCTAACCTTAAGTCCAATTTTGAGAAGTATTTTGTGCCATGTAATTCATCCAACATTTCATCGACAAAGGGAATTGGGAATTTGTTTTTAATTGTTATCTTGTTTAATCCTCTATAGCCTGAATGATCCATCCTTCTTCCTTACCAATACAACTGGAGCAGCATACTCTTACTTTTTGAGATGATCCCACATTTTAAAAGGTCTTGGATTAACCTCTCAATTTCAGTCTTTTGGTGATGCGGATATCGATACGGCTTGATGTTGACAGGGTCTGATCCTGGTTTGACTTCTATTGTATGCTCAATTTCCCTATTAGGAGGCATTTTCATGGGCTGGTCTTGGAATACTTTTCCGTGCTTCTGAATTAGCCCTTGTACTTCTGGTGACTCTTCGTTGATCACTTTTGCAGATAGCATTTCTAATTGGTGACATTGTACTACATAGGTTGCCACTCCTTTTCAAATCATTTTCATCATCTGGAATGATGACACGATTTGATTTTCTGGTGCTTGGAATCTATATAACTTGTGCCTCCGCCCTTCCCATTTAAAGCTTATAAACTGCTTTTGATGATTGGCAGAGTAAGTGCCTAGGGTTTGTAGCCATTGGATACCTAAGACCACATCTACTTCTCCTAGTGGTACGGTGTAGAATGGAGATTCTAAATTAAATGTTGAAATTTGGTTACCGAAGGACAGTTGGTTCCCTAAGGCTTTGATCTTTGGCCTAGGGAAAAGTGTCCAAATGTATTTCACTTTTTCTCCTAAAGTGACTTTATAAGTTATAAAGTCAAATCTAATTTAAAAGTGACTTTAAGTGATAAAGTTACTAAGTCTAATTTTAAAGTGACCTTAATAAACTCAATGTGAAATTAGAAAGTGAAAAGTGACTTTGGAAATAAATGACTAAGAGGGTCTTTATTAAAGTGGGGTGAATTAAAAAATATAAAGTGAGATTTAAATGCACATTTAATCTCAGCCCTAGATCTAAAGCTATCTCAGCCATTGGATTTAGGGATTCCCCAAAAGTCACTTAGGATTAGGTTAAAGGAGGAAAAGAGGGAAAATATCATTCAGTCTTTCATGAGCAGATTGAGAGAAGGAGAAGAAGAGAGCAAAAGAGATTTCTAAGCAATGAGGTGTAGGAGAGAAGAACCTTGGCATGCATACCGAGGCAGCATTCAGCAAATCCGTACAGCAAGGATTGGCACACAGTTCAAGGCAGTTTGGGCACGAGTTTCAAGGCAAAACCGTACAGCAGTTAGGGCACGTATTTCTAGGAGGTCGTACAACATTTTTGGCACAGATTTCGAGGAGCAGTTTTGCTTTTTTTGTGGCACAGTTTTCAAGGCAAACCGTACAGTTTGTTGTTGTCCCTGTGCATAGAAAACAAGGCAAAATCAATACAGCATTTACTATTGTCCCTCTGCACACATTTCGAGGAGTCCGTACAGCATCATTTATTGTTGTATTTCTAGGCACGAAATTCAAGGAATTCCGTACAGCATTTATTGTTGTTCCTATTTTGCTGTTTGCACATTTTCCAAGGCGATGGTTAAGCATGGAAAACGAGATAAGTGGTATTTGTTTGGTTGCTGAAATTTTCTAAGTATTTCTATCTCACTGTAAAAGCTATTTATCATAAATAAAGAAGAGCTTTCGAACTGGTTTTCCCCAAGAGTTGCAGGGGGTTTTTCCAGGGTCATATTGACCAAAAATCAGCGTGTCAAAATTCTGTGTGTGGCTGAAAATATTTCTGTGTTTTTATTTCTGCAATTTCCAGCATTTTGAAATTTCCAGAATTTGTGTTTTCAGAAAATATTTATTTTTCCAGCTTGTTGAATGTATGGTTATGGGAATGGGCATTTAACTTTATGGGAGAAATAAGGAGAAACTGAAAACCGGAGTGGGTTATCAAATTTCTACATTAAAGTCTTGAATCTGTAATTTGACCTTATGTCATTTCCCTACTTTTTCAATCTTCTTACCGTCGGCTACCATCACCTTCATGTTGGACATGGGAAATGTAAAGATGTTGAGTCTCTTGGCCATGGTTGAGTCTAAAAAATTGTGGGTGTTGTCGGTGTCAATGAGGACCATTGCGTTGTTCTTCTTGATATGTCCTTTTAATTTTAGTGTCTGGGGTTGTGATATACTTGTCATAGCTAATAATGACACTTGCGGAATGCTTTCGTCATATAGTTCTGGAGAGAACTCTGGGTGTCTTCAATTCCTTCTTTGTCTGATTCATCACTATTAAAATCATTAGTTGCTTCACAGTTATATAGGTTCTTTGTCTCTTTTCCTTTAGCACACCTATGCTTAGGGTCCCACTTTTCGCCACAGCGTTTGCACTTGGCCTCTTTCATCCTTTGTATTTCCACGTTAGATTTTTCTCCTTCGCGAAGATATGGTAGGACATATTTTGATTTATCCGTATTCACAGACTGGGGAAATCTTCGTCTCGAATATACTTTTTCCAGCTTTGACCAAAATATCTTTTCAAATTTCTTTTCAGCAGCTTTTGCTTTTTGTCTTGCTACTTCTATCGATGTAATGTCATGAAGCTCAAACTCTACTTGTAGATGGGTTTTAAGTCCAAAAATGTATGATTGGACTAGACGAGATTGCTAAGGTCTCCCATTCTCGAGTGTATTCATCCACATCTCCTTTTTGTCGCAATCTGATGAGTGTTGAAAAGAACTCTTCTTCCTTGACACCTTGAAACCTTTTAAAGAATGCATCCTTAAATTTTCTCCAACTGATAGCGAGTGTCGTCTTCTTCCACCACATATACCAGTTATATGCTTCTCCTTCCATTTTCATGGAAGCGTGCCGAATCTTTTCGTCATCATTGTCAATATCGTAAATCTCAAAATACACTTCAGCTTTATTGAGCCACGCAACGCTGCATTTTTCATTACCGTCAAACTTGGGTAGCTCGATTTTTGCTCTTCGTTGATACGTCGCTAACAGTGGAGTGAAAAAAGGGTATTGATTAGTGAATGTATTCCAGAGCTGCTTATTTTGAAAATTTGTGTTACTATTTTCTTGATGGTGTGGGGATGATGTTTTTGGAGACTCGGCTTTTCCATGATGATCTGTTGAATTTGCTGAATCTGATGAATTGTGTTGTTGATTACTTTCACCATTCTGGAATATTTACTCGAGTGTAATACTCATCCTGTCACAAATAGAGGTTAGTATCAACATTGTCTTATTATGATCCCTTTGGGACTCGATATGGTTTTGCCCGAGCTGTCTTTCTATCTGATTTGTCGTATCCTGAAGTTTCTTGATATCGTCAGAATGTCCGGTAACCTTATTTTCAAGATTGACTAATTTTTGGTTAAAATCATCGAAATGGCTAGTAATCCTATTCTCAAGATCAACCAATTTTTTATTGAAATCGACCATTGAGATTGATGAATCCATTTAACGTGTATGAGGTGGAGTATACTTATCCAGCTTAACTCTTTTTCTTAACTTGATCCGAATTTTTTATTTTTTTTAAATCTAAATTAAATTAAAATTTAATTGAATCTTATATAAAAATTAATTTAAATTAATTAAATGTTATATAAAAATTAATTAAATTTTATTTAAGTTATATGATTATATTATAACTATGGTTATTATATATATAACTTGATCGAATGACCCCGTAGAGAAGACAAAAGGGAAAACGAAACAGCGATGGCGGAAGATGGTAGGTGGACGGCACGCGGACGCAGGAAAGACAGACGTGAACAGAAAGACGGCGGTCAACAATTGAGTCGCGGACGAAGGAAGGAGGCTCAGTGGGCAGTGAAGGACGGGGCTCGCTGGACAAGCAGCGACGAGGTCTTAGTTGAGAGGGGTGGAAGAGAGGGAGAATGATGTGCAGCAACGACAGCGAGCAATGAGGATGCAAGTGGAAGATGTCGAGGTCAAAGAATCACTGAACGGTGATTGCAGCACACAAAGTCGTGAAACAAGGGAACTGGAGGATGGTCAAAAGGACTGAGACAGACTGTGGTAATGTACGTGGCGATGGAATGTATGCAGCGACACAGCTGGGGGTTACGATTTGATGGCTACAAAGAAGCAAGGCGACTGAAGAATCGGTGGCTGGCAGCGTCATGGAGAGAACGGTGGTGGATGTAAGGAACACGAACTGAACAAAAAAAATTGTGTGTTTACAGGTGAAGAATCGACCGCTCTGATACCAAATGGAGTATTAAACTTCGAACATCTAGAATTCCATATTAAAATGTGTATATATATTGATAAATGATTGAACGATGATTACAAAATAAGAGGTGCCCTGGCTTAAATACAACCTTGGGGTGTCTCTTGGTGAATGGGCATGATCTTAAATACAGCCTTGGGGTGGCTCTTGGTGAATGGGCATGATCTTTGATCATGCCCTTTGCCTAATACAACGTAATATAATTACAATTTGTTATAATTAATTTTTATGTAACAATATTGCATATGGGAAGCAGGAGGAGTGAGGGAAGAACTTACAAGAGATGCATTGAGGGCTGAAAAATGTATAGAGAAGATCAGGTTGATCCATCTACAAGTACAAGACACACTGCATAAGTCACAAGAGAAGTATAAGGCCAGGCATGATCAGAACAGAACATAGAAATCATTCAAGGTGGGAGACGGGGTATGGCTACAATTGAACAAAGAGAGGCTACAGGGGGCTGGTAAGAAAATCAGGGCTCTGAGGTATGGTCCCTTTGAGATACTATAAACGGTGGGTGATAATGCCTATTGATTCGGTTTACCACCATATATGCGCATTTACTCAGTTGTGAATGTAGAGAATTTGAAACTCTATGAGCCTTCCATGCTAGATCAGGAAGAGGAACATGTCCTACCTTCTATAGAGGATTTTCCACCAGATGCTCAGATGGAGTTGCCTGAAAATATAGTTTTGCAGAAGAGCTCCAGAACTACAAGACAGGGGCAGTATGACCTTTGGCAAACTGGATTGAAGGGACAACTTCCAAGCAAAGCTAAATGGTACACCAGAGAGACGCTGGAGGGAAAATTTCCTCACCTCATTCAGTAAATTTTTTTGGGGACCAAAAGCCTCCCAAAATGGGGAGGTGTGATTCGGATTGGATCATTATATTTTTTGTCATCCATCTCAATGCATCTGCAGTGGGAAAAGTGGAGGAATCGGCTCACAGGACCGTTTTTACCGGCAGGACCCAGTTTGGCAAAACGGGGTCTAAAACCTTCCGAGGGTGTTTTGAGGCATCGAACGATGTTTTTTGGGGGTAAAAATTTGCCACTTTAGTGTCGCAGCTATTCATGTTGTTCTACACACATAGATCTTTCCAACGACGCAAGAAGCGCGTCAATCAGAATCTGTATGCAAAAGTTATGCCACTCAGAAGTTGACCTTCTTGTTTTCACACTTATAGTTCGAGAAGGTGTCGCATCAGCCCCCATTATTCATGGAAAAGGGGCTAGCCATGTGTTTGAGATGTAAAAGACTCTAGAAGAGTCTATATTGTAACACTAGTTAAGAGTTGATGTGGTCAAAATTAACCACTAGTAGGCTATCAGGCTGTGTTATAACCGCGCCACTAGGAAGAAGAGGCATTCCATTGTTTCGAGAGCATTTTGTTCCATAGCTGAGCAAAGATAGCCAGGGAAAATAGGAGGTAAAGCACACACAGAGGATATGTACATTGTATCAGCCCATGGCCACATGCATTACTTCTTTGTACCTGCAGCCATATTTCTAGACAAAGAAAGAGAGCGAAGCAGCCTCACCTTCCAATTGGGTTTTCTCCCAAAAGGGTTTCCTAGAGCATATCTTGTGTCTTATGTGTGTGTGTGTGAGCTTATTTTGACGTTCTCTATTTCTATGCATAATTTCCATTCGGATGCATACACTAGTTACAATTAAATCTACAGATCTTAAAGTTTAATAAAACTATAATAGTCTAAAATTTTCAGATTTTTAACATGATATTATCAGATTTGTTGTGACGAACTGTCGAGTGGAATATCCATGGCAATTTACGGATCAGCTCATCTGACGTCTAAGTCAACAAGGTAGCCTCCATTCTGGGGAAAATATTTGACCACAAAACAACATGGGGAGGTGACATTGGTGGTGGATCCCATTGTTGCCCTAAAACTTAGATTGCCTAGTGAGGCTTTCCACTAGGTTGGAAGATTTTGTGGTAACACAGACCAAGCAAATAAAAAAAAAGGTGTTGGGAACAAACTAAGCACAAGGACTGGTAACTCAAAGCTAAGAACTCCCTCTTAAAGGTACTCATGGGATGAAGATCACCTATACACCATCTCACGTGGCCATGAAGGTCAATTCATGAAGTTTCCCTTTCCCCTAAACATTAAATACTCCTAACTTAGGGTCCAAGTAAATAATGCTTGGTCTTAGGTGTTGTCACATGTGATAGAGGTTAATGTTCTCCCTGTAACCCATCAGTTTGCTAGTTAAAATGATGGGTTCCATAAAGTTTCAAGGATGTTATGTTTTCCACTAGTACACTACCGTTGATGTGTCAAAAGGACAGTCATGGCCTAGAATCAAAGGTGTTACAACCAGCCCTCAAAACTTAGGGAAGGGCTATTATATTCTCTATATGTTGATATGATTGAGCCCAAACAAAGGATTCAAAAGGACTACTGAATTCAATGTGACTACATTTAGGAAGACTGGAATGGCATTTACAATGACAGGTGTAAAGAAAGGGAGCTATTTTTTTATTACACACAGTATAGGTGACAAAGGTGCAACTATGTTTACAGTTATAATTTTTATGAACATTGACCTTAGAACTGTTGGAACAATTGAATGAATACCCTTGTTTTAACATCCAATGATTCAACTTTAAGTTGAAGCTATTGCATTTGCATGCATGGGTGTGAATGATGGAGTAAAGTCACAGTTCAAGACAAATCTGGTGGAGTTCCTGAAATTGTACCTCATCAGAGTCAAGGAGAGTAGAAAGAAACCTAAGAACAGCACCCTTGGCCCCTTATTCATAACATAGCCATTACAGAAGTTGTGATTTGATCCCATAAGGTAGCCCACGAAAATTTTATTTGAAATATATATATATATACTGGAACACTAGTCAAAATGAGTTCAAATGGAGCCAACCTTATCCTATGATCTATGTGATTATTTTTAAAAGGCCAACCCATAATAGGCCTAGCATCAGCCTTTCTGAAGGGTTCTTTCTGGTAATTTGAAGGGCTTAAGTTGACCACTTGTAAGGGTTTCAAAAGCATAGTTTGAGGAGAATGTTGGCTTACGCCTTTTTGTGAGGATGACTAGACAGTTTGCTTTGTGAAGGTCTTATTCACCTTTGAAGGATCAATCATCATGAGTATTAAAACATTCATATTGAGGGGGTTTGGAATTGTTACTTGAGCCCCCTTCAATTTGAGGATTGGCACATCATGCAAGCCTCACACTTGTATATTTATGGTCGGAGGCCACATGTTTATTTTGAGTTGAGTTTAGGAGCCTTTTGGGGAACTTTCACCCATTGATATAGTTTGTTGAAGGTTCTGGGCAGTCCACTTGGAACCCTTCCTTTCCATTTGCAAAATGACTTAGAGCTGAAGCATGGACTTTGAAGTTTGGAGCCCACTTGCCCAGATTTGAGGGAGCTCAGTGTTGAGTTTTACAAGACCTTCTAATCTGATAATTACGTCTAATGATTTCTTAATTTAATCCTTCTTGTGATTGTTGATATGTGGTTGTCATTGATGTCAACCCAAGCAGCACCAAGAGATGCCCCGCCTTTGTTGACCAATATGACATGGAAAATCATAGTTTTTCGAGTCTGGATCATCCTTGTTGGATTCTCCTCGTGAAGTCAATTCCAGTGGTATGTGGCATGCCACGAGAGGCCTCATGGTTTGAAAGATATCCTTGTTTGAAGATGAAACCCCCATCTTGTGGGCAAAAACCCCACAGGGAGATGATGTGGCAATCCTTTATTGGCCAGCATATCATTCACATCAAGGGAGTTGGGCTTTCATCAAATTTTAAAGTTAGCATATTTTTTGAAGGGTTTTGAAGATTATTTTATATCTACAAGGGGTCTTGGCTTCAAAAGAAAAATCAAATCCTAACTCCAAAAAGGTAGTTGCCTCACCTTTTGGGCTTCATTTTAAATAAAAGTCAAAATTTCAAAAGGGATTATGCTCCTAAAGTCCCTCCAACAGCTCTCCTTCGGAAGCCCATTTCTATCCATGAGAAAGCTATTTAAAGGCTTCAATTAGCCCTCCTCAATTATGATTTTGAACGAACATCTTCGTTGATCAAGCTCTACAATTGCACTTGGCCATGTGGAGGAAAGAAATATCTAACAAGAATCTAAGGTTTGTGTTATTTTGGCTTGTTTTAGGATTCGTTTGGGCAACCTTCTTGCAAGAGAAAGACTGAAGTTTTTTGTGGCTATCTATTTTGTAGTTTCGGCATTCCTTGTGAAAAATCCTAAATCTGGATCCCTACTGCAACAAATCTGAATTACTTCTATTATTTTCCATAATTATTTCGTTACAGTGAAATATCGAAGTAATTACTGAAGCAGTCTACACAAATAATGTTGCGGAATAAATCTAAGTGTCGAAACAAACTGAACAAAATACAATGAAAAACATCCACATTTGACACAATTATTTTTGGACTAAGTCCATGGAAAAACACAACTTGGGAAAACCGGTGCAGCAGATCTGAGGGTTTTGTATTATTAAGCAGCAGAATCTTGAGTACAACTAGGGTGCCAATATCTAGCTCACCCTTCAGAGAAAATCTCGGCAACAGAAGAAATGTGAGATATACCTCACTCTGCAAGTCCCCGGCTAATCCGGAGCAGCGCTGGTGAAGCCCCTCTCTGCCTCTGCGTGATGCCTACGCTGCTACTGCGTAAGCCTGCGTGGGCAAGCTAAGGAACTGTGTCACCTCCTCCTCTGCAACGATCAAGCTAATCTGGAACTGAGTTTTGGCCCTCCTAGCTCAGAAACCACAGCTTCCAGCTATCTCCAGACTAAATCTAGAAGGCACTGCATCACTTCTGCGTGATCCCCTTCAGGGACTGCGTCACCCCTCTAGATGACTACGCTGCCTCTACTGCGTCACTGCTGCCTCTCTCTCTGAAATGTACACCTAGTCCTCCTGACTAGTTACTGCATCTGCCCCTCTCTGGAACTTATCACTAGATCGAAATCACTTAAGCCAACCTACCCTAGTGATTCGATCTTGATCAAAAATTGTGTCTCTCTCACAAGCTCGAAAATGCCAAATGCTCAGTGTGTTTTCCATAGATCCCTCACCCTCCTTCTTATAATCTTTCGTTGACCCTTCAACGGCCAAGATTAAAACATAATCAAGGGCTAAGATTAACTGGGAGTTGATCCATGACTTTATCTAGAAGATTCACACTTAGTTTAATTAATACCCTTTAATTAATCAATTTCCCTAAGTTTAGACTTAGGAAAATATTAAAAAACGATTAATTAATTTAATTAAACCATCTCTAAGTGGAATTTTCCAAAATCCTTTCTGGGTATTATGGAATACATGTGTCTTAGCCTATATACAAAATTACAATACTAGAGCCCATCCGATGCTACCATAAATCAACATTCCTAAGGACAAAGTAGAGTTATCTCTACGAAGCATCTGTCTGAAATTATTTGTGGCCTTTCTGAGCATCTTACAGCCCCATAAACTCTGTGATCATCTCTATTAGGGCAGGAGAATGTGAACAAGGATGTTTTAGACTTGTGGATAAGGGCATCATTTTTTGGTCACCAAGCCTTGAAGCAGAGACAAAATTCATATTGAAATTTATGTGGCCTAATTCTAGTCTGGGCTCAAACTTCAAGGAATCAAAGTCTGTTGTGACCTATTCTGGAGTTGTTTTATAATCAAGGTCTTCATTTTGCAGCTTGTTTGGGCATAAGAAAGAGGCTACCTGAAGGGCATCATCACTATACATAAGAGTCAGATCATCAGTAGGAGTATAGTATTGAAGTTTGATCAGCAGAGACCTAGAGTTGATATTGCGACCTAGAACAGAAGTAAGGTCTGAGCATAAATTTGCGTTTTTGAATGGCTACTAGATCATATGAGGAAGTCTAAAGACCTTGGCCTACTCCTATATCTATATGCAGTGTTTCTAATCTTGGTATTCTGAAGCCTTGTTGACTCAAGCACACACGCACTAATTCATGTGCCATCCAAGAGGAAGTCAACGTCAAACCAAATCCATACATTGACAGCATTTGCATTCAAATGTCCCTAAAAAGATCTTACAGCACTCTAAGGTATGGTTCTCTCTTGCAATTATTGTTTTTATAGTCACAATTTAGTGCTCCTATTCTGAAGGAAAAATTTGAAGACTAAGGATTGAATCCATTTAGTAAGGGTGACAACAGTATTGTCCCTCTTATCTGGTGACCAATCATTGATGCATAAACAAGCTAGGTTCTTTGAGTAAATAAAATAGAAGTACAGTATACCTTTCACAGTCATCAGTTTGGAATAAGCAGTTTTGAAGATCATGCAGTCAAGGTGTTATTGAGCAGCTTCACTGACTAAAGTACACCAGACTACAGTTGGTTGTAAATGGTAATTGTTGATGTTTCTTGATTTGGAAGGATGGCTCATTAAGTACTTCTGAAGTGGCACACCTTACAAAAGTTTGTAACAATAGTATCTCATCATCTCTGTTTCTAGTAAGGACTTCCGAAAAGGGTACAGCATATTTACCGTGGCAGATAGTGTTGAATATCTCATGGAATCTGGACTGTGATAGCAGTGGCAAAGTCTCATCATTACCTTACAACAGCAGTGTTATACTTGACAGTCTTGATGTTTTTGGGTGAAAGGACAGAGGTACTATATATAGTGGCATTCTCCTTAGATGACAAAAGTTGAACATTTAAATCTATATCTGACTGCAGTAAGGTTATCATCCTCAGCACACAGGCCTTCATCATTGCACATCATTGCTACAGGATATCCCATTAAAGGTACATTTGTTCAGTACTTCATTAAAGGAGTCACTTGGCTTTCAGTTCATATCAAAGTTTTGTTGATGGTACAAGGGTTTCATTATCTTAGTATTAATATACATCTAAAGCAAATAGGCAGAAATGGTTTTGCTGTAAATCCTTGTAAGTGGGTCATTATCCTTGGTACAGGAGCCCACAAGTAATTTGCAGAAGTATACTAATTGTAAGTGGGTTATTGTCCCTGCTATGAAAGCCCACAGTAGTTTTCAAATTCATTATCAATTTCAGGGTGGTTGGGTGGTGCTAGGTAGGTGGTTGAAGTCACCTTCAGGTTGAAGCTTGAAAACACTTCAGGGTGGTAGGGAGGAGCTAGGGCGATTTAGAGCTTCTTAGGGTGTTGGAGCATCCTTTCAGCTGTTGTTGATAAAACTGTGAGAATTTCTAAAACGAAATCCTACTGCAATATCTGATATTATTTCTTCTATTTATTATTCAGCAATAAGTTATTTATAGAAATTACTTCAATAAATATCAAAATAAATTCTACTGCAACCTTCACAAATAAAATACTAAGCAAAATATAAAGAAATACTAGCACAAGAGTGACAATTATTTTTGGACAATTGTCCCCAGAAAAACCCAATGCGAAAAAACCGATGCAGCAGATGAGGGTTTCTTTATTATTCTTCAGCAAAAGTTTCTTGTACAAATAGCAATCAACAGTAATGAAGGGAAATCTCTGTGATAACACTGGAGAAATTTTCTCACAAATTTCTAATGAAAATCTGACCTCTAAGAGGCCCTACTAGCCCTCCTGCGTCACCACTACGTCAACTCTGCATGAGGATTGCGCAGTTCTACGTCACTGCTCTACTCAGCCTCTGCGCTATCCCTCTGTTGCTTCTGTGTTGTCTCTTCTCTACACTACGTCACCTGCCCTTGCACTCTTGACTGACGTTGATACCCTCTATGTCCTCTCCCCCTGCAACTCTCTCTCTGAATCGATTTTATCTTGCCAAACTTCAGCCACTGAGAAAATCGATTTGCTTGGGAAACTGAGTATCTGCTCTGGTGTTTTTTCCAAATGACCCTCAAGCTTCCTTATATAATCTTCTAGTTGACATTCAACGGCCCAGATTAGAAGCTAATCAGTGGCTGAGATCATTTTGACTTGATCCTTGTCTTCTTCTAGATGTTACACCAACAGTTTAGATTAATATTCATTAATTATTTTAATTTCATAAGTTTAGACTTAAGGTCTTATTAAAAATAATTATTTTATCAAATAAAACTGTCTCCTGTGGAATTTCCCAAAACAATTTCTGAGTTATCTAGAATACATGTGTCTAAGCCTCTCCACAAAATTTGAGATTTAGAGCACATCCTATGATACCACAAATCAACAAAAACCAGGGCATTGCAACTAGAAAATTGAACACTATTCTAGAGTACTAGGGAGTTGAGGCATCCCTTTTTCAGTTGGAGCTGAAGCATTTGATGTACTCACTAAATTATTAGAAAAGCATTCGATGGTTTTTGTCCCGGTTGGGTTTCCACCTAAAATTCTGGTGTCTATTGTCTATTGTTTATTTATGCTCTGAATTGATGTTGAAGATTAATTATTGGTCTGAAAAGATTAATAAGTTACTAATTGCTAAGAACTATTGATTCACCCCCCTCTCAGTAACTCCAACAGTGATCACATTCATCATTAAGCAATTACATAGAAGATCTCAACATTATAAACAATAATGACACTAGGAACATAAAGAGATAGCCAAACACAAGAGACACAAAATTTTACCCTAGGAAAACCCTAACCAGGGAAAAACCCAACAACCTTTTCTTAGAGAAATTGTCCAATTCAACGAGAGATACAATTTGGTCTTCCAATCAAAAATAAAGTCAAACTGACCAGTCAACAACCCCTAGTCAAACTGCCCACAAATCTATTGATTTTTGGTAGCATCGGAAGTGCTCCAAGTTTCAAAATTTGTGGAGAGGCTTAGGCACATGTATTCCAAAGAACCCAGAAATCATTTGTGAAAATTCCACTCAAAATGTATTTTATTGAAAAAAATAATTAAAGGGTATTAATAAAACAGAGTGTGAATCCTCTGGAGAACATGGATCAAGTCAAGTTATAACCTGAGTCATTGATTGGAAATCTAATCTCGGTCGTTGATGTCTCAACAAGAAGACTATAAAGAAAGGCTTGAAGGTCATATGGAAAGACACACCGAGTGAATCTAGTGATCGAATTATTCTGACGGAGCAAGTGCCTAGACGAAGATCAGATCTAAGTGATTCCAGCACAAAGAGGGGCGGAGATAGCTTCCAAAGAGATTTTTCTCAGTCGAAGAATCATCAACAGAGAGAGGCAGAGAGAGATCCAGCGGAGTCAGCGCAGAGCCAGAGAGGCTGATGCAGAGACACGCAAGGCTACGCAGATGCCAAGACGGTTTCCGAGATTTTACTGTCGGATCAGTTTCAGAAGCCGAGAGCCGGGGTGTGAGACCAGGAGGCGAAGATCTAAGATTCCAAGAGGCAGATCGATCTACAATTTGGGTGACGTAGTGCCAAGAGGAGGTGACGCAGTGCCTACGCAGTCACTGCGCAGAGGTAGCACGGGGACCTCCAGGAGCACCTCATCCAATTTTCGAATCAGCCGAGAAATTCCAGTGATTGAGTGAGGTAAAACTCACAATTTTTCTGCCATTATTTCTCTCTCTGTAACTGAATAACCTTGGAGGTATTAAGAGATGTACTCAGAATTTGCTACTACTTAATAAGAATAAACCCTCAGATCTGCTGCATTGGTTTTCCCACATTGGGTTTTCCGGGGACATTTGTCCAAAAATAACGGTGTCCTATGTGATTGATTTTTTTTGCTCAAATTCCTTGTTTCATAATCATATTTAATTAAGTGTAGGTTCCTTCAGTAATTTACTTCAATGTTTCAAGAAGTAATCTGAAATAATTTTGTAATGTAATTTACAAAGTAGTTGAAGTAGATTCAGTTGGTTGCAGTAGGATTCCTGAGATTGTTAGATCTAGGAATTTTCACATGGTATCAGAGGGTTTGATGTGAAACAGGAAGAGCAGATCTAGCACTGAAGCAAAGGCCAAATTGCAGCAACAGCAGAAGATCGAATCCTCATAGAGATTGCGCGGTTCTAGCCAGAAGGGTTGAATTTTCGAGGTGGTCTCTCTCTGAGTGAGTCGATAGAGAGGTAAAACTTCTAGTTCGAGATCTTGTCGAGGCAAAGGGAGCAGCACAGAGTCCTCACGTAGAGCCAGAGGGGCACAATTTTTCTGCAAGGAGTTGTTGGGCAGAGAAGCGTCAAACGAAGAAGAAGAGCACATAGTGAGAGAATTCTTCCTCAGTGAGTTCCTTGTTGAGGAATTCAGTTTTTCTCATTTGTTGAGCAGTAGAGGAGCAGCAGACTCACCAGTTCCATCAGGAAGTGCGTAAGCCAGCCTAGAAGCTACGCAGTAGGGAGAAAGAGGGATCAGTTCGACAGTTTTCGGCTGAGATGGCATCTCATGGACTTAGAGATGGACTTAGAGATCAGGATCGGTTGGAGGGATCCTCCAACTACGTCATCTGGAAGGAAAGAATCAAATTCCTTCTAGACGAGTATGATCTCAAGGCGTTTGTAGATAACATGGTTGTTGTACCTACAGATCCGGATCAGAATAAAAAGTACAAGTCCGATATGGCAAAGGCCGAGAGACTTATCCTTGATGGTGTCAAGGATCATAAAGTCTCTCATATAGCTGGAAAAAACACAGCCAGGGAGATATGGGAGACCTTGTCCATGCTATACGAAGGAAATTCCGAGCAACGAAAGATGTACTTGGAGTAGAAGCTCCAGATGATCCAGATGCAAAAGGAGGAGCGCATTGCTCCATTCCTAACGAGACTTCAGGAATTCCATGATCAGTTGGCAGTCGTGGGATCCACCCCAACTGCTACAACTATGGTGAGGTTGGCCTTTAACGCAGTCACTGAGGAGTGGCAAGTTTTTGTCCAAAGTATCTTTGGCAGGGCAACGCTACCTAATTGGGAGTCGATTGGGCAGTGCTTCAAGAGGAGGAGCTAAGAAGAGATCTGGTCAAGTGCAAACTTGACGGTAGCAGCAGAAGTGGATCAAAGAATCTGGAGGAGGAGAATGCAGCCCTTGTATCTAAGGGGCGGCACGGGCAACCGAGACGCAAGAAGGACGTGTCCAAGCTGAAGTGTTTCAGATGTGGCGAGTTGGGCCACTATGCATCAACTGTCCTTTGAAGTAAAAGGACAAGGATGAGAAACACGATCCAAAGGTTGTAGTTGCGAAGATCGAGGAGGATGAGTATGCCATGAGTGCCCACGCATCTCCAGGAGGGAGATGGGGTGACATGGAACTGTAAGTTCATCTTGAACTTGAGTTGGGCGGGATCCTTGAGGAGCCCACCTCTTGTATCACAACTTTGGTACAAGCGCCCATGATCGGCAGTAGTGGGATGGAGGAGTTCTCAGTGGGAGCCAAGGAGTGATGGAGCGACAGTTGCAGTGGGTAGCAGCACAAACTTATGAGCAGAGCAACAGCAACGTAGTGCAGAGTAACAGCAGCACAGCGCAGTGCAGAGCAGTACATCAGAGAGACAGCGCAGTAGCTATTAGCAGTTAGATCTTCAAGACCAAGGTGCATCCACTGAACGCTTGTTCAGTTTTGGGTGATTTTCAGTTGCTTCTCTCAGTAGCTGAGTTGCAGTGCAGATGCAGTGTTAGCAGTGGCAGTGCTAGCAGCATAGCAGATGCAGTGCTTGAGAGGGAGTTGTAGTACGGATGCAGCAATGGCAGTGGCAGTGTCATGGGCAGTAGTACAGTTGCAGTAGTAGCGCAGTGGTTGGTGGACAACTTGTCAGACATCAGCAGCGCAGAGGATGCCTCAGGGTCAGAGCAGTATGCAGCAGGCATGTTGTTAAAGCACTTTCCTCACTAAGAGGGAGTGTTGATTTTTTGTAGCATCGGAAGTGCTCTAAGTCTCAAAATTTGTGAAGAGGCTTAGGCACATGTATTCCAAAGAACCCAGAAATCATTTGTGAAAATTCCACTCAAAATGTGTTTTATTGAAAAAATTAATTATTTTAATGGGGACCCTAAGTCTAACCTTAGGGAAATTAAATAATTAAAGGGTATTAATAAAACAAAGTGTGAATCTTCTAGAGAACATGGATCAATTCAAGTTATAATCTTAGTCGTTGATTGGAGATCTAATCTCGGTCATTGATGTCTCAACGAGAAGACTAAAAGGAAGGCTTGAGGGTCAATTGGCAAGACACACCGAGTGAATCTAGTGATCGAATTCTTCTGACAAAGCAAGTGCTCAAACGAAGATCAGATCTAAGTGATTTCAGCGCAGAGAGGGGCAGAGATAGCTTCTGGAGAGAGATTTTTCTCAGCCAGAGAATCATCAGCAAAGAGAGATCCAGGAGAGCCAGCGCAGAGCCAGAGAGGTTGACGCAGAGCCAAAGAGGAGCTATGCAAGGCTACGCAGAGACCAAGAGGGTTTTCGAGATTTTACTGTCAGATCTGCTTTAGAAGCTAGGAGCCGAGGTGTGAGACTGGGAGGCGCAGATCTAAGATTTCGGGAGGCAGATCGATCTACAATTTGGGTGACGCAGTGCCTACGCAGTCACTGCGCAGAGGCAATGCAGGGACCTCCAGGGGCATCTTATCTAGTTTTTGGATCAGCCAGGAAATTCCAGTGATTGAGTGAGGTAAAACTCACAAATTTTTTGCCATTATTTCTCTCTATATAACTGAATAACCTTGGAGGTATTCAGAGATGTATTCAGAATTTGCTACTACTTAATAAGAATAAACCCTCAGATCTGTTGCATCGATTTTCCCGCATTGGGTTTTTCTGGGGACGTTTGTCCAAAAATAACGATGTCCTATGTGATTGCTTTTCTTTGCTCAGTTTCCTTGTTTCAGAATCATATTTAAGTGTAGGCTACTTCAGTAATTTACTTCAATGTTTCAAGAAGTAATCTGAAATAATTTTGTAATGTAATTTACAAAGTAGATGAAGTAGATTCAACTGGTTGCAGTAGAATTCCTGAGATTGTTAAATCTAGGAATTTTCACAAAATCTAGGCAAACTACTTCCCATAAACTTCGGTTAGCTCTAGTCAACTAGGCTGAATTTCAACCTCCTGCTCTTCCATAGAAATTTGGTCTGCAGCTCAGAAAAGCACATAGAAAACACTATGATCTACCCCCACACATGCAAAGTCAGAACAAATTCAAACAAAGATAAGATAACTCGGTCAACATTAGACTGTGTGGTGAAACTTCGGATTGCTCTTCTTCATTTCCTTTCGCATAGACAAACAAAAGATACCTTGTCATGTTGTGATCCAAATTGGTGTCCAATGGAAGAGGTCGAATGACCTTTACAAGTTAAAATTTGATGTTCTATGTTGTAACAATCACTTATTACAAAACTTCTTTATGCTGCAATACTAGTTAAGCAATTGTAGATAGAACGTAAACCAAATGCACAATGGAAGACAGCCAAGAACAGAATGAGACACAAAATTTAGGTCCAATGACCAGGGAAAAACCCACAAGCGAAAAACCCAACCAGATTCTTCTTCTATTAGATATCAATTGTTCAGCAAAGATACAAAGTACAATGAGAGATCAAAATAATGAGTAAGTTCACCCAAATCTGAAGAAGTTGTAGCATGAAGATCACTAAAGCAACAACTGACACAAACACTGAATCAACCTTCAAGTTTTGCTCTTACCCTGCAAGTCTCTCTTTCTCACAATCTTATTCAAGCCTCTCCAACTCTCCCTCTCAATTTTGAATCATTTTTTCATGATGCACAAGTAGTAAGGGGAGAAGAAATGAGGTCCATATATATAGGAGGAGCAACGAATTCATGCCATAAAGAAGCAGCATGCCTTAGAGTAACTCGTGTGCCAAATAGGGAAAGTAACATAAGCCATTAAGGAGAGAGGCAATGCATGCCTTCAATATAGGTGTCTCACATTCCTTGAGGAGTGTAACTCATGCCCTTTTAGGAAGTTATCTCTTTGCAAGACAATCAAGAGATAAGCATGAATAAGTAAGAGATGAACAGAGATGAACTGTGATGACATTTAGATATAGGTTTGTAGATGTTTAGCTCACCCATGAGATTCTGGGTTGGGATATGCTCCCCGATGTGGTTTCAAGTTGAGATGTGATCCCTGATGTTGTTTCAGAACAAGCTAGGCTCTATGATGCTGATGCGGGTTGTAGATTTAGCTTCCCGCTGATGTTTCCCTGGTAGTAGCATTGGGCCCCCTGCTAGCAGTGATTCCGAGTGGTAGTAGTGGCTCCCCGATGAATGAGCTCCCCTCCGATATCAAATTCTTCTTCTTTTAGATTTAAGAATTTTCAGCATGAGCAAGGACAATCAACAGATAAGCATGAATAAGTAAGAGATGAACAGTGATGACATTTAGATACTTGAGACTGGATATTTTGATGACAGGATATTTGCGATGATTACATGGTGCAGTTGGAATTTCTCCCTCGCTGTGAGGGAGTGTTAATTTGGCAACTCATTAACAAATTCCAACCATGGGACAAGATTTCTTTTTTCGAGAGGACCAATTTTGAATTGAAGCACTCAATTTGGACAAGGGAAAGTGTACTTTTGAATTAAATCCCACATATGCATATTTGATCAGGTCAACCCTAAAGCAAATTGGGCACCGTGGGAAGACTATAAATACAAGTGACCTCAACCTCATTTGGACATCATCATGAGACATTCTTCTATTCTCTTTCTTGGTTTTGGCTCGCACAGATTTGAGGCATCTCCGCGGAGAATTGGTTCCCACGAAGGAGATATTGTAGGGTTTGAAGCTCGCATCTCTATTTTAGGGTTTTGGGTCTTAGTCGCAGGCTTGTCAAAGGGAAATTTTGACTATAGTCGCTGGCATGCAGGCCTATGCATGTGACTGGAGGGTTTCAATTGCATGCATGACACTCTCTCCATGCGACTGGAGTCTAGGATTTGGTTTTTTCAGTTATCCCAAGTTTTTGCTCGTTCACTACAGTGTTCAGCAGTTGACCGCAAACAGTGACATTTCATTACAGGCTTTTGAATCAAGGTTTTGAGTATGAGCATTGTTGGGTTCATTTCATGGATGTTGTTTATTTGATTTTGTTGGATAGTTGTATGGATGAAGATATGGATCCTTGTACTCTCTTTTACTGAATCATTCAATGAAAATCTAATAAGAAGAAGAATTTGAAAGGGTTTACCCCATAATGGGTTTTGCTCTGGTTTTCGACCAATCCTGGTGTCCCCATGAGTGAATGGTTTTCTTCTATTGTTCCTTTATGTTCCATTGCATTGATGATGATGTTGTTCTTTCTATATAATTGCATATGCTACCAAATAATGATGTAAATCTTAATAATGTTATGACTTTATGGGGTGAATTTAATGTGTAAATGAAGAAATGCAATTATCAAAGCAATGAACAATATAGCCCTAAGAAAAATTAACAGATATGCTTTCCAATTTGTTTTTCTATCAAAGATTTCAAGTCTTCGAACATGTTAAATGCTTGACTTTTGTTTTTCAAAAAGAAAATCCATGTTTTGCGAGAAAAATCATCCACAAAGATTATATAATACAAGTAGCCACTAAGAGCAGTTAGAGGCATAGGTCCACATAAATCAGAATGTATAAGATGAAGTACCTAACTGGTTTTTCTTTTACTTGAAGGGAATGGTCCCTTTACATGCTTTCCACTTGCACACCCTTGGCAAACCCCATCAAGATCCACTCTAATCTTCGGCATTCCAGAAACCATCTTTCTCACATGAGGCAATGCTTTATAGTGCAAATGAGCGAACCTTCGGTGCCAAAGTTCACATTGATGATTGTTGTCATGAATCAGAACATGGATTGGTCTTTCATTGGCTTTATAAAGACCTTCAAATCTCGATCTTAGAGTGAAGGCATCTCTCATGCTAGATCTCATTGGCCAGGTGAGAACTTTTCCATTTATGAAAGCAACTTTCATTCCTTTATCTTCTAAGGCAGATATATATACAAGATTCTTTTTCAAACCGGGTACACAAAATTCATTGAAGAGATATAGTTTTAACTTGATCCAGATGAAAAGAAACAAAACCTAATCCCTTTATAGGATATGTAGAGTTATCTCCAAGTATAATTCTCAAATTTGTCTACCTCTCAACCAAATTTGAGAGAATTTCTTTATAACCAATCAAATGTCTTGAAGCACCACTATCAACTAACCAGCTATAACAAGAATCTACAAGAGAGGAACTAGAAAGATCAGAAACGAGAAAGTAAAATGATTGTGTCTCAGTTGCATTATTATCATCCCTTGTGTTTCTTGAAGTCTTAGAAGAACGTTAGTTTTCTTTACGAGAAGCAAGTGCTTCTCTTCTTCTTCACGAATAGCAGGTGTTTTTCTTCTTCTTCTCTTCTGCTCTTACTCTCCAAACCACTCTTCCTCACAATATTCTTCAAGCCTCTCCAAATCTCTCTCTCAATTTCAAATCCTTCTTTCACAATGCACAAGAAGTAAGGGGAGAATATATGAGGCACATATATACGGGAGAAGCAATGAATTCATGCCATAAAGAAGGAGCATGCCTTAGAGTAACTCGTATGCCAAATAGGGAAAGTAACTTAAGCCTTTAAGGAGAGAGGCAATGCATGCCTTCAATTGAGGAGTCTCACATTCCTTGAGGAGTGTAACTCATGCCCTTTTAGGAAGTGTAACTCGTGCCATTAAGGAGAGAGGATAATGAATGCCATATAAGGAGAGATATGCATGCCTTTGTAACTTTTGCATTTAAGAGAGAGTGTGTGTCTTTGAAACCTTTCTACAATAGTTGCGCCCTTTACAGGATCACTTTCATCTCTCTTTACATTGTAATTGGCACAAGGTGAATCCCTTTGATCTTCATATCTATTTTTAAAAACATTGCTAATGGATTGCAGAGAATCAAAAGAATTTTCAGGAAAATCATAAAACCAATTCTTAGCATCACCTTCCAAGGAAAGGACAAAGAGCCGCATCTTGACGTCTTCGTGATTATAACATGCAAAGTCACATAACCTTAGCATAAAATGAGTAAACTTTATGAGATGATTTTTAGCGGTGATTGTATTATTACCCGTGAAAGAAGGTAAATTATTAATGGCATTTTCCGGAATATCATGAGGAATGTCACTAAAACAACAAGGGGCGAACAAGTCATTCATGATGACATGCTTAAAGGGAAAAGGAGCTAATGGATGTCAGAGAGAGATTCTTGTTCAAAAAAAACAAAGTGTCTACAAAAAGCGAGCTTCTAGCAAAAATTCTTGCAAAAAATGAAAGAAGTGGAGTCGTCTCTTGAACATGAATCTAACTCTCAAATCCAAAATGCAAAAATCGAAAAGTTAGTCAAGAACCAGGAAGAGAAAAAATCTATTCCCAGGTCAGGGAAGAGCAAGTGGATATCAGGGAGGGCTTCCTATCTGTTATCACTCAGTAATTTCTCCAGGTTCAAGAGAAATAGTCCGAGGTAACCACAAACCTACTTGGAACTCTAGGATCTAGCCTTCCTAGAATTCAGAGAGGGCTCTCTCTTTAAGATTTATCTTTGTTTTTTATTTATGTTTATAGGCTAGTTATGATAGAACAATTGGTTTTGTTTTAAAGGTTTTGGTGGGTAAAAATCACTTAGGATTAAACTAGGGAGAGATCTATTTGTCCATTGGGCAATACTAGAAGGCAAGGCCAAAAGGGTACAAATGTATTCAGGGCAAGGTAGATAACCCTAAGAGATTTGGAGAAAGGTTTTTGATGAAATCGTATGATCGGGATAAAGGGCAATGAAGGATCCTTTGATCCGGAAAATGGAAGAAGGAGGCAGGGGTCAAACGGGAGTAGGAGCAATGAAGAATTCTTAACACCGGAAATCAGCAAAAAACATTTAAATGGTAACTTAGTTAAAAACGGGGAGAAAAAGGCTAGTCCTATAGTAATATTCCTAGTTACACATTAAGATAGATCAAACACATAATGAATTATATGAAACTCAGAAAATAAACAATGACAAGAAGAGATGTACTTCACTTTTCAACTTATCGCAAGAATCCTGAATTATGATGCCACTTTAGCTTTGTCCAGTCTGCTACTTTGAATTCAACACATGAGAGTCTCCAATGTATCAGCAAAATTCTATAGTAATCTTAGCAATTTTATTCCACACTAAAATACTTCAAAGAGTAAAGTATTTATACAAATTCTAAACTAGAATATCTTGAAAAAATATCAAGATTGGTTTACAAATATCTCCAACTGTTTTACATAAATAGAACTTAAGTAAAGGACACTCAAAACTAATTCATCTATTTGGCACTATTTTTTATGGATAGGTGATGACAAAGAGGAGAATTCGAATTTTATCTCAACTCTTAGTTGATGATGAGGCATCCATGTCACTAACTGTTTCCTTTCTTTGTGCATTCTGCTCCAGCAATTCTACAAACTTGGGGTCCAATGATACCTTTGTATTTCTCAATCCGAAATAGATATGTAAAAAGTGAAAGAGGTTATTGTAGATGAATATGTTGGTGAGATAAACCTCTCTCGGTTTCCTAAATTTCTGCTCCATTTGTTCACAATCGGCTCTGCAAAACGATGTGTAAAACAGAGTTTTACAGAGCCTGAAAAATAGGCTGTAAATATGCGCATGTATATTTCATTTTGTAATACCTGTGGACAAAGTGAGATAGGTTTTTGTAGATGGGTCTCTTAGGAACAAAAACTTCCTTCAGTTTTGTAAAATATATTTCTGGTTGGCCATAATATCCTCTGCAAAATGATGATTTAACAGGAATTTTCTGCAAAAGTGCTTTCCAATATTGTTTAATGTTTCCAAATCCATAATGGTTGTTAGAAAAGTAAGAGAGGTTTTTGTAGTTGGAAACCTTAAGAACATAAACCTCCTTCAGTTTTGAAAAAATCATCTTGGATTGGTCACAATAGTTTCTGCAAAACAATGACTTAAACAGGAAATTTCTGCAAAAATGTTCCTTCTTGTTATGTTTTCATCTTTTAACCTTTTTGTTCTTTTAACTGTTTTTACTTTCACTTTGGATAAACTTCATTGTTGTTGGTGAAAGTATTTTCATCTCTATTAACCATTACTGCCTTTGTTTTTACTTTTACTGTTTCACCTTGACTACTCTGTAACTTTGTTTTAACTTTCACTCTGACTTTTACCTGATACACTTTAACTCAGATGCTCTTTGACTGTTCTATTTTCACTGTCATTGTCAATTCTGATTTCACTTTACCATTCACTGTGCACATTTCATCATTCTGATCTCTCTCTGACTTGATTTTATTCTTTCTTTGTATATAAACTGTTTGTTGAATGAAGCTTTTGAATTAAAATTTGAGAATTTGGAGCAATCAATTTTGTCAACTAGTATTGAAACTGTTGGTTCAAATCCATATTCTGATAACAACCTGCAAAAATCAAACAATTTGTTAATGAAATCCAGGTCTACAGGGAGGTGATTGAAGGTTTTTTGAAAGACCTGTGGAATGAGATCTGTCTGTGGAGGTTTAACTCTGTTTTTTAGGCATTCTGGCTTCTTCTGTAAGATTAAATGGTTTACAAAAGTAATTCACTTTAAACAGAGGGGTAACTGAGCAATTTAGGCTAAGGATAATTTCAAGTGATATCTTTGCTCAATTTAGGCTTCTGAGAAATGAAAACTGGGCTAAGACAGGAAACAAGGGTTTCCTGAATGGTTTAGACTATAAAAAAGGATTTTTTAAGAAATTTGTAGGCTTTAAACCCCTTTTTGTTTTGGAATTGATCTTCAGAGGTCGTAAGCTAAGGAAATTTGGCTTAAAAAGGCTTACAGCGGAAATAAGGTTTCCTGGAAAAAATTGGCTAGGGTTTGGCTTGTTTTGGGCGTTTTTGGGCAAATTCCACAGTGAATTTTTATAATTGAAAGCTTGTTTTGCTTAAGGACGATTCAGAATTGACTGTGCAGGGTTTTAAACTGATGAAAAATACCTCAATTTGTAGGTAATTTAACACTTGAAAGGGTTTCTGAAGCTTTTGTTTGTTCCTACGGACGGGCCCTGGTGTAGAGAAATGGCTTTTATAGTCTTCAAACAGGAGATCTGTGGTGAAAATAGGGAGTTTCCACAGATAAAATCGTGTTTCAGGGATTTTAGCACAGTCGGGAGGCTTGATGTAGTCAGGCGGAGCTCTTTACAGTCAGGAATGCGCAACTAAACAATCAAAATGATGTTTCAAAGGTTTTTAACCTTTGGAATTAATCACCATTAATGCATTGAATGCCAGTCTTATCAAAGGCAGGAGGCAGTTTGGATTTTAAAATGCGTAACCGGAAGTGGTTTTCGCGTTGGATCTCGGTGGTAAGCAGTTTTTGTTGAAATGAACGCGATCGAATGGTTTTCCGCCACGTCGCAGGAGGCAGGAATGGCAAAACCACCCATTTCGCGTCTGTTTGGGCTTTGAACGGGCAATCAAGTTATGGACGCGAAATCAATCCTGCGCCGTTGGATCTAATAATCCAGAGCGAAAGGCCAAGATTAAATGGGAAGGTGCAGTTGAAAGGTATGTGGGGTCGGGGCAAATGATATGCGCTGGGTAGTTGATATATGTAATGAAAACTTTGTAAAATATGTACTTTAATCAAAAAATTTCTTACGAAAAAGGGTTTATACCTATGGTTGGAGGCGCATGAGGCGGGGCTATATAATTAACCCTAGGTTAACTTATGTATTGCGTAAGGCTTTACATAGCGGGGATAATATTGCAGGAAAGGCTAAAGTGAAACATCAAACAAATCTTTAGTTAACCGGGATGGGACCTTGAGTTAAAGGCTTATCGTGTATTGCAAAGGTTTTAGAGTTTAAAGTTTGTTTGAACTAAACTTTGGATAAATGTAAAAGGCGGGGGAGTATATTTAATTTCCAAATACATATGATACGTCCGAAAGCCTATTTGTATTTTTTTATTTTATTATATAGTTTTTAGACCATGGAGGGGTCTATAACCATAGGGGGCGGGGTATTTGATTAAGGTTAGTTTTAGACCAAAGGGGGAATAATTTGGGATTTTAATTCACCATGTGGATAATATCTTTGGTCAAAAATCTTTATAATAATGGGTTTTTTGAGGATATTTAACATAAAGGGAATTATATAGGTAGGATAAGGTAATTTTGGGGATTTAATAGCATAAGTTAGAAATTAATATGACAAGAGGAAAGGAATACTCAAAAATACACTTATATGACTAAGTAAAGTGAAATTTTTTAAAGCAAAGCTTATTATTTCATAATTTCACCACTTTTACTCAGGATAGAGCATTTTTGAGGGTTTGTATGCTTTATGAATGAAGGGAGTTAATCAAATGGGTTTTTATGTATCATTAAGTAAAAAAGGAGTTTTTACTTATGAAAATGAATTAAATGTATGAATGATGAATGAATATTGGTGAAGGGGAGTTTATCATAAGAATCCAACATTTTCCACTATCCAGTCATTAAGCCTTGGGTCCAGTCCCAACAGAAGTCAGAGAAATACTTTGAGCCTCTTTAACTGGAAGTGTAGAATATTGAAGACTTACAAGGGAAGGAAAATTAGTGATTTTCTGCCCAGTGATGAATATTACATGATTTTTCCCACTTCTTTCTACCTACCCAACATTACTCTAACATTTTTTCTTCCTTTTTGCAGGTGCATTTAAGCTTGCTACCTTGAAACATTTTATTCTTTTGAAAGCATAAAAACTATCTAATTCTACCTTATTTCATCCAAGGGCTCAGATTAAACTGATGAGCTCCTCATTATTCTCTACCTATCTACTGATTAGTCAGGATTAAACTATCTGACCAATCTTTATTCATTATCTAAATCATGGAAATTGAAAACATGACAAGTCAAATTTAAACAATTTAACTCATCATGGATTATAGCATTTATTGACACTCTACCATAATCATCAGCAAAAAGTAAAAAGTAGTGGCATTTGGACTTACAAACTTTCATGTTTTATTTCTATCTTTTTTCTTTTGGGGTCTATATTTTTTAAGTCCTTTGATCTTTCTTTTAGAACTTTTTACCCTCTTTTTGATTTTTTTTAATTATTTTTTATTTTTTATTTTTTTCCAAAATATGGGAAAACAACTTGCAGAAAGCAAGGTATGTACATATTTACAAGACTATCAATAGTCACTTCAAAATTATGAATCCTATATTTATAGGACCCTAACACTATCCGAGAAAGATTAAATGCTTACTAGAATGTAATTTGTTTAACCGAGCCCTTAGAGCCTTTTCAGGGTCAAGAGCAGGGATAAGCAAGTTACCAAGATTTCTTCTAGTATACGCTCGTGTGAATGGATGAATAAGTGGAGTCACCACACAAATAAGAAACTAATCCAAATATCTAGGTGCTAAAGATGCAAATAGAAATAGAGATGGTGAACAAGGTGATGAGGAGATTGATGAGATGTCACAGCACAAAAAAATATGGCATTAACTCCATAGATATACTAATGCTGATTAGGCTGGCAGTGTGGTGGATCGCAAGAGCACATCTGGATGTTGCTTCACCTTTGGTTCTTATTCGATATCTTGGATGAGCAGGAAGCAGAAGTCGATGGCTTTGAGCACTGCTGAGGCCGAAAACATTGCAGCGAGTATGGCCTGTTGTGAAACTGTTTGGTTGCGAAAGCTCTTCAATGAGTTGTTCGAGCATGTGCTAGATACCATCGTTATCCTTTGTGATAACCAGAGTGGGATTCGTCTTTCTGAGAATCCCGTGTTCCACGATCAATCCAAGCATATTGATATTAGGTACCACTTTATCCGGGATATGGTACAGCAAGGCATCGTAAGGCTCGATCATATAGGAACTGATGAGCAGGTCGCGGATATTCTCATAAAGCCCCTAGGGAAGGTCAAGTTCCTAACCTTCCATGAGAAGCTTGGAATCATGGAAAGACCCTATTTTGAGGGTCTTGCTTGAGTTGGACTATGAGCTCTGAGAGCTCCAGAGGGGCTTGGGGATAGCTTCTTGGAGCTATAAGCACATACGAGGCTAGGCTTGCCGAACCTTTTTGTGCTTTTGCCCCACCGTTATGATATTGAGTTGGTTCGCCTCTCTCTGATCTGTGCCCCACACGCATCCTACCCATGGAATTTCAAACTCATGGGAAGTACCTCTCATTTGGCCAATGAGGTGGGAAATGTGGATAGAGACCATAGCAAGACTGATGGACGCATCGGAGATTGTCGTACTCTCTATGTCTAGGATGGCACGTATCCAACACCTTGATCCGATATCAAGTATGATAAGGTTTTATCCTCTAAACTGACTTTGGGTCAATAAACTAACTTCGAGTTAGTATGAGACTCTTTTGAGTCCGAGTGAGGTTTTTACCTCGAAGCTAACTTTCAGTCAACTGTGTGTGATGTCTTTGTGACTCACCTTTTGTTCTAAAATAAAGAGCCAGCAAAGCAAGTTACGGTGGGATGACGCAAGATGTTTGGTTTGGTACATGATGAATGGCACTTGTGGACAAATGGAGTTCTCCCTAGTTGAGAGGGAGTGTTAATTTTAGACATGTAGGTCCAAACTCCATGTTGCACTGCTCATATGACGATGGTCATATTTTTTTTGGATTCCTCTTTCGGAGAGGTGCAAGATTGATCTAAAGATCATCTTGATTAGAGGAGCAGAACATTGATTTTGAATTTATTTTCCACATGTGTAAGGCCAGCCAGATTTATCCTACATGCTTAAGAGATGTGTCACACACCCTCACTGATGGATATAAATTAGAGAGACTTGGAGGTCATTTTCTCATCATCTCATCACACATTCTCTCTTTGTGATCTGATTGGTTCGATAGCCTTTGGAGGCTTTTCTCTTCTCACACGTGTGGAGCGAAGCTGCTGTTTTCTACGCTGGTCTGTTTAGGGCTTGTTGTTGTTTTCTGCGCTGATCTATTTAGGGCTTTTCTACTATAGCGTTGACCAATGTTGACCGTGGTCAACCCTTGGTCGTTTGACCTCAATCTTCTGCAGAAATTACGATTTTAGGAGGTCGTACAGCTGGGCACTAAAATCGAGGAATTCCGAGTTGTTTGACCGAAGCCCTAGTTTGTTGCATTGACTTTTTTGAAGCTACCTGCGTTGACTTTTCTGCAATGTCCCTGGTTTGACTTGTGTTGACTTGTGATGAGCTGTCTTTGAGGGTTGTGTGTGTGACACATGAAAGTGTTGGCTGACCGAGAAAGACTTTGCTGGTTGAAGCATCATGCTGACCGCCGTAACACCACAATATCTCATATCTTTGCTGGACATAAGAAATTGTAAATCTGATCTATCTTTAGCTTGTCTTCTATTGATCTAATATTGTGTTCTATCAGCATTTTACTTTCAAGTTTATGTGATTGCTATCTTGTATTGGGCCTATGAAAGATTCAAGTAAAAGTGCATCAATCATAGAACACCATTGTTATCTAAATTTAACAACGAATTTCCCTGGCCAGTAGTGCGAGTTCCAAGCAATCCGTGTTGCCGGGAAAGAGAACAAGCAAGCCAGAGGGAGGCCGAGTTTATTTGCAAAGGGAGAATTCTCCCCAAATTATTTTTGCCCGATTATCTCCAGAGGATAGCCAGTTGGGCATCTAGATTATTGTGTTCAAATTTTCACTGTTGCATAATAATAAAATAAACTCTCATCTGCTGCACCAATTTTCCCTTCAGGATTTTTCCGAGGACTATTAGTACAAAAATATTGGTGTCAATTTTATTGTGTTGCCTTATTTTCTCAGCTTCTAGTTTATTTTCTGCAGCGTATTTTCTTTTTGGCGAAGATTGCAATTGTGAGTTTATCAATATTTGTCGTAATAACAAATAAATTGCAGAATAGTTAGGAGATAAATTCCTAGTAATTGCAATCACGGAATTTTCAAACAGACACACATACACACACATATGTATGTATGTATGTATGAATTGGAGCACTGGTCAAAATGAGTTCAAATGGAGCCAACCTTATTCTATGATCTAAGTGATTAAATTTAAAGAAGGGTTGACTTGTGATAGTCCTGGGATCATCTTTTCTAAAGGGTTCTTTATGGTAATTTGAAGGGTTTGTGCTACCCACTTGTAAAGGTTTCAAATCCATAGCTCAAGGAGAATGTTGGTGTACACCAGGATGATTAGACAATTTTCTTTGTTAAGGACTTATTTACCTTTGAAGGATTGATCATCACGAATATGAAAATACTCATAATGGGGGTATTTGGAAGTGTTGCCTGACTCCTCATCCATTTGAGGATTGGCACATCATGCAGGCTTCACATTTGTTATATATTGATGGTCAGAGGCCACATGTTTATTTTGAGTTGAGTTTAGGACCCTTTTGAGGCTAGACTTGGAACAGCCACTCACCCCACCCGACCCCCCTTTTTGGGGAACTTTCACTCATTGATATACTTTGTTAAAGGCTGGGCAATCCACTTGGAACCATGCCTTTGCGCTTGCATGGTGACTTGGAGCTGAAGTGTGCACTTTGGAGCCCACTTGCCCACATTTGAGAGAGCATAGTGGTTGGTGGATGACAGGTTTAACGATTGCTAGAAGATTGTATGTGGTAAAGAGGGCCTTTGTAGGTTGGATGTTGTGCCAAAAGCCACTTGTACCCGTTCGTCTTTGGAGAAAGGTAACTTTTTGAAGGCTTTGTGCCCTTAGATTCTGTACATGTGGCATTAAAAGCCCAATTTGTATTATTTTCGGATAATTAGTTGTTCAAGAGGGACCTTTTTCCCCTCCATATGCTAAAATAGGTGATTTTAGCTTAGAAAAATATTATTTTATTGTAATAATGAGTTGAGGCTCTCTCTTATAAATAGAGAGAGCTCTAAGCTCAGTTTCTCATAGAGTTTCGGAGGAGAAATCCCATAGCTAATCTAAACTATTCTGCAATTTTCATCTTGTAAATTGCCTATGGATATCTCCAATTGAGCAAACCTCTAGGAGCATAAATTTGGATGTAGAATGTTCTCATGATGTAAGATATCATATATTTATGTTTATGCTATGAAAGATGAATAGTATCTTGGTTTTAATGGTCAAAAGGTTGAATTAGTAAGAGACCTTGGTTTATCTCTCTTATTTGGCTCCCTATTCTATCGCTTTGGGGAAGGAAGACCTTGTTTAGCTCTTTTTCTTTTCATTTATGGCAAAAATTGAGTCTCCAAGGTAAACAAAGGTAGGAGACCTTGGTTTAGCTCTCCTATTTTTTGCACTAGAATCATGATTAACAATGCAAGAGACCTTGGTTTAGCTCTCTCACCATTGTCTTGTGAATCTCATGGATGATTTTGCTTGGAAAGGTTGCTCCTTATTAACTCCATCTACCCAAAATTTCATTGATAAGGTAAGGCGTTAATTCTTTGTTCTCAATCACCTTCTATCATTTATAAATCATTCAAACAGTTTTGTTAGGGTTTCTTCTCCATGACCATCCAAAAATCCCTTGATTGTGTGCATTTGGGAAACCTATTTGAGCCTTTATTGGTTGAGCCTTGTTATAGCCAAAAAGTAAGCCTAGTGCAAAGCCTTCACTAGGCAAAATCCTAGAAGATGTGTAACCTTCGAGAAAGTTACTGTTGTCACCTCAATAGCTATTCCTCTGCTATTTAGTAAGGAAATGGTCCTTAAACGAGAGGCTTCCCAGTAAGCACTATAGATCAAGTAACCCAAGAATAACCCAAGTTAAATGTCCTCTAGGAGGCTTTCAATGAGATATCCACTTGGAATAGGCATACCAAACCAGAGCTTGAGTGGATACAGATAATAATCCTTGGGTTTTGGCTAAGGGTCCTATTAGTGTTGGGATAACTTAATTCAACCAATTCACAGCAAGAAAAGCCACGAAAGCAAGAAACCCTTAGGAATTATATGGTTGTCATAAACTAGAGTTTTGAACCTAGAAAAATTGCAACCATGAAATTAGCTTATAACAGCCCCAAAAGCAGTCCCAAAAAAACTTAGTCCTCAAATGGTTAATTTGGAGATAAATCTAGGTCAACTTACAACAAATTTTGCAGTTAGAAAGGGTGCTACAACCTCACAAAAGGTGACATCAGCCCTAAAATAAGACTGAAAAAAGTTGTAATTTTTAGAAGATATGCAATAAAATGACAATTGAACACTTTTCAACCCTAGAAATATTTATCATATGCTCTATAAGGCTATAATAAAATGATTTTGCTGTAATTTAACCTAAAGTTACCATAAGAAATGAAAATTAGAAGAAAAATGATGATCACTTTCAAGGAAACCATCCAAACCACTTCTTTTTAGGGGCCAAAGTAATGATCATAGGGCACTAATGAAAGAGAAATGCTCTTAACTTTTACCTTAAATCAAAATTAAAGTATTCAAAAAAATTGCATTCTAAAAAATAGCCAACAACAACAAAAAAAAATGGAATGAAAGAAGGAGCTGCTTTTATAGAGGAGGATTCATCAACCATTTCATTATTATAATATTCTACATCTCCTTAAATATAACCTAGGAGATCTCACATTTAACTTGTCTTCCAACTAATTAAGAAGATTAAGTCAAATAGTACATAAAACACAAAGTAGACATGCCACATGTATAATATTTTTGCCAAAGAGAAGAAGGCACATCAATATGATTGCCAAAAAGTGCTCAACATCCCTCCACAATGCTAGGTGACCTCCTCAAGTCATGTCAAGATACCTCTCCAATAAAAAATACTCAACCAAAGGTGGCAATGACTATGCTTGAGATAAGGGAAATCCACACGTGGCACGTGGGAGGCTCAAGAGAGGCGACAACTCACCAAAATTAGATCCAACATCCAGATGGGAACTCCAAGGTATGAACTCCTCTTCAAATCATGTCAACATGTCCTCAATTCAAAGGAGATCCACACATGAAAAGCAAAAGACCCAACAACTAAAGAAATGCATCTTCCAAGGTGGTCGACCCATCAAACCATGTAACATGTAACTCCATATGTGTGAATAGGATGAGCACTCCAAGATCTGAGATGTGGCATGGCATGAGAGGTCCAAATGCATGAAGAATAGCACCAAATTGCATAGGGCATTGTGACCAATGCCTCGAGTTGTGACACTACCTAGGGCATTATGAACTACCTTAGGAGTTATGAAGGTGCCTTGAGAATTGTGCCTATGCATGAGAAAATGTGGAGTGATCTCAAAAGATAGACACATGCTAACTTGCTAACAGTCCATGGCCAAAGTGTGACAAAAACATAGGGGGATCCATGCTTAGGCATAAGATAAGTGTGCTCTCTAGGTATAACAACCTTTACAACACATGAGCAATGTTAAATTTCCTAACCCTAGCACATGGTTTATTATTTCCTAGCAAATCAAATCAACTAAATAAATACACAGTTAGAGTTTTAATTTAAATATTTAGCAGATGCAAATTAAATAAACCAATCTCACACATGCACACACACAAATTTTATGCCCAATCAAATCAAATCTTCATTAATAACAATCATAACCTACTTGGGATCTCTTACTAGGAAAATGGCTCAAACGAAGGAAAATACATATAACAAATCTGGATCTGATCCAGCTGATCAGGCCCTAGTTGTGGTTTATCTGGATCTCCTTGTTGCACCCTAACACCTTCCTCGGGCCAGCACACTTGAGTGGAAGTCCTTCTCCACCCAACCACTTAGACACTTCTCTCAATGCCTTGTGACCCTATGCGTTGTGTCTTCTCCCTTGGCCTAGCCTTTCTTTTATAAGTTTTGAGTTATGAACAAATCCCTAACCCTAATCTCCAAAGTGATTGACGATTGAGATTAGATCTCACTTCACTTGAGATTGGTTGAGATTCATCTAATTCACTAATGCAAAAAAAATGCATTTCATTAGATTAACTCACTTTATTTACTTTAATTTCTAAAGTAATTGCTGTCTAAGGGTGGATTAGGCAACTTCTTGCACGCCCAAACATTTAGGCCTGTGCAGAAGTACTTGCCCAAGCCACAAACTTTAACAAGAAATAGGGTAAAGTGAAAAAAACCTAGGGGTTCCTAAAGTCATGTGTCCTAGTAGATTTACCCCAAGACCCCCACTTACCTACTTCATGCATAAATGACCTAAAAGAGATAGTCAACAGATCCATAAGAACAAGGACCATCTTAAAATATGGACTATGAGGGCAAACCATGACAAAACACACAGGGTCTAGCGAAAATATACATAGATGAAAACACTTACAGAGATCGTGTAAGCATGGTCCAATACATTACATGAGATATGATGGTCACACTTTTGGCTGATCATGGTACAATAATACAAGTCATTGTGATGGCACATCTGATCACATTACTCTAAGCTCTGACATCATCAAGATAGGCACAAGATCTGCTCATATAGTGGAACATATCTAGCAAAGAAAATGAGGTACAAATGAAGGGAAATTGACGGGTAACACAACCAACATGACCATTGAATGTTTATATATACCATCATAGAGATCATTGTAAATCATCCATTCATATATTAATCATTATATTTTATATATTTTGTACTTTATGGAATTCATTGGTTTGTCGTTCTTGTGTTGGAAATATCCACAGTAAATGAACATTGTTCATTACAACTTCTTGTGTCATATATTCATGTGATTGCTTTGATTTGATTCTATTCATAGAATAGTAGAGAAAATTCAGTACATGTTTAAGACGGCAAGTTATTAAAAGCTTATTTTTCTGGTTACTGTTTATTTTATTCTGCTTTAAAATCTGTGTTGTTGATCTCTGAGGCCAGAGGCCTGGGATTATAGATCAATAAAGTTACCGCAATATCACTGTGTTCCAGGTTTATTCATGTGTTCATGTTTGGAGACTCTCTTGTTCAATCCAATGGCTCAGTTTTAACTTCAACACTAAAAGGACAGAATCCAGATTAGAGAATTGATCATCCAAGGGAAATCACTATGTCATCATAGAAACTCTAAAATCATCCAATTCAGATTAGAGACAATAATCATACTGAGCAGTTCTGGGCATGAGAGATTTAAATTGCAATTTAGGGACTTCTAATTTGAATAAAGCTTTCGACAAGCTTGTGGAAACTAACTCTGTAACCTATTATTTCATTAATTAAAATTTAAAAGGTTAACTGCAGTATTTCCTTTTCTGCAGATAGATCTGTCAGTTTCCATACCTGTGATGTGAGTGTTGATTTAAACTATATACACACTGAACTGAAGACTGCCTCAGTGACCAGGCTAAAGATGATAAGACTATTTGTCGACTTATCACAATGCTAGGCATAGCCGGATGTTACAACCTGAACTAGGGTTCTAGTATGATGGATCAATGTAGTAGAAATGCTCAAAAAGACCTTGAACCAGATCACCGATATGGGAAATAAAATAAACAATATGAACTAGCATTGAGACCTTCATTCAAAACAAAAGAAATAAAACCTCAAACTAAAGCAAGAAGTGGCAAACTTATAAAAGAAGTGATGCGAGAAATTGTAAAGAATCAATATCATTAACACTCAAAAGCAACTAGTCACAGGGTGTGATCAACTTAATGCTCGAGAACAAAATTTGGCTGTGGACATTCATGCAGATAATCTTTGTCGTGAGTTAAACAAGTCTAGGCCGTCATGTTGGCAAACTTAATAACTCTGCAGAGACAGTCAAGTACACCTTGAGCCACCTCAGGTCATAAAGGAAAATAACAGAAAAGGTGAGATTTGCCAGGAGAATCTTCATAATTTGAAATAAGACGGAACAAAACGAAGCCGATTTAATCAGGTTGCAGATACTACTGCGGTAAGATATAGGATATCAACTCAAATCGCGACAGCCACAACTGCAGGCAGAAACCAATAATGGAACACCCATAGCTGCTCAATTTATGAACGCCTCAAAATATTATGAAAAGGAAATTGAAAAGCCGAAGAGACGAATGACTGTAACATCGGATCGTCACAGTTAAAATCACAACAAGATTTCAAAACCTGCTACATCATCGATTCAATTATCACTGGTTCGATGATGCCTGGATAGTGGATTCCTTATTTTCTCGAGGAGAATTATATATAGACTTGGGAGCCCATTTCAACTAGTGCCAAATTATTACAGGGAGCATATAATGCTGGCTACTCTTCTGCACATCCTTGGGACACAAATTTGAATCGTTCCACCCATTTGAACAAGGTTAGATGTTTTGATCAAACCAGTGCATGGCTCAAAAAAAACAGTTCAGTCATATTATTGTGACTAAAAATGGGGATTGTAAAAACAACACACCGGCAATCAGCAACTGCAGATTACGGTAGGCCATGGACAAGATATTGTGGTAACACTTGACAGACAGCTGGTAGCTGTGCAAAGTTGAACTGATAATCAGAAACAAACAGTAGCAAACAAATCATTCTGTGTGGAACCATTGTCTTGGAATAATTGAACACCCTGGAAACCAAAACTCGAACAGGACCATAAGAGCCAAGAGGCAAGATTTGTGTTGTGATTCTGTGCAAAAAAATTTAGATATGTCAGAAAATTTAAGGATTATGGAAAAGGGGCTGCCGAACCACATTCAATGGACAAAAAAAGTCACTTCATCTGAGGAAATTGCTACATTTAAATCTCACTTAGCAGAGATGGGAATATTTTGAAAAGACATTGGAGCCAAAGTAAAGATGCTCGCTCTCTTACTCTACGCAGGGCAATTTATTTGAACTTGAAAGGCAAACTTTTGTTTCAATGTGCGAGGCGTAAAGGCACTATGTAACTAACTAACGACTGCTTATATTAGCCGAAAATCAAGCAAAATCTGCGAAAAAATAATGTGGAATTGAACAGGGAGGAAAACCCACCTTTCTGCCATGGCATTGACGAGGTCTGGTTTGAGGCGACGGTCCACGAATTCTTCGAATTTGTGCACCTTCTCCATCTTCACATATTCTCCCTCCATTGCCAACCGAGCAGTCTATAACAAAGATAGGCAAGCAAAAGAAAGGCTATTATGATGTAAGAACTAAATGTCGACGAGCTCCACAAGACGGCTTTTAAATTCCAATTATGAGAATCCCCGCGGCCTCCTAGTAAATTCTATTATGATGCCTGTATGCAATAAAATTGAAGGTTACGTGATGTCGAGGAGTTTTAACAGCGAGCTCTCCCAAACATGGGAAACCTACGGCATGCCGCTTAGCTCTGGTAATAACTATAAGCTATCAACTTATAGCCATGGGGCATATATATATCATTTTTTTATTTATGTGAAAAATATTTACAAATAGTACAGCAAGCAAAAAGTGATACATTATAATTATTTCTATAATTGGTTAATTATTATTATCTAATTTTAAGGTTACGGTTAAGCCAAACACTAAATTGGTAATACTAGATTGGTATTGGTGTATGAACGACGGATCCATCTATACATCAATATTAATTTAGTGTTTGGCTTAACCATAACTTTAAAATTAGATAATACTGCTAAGTCTATCAAGGCATACATACTTTACCTCGTTTTTTGAACCTGTGATTTCTTAGGAGAAAATACATGCTCTTAACTATTAGGCCCACTCAAGTTGTATAAAATCAAACAAAAAATATCATTTTGGACTCTAAATATCATATATGTTTTATCAATATAGTGTTTTTATGATCACGTGGCACATGAAATAGATAGTTAACTAACTTTGTGATGAAGAACAAACTTATATTTAATTTTCTTTAAAAAAGATGAATAAGGTTGAAATTTGTAAGTATGGTTAAATGTGGATAAAGTAGAGCTAATTATACATCAATAATTTGCAAACAATGTCTACTTAATGAATTCAACTTTGAAGCAAAATTGAACATTAATCCTCCAAATAGCTTTAGCAACTTTTAGCAAAATGACACTCCTAAAAAATGTGTTTTATTGTCTCCAAATACTAACATATGGGATGAAAGTCATCATAGAACCCACCAGCCTTAGATGGGATGCCTCGGTACTGTTACCCACCACCTGTGGGTAGTATGCATAGGAGAAAATTTTTCTCCTATATGGTCCTTCGCCGGTAGCCAATGGCCCCTTACAGCCACTAGATAGCTCGATGTGCCGCTATCTCTGCCACCTGAGCCAACAATGTGGTCCCTCGCCCATTTGTTATGATCGTATGTTTAAAGGTGGGCCTCCCAATCCCAAAGGTATGACTTTTCATTGATGTAGTTGAGTGATTTTGTTTACTTTTCATGGACACTTTTGGGCATGGATTGGTGGGGTGATTCTGCGGAAAGAGTGGGCTAGGTATGTACTCTTATCTCCTCTGCTCGATTTGGTGGTTACCCTTGCATCCTAGTCCCGTGGGATCTCCTTTAGTGGCCAGTAGCTTTAGGGTTTACACTACATGGGCAATCATGACTTGGTTGTGTGGTCCCGCTTCCCGACACCATGTATGTCACTCTCTTCCGTTCATTCTAACCCCATTCATCATTTCTCCCATTCGAGTCCACATGTGTCCACTGGGTCCACATAGGGTTAGCCTTCCCCTCCCCTTGTCTACACCTTAGGTTGGGCCTGGAACGATGCCCCGAAGGTTGATGCAGCTAAAAATAAAAGAAAAGAAAAAAAACATAATTTGGCCACTCTCAAAAGGAAATGTACCACAAAATGCAAAAGACGGTCGGGACATACAAATTTAGCATGTGGGAAAAAGCCAAACATGAGCTCTACCCTTTGTTTATGGTCATCACCCTAGTTCCTATGGGCCCTAGATGAGCCCCCTCCACATAAAGGAACCCATGATTGTCCCACCTTGAAAGGGGGTACCTACTGCTATATCCTACTCATCATGCTCTCATCCCCTAGAGCCCCGAGCAGTTATGAAGAAAAATTAATTAAAGGCAAAAGGCATATGAAGAAGGGTGGAAAAATAAAGGTTGAGGTAACTCATGTACCACGATTTTCTCCCTCCTACACTCATATACCCAAGTGTGGGCTTCCCCCATCATATCTACCCTGGTACCATGACATGTGGCCTCGAGCATTCCCCTAATCCCCACTCTGTTCCATGACAATATCACTTGCCACCTACCACCTGATGGATGTACCATGGACATGTCACCCCCTTTAAAGGTTGAAACCACTTAATAGGGTCCTTGGTTAACCCCCTTATTAAGCTTGGAGACACTTGTACATGCCAAATCCCACTATGGAAGGGCATGCCACCATGAAGTGTCCCCTTGATTCCATGATTTGTAAGCTCTTTTACTTTATAATTCTAATGATTTATTGTATTAGAGGGCAAGGGGATGCACTAGATCATATGGAGAATTGCATGTGGGTCTCCATTTGGGAATTAGTCTCCTTATACATGATCTAAGCCCTCCGGAAGGCCACATGAGCATTTGTAGGGTGAGCGTTGAGAGCCATGGGCCTCCACGATAGCAGAGAGTACTTCATGGATCCCCAGCGATGTTTAGAGATTGCTCGTGTTCCACCTTTTGGATGAGGATGATGTGCCTTGATACCTATACCTTGTCGACTCCACACTTGCACCACAAACTTGGAAGAGGTTCCATGGTCCAGATGAGGATGTGTCTCTGTTGGCTCGAGGGGTCCTGACCTAGGTTCGGAGGTTAAGGTTTGCCAACAAACCCCTATACTACTAGCCCTTTAGGCAGTGACTTGCTTGCGCAAGTCAAAGTCTCCCCGAAGCAGTATGGGTGGGTGCTGGAACCAAGTTTTTGCACCCTGAGAGAGGATAGGTAAGCCAAGCAGAGCTACGTCCAGCTGTATAATGACCAAATCACCTATCTCAGAACCAGATCTATAGATCTCCATTGCATCTACGTGCGCAAGATCAACTATACTTAATGTGCTCAACAAATCATATACTTCTAAAACAGTAGTGCAGCATTACATAAAACATAACAGAACAGACCCAGATGCAGTAGAAACACTTAACATAGTACTTTCACAGCTTAACACAGAATATGCATAACACAACAGCTATCAAAGATTCGAATCAACAGTATACATAGATTCAGTTACTCCACAACCATTCTCATTCATTAATCCTTCAGTTCCTTCTTACAATACCCAAACCCGACCTGTGCACACAGCAGCAGGGTCCGCACACAGCAGGACTTGGGATCTTCGCGCACACAGCCAGCAGGAGTCCTTTCCCCAAAAACCCAAACAGATCTACTAAGCCACAATTCGCATCAAGATATCATCATCTTCTTGCCTTATAATTCAAAACGTCCCTCTATTTATAACAATCTAGCCTAATCTTTCCTATGGTCCGCAAACCGTGGTTTGCGGACTCTAGGTCTACCCTTTGACCCATTACAATGCTTTCGGGGCTTTGTCCCACCCCAAAACCCCTGCGCTAGACTAAATATAATAAAAAATATGCAAAATTGGACCAGTTTCGCAGCTTGTAGGAGACCTTGTTCCAACAGTCCCCAAACACAATCTTGTGACTCGTCTCGAGTCACTGGGGTGGTGCAGTCTCTACCTACGCACGTAAGGCATTGATGGCTGCGATCAATGGAGGCAATACCTCTTGACTCTGAGCTGCAGCACTCTACGCAATGTCTACAAGCTTCTAGGAGGTCGGCCCTTCAGTAGCCGTGGTAACCTGCTCTAATATATGGTTGAGTCGCTGGATCGCGCCAATGGTATCCTGTGATAGCTGGAGGGCAGCGTCAGCCCATGGCTTCAAGCGTTTTTTGATGGCATGCTTCGTTCGTCGGAGATCCTTAATAGTATCACGAAGTGCGTTTCTAGTCTTCAAGCGTGCTAGACGCTGCACAGGGACTAAGGAGGGCAAGGTAGCTTCGGTCTGATCGAAAGCGGCTTCCTTCTGTCGTAAGTCCTGCTTGATGTTCTGAAGAACCAGGTTGACCTAGACCTCTGTCCAGAGCTGCATGGCCGACTCGAGCAACTGAGTACCCTGAGTAAGTTGTCCCGTAATGATGTCCATAGCTTCTATTACCAGCGCAGCACATTGAGCTCGTACCTCCGGAGGTGTGGCAGGCTGTAATTAGGCCTGTAATGCGGTGAGTTGCTGGTCCATTTGGGTCTTGAGGGCTGTATTTCGGTTCTGGATGCCTATAGTGCTGCAACCAAGCCTTCTACTGTAGCCCGGAGTGGAGATGTAACTGGGAGCTCATCTAGGACCTCGATGCCGAGCTGGTGGACCACTATTTCGAGCTGTGTCATCTGCGAGATAGCAAGGGAGACGTCTGCAGTCTATCGTGCGATGACCGGCGTGGCCACATCGAGCTGTTGCTGCACGGTCCGGTCGCAATGATGGATCTATTGAAGCACGGTGGTGTGTAAACCCTGTAACACCTCGCGGGGCAGCTACGCCAATTCCAATTGTAGTCCTGTATCCACTGGAAGGTGGGCGCCAACCAGGACAGTGCTAGGAAACGAATAAGCACGAATTTCATTTGTAGGTAGCCCGATACTGCTGGTAGGGTGCAGTGTATCCATCTTTGTCCAGAGGTCTCAAATCTCAACCTGCATGGCGTCGATTGCAACCTTTTGTCGTGCTTCTATGGCTGCCCACTGATCATCTGTAGCCAGAGTATGTGCGTCCATGATTTGCTCGAGGTCACCTTCAGTTAGCGTGATCATTGCATCATATTCCGAGCGTTGGGCGTGCTGCTTTTTTCGGGGCCCCTTTGCAAGCTCCCTGTGCCGCTTTGTACCCCGAGGGGATTTAGTATCCTTGTTAGTCAGCCCTTTCGTTCACAGGACTAGTTGCGAGTCGACCGTGTCAGCTCTCACAGTGATCTACGACAATTGCGTAACATCTTTCGTGGCTGCTTCCGAGCCCGTCTGGCTGGATCCTACGATCATCCTAGGTTTGGAAGGGGCGTTAACTTCTATCATATAGCTTTGATGCCAATCTATGCAGGGTTCAAAGTCAATTTTCCCTGCAGGGAGCCAGAGGGCAATTAGCTTATCAATTTTGGCGTCCCCAGACCCCCTCCACATAATGTCCGCAGGCTCTGGACTGGTAAGCGCCGAAGCGTCTGCAGGGTTAGGGGCTGCCATATTAACGTAAGGAGGGGATCATGAATTTGGAGACTCACAGGCAGCGGAAGTGAGTTGATTGGGTATGAACAGAACGCTAAAGGTCCATAAAATCATGCAACATAACAATACATGCAGATTACAGAGATGATATGGAACCTTGGTCGGAGTTATCCTTTCTCCTTTATAGTGCTCGTGGCTGTCCAACTGTAAGGTGAATCTTACTTGGAACTTACCATCAAGCAAACGGTAAAAACTCACAATAAATTTTCTCATTAATTGTTAGCCGCCTGTTTTCTGTAACGGTAATATTCCCTTTTTACCAGAGTTCAGTGTTATGACTGTCATTGTTTGCACCCTATGGCCTTCCCACGGAGCTACTGACCTCGGATGAAGCATTTGTGCTGCTTGCGCATCCTTAATTATAGCCGAAGTAGGGTGTGTTGTAATGCGATTCAGGTGCAGCCTAAACAACTTGGCAATCGTGCGCATCTCGTCCAGTTCCGAGTTTGGAATAGGACGGGGATCATCCTTTCCTTTCGTTGGGCTAAGGCTGCGGTATTCAACCATGTGCGGTACCTGCGTTCTCCATGATTCGGATGCAATGTACAGGCGTGGTCTACCCTAAGTCAAGGCATCAGTGTTTTGCAGAGCTGCGTCGAGCGCTCCTGTGCCATCGACCACCCTAAATGTTCGCAGAAACTCATCCCACAAAGTCTCCCAATAGCGAGTGTGTTGATGTAGCTTCGCGTCTAAATACCATGCAGCTTGACACAGTCCCAAAGCATGGATAAACGGGTGGACCCGTTCTTTTGGGTTTTGTCGCACCACTGCGTTTCCCATGCGAGAAAATATCTGCGTGGATCTTCTGACCCAAGGAACTTTTTGATTCGTCTCACAGCTGGAGCTTCAAATCGCAGGATCATCTTATCCCGACATTCCTCCTAATCGCAAAATACCTTCCCGTGCGTATCCCACCAGCGCGCAGGTGTTCCGCGCAGGGTTAGCTTAAGGGCCCATAGCCTGCATCCCTTGGGAACTTCTGCTTTGAATGCCCGTAAAAATTCCTTAATGTTACCCGAATCCCTAAAGTAGGGCAGGTCTCTTACCTCGGAGGAGATGCAGCGGAAGTTCCTTGTGACCCAAAGACATCGCAGCGCCGAAACCTCATGCAACCAACCTTGCCAATTCTCTAGTTCCCCATCGGATTCAGAAAAGCATTCATTGTCTTTTTCCCAGTAGAGTACTCCTTTCGCCATGGGGTTAATCCAATCTTCATCCTGCGTAGTCAACTTGTAAATGTGATCCACTTCCTCCTCATCTCGCGTTGGCTCTGTATACCGCGCACATTCCACGGGATCCAACGGTACTATTACTCGTGTACCGTTATTTTCAAACACCATGTTTCAATTTTTGAGATTGATAACAGCCCCCATATCTATAGCCTAGTCCAGTCCTAAGAGCACAGGGTAAGGGTCCGCATATTCTACGATTTCTATTACCTCAAAGTCAGCTTGGGTCTTTACTCCTGCGATATCTACCATGATTTTTGGCAGCCTTCCCAGAGGGATGATCTTCTGTTGATTTTCCATGCACAGCTAGATGGTGGACCATTCCAACTTAAGTTCACCCATTCGTTGCCATGTTTGTTTAGGTAACACGTTCGCATTTGATCTAAGGTCCAAAATAACCTGATCCATCTCGTAGTCACCAATCTGTGCAGTCAGCCGCATTTCTCTTCCGGTGTGTTTTTTATACCTGTATAGTTTGTGTACATCCTTGGTCCCTGGGGTCGGATCGGGCCGCGTTGCGCAGCTATTCATTAATGCTTGAAGGTTCTCTACAGCCTTTGGGTTACGTAACAGCTTCATACATGCCTGCAGGAATGGCTCGACCCCCTCATCTGTCTTGGGGTGTGTCGGTACCTGCACAGTAGTTGCTTCTTCCTGAGCGAAGTCTTGGCCAGCTGCGGCCATTTTTTCTTGTCCCTTTTTCATGTTCGATCCTTCTTGACGAGTCAGAGGATCCCTGGCAGCTTCTTCCTTTGGTCCCCGGGTAGCCATCCCACTGCGTGTTATGACTTTCACACTTGGGTCCATGTTCCTTAGCTCGAATTTAACTTTCTGCACATTCTGCTTAGGGGTGGGCTGATTTTCCTGCATTTTTGCTATTAAAATTGGGCAATATTCGATCACATGGTCCAGCTGTCTACAATATCGGCAGGATTTCCGTGTAGGATTTGGGCAGTCCCTAGCAAAGTGCCCTGCTTCTCCGCAATTATAGCAGATTAGTTGTCCGCATCCTCGACCTGCGCTTCCTCCCCGACCTCCTCCCCTGCCCCTTGCTAGAGAGCCACCAAAGTTCGTGGGAGATCCGGGTGACACAGGGTCTGATTGTACCCTATACAAGTTTCCTCGATCTATCATCAAATCATAAGTTTGACAGTTCTGCTCATCGTGTCCTACCGACCGGCAGAACCTGCACCACTGTTGCTTCAGTTCTGGGACATACACTCCTATTCGGGGGCAATGGTTCATATCATGCAGCCCTGCAATGCGGCAGTCATCGCACCATAACGAAGATCTACTTGAGCCTGGATGCACTATGTTAGGTTCTCCTACCTGTATGTAATCTGTCAATAGTGGGCACTGATCCTTCGTATGGCCAGATACCTGACATCGTATGCACCATAGATCTGTGTTGGCTCTTTTTCCTTGTTCCTTTCACATGTTCTGAATTTCCATGTGCATAGCTCCGAGCTGCTCCTAAATTTGCTATACTCCTAACGAAGTATCTTCTTTGGGCGCAACTTCTAGTTTCATAGTGACTTCCATGAATTTTTCCTGCGATTCGAAGGTTTGGTGACTCATTGGTGTGCATAGGTGAGGCAACAACATAGCAATGAACCATTCCGTATGTTGTCTATCGTCATACTCAAATCATCCTTCCCTGATTGCTCTCTTCAGTCACTGATCAACCTCCCATACAGACTCAGACGCTCCTTGCTTGAAATCCTTCACATCTGCTACTAACTAAGAGTAATATTTTTCCTTTCGGAATTGTTGCTTCAGAGCGTCCTTAATATCTTGAATAGATGCATTCTCGTTCTGAGATATGTATCGCATATACCAGTCCAAAGCTCTTTCTTCGAATGCCAGGGACAATTGTGCCCTCTTCACCGTATCGTTTGTCACATTTTGCGCAGTCCATACGGAATCTGCAACAAACCAAAATCGGTCCATATCCTCATTTCCTACCCCCTTGAAGGTAGGTAGTTTCAGGTGCGTAGCCATATCACTGTCTGGTGGAGGTGGTGGTATGGGCGAATTCTTACCTTTGCGCGGCCTGGACGACAGTGTAGCTGAGGGGCTCTGCGCAGCCGTCTCTCGTAGAGGGATATAGACAGATCTTCCCCGTTCAATGTTGGTTCGATAGTATTTACCACTGCATGTCGTGCTCTCGTCTAGATCCGAGGTCATTCACTCGGTATGACTACACAAAATACTCTTCTCGCACAATAATATCTTAATCAGCAGGGGTAATGTCTTCAGAAACTTGCCTGGAAACCTTTAAAGAATCTCCACTCTACTTCGGAGTAGGAGATGAACTAATCAATGGCAAATTCTGTCACAAATCCTCCTAGCACACTGTCCACCCAGTGATCCACCATGCGAGTGATGGTATTATTAGTCCTTTCTAGCTGTTGGATCAGCCCTGGAGTCCATTGAGTGACTCATTCATCCTTCCAACACTTTTGGAACTCTACGAGCCTTGCCAGCCACTCCTGAAGCTCGATTGCAAATGTCACAAAGAAAATTTTGTAGCTTTCCGTAAGAATGTACCTATATTTACAATTTTTCGTCGTTAAACTCGTGTTGCGATTCTCTTTTATCGCAAATTCCTGAATCTGATTTTCGAACCACTCTTTAATTTCCTTCCTCTTAGGCTTCCAATACTCTCTTGTCATTACCCGATCCCTCTCTCAAAATTCTCCTAGTCCCCGCAACGGAACCATTTGTTGGCTCGAGGGGTCCTGACCCAGGTTCGGAGGTTAAGGTTTGCCAACAAACCCCTATACTACTGGCCCTTTCGGCAGTGACCTGCTTGCACAGGTCAAAGTCTCACCCGAAGCAGTATGTGTGGGTGCTGGAACCAGGTTTCCACACCCTAAGAGAGGATAGGTAAGCCAAGCAGAGCTGCGTCTAGCTATATAATGACCATATCGCCTATCTCAGAACCAGATCTATAGATCTCCTTCGCATCTACTTGCGCAAGATCAACTATACTTACTGTGCTCAACAAATCATATACTTTTAAAACAATAATGCAACATTACATAAAATATAACAGAACAGACCCAGATGCAGTAGAAACACTTAACACACTACTTTCACGGCTTAACGTAGAATATGAATAACACATAAGCTATCAAAGATTCGCATCAACAGTACACGTAGATTCAGTTACTCAACAACCATTCTCATTCATTAATCCTTCAGTTTCTTCTTACAATACCCAAACCCCACCTGTGCACATAGCAGCAGGGTCCGCACACAGCAGGACTTGGGATCTCCGCTCACACAGCCAACAAGATTCCTTTCCCCAAAAACCCAAACAAATCTACTAAGCCACAATTCACATCAAGATCTCATCATCTTCTTGCCTTATAATTCAAAACATCCCTCTATTTATAACAATCTAGCATAATCTTTCCTATGATCCGCAAACCGTGGTTTGCAGACTCTAGGTCTACCCTTTGACCCATTACAATGCTTTCGGGGCTTTGCCCCACCCCAAAACCCCTACGCTAGACTAAATATAATAAAAAATATGCAAAATTGGACCAGTTTTGCAGCTTGCAGGAGACCTTGTTCCAACAGTCTCACCACAAGAGACAGAGGGAGGGCTTATGTTATCATCTTAGCCCTTACAAATGGTTTACAAGCATTTTTTATCCACCTATAGACCCATGAGGATGTCATCGTGCCACCACACCCACTTGGGAGCACCACAGTGACATGCTTGGAAAAACAAGGGGTCAACCCCTTGTCCTTTATGTTTGGATTCCATTCTCTCACCATGACACAATTTCGACTTCATTAGGCCTTCTCAATGGCCCAACGACTCATTATATTGATTATTCTTCCCTCTTGAGAGGCTTATTTTTTATGTTATGGAGTTATTTGGTGGGCTTGTCACTAAAATTGTTGTTATTGTGCACCTTATTTTATTTTAGAGGCATTATTAGTCCAAATTAGGCCATTCGAATCCCTTAGAGGATTGTATAAATAAAAGAGAGACATTCTCTCTCATTGATCATCACATGGATTTGGATCTTAGTAGCTTCTGAAGAATTTTGCATTCCCTTTTGGAGGAGTATTTTGGATATTATGGATGAATTTTGATATTTGGATATCTCTCTCTTGTCTTGCAGCTTCATTATTAGCATAATTTGGTGATTAGATATTCTATTTTACACATGTAAGTGGTATTTTTATGTCTATTATTGATATTTACTTTAATACATGAATGTTGCAAGGATTTCACTATACTAAGTCTGAAATTTACTACTTTTCTTGTGCGAAATTGTAGAAATTATTTTGTAGTGTTGCATCATCTCATGTATCATGTGTGAAAATGGTGAATTTTCCTAGAGATTGTTTCTATTGAAAACATTTTGATAAGTCATCAATTATTGCAAATTGAAGTATAAACTCTTCTAGCAGTTTCTCTCATGCCCTAAATTTCGTGCGAAATTATTTAGAAGGATCCTTGACTGGGTGCAGTTCCTCTAAATCATAAATTTCACCTTGATTCCATCTTCCCCAAAGGACAAGGCACTGATCCTTCCATAGGTGATCATTTTCAAAGAGAATTCCTCTCACTTTCCCCTCTTTTTCTATGCCTATCCTCCATAGGTCACCTAGGGAATCACTTTTCCCATTATTTAGCCATCAAAATAATTTGATCTCTTGCTCACGGCTGTGTCAATGTTTCCTCTAGAGTCCCTCCAAATTTCACGAAATTTTGACAATGGGATCTTGAGATATTTCAAGCCCTAGCTCGAAGATCGGTTCTTTCCCTTGGTTGCCCATGGGCTTAGTGACCTCATTGGGATCATAGCATTAAGTCATCAAAAGAAGATTCATTATTTGATCCTCTTCCCTTCCCTAATTAGGTCATGTACATACTTGGTTGACCAACTCCATATCCTTGACCTAATTTTGGGTCCACTTGACCCTTTGTGGTCCCGCAACCTTTTGACTCCAATTCCACCAAGATCACTTGAAATCCAAGCATTCATAAGGCATTTTTAGTTTAGGGGCTTCCTCAATAAGACATATTCTCAAACCCTAGGCTCAAAAATCATTCTAGCCCTTCCCAGAGAGCCTATCAATAGCATCAAAAATCCTTCACATTGCTTCCTAAGCAAGAAAGCCATACAATTGAGTCTCTTTTGAGAATAGGCCTTAGGAATCACTCCTCATCCTCTTATTGACCTATTAATCTAGTGATTCCTCCTCATATTGGGTCCCCTCCCATCGGTGAAAGTTCGTAAAGAACAGGGAGCCTTGGCTGAGGTGACAGTGGGCTATATCTCCATTGTTACCCTTGAACTAGTAGTTGCCATTTAGGATCCCCTCCTAATACCCTTGTTATTTTGAGTGGCAACAAATACGACACTAACCAAACAAAAATTATCATCTTATAAGACAATCGAACAAAACAAAAAGTGTGAATATTGCACAATCATCTATCCTTCATATTAGTAGACACTCATCTAGTGTTGAGGACAAGAGATAACAAATATCTCTAATGAAGCATTGAATAAAAATACCAGGAATTGTGCCACCAAAGAGGGAAACCAAAGCTTCACCCCAATCCCTCCAAAATGACATATACCTCTTAGTATTCATTTTGAATAAAATTTAACTTCAAGATTAACCCTCACAATTTTACGATTAATGCGCATTGAGGAGTAATCAGTCCAGAGTTGCAAGCCAGAGAATGAAAATATTTCCAGCAGAAAAAGGATGAATCCCACAGATCTTCTAAAAGAATACTTGTGATATAAGCAGGACAATTAGTAGGTCTTCTGGAAGATTTAGTTGTAGCAATGGAATTGACTTCTAGAACACTAGTCTTCACTTCATCTTCAAATCAATTCTTCATTTGTCTCATTCTTGATCCATCTACAACCTTGATTAAAAAGTTGTAGTGTTATTTTCATTGGCTAAGACATTGTAGGAGCAAGCTCATATGAAATTAAGCTTTGAATCATGACACACCATTCCAAAATTATCCCAATAAATCAAACTTAGTACAAGTAAGGGGTTTAGCTAGGATTAACAGTTATGGGTATGGAGGAAGTGGGGAAAACCCTGTACACTATGGGTAGTTTAAGTTGTTAGGAGGAATATGTTGTGGCACGATAATATGTTTGGAAGGCATGGCCCTTTTCCATGAAATTTTGTCTTTAAAAATCACTTGTGCATGAATTGACCTTCTTGATCCTCCTAGGACTTGCAAAAAACCTAGAACCTACCTACAATAATGTAGGTTTTAACCCTGTATAGAAATTATCTGCAAACGAATCTTAAAACAGAAAATAAACAATAGCAAGAGCATAAAACATAAAACAAATAAACACAGAGATTTTACCCTGGATCCCAAATCGGGACGACTAGCTTGATTTTTCATTATATTCCTTTTAGTGTTACAACACATATATATACATGTCGAAGCATACATAAACCCCAATCCATTAACCCTGGATTAGAACATAACCGTAGTTCCCTTGACTAGATCTACAAAATACCAGGGGCCGAAAACCATTATGCCCCAAAACCATGTGCAAACCCATGCACAAAACCACGGGTGGGTCCGCCCACCGGAAAATAAGGACCCTTTTTTTTTTTTTTTATCGGGGCACTACCCCAGACCCCGACAAGGGGGGGCTACCGCCCCCCCGTACGTTGCGCCCAGCGCAACGTATAACCCTGTTACCCCCTCGCGCGTGACTAGTCGTGGAAAGATTATAACACAAACCCAACATTCTCCCACTTGTTGTTTTCTTTCCATAGGGGGCTTAAGGAGCGCTGAGCCATTAGCCCAGATTTGTAACACCCATTGTTTATCTACACCAAGAGAACTTCTGAGTGCTCACAAATTTTTTCAATGCATCTGCAACATTCTTCAAAGTGTCCACCTTTACCAGCAACACCCTTTTATCTTCAACCATATATCTCACAAAGTGATATTGAACATCAATATGCTTTATCTTTGAATGATAGCAGGGTTCTTAGCCAAGAAAATTTCACTTTGGCTATCATAGTCTATCCTTATAGCTTGATGCACCAACCCCATACTTGAACACAATCTCTGCAACCAAACTGCTTCCTTGCTTGCATGAGTGGCTGCCATGTATTCTGCCTCTGTAGTTGAAAGAGCCACTACAGACTGTCTTTTACTCATCCAACTGACTGCACCTCCAAATAGGCTAAACACATTTCCACTTGTAGATCTTCTTTTGTCTAGATCTCTAGCCCAGTCTGCATCAACAAAACCATGAATGTCCAACACTCTTTTCAATCCCGCTCTTCCCTGGTAGCATAAGCCATAATCACTAGTGCCACGCAAATATTTGAAAACCCACTTCACTGCTATCCAATGCTCCTTCCCTGGGTTTGACATAAACCTGCTCAATACTCCCACTACATGTGCAATGTCTGGTCTAGTACAGACCATTGCATACATCAGGCTACCCACTGCACTTTCATATGGAACACGGGACATATCCTCCTCTTCTTCTTGTGTATTGGGACACTGTTCAACAAACAGCTTTGTACCTACAGGAATCGGAACATTCACCGGTTTACTATCCTGCATATTGAACCTCTGCGATATAGTCTCGACATACTTCCTCTGGTTTAACCAGAGCTTCCTCTTTGCCCGATCTCTCTTAATTTCCATGCCCAAAATATAGTTTGCAGCACCAATATCCTTCATGTCGAATTTGGAGAACAGTTGGGTCTTCAAATCTTGGATAAGTTCTTTGTCATTTCCAATCAACAACATATCATCCACATACAAGACCAAATAAATAACACTGTCACCAATTAATTTAAAATAAACACAATGATCCTCCTTGCTTCTGGTGAAGCCAAGTCCCCGTATATAGATATCAAATTTCTGATACCACATCCTTGGTGACTGTTTTAACCCATACAAAGACTTCTTTAACCTGCATACCAACTCTTTCTTCCCCTTCACCATAAAGCCTTCAGGTTGTTTCATGTAGATCTCCTCTTACAGATCCCCGTGAAGAAATGTTGTCTTCACATCCATCTGTTCTACCTCAAAATCAAATGCAGCAACAACAGATAAAAGTAATCTAATAGAAGTAACTTTGGCAACAGGAGAAAAAATATCACCAAAATCAATTCCTGGCACCTGGGAATAACCTTTTGCTACTAACCAAGCTTTGTATTTCTCCACCTTGCCTTCTACATTCATCTTCTTCTTAAACACCCATTTTCTCCCGATGGGCTTCCTTCCAGCTGGCAACTCCACCAGATCCCATGCCTCATTTTTATGCAAGGATGCCATTTCATCAACCATGGCCTCGTTCCAGAGTTTTCCATCCTCTGAATCTACTACCTCCCTGATGGTTCTGGGATCATCATTAGTTATAGTTAAAGAAAAATTTGAACAGAAAGCAGATGGACTATACCTTTTTGGTTTTCTTCTTTCCCGAACTGATCTTCTAACAGTTGGAGTTTGTGGATCTTCCTCTTCTGAGTCTTCTTCTATTGTAGAGTCTGATTCATCCTCCTTTAGCTAAAACTCTATCTTCTCAGGTTCCTTTGGCATGACTTCATGTTTAACAATATCTTTCACCTCTCTAAACACCACATCTCGGATATACACAACCTTCCTTGTTTCCGAGTTCCAAAGCTTGTAACCCTTTAAAACATCCTTATACCCAATAAAGATGCACCGTTCAGATTTATTATCCAACCTGCTCCTTTTCTCCTTTGGAACATGTACATATGCATCACATCCAAATACCCTTAAATGTGAAAGAGAGGGTTTCTTACCAGTCCATACCTCATGTGGAGTCTTATCCTCCAACGTTGATGAAGGTGATCTGTTAACCAAGTAACATGTAGTCTCCACTACCTCTGCCCAAAATTCTTGTCCTAACCCGGTACCACTGAGCATGCTTCTTGCCTTTTCCATCAGCATTCTATTCATTCTTTCTGAAATTCCATTTTGCTGAGGTGTGTATGGAGTAGTCTTCTGTCGTGCCATAGCACACTTCTTACAGAACTCTTCAAATTCCTTCTTGCAGAACTCCCCACCATTATCTGTCCTCAACACCTTTATCTTCGTCTTTGTCTGGTTTTCCACCAGAGCCTTAAATTCTTTAAATCTGTCAAAGACTTCAAATTTATTCCTCAAGAAATATATCCATGTATTCCTTGAGAATTCATCTATGAATGAAACTGTTAAACACCATGTTGAAACACACACATGGTGTATGAGAGGAATAAACACACACACAAGAGACTAAACACACAATGAAAGATAAGCGTGAGGCTTTCTTATTTTTTCCATTATACATGATGTACATTTATAATACAATGGTGTGACTCTTGGTTTCACATTCCAAGGTCACTTGGACTCCATTGTGACTTTTCGCATTCCACACCTACCCATGTAGGATTAGGTGTTCCAACATCCCCCCTTAATCCGAAGGGGTATGTGTGAGTCCAAGAAAAGAGTTGTAATACAAATCTACAAAGTATACATGGCAGCACTTGGGTTGAATCAACTCTCTGAAATGTTGGAAAAAAGAGGTGGTTTAAGGATGACCACCAACACTGGAACGCAATACTTGTTGCAGTTCCCGGAACTCTTCCAAAACTGGCAAGAAGCTGAAAGCTTCTGCTAGAGGAATTGTCCCTCATAAAAAAAGGAGACCTTCAACCTAAAAGAAGGGAGGTCTACTACCTGTGATGGTTTAAGGATTACCAACAACACTGGAATGCTTGAAGCATTTCCTGGAACTCAACCAAAGCTGGCAAGAAGCTGAAGGCTTCTGCTAGAGGAAGTGTTCCTCATATATGAAAGGGAGACCTTTGACCTAAAAGAAGGGAGGTCTACTACCTGTGATGGTTTTAGGTTATCCACCAACCAAAGATGATGGTTTAAGGTTGTCCACCAACCGAAGGCATGCTCATGGGCATCCGTGTCTCTGGCTACATCTCTGAATATGGAATGATGAGTTGTGGCTTAGACTCGCTTGAACTGTTGGCTACAACTCTGAACATGGAATGAGAGATTGTGGCTCAGGCTCGCTTGATCTGATGTCGAAGCTTGTACATGACCACCATTTTCCCCCCTGTCAGGGACAAGGTGAGATGATGGCGAAAACTCAACTGCAAGTTTGCTCAATATCCGTGAACAAGTTCTGACATGTGTCGTAAACATCTTCTTGGCTGCTGATGCCCATTGCCAAGAAGCGATCCATCCAAGATGAATCTTGGTTCTTGCAGGAGGCTTGTTTCTGAAGCATCTGTCTGAAGAATGGGTGTGCCGACCACAGTGCTTGCATGGATGAAGATCAAAACAGTGATCTTTCATATGGCCAACTCGATCACGGTGTTGGCATTTCTCAATCTGTTGTGGAGCAGGGATTTGGAACGACTGGGTGGTATCGCCAGCATAGATTCGGCACTACGAAATATGATGGGCTTGGTGTAGCCTGGAATATGAAAGGACACATCCTTGTCATATCCAAGACCAGTTCGGTGCTTGTTGTGGACAAGCTCTTCCCAAGGTCTGATGATGGGCTTAGGAAGTGCAGGCTGAATTGCTGCATCTGCATGTAGATCTGCTCTAGTACAAGGAACTGAATGGGAATGAACTGGAACTTTGCTGACTTGCTGCTGATGGGAGTCTTTCACAATATTCTGAACAGAAATAGGTTCAGAATGGCAACTCTTTTGCTGAATTTCATCTTGTTGAAGCTGAGATTCCAACTGCAAAAACTCAATCTTTTCTTGTGCATCTTGCAAACAACTTTGAATGTTACAAAGAGCATCCTTGCTCATTTTTACCATATCATGAACATTTGAATGAATGAGGTTATTCAACAACTCTAATACCTCATTGATTTTAGCCATTTCAACAACTTAGGCTCAAAAAATGGAAGGGTGTCGGCTTCAACCGAAAATGCACCCATTTACAATGTGATTCCACAACAAATACAAATGACTCCAAGGAATTTCCAACTATGGAAATCTCAAAGTACAAAATCTGCTCCTCAAATGATGGAGGGCAATCAACAATTTTTCAACAACTCAAGTACTGAGAAGATGCAAATTCCACTCACAATACAATGTCAATATCTCTGCAAAAATATTTTGTAGATGTGCATCTGAAAACACTATGCAAGAAGCCTTTAAGGCAACTGAATTTTCCTTCAAAGAGTTGTTTTCAATGATGGCAAACTTGTCTTCAAATGTCAATTTCTTCAAAAAATCACCCTTATGCCATAAATCACACAATGTCAAATCTGCAATTTTCTCTATGTATAGTCCATTTGCTCACATGTCATTTTCTTCATTTCTGCTGTTCATATCTCTCTTTCCTCTCTCTCTGTTTTTTTTTTTTTAATTAATTAAAAAAATAATTATTTGAGATTAATTAAAATGGAGTTTTAAAAATTTAAAATGGAGATTAAAAATGGAGGGGAATTTAATGATGAGGGAAGGGATTTTAAAACATGGGAAGGTAGTGTTAATTATATGGAAAGGGGAGGGTGTATATTAAAATAATTTTTTAAGAATCGAATTTAAAGAGGGGACGAATTGTGAAAAGAGGAGGTGGAATTTTAAAAAGTTTTAAAAATAAAAAATTATAGAATTTAAAAAAGGGAGAAGGGATGGAATTAAAAAAGGAGAGGTTTTATTAATGGGGAGGAGGGGATATTATAGAGATTTTAAAAAATCAAATGGTGGGAGCCGAGTGTAATGGGAGGGGCGGAGTTCGAGTTGTGAGAGGCCGTAAGGGAAGAAGGGCTCTTGAATATTAAAAAATTAAAATGGGAATTAATGTAATGGATGGGAGGGAGTAGAGTTGAGAGGGGGCGGGTTGAAAGAGCCGTATGGCCGCGGAGGGGAGGGTTCACGGGTGTGGGGAGAGCCGTATAAGGGAGTGCGGGTGAGAGCAAGCGAGGGGGGCAGGGCGGGAAGGCGTATGGGATGAGTTGCAGGGGCGTAGGGTGGATGTAAGGAGTAGGGGGGTGCGCTGTGAATAGCTTAGGGAAGGGGGGTGCGTAGCGTAGGTGAGGGCGTTGGGAGGAGCGGCTGGTATGCGCAGAGGGGACGGGTGTGAGAGGTGAGAGATAACGGTGGAGTGAGGTGGGAGTGCTGGAGCGATAAGGGGGCATGAGCGCAGGCCCGTAGAGAGTGCATTATGCGTGGAGAGAGGCCGAGCGGGTGAGGGTGTGGGAAGTCAAGGTAAGGAGCTGTAGTGTTATGAGAGAGAGGTGAGGGCCGTAGGTTCAGAAAAATATTTTTTTATTTTTATTTTTATTTTTTATATATTTTTTTTTAATTTTAAAACAGCAGAGAGGAGTTAAAACAGTTTGTAGAAATTGCAGAAATGAGGACAACAGTACAAATTTCAAGTACTGAAATGCAACAGCAGATTGCCAATAAAACCCATAAATTTTTCCAATAGCCCAGCAGTAGAGAATATTTTCCAGCAGTAGAAAAACCCAAAATTGCAGAGATTTTTCAATGGAAAAACTCAGAAATTTTTCTAATAAAAACCAGAAACTTCTTCAGAAACTCTTTTTAAACTATTTTCCAGCAGCTCAAAATGGTGCAGAATTTAAAATGCAGAAATTGCAGGAAGAAATCAACCTTCAGATGTGCAGTGCTGCTCTTCTTCAAAACAAGTTTCTGAATGCTGCTCCTTCTCAAAACTAATTCTGAATGCTGCCAATTTCTAAATGCTGCTCTTTCTTCAAAACAAATTTCTGAATGCGGCAAAAACTCTGCTGCAGAAATCTCTGAGTGCTGCAAAAATTATCAAAATTTTGCAGATATGCATAGGCCATAAACACAAATGGCTCACTCAAATTGAAGCAGGGCCAGCAATCGCCTGCTCTGATACCATGTTAAACACCATGTTGAAACACACACATGGTGTATGAGAGGAATAAACACACACACAAGAGACTAAACACACAATGAAAGATAAGCATGAAGCTTTCTTATTTTTTCCATTATACATGATGTACATTTATAATACAATGGTGTGACTCTTGGTTTCACATTCCAAGGTCACTTGGACTCCATTGTGACTTTTCGCATTCCACACCTACCCATGTAGGATTAGGTGTTCCAACAGAAACATAATACACAGACTTACCCAGTGATGGAACCGACACAGGTCCAAACACATCACTGTGCACAAGCTCTAATATCTTGTTTTCCCTCTTAGCACCAGAAGGAAAACTCACACGATTCTGCTTCCCATATACACAATGTTCACAGAAATCGAAATCCAGAGAGCTATTAGACGTACCTTCTACCATACCATTTCCATGCAATATCCGAAGGCCCTTCTCTCCAATATGTCCAAGCCTTTGATTCCATAGCATGGTCTTTTCTCCAGAGACCGCTAGGCTTTCCGCTCCACTTTCGGGAACCACAGAACTGTTGCACCCATCAATAATAGTGTTGCCCTGAATCTTGTACAGAGTTCCAATCCGAACTTCCCACATTAATACCAGTGCTCCCTGAACCATCTTACATGCATCTTTCTCGAACACTGTTTTTACACCTGCATCATCCATCTTGCTTACAGAAATCAGATTTCTGGCCAATGCAGGAATGTGCAGAACACCGGGAAGTGTTCTAATCCTTCCACCTTGCAACTTCAGCTTGACTTTTCCACGTCCGACGATTCTGGCCTTCCTATGATCACCTAAGAAGACATCACCGCCATCATATTTCTCATACTCGCAGAACCGGAGTGAAGTGAAAGGATGCACCCGAGTTAATCAACCATGACTCATGATCTACATGTGTATTTGAAGAAGAAGCCAAATACACATCTCCACCTTCATCCGAGGTGGTTTTTTCATCTGTAGAAGGAGCATCATCAGATCCCTTTTCTTTCTCAGGAGCTTTAGATCTGCAGTCCTTTTTGTAGTGCCCTTCCTTTCCGCATTTCTAGCATACCTTTACAAACTTTCCAGGAGATTTAGATCTCCCTCTAGATTTAGATCTCCCACTCGAAACCTTATTCTTGTTTCTATTTTGGGAACTTCCTCGTATAGATAAGGCATCTCCATTCTGACCCTCCATATTTCTTTGTCTCATTTCCTCCGACAGTAAGGCTGAGACAATGTCATCAAAATTCAAGGTAGTTGTATTGCTACCTATTGCAATAACCAGACTGTTCCACGAATCTGGTAGAGAACACAACAAACTGATGCTCTTATCTTCATCTGAGATTTTAATATCAATAGATGACAGCTAACTTACCACAGTATTGAAGGCGTTCATATGCTCTGTCACTGAGTCTCCATCCTTCATCCTCAGGTTATACAACTTTTTCCGCAGGAACAATTTTTTCACCAAAGACTTAGATTGGTACAAAGTCCCTAGCTTGTCCCACAAGGTCTTCGTTGTAGCTTCCCCAGATACATTCAACAATACTGAATCTGAGACACACAACCGTATTGTGCTCTTTGCCTTTCGATCCAGTTTCTTCCAGTCTTCATCTGACATTGCCATTGCTTTAGTACTCGGATCTACCGCGATCCATTGGTCCTTATCCACCAGCAGATCCTCCATCTTGAGCTTCCACAACTCAAAACTCTAACCATTAAGTTTCTCAATCTCTATCTTCCCGCTAATCGCCATCTTCTTTCACCGCAAGAATTGATCCCGCAAATCTCCCACTGAACAGGGTCTCCCTCAGGCCCAAGCAAAAAACCCCTCAGCAGCAAAGGCGTCCCCTTGAAGCCGAAACTACTCTGATACCAAATGTAGGTTTTAACCCTGTATATAAATTATCTGCAAACGAATCTTAAAACATAAAATAAACAATAGCAAGAGCATAAAACATAAAACAGATAAACACAAAGATTTTCCCCTGGATCCCAATTCAGGACGACCAGCTTGATTTTTTATTATATTCCTTTTAGTGTTACAACACATATATATATACATGTTGAAGCATATATAAACCCCAATCCATTAACCCTGGATTAGAACATAACTGTAGTTCCCTTGACCGGATCTACAAAATACAAGGGGCCGAAAACCGTCATGCCCCAAAACCATGTGCAAACACATGCACAAAACCATGGGCGGGTCCTCCCACCGGAAAATAAGGACCAAAAAAAATTTCCGAGGCACTGCCCCGGACCCCAACAAGGGGGGCTATCGCCCCCCTATTACCCCCTCGCGCGTGACTAGTCATGGAAAGAATATAACACAAACCAAACAAATAAACACATGATATCGTGGAATAACAGAGGTGTGTGGTGTTTCATCCAAGACATAGATGAAAAATTTACAAATGGTGCATATAAAATAGATCCAAACAAATTAATATATATATATATATATATATATATATATATATATATATATATATATATATATATATATATATATATATATATATATATATATATATATATATTTTAACTTGTTGAGGAGTGGTGGCTAAACTACCCAAATTCATTCACAAATAACGACTTATCTTACCATAAATAGTTCTTTTGGGGAATTCTATAGGAAATATCACATTCCTCCCAACCAATGAATCACACACGAAGTGACTACCCCCAAGATCAAACCTCTTGCCTCATGATTCCTTTTTTCCAAAGAAAAGAAATGTTAAACTATTACCCTTGGTGGTTTATCATTTTCTTCCCAATTGATTTTTCCTAGCAGCATCTTGCTTTTAAGGTATGTCCACCTTTTACTTTACTTAGGTTGTTTCTTTTAATTAGGAAAAAGTATTTCATTTTCTTCTTAAGCACAACTTTGTCTCCTGCTATGCTTTTCTTAAATTTTTACCTGACTCAACGTTTCTCTCCAACTAAGCTTATCCTTGCATTCAACATAATATCTCTTTTCCATAATGTTGTTTCCTTAGTGGCAATATTTCTCCTATGATTATTTTCCTTTTCCTACACTACATATATGCATCCTTATTGTTAAATTTAACAATTACATCTACTCTAACACACCATATCAATACAGTCAATAATTCATGTTTATTCACTGGCGTATGTCACGTAAAAAACCTACATGCATATCAACATATTGCAGAGGGTTCCACACGAGCAATAATATCTCCTAATTTTGCATGATCATCTATGATGATTAGATAATATCATGCATGTCATACACAATTTATTTTATAACACAATTTACAATTAAATAAAAAACTTTCTACATCAACCCTCTCCATCAGACAGGACATTAGTCTTAACTTGATAATTCCTGACTCCATTTAATATGTCAACATAGTATTCATTCATATACATTGTAACTTTTCCTATAAGTAATTTGACAACACCCATTAATATTTAAATATAATTAGCCTAAGTGAATCCATAGCTAGGAAAACAGTTACTGCAATTTGGTCATTCCATATTGAATGAAAGAGTTTACTCAAAATTCATTCACAAATAATGACTTATATGACCATAAATAGTTCTTTTGCGGAATGTTACACGAAATAGCATGTTTCTCCCAACCAATGAATCACACTCCAAGCGACTACCCCCAAGCTCAAACCTCTTGCCTCCTGATTCTTTTTTGTCCAAAGAAAAGAACTACTAAAATTTTTCCCTTAGCGGTTTTTATTGGTTTCTTCCCAACAAAAGTTTCCTAGTACTGTCCCGCTTTTAAAGTTTGTCCACCTTTTTACATTACCTAGGTTTTTTTTTCTTTTAACTGGGAAAAAGTATTTCCTTTTTCCTCTTAAGCATGCCTTTTTCTATCACTTTGATTTTCTTAAGTTTTTTCCCAACTTAGCATTTTTCCCCAACTAAGCTTATCCTTCCACTCAACATAATATCTCTTTCCCATTACGTGCTTTCCTTAGTGGCAATGTTTCTCCTTAGAGTTTTGGGAGAATTTGGGAAGTTCCACTATCTGGACTTGACCACTTAACAATTCCTAGGATAATAATAGGTCCACATTACTCATGTGTTATTTCCCATAACATTCCAAAAGAAAAAAAATATTCATCATAAAATTTATTTACATAATTAGTCAACATAAGAGGTATGGATCGACCATCAAAATGTCTCAGACTCAATACTCCCTAAGAGTCACGCCACTTTAGATTCACTTATGCATCAAAGTGCACATGCATAGGCTTGTCGAACTTTACCTAAAGACATAATCACACAGAGACTTCGAGAGAGAGAGAGAGCTCAGGATAACCACACAAACTTGAATACTCTTAATGGTGATACATTTTCCTTATTTATAAAATTTCAAGAGAGCTTCAAGCATCTTCTCAAAATGACCTGTCTGCGTAAATTGTACAAACTATAGATCTCAAATATAAAATTTTTCGTAAATTCTCTTAAATGTGGGTCAAAACCCACCAAAATTCAGAGAAGTGCTCCGAGTTTCAAATATTCGTACGGAAAGTCAACCTAAGATTTTACTTTAAAGGACAAACCCCTCCACTTAGTCATTTAAACTACCATAGGATTTACACAGTGGAGATTTTATCGGAATCCAATGATACCGGTCACACTCACTCTCAGGTGACTAAACATGAAATACAACCCACCGTGCTTCTTTACAAAGATTTTGTCAGTCGCTTGGATATCCATAATTATCACTATCACTCTAGTAATACAAATGTTTCGGGCTTCGTGACAAATGGGCTTCTGCATGAGGTGGCATGATATTATAGCATAAAAATAAAGGAGATCCATACAGGCTAGATACTCTCTCATCTGCACGATTACAAATTGATCCAAAGAATTGAGATATTTCCTTATAGATGGGTTTCTATGGTGGTTGAATACTATGTCCTTTAAGTGTGTTGAACAAATTGTTGGGTCTCATAATTGTTGCATTTTTATTATGTTTATCCTTGCCATTCCTCACACTCTATCACCTCATTTAACCATTCATCATACCATTTCCACGGGTTCACCTCATTATTTTCCAATTTATTTATTTTTAATATTATAAGAGAATTTATGATTAATTATTGGAAAATTAACATATTTCATTAATATCTCAAATGTGGATGAGCTTTGTAATGTGTAACATTATTCAAAAATCTTCTCAAATATTTCCTCCACCATTTCAAGAATTCAAAGGATAATTGTTCAAGCTTATTCCAAGGAGAATATCATGGAGATTTGGATAACATATCTCATCCAAGATTTGTGAGAGATGAGTGAGGATTTGAAGGGATCATATTTTGCAATTACAAGGATATTGGTTGAGAGAAAAGTGGATTTGTAATTATGAGTTTCTTATCTTGTTTTCAAAGCACTCATGTATAAAAGAGAGTGCTCTCTCTTCATTTTGATAATGGAATATATATGATAGAGAGGACAATTAGAGTCTAGAATAAAGTTTTGGTTTTGTAGTATTTCATGATGTAATAAGATCGTGTTTTTCTTCATCATTAATATATGTTGACACAAGTTACCTTTTTTTTTTTTTTTTTTTTTTTAAATCTTAAACGATTGCACATTTCCAATTTTTGATTCTGTGGTGATGTTGATGGAGTAGAATTTTGAGGAAGGACGATCAATTTCTCCTAAGTTAGGAGCCTCTTCTCCTGTTTTCTACACATCACAAACTACTGGTCTTTAGTCTCTCTTCTTGAGGACATTAATCTGGGGAAGGATAACCAAGTCCTCCTAAGTTAGGAGCCTCTTCCTTGTTTACTGCATCTTGAATCAGAGATGAAAGCATTAGACTAGGCTAATTTAAATTCAACCGTGCATTTCCAACGCATGTGTTTCGTAAGTCTACGAATTCCTCGGATTGATAATTTATGTTAGGGAAATTATGTGACGACGATAGTTTCACCCTACACAAATTTTCTATCTAAAAGAAAAACCATACCTCAGACTAAGCTGTTGTTTTGATATATTCTCAGAGATAATCAATAAATTCATTTTTTTTATGGTCTAAAATATTCCTTCCCTCGGGCACCCATCATGTAGGAGTATTTTGAACCAATGCGACCAATGATTGTAGGGATTACTCATAGAGTTACATTCAAACATCAACCAAAATATTTTGCCATATTTGGTGTACATCAGGATATTATAGTAGTTTTTGTAGCTCAACCATGGCTCATACAGACAAATATATCTTTTTCCTGCAAAAGGTGCAAACATTTTGGGAGACTCTATAAAATACATAATATTACTTACATTACTATGGCTACTATTAATCCATTGTTCAAGAATGTATTCATATGCAAGACTCTCCTTGACTCTATCTATGAGACACTAAAAAAAAAAAAAAAAAAAAAAAAAAAACCTGACATATGACAATATCTACATATTAAAACCCACTGAAAACCCTCTCGAGCGGGGGGAGGTTATGATGAAGTTGAAGCTGATGGACAACTGAACATCTTGATTTCTTTCAGTGTTGCTTCTCTTGTAAGCAAATCTGCTAAACAATTATCTTTACGCTTTTTATATTCAATATCAAAGTTGAATCCATCCAACCATAGGCTCCATCTTAGTATCCTATTTTTGCTTTGCTCTAACAATATTTTGTTTCTAAGCATCCCAACCATATGTTTTAGGTATGCTCTTACAATGATTTTTACTAGTTTTAGGAACAACCTAAATCTTATGATTCCATTTTTTACAACAAGGATTTCTTTATGAGAAGATGGATACCTAAGTTCAGTGCATTGAAAAATCCCGATGCATATGAGCAAACTTATTCCTTTATTGCATGCTTTTGCATCAAAACTCCTACCCATACTTCATTAGATGCATCTATTTATAAAATGTAAGGCAATTCAAATCTTGGAAGAACCAGACTTGGCAGATTTTGGACCTTTTGTTTAATAATTTGAACTGTAGTTGTCATAGATGGGGTCCATTCTATTCCTTTGAACCTCTTCTGTAGGGCCTTGACATATTTGGCTTGATTTTCATAAAACTGTCGAATGTAATTGAGGCTTCCCAAGAACCTCTGCAATTGCCTGTAGTCATAAATGGCATCTGGAAATTTTGTTAAAGCTTTCAACACATGTTCTTGCAATTCAACTTTGCCTTGGAACAGGATTAGTCCTAAATTTTCAATTCTAGTTTTTGCAAACTCAAGCTTAGGCTTGCTGAGGACTAGCCCATGTTTAAAAATATTGTGGTGAATTATCTCCAAGTTATTTCTATGTTCTTTTAAATCAAAAGAACAGATTAGCAAGTCATCAATATAAACAATAACAAATTTCAAATCTCCAAAAATATCTTCCATTCTTTTCTGAAATTCAGAGGGTGCATTCTTCAATCCAAATGGAATTACTTGCCATTGGAACTATGCATGCGGCACCACAAAATCAATCTTGTATCTATCAGATGGTTTGATCCCTATTTGTCAGAATCCACTCTTAAGGTCAAATTTTTCGAACACATTATTATTACTGATTTTCTGAAATAAAGTTTCTTTAGATGGAAGAGGATACCTAATAGGAAATGTTGGCTTGAGGGGTCCTTACCTAGGTTTGGCTTTAAGGTTTGCCAAAAAACCCCTATACTACTGGACGTTTTAGCAATGGCTTGCTTGCGCAAGCCAAGGTCTCACCTGAAGTAGTATGGGAGGGTGTTGGAACCAGGTTTCTGCACCCTAAGAGAGAGAAAGTTAATTAAAGGGGGTCCTTTCAGATTGATCAGACCAGTGCCCTATACCGAAACCCTTTAACTACATATCAGCGGAACATCTCTAGCAGGGCTTATAAATCATGAAATAGTAGATCAACCGAAGCAAAACATTTAAATATAACCAGATCTATGTATTTATCATTTTATACAGTATTGCGTCCTCGTGCACCTCAACAATCATCAGTATGCAGTGAACATATATAAATAACATAATGCGCAGCCAATAATAATAACAAAAAATGTTTCAGTACTCAGAAAAAGTATTCTTATTAATTAACATTCAGATCAAGCTTACAGACGCTATCTACTAGCCCGCGCACACAGCCAGCGGGGTCCGCACACAACAGGACTCAGGGTCTCCGCGCACATAGCCAGCAGGAGCCCTTACCCAGCCAATCGACACAAGAGATCCACACGTTCGTATCTATCTTAATTCCTTCTTACTTCGCCTTTAGACTCAACATATCCATCTATGTATATCATGCTAGCCTGCGTTATCCTATGGTTCGCAAACCATGGTTTGCAGTCCCTTCGTCTACCCTTTTGATCCATTACAATTCCTTGGCGGTTTTGACCCACCCCAAACCCCTTGCCATAGAACAAATATTACAAAATATAACAAAACTGGACAAAATTGAGGCTAGGAAACCCTGTTCCAACAGTCCCCCAACACAATATTGTGACTCGTCCCGAGTCACAACGCTGGTGGGTTCTTCATCCTATCTTTGAGATGCTCCATCGCGGCAATGAATGGAAGCAAAACACGAAGGCTCTGCATGGCGGCAGTCTGCGCAATTTCCACCATTTTTTGCGAGGTTCGTCCTTCCATGGCAGCGGTGACACTGTATAAAGTCTGGTTTAAGCTGGTTTAGTTGAGTATCTGTTTCTTGCGTCGGAGCCCCATAATTTCACTGTGAAGCGCGTGGTTGGTTCAAAGACAGGCTAAGCACTAGGTTGGAACAAGGGTGGTCATCGTAGCTTCTAGCTACTCATAGTCTTGTTCCTTCTGAGTCAACTCTTGATTGATTTTTCAGAGGAGAGGGTCGTGCTGTACCTGGGACCATAATTCCATAGAATTTTCAAGTAAAGTGATGCATTGATTGATCTGCGTCGTGATAGTGGTCGTGGCTTCTATAACCAATGCGGCTCGTTGGGCGTGCACTTCCTGAGGGGGTGAGGGGTCTCAGGCTTGAGCTTGGCCTGCAATGATGTGATCTGAAGTTCGAACTCGGCCTTGACAACCTGTACCTTGGCCCGGGACGCCTTCAGGGCAACAACCAATCCTTCAACCTTAGCTTGTGGTTCGGCGGAGGTAGGCATGACTTCTGGCATGTCTTCACAGAATCGGTTGATCAGTTGTTCTAAGGTAGCCTGTTGCACGATGGTGGTGACGTGCGCAGCTTGGATTTGGGCGACTTCGGTAGCTTGAGTCATAATAGTCTGCTTGACCTTGCTAAGGTTCTGCTGTGTGCAGAGTTCTCGATGCTGGATTTCATTGGTGATGGCAGTAAATAGTTCATGCAGCGGCTCACTGGCTAGTCGATCCACATCAAGGTTGACAGATGAGCATGCCTGGACTTGGGTGCACAATTTAGCGGGTTCCATGATAAGAGAAGCACCAGGGAGAGGGAAGATTCAGTTGTCTGCGACGGTCGCCAGGGCTGTAACGGGGACTGGCTAGCCCACATGAGTCTTCCTCTCTTGATCCATGCTCGCTTGATTATGCCTCACTCGATCTATGCTCACTTGATCCACGCTCGCTTGATTCTGCCTCGCTTGATCTACGCTCGCTTGAAGGGTGTCTTCTTTGAGTTGGAGGGCCTAAAATTCTTCTTGTAAGACTTCTACAATGGCCTTGTGCTATTCTTCCTAAGTAATCCATCGATCAACAAACACAGTGGTGACATCATGGAAAATCTGGTCAAGGTCATTCTCTGTTAGGGTAACCTCTACGGTGGTTCCGGTCTTACTGGCCTTACGCTTCTTTCTAGGCCCCTGAGACAATCCGCAGGGATGCTTGAGACTAGGCAAGACTAACGTACATGCGTCATCGACATCGTTTATGTTCTGATACGGCGGGGAGTCTGGTTCTGGCTACGCGGCAGTGATTTTGGGGGTCGCTTGCTGGGTGGAGGCCGTAATCACTAACTTCGTTTTTCGACCAGGCGGAGCGGTAGATTTTGACACTGCATTGTGGCTCGAAGTTATTGCTATGTCAGGGTCAGTTGGCTGGGCTGCGACCTTCCACTCTAGCGCCTAAGTGGCAATGATCTGCTCGATTTCAACCTCGGTGGTCATATATGGGAGGTTATGCTAGGTGTGATATTTACGAGCCCTAATTTTCACATTGTGCATGGTCACTTGAAATGCTGCTATATGATTATACTTACCATAGACTGTTGGGGATAGGCGCAGTTGGGAATCAGTGGCCATAAAGATAGCCACATCGTAGTGTACCCAGAAGGACTTGTTCTCCTCAACCTATTTAGGGTCCTTTGATTCCCAGAGGTTGGAAAACCGTGCCCCCTCGCACATGCCAGCCTCAAGAGGGGGAAGATTGCTTCTTCCGGGGTCTCCCAGGCAACTAAGATGATCAACAGGATCAACCACGAGTAGTACAATTTTTTTCCCTGCTCCTGAACCTTGCGTACATTGTCGAGAAATTATTCAACGAGGTACTGTGACCAATTATAACATACTCCCTTTTCGCATTGGCCAACGATTTGAATTACATGAGCAGGGGTAGTTGATGCCTGGAATTTCTCTATCAACTTGTAGGCAAGAAGCGGAGTAACCATACGCATCCCTGGATAATTGGTTGTATCAATATGAAAGCCCTGCTTGTTGTGGATGACATGGTACTTTTTCCGAACATCGTCAACAGTATGGTGCTCGAATTTCTTGTCCGTTCCTTCCCTAGTATTGGGTCCGTGCATGGGGAGGCCAATAATTTGGTGAATGATAGCAACATCAATCGGTATGCGACCTTGGAGCCACAAGAATCCATCGTGAATGAGTGCAGGGAGCTGGCGAACAACTAGGCTAGTTATGTTGTAGCGACCGAAGTGGGGGAGGTGTAGCAAGTTCAAGATGCCTGCGCCGGCTAATCCCTTGAACCAAACCATTGGCTCTATCTTGAGCACACCGTCTTCGACGACCTATTCCAGGTACAGGAGAGGAGCTAATGAAGGGAAAGCATCCACGTTCCCCAGGTCATGGTCATCAAATTTTATGTGGGGGAGGTGCCCAAACATATCCTCCAGCTGGGGCACTTCTTCTAGGACTAGAGGCATCTGAATATAGGCGCAGACGATATCTACATTGGGCATGCATGTTGTTGTTCTTCGTGGCTGAGCATAAGGTGGTAACCAAGTCAGCGGAGTCGCCTACAGGCCTTTTGCTATGAGCGCCATTGGGTTCGGGGGTGCGGCTGGTGATCGTTGCTTAGGCACTTTTCGAGGGGACCGCCGAATCCAAGGGGAAGTATGAGGCTTCCCACCAACCCATTTCGCTTGTTTTACATTTTATTTTCCCTTCTGCTTTGCTGGATTCGAGACGATTTCTTCTGCTGCAGGGGTTACTTCTCGGACATCATCAGATCCTATTTCCTCGGATGTCGTTTTAGGCGGAGGTGCATTTGGGTTGGTAGCGGTCATCCTTGCTTGGAATATGAACTCAACGTTTCTATTGTCGGATGGTGTAGCTCGCTCAATCATGTGGATGGCAAGTAGACAGATGAGATCATATATATCAGAGTGGACGAGGTGCGACAATCTTAAGCAGTAATTGAATCCCGTAAAACAAATATTCCTCATCTTATATCGTTCGCGAGGGAAAAACAGCTGGTGGATCCTTAATTGCCTTTCATATTTACGGGAATGGTAAAAATTCCTCGTAAGTCACCACATTAATTGCTAGTTACCTGCTCCATCGAACGGGAAGCACAATTTTCCATGCTCCTGCTCTGTTCCAACTGCTAGTTTTTTCCCCTACGCACAATACTTGCGCCTGTAGCGCACCCACCCACACTTCCAGTTATGTGCACCATCCTTAAGCATCCATCCCTGCGCACCATCCATGCACGCAATGTCCATTATACAACTACTCTGGCCATATAGCCTTTTGATCGGCAACAAGGAGTCCCGATAGGGCTTAAGTCGACTCCCATTAACATATCCTGGTAGGGAATCACCGTGTAGTGTAGCCAATCTGACTGCACCGCCATTGGTAATTTCCTTGACCACATACAAACCTAACCAGTGCTGTTGGAACTTCCTCGGGTGTTTCGCGAACTGGATATCGTACAAGAGGACCAATTCTCCCTCCAAAAAGACCTTCTGCCGAATATGTCGATCTTGCCAAGCTTTCTCCTGCGCCTTCTAAACATGTTGGTGGAATTGGGCTATGAACCGGTCTTCTTCCAAAGCTACTAGCTATGCCAAGCGTTCCTCCATGATGTCAGGGTCTGCCATATTTGTGAGGGCCGAGATGCGCAAGCTGGGAACGATGTATTCCATAGGCATAATAGCTTCCTTCCCATAGACCATTCGGAAGGGTATCTTTCCTGTGAGCTTCTTACACGTAGTCCTATAGGCCCAAAGTACCGAGGGGATATGTACATCTCAATTGCTCTGTTGTGCGTTACAGACCTTGGTGAGCGCATGTTCCAAAATTTTGTTGAATGCTTCTACGGTTCTGTTCGCCCGTGGATGATATGGGGTAAATTTTACGTGGTGGATCTAGAATTCCTTGTTCAGAGCCTTAATTGTCTCGTTAATGAAATGAGTCCCTCTGTCACTCATCAGGATCCTTGGGCACCCAAACCTGGTCAAGATGTTTTAAAAAATGGAGTGCGTCATCGTGTTTGTAGTGCAATCCTTGACAGCTTTAGGTTATCCCCACCTGGTAACATAATCTATGGCCGTAATAATATACCGAGCACCTGTCTTCTTACCTGGGGGGTTAATGGGGCCTACAAAGTTGATGGCCCATTTGTCAAATGCCTACAGGGCCATCTGTGGTTGCAGGGGCATCTCATCCCAGCGCGAGGGTTTCCTGGTTCGTTGGCATGCGTCGTAGGCCCGACAATAAGTATGAGCATCCGTGTGTAGTCTGGGCCACCATATCTCAGCTCGTAATATCTTCAACGCATTAGATTTACCTGCGTAATGTCCTCCTGCAACTCCTCTATGGGCCTCAGCTAGGATAACTGGTCTTTCATGTTCAAGGACATATCTTCGCAGTACCTCATCCGGCCCCAGCTTATAGAGTTTTCCAACGATGATAGTGAAGTCGGCTGCGCAGGCGACCAACTCCTTTTTCTGTGGTACTAAGTATTCATTAGGAGCTTTACCTGTGGTCAAGAAGTGGACGACATCGGCAAATTTCTCATCAATTACCTTAATAGCAAACAACTGCGCGTCAGGAAATCCATCATCCAAGTTAGTCGGCTCTTTCCCATTCTCAATTTTGGACAAATGATCCGACCTGGCGTTCAACCTTCTGGGCTTCACAATAATTTCAAAATCATATTCCTGAAACAGTAACAACCATCGACAGATTCCCCCCCCCCCCAACACCGGTTTATTAACTAGGTATTTTAAGGCTGAATGATCTGTGAACATCTTGAAGTGTTGTCTGAGTAAATAGTGTCGATACATTTGTAGGCCATAGACCATTTCCAGCCCCTCACACTCCATGGTAGAATAGTTACGCTCCACACTCGACAGCTTCCTGCTAAAGAAGGCTACCTGGTGATCTATATCCCCTTCTCTAGGCTGTGCCAAGGCAGCTCCAAAAGCGATCCCTGATGCATCTATGTGGACATGGAAAATCTTTTCCCAATTGGGGAACATCAAGATAAAAGAAGTCACCATCTTTTATTTTAGCAGCTCAAAGCTCTTATGGCATTCGTCATTGTTGTGAAACTAGCTCCAAAAAGAGAAGAAAGAGATATCAACGCCTTAGAAATAAGCCACTTCGAGGGGGAAACCTCCAATACATTACATAAATGAATAATTCTTGGATGATTCAAATTAAAACCTCCTTTCTATATATAGGAGTCCATGGGGCCACAATGTAATCCTAGCCGACCTAACAATAATAATTTAAGGGCACAATAATAACAATATGGGGGTTACAAGGGTACAATAATAACAATAAGGGGTTACACTAACAACAATAAGGGACTATACTAGTAATATAGGGACCTAACATGCCCCTCTCCTTCAAAAAAGTGTTTTCCTCAACGCTTGAGTAGCTCTGGGTGCTTCTGTATAAAATTCTCATCCTCCCATGTAGAATCTTTAGTGGGTAACTTCTTCCACTTGATGAGATACTCTGAAATTGATCGATTCCGTAGCTTTCAAGTTCTTTTTTCCATGACCGCTTCAGGTTCCAATATGATTTTTCCTTCCTCATCAAGTTCTGGCAATGTTGTTTGAACTGGAAGATTTTCACCTATAACCTTCTTTAAGCATGAAACATGGAAAATTGGATGCACTCGTGAAGAAGCAGGAAGCTCCAATTTGTATGCCATAGTACCAATCTTTTGCAACACCTTGTAAGGACCATAGTACTTTAGCGATAATTTATTATCCTTCTTAGCTTGCTTGAGGGACATTTGTTTATATGGTTGTAGCCGTAAAAATACCCAATCTCCTACATCAAAACTTCTCTCACTGCGATGTTGATCTGCCTGTTGTTTCATTCGATTTTGTGCCAAGTTCAGGTTATCCTTTAAGAGTTGGAGAACTTCTTGCTGATGCTCGATGTGATCTTCCACTGCTTGAACCTTCGAATTTTCCCTTAAAGATGATGTGATCAATGGTGGATGATATCCATAAAGTGCCATAAATGGGGTCATTTTTGCTGCAATATGGAAGGAAGTGTTATACCACCATTCAGCGAGAGGTAACCACTTGACCCATTGTGTTTGTTTATCGGATACAAAACAACGAAGATATCCTTCCAAACATTTATTTACTATCTCAGTTTGACCATCAGATTGAGGATGATAAGATGAGCTATGAGCTAATTGAGTACCCAAACAAGAAAATAACTCCGTCCAAAAATTTCCGATAAAAATGGGATCTCTGTCGCTCACAATAACCCTTGGGCTTCCATGTAGCTTTTGAATTCTGTCCATAAATGTAGTAGCAACTGTACTTGCTTTAAATGGATGAGATAATGCACAAAAGTGTGCATGCTTGGTAAGTCTATCAACTACCACCATGATGACACTCTTTCCTTCGGACTTAGGTAAACCTGTGATAAAATCCATTGAAATCTCCTCCCAACGTTGACTTGGAATGGATAAAGGTTGTAGAAGACACGGGGTCTTAATTGTCTCAACTTTATTCTGCTGGAAAACCAAACATTCTGCCACAAACTTTTGAATATCAGATTTAAGGCCATCCCAAAAAAATTCTTTCTTCACCCTGTGGTAAGTTTTTAAAAATCCTGAGTGTCCTCCTAAGGGAGAAGTGTGCAATTCCAGAAGAATCTTTTGTTTTAGTTGGGAATTCTTACAAAGATATAAGCGATTTTTGTACCATAAGGAATCATTTTTCCAACTAAATGTATCAGATGTACTAGGATCTTGCTGCAACTTTTGAATGAGTGTCCATACATCTTTGTCCTTCTTCCATTCATCTCTTGCTTGGGTTATCCAATCTGGTTGGATAATAGAAATGGCACAAAGCAATGCTTCCACCTCTTCATTCTTTCTTGAGAGTGCATCTGCAACAACATTAAGCTTTCCTTTTTTGTAGATTATTTCAAAGTCATAACCCAACATTTTTGTGACCCATTTTTGTTGCTCTTCTAAAGATAGTCTTTGTTCCAAAAAGTGTTTAAGACTATCATGATCAGTTTTTACCTTGAAGTGTCTTTCCATTAGGTAAGTTCGCCATTTCTTTAGTGCATGCAATATTGCTAACATTTCCTTCTCATAAATAGGTTTTTGTAAATACTTTCCTTTGATTGGACGACTTTCAAAAACAATGGGTCTTCCTTCTTGCATTAAAATAGCACCAATTCCATTTCCTGAGGCATCACATTCCACAATAAAGGTTTTTGTGAAGTTTGGCGTAGCTAAGACCGGTGCTAGGCACATTGCCTCTTTAAGATGTTCAAAGGCTTTAGTTGCTTCAGGAGTCCATGAAAATGCATCTTTCTTCAATAATGTTGTTAGAGGTGCTGCTATTCTCCCATAATTCTTAACAAACTTGCGATAATACCCTGTTAACCCGAGAAATCCTCACAACTGCTTTATGATTGTGGGGACTTTCCATTCCTTAATGGCTTTAATTTTGTTAGGGTCTACCTTAACACCCTCGTGAGATACAATATGACCCAGATATTCCACCTCTTGTACTCCAAAAAAACATTTGGATGTTTTTGCATATAATTGTTTCTCCTGCAATAGTTTGAGCACCTTGTCAACATGTTGAACATGATCCTTCCAAGACCTGCTGTAGATTAGTTTATCATCAAAAAATACTAGCACAAATTTTCTAGGTAAGGGTTTGAAAATGGAATTCATCAACCCTTGAAATGTAGAAGGTGCAGCCAAAAGGCATGACCAAAAATTCATAATGACCCTCATGAGTTCGAAATGCTGTTTTCGGAATATCTTCAGTCTTCATTCTAATTTGATGATACCTTGAACGAAGATCCAATTTGGTGAAATAAATTGCTCCATGTAATTCATCCAATAATTCATCAATCACAGGAATGGGAAATTTATCTTTAATGGTGAGGTTATTGAGCTCCCTATAATCCGGACACATGCGCCATGATCCATCCTTCTTGTGTACCAATACTACAAGAGTAGAGAAAGAACTTTGACAAGGTTGAATTATACCCGCCTCTAACATTTCTGCAATCATATGTTCAATTTCGCTCTTTTGGACATAAGGATATCTATAAGGCTTGATGTTTGGAGGAACACTTCCTGGAATCAAATGAATAGCATGATCATGATTACGAATAGGTGGGAGTCCTTTTGAAGTTTCAAAAACCTTGGAATGATTGTCCAAGAGTTTTTGGAGATCTGCAGAAATAGATGATTTTGATGTTGGAACTTCTAGTGAGCATAATTGTGAAATTATGCCTCGTTGTTCTTTATTTAGAAGCTTTGTCATGACATTAGAGCTTATTATCTTTCTCGGCTTCCCTGAAATACCCAGTAATTCGACTTCCTTTCCTTCTGAAAAAAAAATTCAAGAAAAGTTCTTGAAAATTAAAAGCTACCGCCCCCAAAGATTGTAACCATTGTACTCCTAGTACAACATCAACAAGTCCCATAGGAATGGAAAGCCTTGGAATATTGAATAAATATTCCCCCATGGTTAGCTTGATATTATGGCATTTTCCAAAGCAATTTATAGTTCCTCCATTTGCAACCATCACTTGACATATTGGTGTTGGGTGTAGGAAACAATTCAATTCCTTGGCTACCTTACAATGAATAAAATTATGGGTAGTACCTGAATCAATCTACACTATTACCTTTTTCTTCTTGATATGTCCTTCTATCTTGAGAGTTTGAGGAGTGGTAATACCTGCCAATGCATTACACGATATGGTCAGACTCATTTCTTCCTCTTCTTGGGTTGGTTCCTGGTGTATGTCCTCTTCTTGTTCATTTTCTTCTTCCTCTTCCAAATCTATGTAAAATAATTTCTTCTCAGCACACTTATGACCTTTAGTGTATTTGCTATCACAACTGTAGCAAAGCACTTTTGCTCTTTTTTCTTCCAATTGTTGTGGTGTCAACCTTGTAGGTTGTGGAAATCTAGGAGTAGAAACACTTCCCTCTTTATAGAAGTGAGTGGTAGGCTTCCTTGTCGCCATAATTTTACATTCAATTTTTCTTGCCAACCTGAATGCCTTCTCCAATGAATCGTGTTCCAAAACGCAAACTTCATGTTGGATGTTATCCTTTAAAGTACCTATGAAGAGATCAATCCTGTGTTCCTCTGGAATATCAGTTACCCTTATATTCAATTTTTGGAAGTCCTCAATGTGCTCCCCCACTAAACCTTTTTGTTTGAGATTTATCAATTGGCTAAAGAAGGTGTTGCTCTTTGTATCCTCATAATGTGCTATCATTTCCTCCGTAAAAATTGACCAAGTGACAATTTTTTTACGGGAGCAAAGCCATCGATACCATACAAATGTATTTTGTTCTAATTGTAAAGTTGAAATGCATACCTTTTGTGTGTTTTGCACATTATGGAGATGAAAATATTGCTCCATCTGTAGTATCCATGTTACAGGATCCTTTCCATCAAACTTCCTCATATCCATTTTGGAATATGGTGGTTCTTCCCGCCAACATTAGATTTTATGAAATCACGATTAACATTTATTTTGTTCTCATCATGAGTTTCCTCTACTATATTTTCACCATTAGGAAACATTTCTTGTATCAAATTTGTCAAACCTTCCTTGTCTGCTTTTAGATCATTCTTCGTGTTTTCCATTTTCTCATCGATCTTAGCTTCCATGTCATCCATCGTAGATTCCATGCCAGCTTCCATGCCATCTATCTAAGATTCCATGCCATCTATCTTAGATTCCATGCCATTCTTCAAACCATCCATGCGTTTGTTCAAACCATGCATCTTATTTTCCACGCCTTTCTTCAAAACTTCCATGTCATATTTTGTTGCTCTTCGCGAGAGCGAAATTTGTTGTACTTGCTCTTGTAATTTTGATATGTCATGTTGCCATTCTTCGTCTTCATGAGTCATAGTAGAGCTTTATAAAGGCTTAATGGGTGTTGAATTCTTTTTAGGGGCCATTTTAGAATCCAATACTGATATCTATTCTACAATATGCCCTTGGAATCAATTCAACTCGATTCTTCAAACAAGACTTATGCAATTCGGAAAAAAAAAATACACACCTTTTACTTGCTTTTGAGGAGCTCGATATTGAAATTGAATTATCTCTATAATTTCGGATCCTCAATATTTGAAATTCAGCCCTCTGAAACTTCTTTCAAATGCCATAGGTCTGATCTAATTTGAATTCTTCAAGGAAAAGTTATGTCCAATCTTCCACAATGACCCAATTTTGAACTATTTCAGTAGAGCAAACTTGTACGACTTTCCACGTGTCACTGTTTCCTCCTTTGGCTCTAAAATTGATAGACCAAAAACTAAAGTCCATGTACTTGCGGCCACTTTTTACATCATTCCAATCCGATGCTCAAAGAGAGAGCTATGAGGATTTTCCCACGATCACCTCTTTGAGATGAAATTCAGAAGCATCAAAAATCCCTAACTTCCACAGATCATATCTCCGAAAATATTGTGAACCAATATCTGAAATTTTGCGACGATGTTCCTCAGGATTGCGGCTTCACACTCTAAAAATTTCAGCTTCTGAACCTTCCTAGAAAAAAAATTATTATGAAAATACCACGATGACCTCTTTAGGTTGAATTCAGGAGCCTGCAAAATGACCTAACTTGCACAGATCATATCTCCGAAAATATTTCCAACCAAGCTCTGAAATTTTGTGACATTGTTCCTTAGGATTTTGGCTTCACACTCTAAAATTTTTGGATTCTGAACCTTCGTAGAAAAAAAGTTATAGCGAAAATTCCACGATGACCTGTTTGGAGCAAAGAAACCCTAGAATCTCAAAGCTCTAATACCAAATGTTGTGAAACCAGCTCCAAAAAGAGAAGAAAGAGATATCAACGCCTTAGAAATAAGCCACTTCGAGGGGGAAACCTCCAATACATTACATGAATGAACAATTCTTGGATGATTCAAATTACAAAACCTCCTTTCTATATACAGGAGTCCATGGGGCCACAATGTAATCCTAGCCGACCTAACAATAATAATTTAAGGGCACAATAATAACAATATGGGGGTTACAAGAGTACAATAATAACAATAAGAGAGTTACACTAAAAAAAATAAGGGACTATACTAGTAATATAGGGACCTAACTGTTAGCCTCTCTCAAATAACAATAATAAATCCAAAATAATAAATAAATTAATTAAATATTCCATGTTAGGAATATGTGCCTAACTCTTGGGTTGTTCCTGAAATATTGGAGTTTTTTTAGTAATTCCTATCTTGGTGGGTTTTGGTGAGAAATTATCTCAACCAAAGGAGTCTAAGATAGTACGGACTATCTTAGACATTTTCTCTCATCTATTTAAATTGTAAACTAAATTCTTTTAATAAGAGAGAATGATGAGAATGCCATGAGGCTAAGCCTCTTTTTCGCCATTGTTTTGTCTGGTTCTGTATCTGTGTTTTTCTGCAATTTGTTTATGAGTTAATTATTTTTTCTAGACTAACAATCATCTTAGAAGAACTTCGCATCTTTTTTCAACAGCTTTTCCATCGGAGCTGTGATCAAAGCGTATCCCTGTATGAAATTTCTGTAGTAACTTGTGTGGCCGAGGATGGAGCGCAACTATTTCTCCATGGTTGGAACTTCCAAGTTGATGATAATCGAAATCTTGGCCAAGTCAACCATCAACCCCTGCTTAAATACCACATGTCCTAACATAATTCCGAACGGGACACATAAGATAAAGTTTCTTGATGTTTAGTGAGATTTGGTGTTTCCTGCAGGTATCCAGCATCATGCGCATATTCGATACATGGTTCTTTACTAATCCGAACACCATCCAGTCATCAAAATAGACTTCCATGAACTTGTGCATGAATTCTTTGAACACGACTACAATAATGCGTGAAACGATGGCAGGGGCATTCTTTAATCCAAAGGGCATGACAATATGATGAAAGGAACCCTACTCTGTCATGAAAGTTGTCTTGTTGCGATCTTCAAGTGCAATACGTATCTGATGGTACCCCGAGAATTCATCAGTAAACGAATAAGCCTCCTGACCCCCTACGTTATCCAGGATTTCATCAGAGAATGGTGTGGGGAATGGATCGTGGACAGAGGCGTAATTTAACTTTCGTAGGTTGACGCATATCCTTATCTATCCTTTAGTCTTCTTCTCTTGGAATACCATGGGGCTTACCCAATTTGACTGCTCTACTGGTTCAATGATATCTATAGCCACCATTTTCTCGATTTCCTCCTTAACCTTTTGCTTGTATTTCAGATTTAAGCGATAGGGTCGTTGTTTGAATAGCCGTGCATCTAGCTTCAATGTAATCCTCATAACTCCCATGTATCCTATGATTCCCTTAATTTCAGAGAAATTGGTGAGGAATAGGTCCTGATATTCAATTAGCAACTCAACAAACTTTCCCACTGTGTCATCATCCCAGTAATCCCAAATTTTGGCCATCTTGGGCTGTTCTGCCGAGCCAATATTAATTTCTTTTATTTTTATAGGTTTGGTGACATCCACTGTTCACAGCAATGGGCCTACAACAACCCGTTCCCCTTCTGACTCTTCGATCATAATATTCCGAGGATCTTCATTGCATACTTCCATTAACATATTTCTACATTTTATGATGTGTTGTAGCTGTGCACCCCAAGCTGGCGCAACACGTTCTTGCTCAGGGTGGGCCTCACCAAAGACCAGAGCGTCTATATCCTGCAAGGCTTAATCAAGTTGCTCGGTACCTCCCGTTAGTCCAAACGTCCTTACAAAGTATTGAACCATCGTACTCCAATGCCTGGTGCGTTGATGTAGTTCTGCATCCAAATATCGGGAGGTGGGGATTGGTCCTAATGTGTGAACAAATTTGTGGACCCATTCATTCCTTGTGTCCTCATTCCATACTTCTAGCCAACTATTTATGTGCTTGCGTGGATCTCCTTGCCCCAAGAAGAGTTCTATTGGTGGGTTAGCTACTATACGGAATTTACAAGTCAACATCCTTCGACATTCCCCCAGTCTTGGAAGGTTTCTTTATGAGTTTCCCACCAGCGCGCACGGGTTGCACGCATGGCGAAGTCCAAGGCCCAAAATTTTCATTCCTTGGGAACGCTTGCCTCAATTGCTGCAATGAAATTTTCAACATTAACAGAGCCATCAAAGTGGGGTAGTTCTCTTACCTTTGAGGAAATACATTGGAAACTCTTCGTGATCTTAAGGAATCTTAGCGTAGACATGTCATGCAGTTGGTTTTGCCAGTTTTCGATCTCTTCGTTTGAGTCGGATAAGCACTCACTATCTCTTTCCCAACACAGCATGCCGTCAGTCGTGGGGTTGATCCAGTCATCATCCCGAGTGGTTAGTTTGTATATATGATCATCATGATCTTCTTCCCGGATCGATTCAGTATACCGTTCTCCTTGCACTGGGTCCAACAAGACTATTACCCTTGTGCCTTCATTCTCAAAGACCATGCTTCTCCTCTTTAGATTAATGATACCTCCCATGTCAATGGCCCAATCCATACCCAAGAGCACAGGATAAGGGTCTGTGTCGTCTACTATATGGATTACCTCAAAATATGCGTGAACCTTAACACCTGCATTATCTACCACTACCTTTGTCAATCTTCCCAATGGGATAATCTTTTGCTAATTAGCCATCTGTAGTTGAATAGTCGACCATTCCAATTTAGGTTCTCCCATTTGTTGTCAGGTCTGCTTGGGCAGGACGTTAGCATCCAAGCCTAAGTCAAGGATAACTTGGTCCATTTCATATTCCCCAATCTGTGCAGTCATGCACATTTCTCGTCCCGTCCTTTTTTTAATTTTTGTATATCTTATTCAAAGTTTTCACCTCAAGCTGTGGAGAAATTCTTTTTGCGCAGTTGTCTATTAGCGATTGGACTATTTTCTACGGCCTTTTGGTTGTGCAACAACTTCATACATGCTTGGAGGAAAGGTTTAACTACTTCGTCTGCTTGTGGGTCTACCGCTCCCTTTGTGGCAAGTGTTTCGTTTTTAGTCACCTCCCTCCGTGCTTCGATGAAGGTTTCTTTTTCCCCTTTCAGGTCCGCGCTTTCAGCCTTGTCCTCAACCTTCTGGATTAATGATTTGTTTCCACCTTTTTCCTCAGATCCTTCGGTGGAAATGTCGTTGCGTGTGATTACATTGATACATGGCCCATCGTCCTGTGGTTCTGCCTTAACTCTTTTCACATTTTGCGTAGGTGTTTGTTGATTTTCTTGCATTTTCGCTATTAGCACCGGGAAGTCTTCAATGAAATGATTGAACTATCGGCAATATCTGCAAGACTGGTGTGCCTGGTTCGGGCAATCCCATGCAAAATGTCCTATATCTCCATAGTTGTAACAGATCAATTGTCCACGCCCTCGACGAACACTCCCCCCTCTCCCTCCTCCCCTTCCTCGTGCGGGGGACCCCCCCCCCCCCCCATCCCGAAGGAGACAGTGGTGATGAGGGGTCGAACTACACTCTATATAAATTGCCCATATCTGCCATAAGGTCAAGGGTTTGACAATTTTGCTTGTAATGACCTACAAACGAGCAGAATCGGCACCACTGTTGTTTCAATTATGGTACATAAGCACACAATCGCGGGAAGTGATATGTATCGTGTCTTCCTGCCACCCTACATTCAGCACATGATAGCATAGGACTGCTAGGGCCAGCCATTTCCATGGGTCGCAGAGGGCTTGGACCCCCATCCTGCATGTAGTCTGATAACAGTGGACATTGATCCTTAGTGTGACCCGGTCCCATACAACGTATGCACCTGACGTCTGGGCTGGGTTCATTACCGCAATAATTTTGCAAGCTCTGAATTTCTAAGTGCATTCCCTCCAGTTGGTTCTGGATTTGGAGAGCTGCGAACTGCGTATCATCCCTTGGTGCAACTTCTAACTTCATGGCTATTTCCAATGCTTCCTCTTGGGAGCCAATATTTTGCTATCCCATGGGCCCACGCAAGTGTGGTAGTAGCATAGTGATGAACCACTATTTATGCTGCTTACCTTCGTAGAAAAATTCCCCATCACTGATAACCTTCTTTAACCGTTGGTTAGCCTCCCAGACGGACTCTATAGGTCCTTGCTTAAAGTCCTTTAGCTCGACTACACATTGAGCGTATGACTTAGGGTTCCAAAACTATTGCTTTAGGGCATTCTTAATATCTTGTATGGATGAGTTTGCATTTTGACCAATGTATCCCATGAACCAATCTGGTTCCCTTCCTTTGAAATCTATGGATAGCTGCGCTCGTTTGATAACATCATTGTTCACGTTTTGTGCGGTGCATACAGATTCGGCTACAAACCAGAATCGATCCATGTCCTTATCTCCTATGCCCTTAAAGGTAGGAAGCTTCATGTGCATAGCCATGTCGTCCTCTGATGATGGCGCGGGAGGCGTAGGAGAGTTCTTACCCTTGTGGGGGTTCGATGCAGTTGTGGCTGGGGTGTTGGTTCCACCTTGCGCAATCCTTTATTGGCTATGATCATATTACTCCCTCAAGGGACTGTATACCGATATGTCTCCTTCTTGATTAACCCAATAGTATTTACCACTTCGTGTTGTGCACCCACTTTGATCAGAGGTCATTCACTTGGTGTGGCCACATAAGACACCTTTTTCGCTCAATAGCATCTTAATCAACAACGACAAGGTTTTTAGGAACTTACCTCTAAATCCTTTGAAGAACCTTTGTTCTGTTTCCGAATATGACACAAACTAATCAACAAAAAATTCTGTCACAAATCTGCCCATTATACTGTCAACCCAATGATCCACAGTTCTGGTAATCTTATTATCAATTTTTTCCAATTGCCGGACCAACTCGGGGCTCCATTGTGTGACCTGATCGTCCTTCCAGCAAGTCTGAAATTCTGCCAATCAAGCTAGCCACTCTTGCAACTCGTGTGTGAAGGATACAAAGAAGATTTTGTGCACTTCCGTAAAAATATACCTATTTTTCCACTCTTCTATGGACAAATTTTCACTCCCATTTTATTTTAGGGAAAATTCATGAATCTGTTTTTCGAACCAATCTTCTTACTCAGGTTTTAATGGCTACCAATGACCCTATGGAATTACCCGATCCCTCTCTCAAAATTCTCCCAGTCTTGGCAATGGAACCATTTGTTGGCTTGAGGGGTCCTAACCCAGGTTCGGCTTTAAGGTTTGCCAACAAACCCCTATACTACTGGCCCTTTTGGCAATGGCCTACTTGCACAGGCCAAGGTCTCACCCGATGTAGTATGGGAGGGTGATGGAACCAGGTTTCCTCACCCTGAGAGAGAGAAAGTTAATAGAAGGGGGTCCTTCCAAATCGATCAGACCAGTGCCCTATACCAAAACCGTTTAACTGCGTTTTAGTGGAATATCTCTAGCAGGGCGTATAAATCATACAATAGTAGATCAACCGAAGCAAAACATTCAAATCTAACCAGATCTATGTATTTATCATTTTATAAAGTATCGCATCGATGTTCACCTCAACAATCATCAATATGCAGTGAACAAATATAAATAACACAGTCCGCAGCCAATAATCATAACACATAAAACTTCAATACTCAGAAAAAAAGTCTTCTTATTCATTAACATTCAGATCCAACTTACTGATGCTAGCTACTAGCCTGCGCACACAGCTAGCAGGGTCCGCACACAGCAGGACTCAGGGTCTCCGCGCACATAGCTATCAGGAGCCCTTACCCAGACAATCGGCACAAAATATCCACACGTTCGTATCTATTTTAATCACTTCTTACTTCGCCTTTAGAATCGACATATCCATCTATTTATATCATGATAGCCTGCGCTATCCTATGGTTCGTAAACTGTGGTTTGCGGCCCCTTCGTCTACCCTTTTGACCAATTACAATTCCTTGGGTGTTTTTACTTACCCCAAACCCCCTGTGCTAGACCAAATATTACAAAATATTATAAAACTAGACAAAATTGAGGCTGGGAAACCCTATTCCAACATGCAAAAAATCATCATTTAATGCTTTTTATTTGATCACCATATCAACTTTACCTCTCTTTTGTTCTGAATGCTTGTTGACAAAAAATGTTGGGCAAGCCCAAGGGCTTCTGCTTGGTTTTATCAAATTTTGTTCTAATAGTTCAATAATCTCTTTTTTACAAAGTTCGAGCTCTGGCGGGGACATCTAATTTGCTGATGACTTTTGAGGTGTTCCAGAGTAAATTTATTTATAGGGAAGACCCACAAAGTATTGCTCCCTTTGCCAAAATACATTGGGTGCATCTGTTGTACATTCTACTTCAATTTTATATTTTATTCCTTTGATGTATTATGGCCCTTGAATTTCGGCATCTCTAATTCCTTTGTTGATCTTTGCTAGTTTGTCAAGAGAACATTCAACTATATATGGAATAGGGTCTACAATTCTATTTACATAGCTGGACTTGGAATTTTTACAGTTATTCCTTGGATGTTGAGGCAAATATGATTTTCTTCTACAACAAGAGGAAGATGTCTTCTTACAAAATATTAACCCAACAAAATATCATTGCCTGTATAAAAACTATACAAATTTATAGAAGTAGGAATTCCATTAAGAAGGATTGGGAAAAATGGAGCCATAGCTCTAACAACCATTAATGTCTTATTTAGAGATCTGAACTACACATTTTTGGGTTGATAATAATATTCAAGATTGGAACTATGATTTGCACAGGAATTCATAGCTCACGTGTCTCTTTGTGCATCCAAAGAATATTGTTTATAACCACTGACCTTGACATCTATTCTAATAACAATCCTATATTCAAATCCCCTTATCTGGAGAATAGATGTACCTCGTTTTGGCTGGTGATCTTTTGGTGTGCATTGTAATTCTTGCTGCTCCTAGTCATGATCTTATTATTCTTTGAGCACATCTTCAAATTATTCTATCATCATTGAATATTTTAGTTTTGCAAGTTATTTCTGTTTTTCAGCCAAATCCTTTTGGTCAACTCTCATACTTGTTAGAATTTCTTTAACCATACCTTTCTTTTTTCCTTCAATGGTGGTTTTTAAGTGCAATATTTCTTCTTGTAGTTTGACAACATGGCATGCTTCTTTTTCTTCTTTGTATAAGAGAATCTCAATGATAGGAATAGATTTCTTAAACCCATAGAATTTTCTATGATGAAGAAATCTTACTTCTTCTCCGCTTATGGTAGATCTGTGGGGAAACTTCTTCCTTGGTGGAATGTTAGATGAGGGTGTATTGGAAATTTGTACAGATGTGGTAGTTGTGTCACTTGGATAGTAGGCGCCAACATTCACCACGCTCGGTTGTGTGATTTTGGCAAGTTGACTCTGGATGGTTGAGAGGTTTTCTATGAAACGGTGTCAGATGGCGAAATCTCCTTGTGTGAGGTGTTAACACTGCAAATTTTCAAACTCTGGTCATCATTATTAGTTGTGTCTTTGATCCTTGCTTGTCTCCTAACTTATGGTCGAAGGCCTTGGAGGGTTAAAATGTGTCAAAGTTTTTATCATTTTTAAACAAAATCTAAAGTCCAGCGCTCAAATTCCATTTACATCGACTTTAAACCCTACAAATTCAATTATGTTATGGTTTGTTATCTTACCGTCGGGTTCCTTTACGCTCCTATAGCGTTTAAACACTTCAAAGTTTGGCCTTTTTTCCTTTGGTTTTAAAAATTACGAAAAAACAATAAACAAAGGAAAAATCCCCCCCAATAGCCATTTCATATATAATAGTGCAATCGCATCACATTACCGCAATAACAAACTCTGCTCGCGAATGCGATATTATTATATAATAGTTGGTGGGACCCGCAGCTATGCCGCGTCACCTATCGCATATCACATAATCACAGTTCCACTCGCCTTACTACATTCACTTACCCGCTCCCAATTTGCGATTGTGATAATGTATTCACTTGTTCTGCCCCGTTAACCTTTATACCTTACCGCTTATCGCTATAATAATCCTAAAATTACTTTATTGCTTGTGTTTCCTGCTCTGAACCCCGATGCGATATATCAGTGGGACCCACTTACCGCCATGTCACTTTGCTTATCGCATATTATCGCAAATCCTATTGCTAACAATGCATGTTTCCTACTTCATCTCGCGATTGATACCCTGATGCGATATATCGCATTGTAATTCCTCCACTTTGTTACAACTTTATGTTTCCTGCTCCGATACCCGATTTCGATATCCTCTTGCAGTTGCGATTTCAATTGTGATTGCGATACCCATTGTGATAATTGATGCGATAGCAGTCTGCAATTACGATATATCGCATCGCAAATTCCACCATCGATAATGCATTCACTCTGCTCCACCACTCTGTGATTGCGATTGTGATATATTTTATGGCACTTAATAACTTCTCCCGCTTACTGTTCCATTCCCATGCCTTTCACTTACTTTCCATTCCCAGACTTCACTTCACTCCCCTGCACTCACATCCCGACACATGGAAAATATCAACACGCTTTCGAAAGCATAGGTAGGATTTCAGAGCTAGTTACAAGTTTTTCAAGAATTTCTAGCAGCACTTGATTTAAAATATTTTGATATCTACCAACAAATATAACAACACCTCCTCAAAGCTTGAAGATAGATCTCTTATCTTGGTTAGGGTATTTATTGTTATTAGAATATTGAAGACCTATTAAACAAGAGGTGTTGCTCACCTAAAAGGTGGTTATCTTCCAGTTGGTCACTCCTTTCAGTTAGCTACTCCTACACTTTTGCAGACAAGGGTACAAGAGTTCTTTTCAGTTGGTAGATTGCACTTTTTATGGAGGCAGTTTTTTCCAAGCAACGAGGAGCACTCAGCCACCTCAACTCAGCCTCTTGGAGCTCCATGCTACCATGATCTGTCTTCATTTCTATTTCAGTTTTCTTTTTATGTTTTGGATAAGCTCTATTATATGTAGAGGGTTGTAATAAAGTCTCAAAAACAGATTTGCACTTTTTATGGAGGCTTTTTACATAGCTCATTTTTTGTATATATACTGTGTAATGCAAGGATAAGAGGGGTTGGTTGGTTGTCTATTTCATGGCATACTGTGTTGTACATTTTGGAACATATAAGATATCTAGAGGCACCCTTGAGGACTCACAAACTGTGTGGTGCGTGTATTGTTTTCCCTTCTGTTTTTACATACTTTATCTGTCTTTCCAGATTTATCATAAAAAATCTATCTTTTGTTTTTATTAGTCTTGTGAACCTGCAAGACATATGGATTTGTTTTTGTAAGTCTTGTTCCAATTTTTCCTAATTCAGTATGAACTTAAGATTGTTCATAATCATTCCTTGAGGTGGAATTAAATCATGTTTCATGTTTTTATAAGTCTTTTGATCTAGAATGCATGTTAATCTTTTTTTGTCAGTCTTGATTCATCAAGCATTCCTGATTCATGAGGTCATATTAGTCATAAGCATTCCTTGTAATGGGGTTCTTAAAATGTAAAGTGAGATTCTTGTAAGTATTTTAAAAGCATTCTTTCACTATACATTTTAGATCTAGAATTTGTGTTACCCTTTCCTCTTAGCAGTGGGCTTCTATTTTACATATCCACTGTTTGTCTTCCATTCTTCTAACCATCAGGCTACAAACTCAAACTTGCTACCACATCATGCACCAGTGCCCTCATATGCGTGAGAGATCCTTATCTGCTCAAAACCCATTTCGGTGTGTATGAGTTTCAACCACTTTCCAAAAAACTCAAATCAAATTATATGAAAATCCCTTGAGCTTAAGATGTGTTTGGTTAGGCGCTTGTCACAATCCAAGTGCTGATTCTAGCACTAACATCTTTTGGTGCGTCTTCTGAGAGACGAAGGTCTTGAAACAAAGTATTATCCCGAGCCTTTTGTTTTATTGTTGATGATCAATTCTTGATGGTGAACAAGAATCGGTGACTTGAAGAAGATTGTGATATTTCACCTGGCAACTCCATGACAAAGAATCTAGTGGCGGCTCCATAGTTTCAAAATTTCGAAAGCCTTTGCTTCCATCTTAGCTCAAAGGTTTTCTCCTTTAATTTTTTTGGCAATTCATGGTTTTCCTAATCCAGTGCCTTCTACAGATGAATGGAAACATCGTCTTTTAATATTTCGAGGAGATGAAGATGAACATCCCGCTAAGTACTTGATTGCATTTCACGAGTTTATGCACTTTGCTGGATGTGTTTCATGAAGATGTCCTTATGAAAATATTTGTGTTTTCCGTTGATGGAGACGCGCACAAATGGTTCCGGTCCTTACCTGCTGGTACTATTTCTTATTTAAGGGAATTTCATGAAATGTTTCATCATTATTGTAAAGGACTATATTCATCTGAGTTGTTGCTTAATAACTGCTGCGAAAAATTTGAGTGTTATGTTCAGAATGATAAAGTAGATTCTTCTAGTAGTGTTATGGAAAAAGTGTACGAAGAGTTTGAAAAAGGTATGGATCCAAATAAGATTCATACGGATCTAATTCTTCCTAGTACTCAGGATGAAGAATCTCATGAGAGTGATGTTCTTCCTTTGGAACCTGATATATTGCTAACATTTAGTTATGTTGGTTTAAGTGCCTCCAACGAGTTTGTTGTCCAAGAAAGTAATCAAAAACTTAAATAAGGTTTTGTTGCCCTTAAATGTAATGAAACATATGCAGTTAATGAGTTGTTGCAAGGAGGACAAGAGCAACCTGGTTTTATTGAAATAGCAGATTTTAAAAAACATCAACTTGGTTTGTTGGATCAACTAGACATTCTTCATATATGGTTGCTAATTGGATGGATTCATTTTCAATAGGGGTCTCCAATATAGCAATAGTTTAAATGACACACATGGTTTATAGCAGTAAGTACAGGTTTCTAGTTTGTTTCTTGCTGCATATATTATGTCCCTTGTGGGTCTTTCCCAACAGTTGCATGCAAGAGTTTCTCTCTACTAGTCAAATGATTTTATGGTTGCATTGGAAATCAAGTTATACTTGATTATGCAAGTTTTCAACTGATTAGAATTAGGAGTATGAATAAGCTCGCCACTCGAGCATTTCTTTTCAGTTTTAGATTGCAGTTTGATTTCTGTATTTTAGTCATGTTGAAATAAGTTGCAGAAGATTAAAATATAGCTTATGACTCCATTACCCAATGGCTAGGCATGCTGGTCTTTTTGAGTTAATGAGCAGAATTGTTGGTTGGAGAAATAAGGGTTGGATAAGGCACTGGAACTACGGTTCTTGACAGCCCGCAGGGGGAATACCATCCCCAATAGGAGCCACTGTTAGCACTGCATTTTTTCAAACTTTGGTCATCATTATTAGTCATGTCTTTGATCCTCCCTTATCTCCTAACTTATGGTCGAAGGCCTTGGAGGGTTAAAATGTGTCAAATTTTTCTATCATTTTTAAGCAAAATCCAAAGTCCAGCGCTCAAATTCCATTTAAATCCACTTTAAACCCTCCAAATTCAATTACATTATGCTTTGTTATCTTACCGTCTAGTTCCTTCGTTACACTCCTGTAGCGTTTAAACACTTCAAAGTCTAACATTTTTTCCTTTGGTTTTAAAAATTCTGAAAACACAATAAATAAAGGAAAAAGCCCAACCAACAACCATATCATATATAATAGTGCAATCGCATTACATTACCGTAATAGAAAACTCTGCTCACGAATGTGATATTATTATATAAAATTTGGTAGGACCCGCAACTCTGTCGTGTCACCTATCGCATATCGCATAATCGCAGTTCCACTCACCTTACCACATTCACTTGCCCGCTCCCAATTTGCGATTGCGATAATGTATTCACTTGTTTTTCCCTTTTAACCTTTCTGCCTTACTGCTTATCGCTATCATAATCTTAAAATTACTTTAATACTTGTGTTTCTCGCTCTGAACCCCAATGCGATATATCAGTGGGACTCGCTTACCACCACGTCACTTTGCTTATCGCATATCGCAAATCCTGTTGCTAACCATCCATGTTGCCTGCTCCGTCATGCGATTGCTATACCTCGATGGAATATATCGCATTGCAATTCCACCACTTTGTTACCACTTTATGTTGCCCGGTCCTAAGAACCCCCAATGTGATATATTAGTAGGACTCGCTTACTGCTACGTCATATCACAATTGTCGATCGCAGATTATTTGTTACCATGTCTTATTGCCTGATCTGATACCCGATTTCGATATCCTCTTGCGATTGCGATACCTGGTGCGATAACAGTCTGCGATTGCGATATATTGCATCACAAATTCTGCCTCCGATAATGCATTCACTCCGCTCCACCACTCTGTGATTGCGATTGTGATATATTTTAATACACTTAATCCTCCCACTTATTATTATTCCACTTAATAGCTTCTCCCGCTTATTGTTCCATTCCCATGCATTTCACTTAATTTTAATTCGAATGCTTCACTTCACTCCCCTCCACTCTCATCCCGATACATGGCCAGTATCAGCACACTTTCGAAAGCATATGCAAGAATTCAGAGGAAGTTATAGGTTTTTCAGGAATTTCTAGCAGCACTTGTTTTAAAAGATTTTGATATCTATCAACAAATATAACAACACCTCCTCAAAGCTCTAAGACATATCTCTTTTATTGGTTAGGGTATTTATTGTTATTCGAATATTGAAGGCCTGTTAAAACAAGAGGTGTTTCTCACTTGAAAGGTGGTTATCTTCCATTTGGTTACTCCTTTCAGTTAGTTACTCCAACACTTTTGCAGACAAGGGTAAATGTGCTATTTTCAGTTGGTAGATTACACTTTTTGTGGAGGCAGTTTTTTCCAAGCAACGAAGAGCACCAAGCCACCTCGAGCTCCATGCTGCCATGATCTGTCTCCATTTCTATTTCAGTTTTCTTTTTATGTTTTGGATAAGATCTACTATATGTAGAGGGTTGTAATAAAGTCTTAGAAACAGATTTGCACTTTTTATGGAGGATTTTTACAGAACTCAGTTTTTGTATATATACTGTGTAAGGAAAGGATAAGGGGGTTGGTTGGTTGTCTATTTCATGGCATAATGTGTTGTACATTTTGGAACATATAAGATATCCAAAGGCACTCTTGAGGACTCAAAAACTGTGTGGTGTGTGTATTGTTTTCCCTTCTGTTTTTACATACTTTATCTGTCTTTCCAAATTTATCATAAAAGTTCTATCTTATGTTTTTATTAGTCTTGTGAACCTCCAAGACATATGGATTTGTTTTTGTAAGTCTTTTTCCAAGATTTCCTGATTCAACATGAATTGAAGATTGTTCATAAGCATTCCTCGAGGTGGAATTAAATCTTGTTTCATGTTTTCATAAGTCTTTTGATCTAGCATGCATGTTAATATGTTTTTGTCAGTCTTGATTCATCAAGCACTCCTGATTCATGAGGTCATGTTAGTCAAAAGCATCCCTTGTAATGGGATTATTAAAATGTAAAGTCTTTTAAAAACATTCTTTTAATATATATCTTAGATCTAGAATTTTTGTTACCCTTTCCTCTTAGCAATGGGCTTCTGTTTTACATATTCATTGTTTGTCTTCCATTCTTCTAACCATTAGGCTACAAACTCAAACTTGCTACCACATCATGCACCAGTGCCCTCATATGCATAAGAGATTCTTATCTGCTCAAAACCCATTTTAATGTGTATGAGTTTCAACCAATTTCCAAAAAACTCAAATCAAATTATAAGAAAAGCCCTTGAGCTTAATATGTGTCTGGTCAAGCGCTTGTCACAATCCAAGTGCTGATTCTGGCGCTAACATGAGGGAAGAAATATGAGATTGTAAAGATGTGATTTTGTAGCGTAGGTCTGCAGGATTTTCTAAATGAAACATCTTGAAATTTGAAATGAAGTCAAGATTTGAGGTGGATTCAGAGAAGGATGACTCTTCAGGATGTCAAGATGGTGGGTTTGAATCATCTGAATCTATGACTGAAAAATATTCTTCATTTTGTGGGGGTTGATCTACTTACTCCCATTAAGTCGGATCATAAATATTAGAAAAATGTCAAACATTTTATTTTGGAAACACGTTTTACCCTTCAAAGGACATTTGATATCCCAATGAACCGACTTCTCGGAAATGAAACAAGTTCCTGATTATGATCTTTGGGCGTATTCTTGCCTTCTCTTGAAGTATCCTTTTCTTGGTCTTCGAAACCTTTGTCTCCTAGGGTAAAACCTTATGGGTTGGCTTTTCTTCGTGCATTTTCGACATTGGCAATCACTTCCACATTGTCCTTTGCTAGCATTCTTATTTTTTCTTTTGTAGCCAGAATGATAAGTTTAAGCATAGATATCACAAACACTTGCATTGAAACCAAGTTGTTTATTTACTTATTTGGTTGTCTATTTTCATATGGATTCTTTATGTAGAATAAATACAATTTGTTCATGGAGTCCTGGAAGAGAAATATTTTCAATATCTATATTTTCAGCTTCAAATCTAGCCTTGATAAGATTTGGGATTCTGCCAAGCATTGCAAACAAATATTTTCTAAAATAAGTTGTATTTTGTGGGTCTCTTGATTTATAAAGAGGATAATGCATTGTGTAGAAAAAAACAGGAAGTTCTTTTATATCAAAAAGTGTTTGTCTCATGAATATATCTGCATAATGATGGCAATCAACCTTAACTTCTCCATAAAACTCATGGAGAACTACCCTGGTGAGTTCAACGATTGACTTATCATTATTCATAATATTGAGTTTGTCATATTCATTCATTCTAGACCACCATAATTCTAAGTTACCTTGGAAACCCCAAGTTATCCTCAAGGATAATTCTAACCGTGAGACTTTGTTTCTATGAATGGAATTTTAAGTGCTTGCCCATGCACTCCAAGTATGGATTGCCAAGCGGATTTCATTTTTATATTTGCAGTTTAGATTTGTCATAGGAGCTTGATCGATGTTAGCTAGACTAAGTGCAGGGAACTCGTCAGTGTTTGAAGGATCATATGGAGTTTTTCTAGGAGAACCATACATGGCATTACACAACTTGTCCCATGCACATTCAAAAGGTCGGTTTGGTCTATTGCTATTTGCACTTCTGGTCTTTTGCTAGATCCTTTTCATTCTTACTTTACCTTTTTTTATTTATGCTTTGTTCTATGGTGTAAGATAAAATATTGGGATTTGTTATTGAACTAGGGCCAATTTTTCTTTAGAAAATGAAATAACATTTTCGAATTGAAAAATTCTGGTATTATGTACATAGAAATGTTTGAGCAGTAGTAGGGTATTTTTCCCCTCAGGATTCCTTTCTTCTAGCTGGAATATATGGATATAAAATTTCTGTTGTAGTAAGTGTTTCTTCTAGATCAAGATTTTATTTTTCCAGACTCAGCTTTAAATATACTACTACTTCCATAATTTTCTCTAACTTCATATTTATATCTTTTAACATATCAAAATGCTCAGAATTTTTTTGACTCAAATCATCTAAACTAGAATGGAGTCCTGACACATGGGACTGTACTTTCAACATTGTGATAGGTCATCTAGATTATATTCTACACATGCTAGATGATAATTTTTATAGTTTTGAAGCCTTATAATGTCTTGGGGGTTCTCATCCAACAATTTCCTATATTGTAGGAAATCCACATCAACTACAACATTCCCATATTTAAATTTTTGTACAAAATTTCCAGGAGCAAGTCTCCTTTCTGGAATTAGATGCTTTTGTAGATCATCCCCTACATTTTATCTAGGTAGTGTGTACCTCATGAACTTAATGTATCTCGGAGAGGAAATTTGTAGAAATTCTTGACATTCTGCATGTTGGCCTAAATGTTCCTCTTTCAAGATAGACTGAGGTCTATGAAAGAGTTGATTTTTTTTACTATTAACTAGCCCTCAAAATGTTATTTCTTATGTGAAATAAAATTTCGACCATCCGGGTCAGCCACGTACAAGGTCATGTGCCAAATCAACCACAAAAAATCGTGAAAGATATCATTATGCACAATGCATCTAGGATACGCGTTATAGATGGATTCTAGGATACATGGTTCCTCTCTCTCCACACGTTAAGCATGCAACCAAGGTTTTGACACTTCCATGTGATGGAGTCACATATGGATATTTTGGATGGTTCAAGGAAATCAAACGACAAACAAGGCTCGTTGAATGTGTTAGTCAGATTGACTACCCTCCCGGACTTCTCATTTGGATTTGTTTGTCTTTGCATATCGAGGGTTTAGCTACGCTAAGTTAGGGTTTCAACTATGGAATTATTCCACATCTCTGGTAAATGATAGTGTTTTGGTTTTTTGTTGAGAATTTGGTCTTCAACTCATCTGATGGAAGCATCTAAAGTGGTAAACGACAGATAATCCACTATTAGAAATTTTGTTTTAATTTTTCTATTAGAGTTTATGTGTTTGAACTTGATTTCTTTTCTTATTCATCTTCGATGTATGATAGATAATTTTGGCTAATAATTTCTTTGGTTTCATTGCTTTCACAGGTCCCTCCATGGCCTCTCGTAGCTATTATACTTAAGCAATAATTTATACATGGGTTTTAGTGTATTTCTTGTATATTATAAAGTGAACTCGACACAAACATCCCCTAATAGTATTTCTTTAATTTTTTAAGCTGAAAATTTCTGGCTGAAATGAGAATATGGTTTAGATGTTTAAATATTTAGGATTGCAACTTCTTCTAGAGATTCAAACCTAAAACACTAATGAGTCTTATCCCCCTCTCAGATCCCTTTGCTTCTTTAGTAAGCATGAGTTAAATTTCTATTTACAAATTTTACTTGTTAAGGGTTTTGTTCCCTAATTTCCTCCCAAGCTTTCAGGTTTTTTACTTTTTAACTGAATACCTTACATGGTCTATTATTGGAAAACGTGTTGAGGCTTTGCACACTAAATTATTCTCAGGTTTCCAAATATAGACAACCCTTGTTGAGGAAATATTGTTGTCGACTCTATTCGAGGCTTCTCGTAGTAGGAAATTTCGGCCAGGTATCTACTATGATGTTTTACCATGTTGCTCTTCTTGTTCTTGACAATAGGGTTTAAACCTTCAAATTTTATTCTTGGTTTTCTAGTAATTGATACTTTAAGAACAATATAGACCCTTGTATTCAACTATTATTATTATGATAATAATTGTTCTCAAAACTCCAATATATTGTTTACACAAGGTTTTAAATTAGGGTTATCATAGGGTTTTTTTCCTTTTCTTTATAGTTTTTCAAGAGAAAATGTGAAGCCGTTAAACTAAACTTGTGACGGATCAATGTAAGAACTTACCATGGACAAAGATAATTACTATCAGGAATCATGTCTCCCTGGTATTTCTGTTTAGAAATACTTGTTCCTTAATTCTTTAGTTCGTTTTGGTTTCTGTTAATTATTTCTAGAAGAGGGGGTTTCATGCTTAAGAACCCCTTCCCTTGTGGTTTAAGTGATATTACTCTAGGTATATACTCAATATCCTAATTATTAAGTTGCTTGTAGTAGATAATTCAAGCCACGACTACTTAAAATTTATTAAGGTAAGTTCTATTATTGATTCTCTTCTTTCCAGAATTTAATTATTTGTTACATATACTGGGTATGAGTACTAAAAGAATTATTTTATATTCGCAAATTTGACTCACCAAACCCTAGCTCAGAGTTACTCAATATAATAATTCAATTTGTTTCATTTACCTGGTATGAACCTTCTTGTCTCTGTTTTTCTTTCACTAGACTCTAAAGATATGGAGATTGAGTTGACTGATAACAACCATCGTTGCTTCTTTATTGATACATGAATTAGGGTTTAACATTCTCAACCTTGAGTTATGCAATTAGTTTAAAACTTCAATCTTGAACTAAGTATTTGTATATTAAACACTTGGTGTAATTTAACTTCAAAGCTTGTTTAGACACACTCATTGCAAAAGTGGTTCATTTTTTTTTAACACATTGTAATCTTTTATTTGTACCTAAGGTCTTGGACCCTCTTATATACATGATATATATATCTATTTAAAGAAAATAATTTAAACGCACTAATTTTGTACATGTACCTTTAGTTTATGACATTTATTTTTACTTGATGCCTTATTTTAGATGATTTCTCAGCCAAAAGTATGCATGCTTATTTTTATAATTGCTTTAGTATGTCTTTGTTTTATTAATATATACCTTACTTATTCCATAATAATTTATCCCTTAAGAACTCACCGAAGTCAATCCCATAATTCTTCTAGGTAGACTTTATGCGGGGAGAGTGGTTGTAGGGGTCTTGTACAATAACATCTGTAACTACCTCCTAAGAGTGGTTTGCTTAACCAAGTAGTACTAAATACATTAGCAACTACCACAAGAGTTATCTCTTTATTCTAACTACAAGCATGCATAACATGCATAAATCCTTCAAAATAATATATGTTAGCTTTGTAAAATAAAAATGCATCTCATAGTTTTCCGCGTTTTTGAACCGCTAATGACACCAAGTAAAACAATAATACTTGTCTAATGAAAATCATACCATTTTAGAGTTTTTTGATTTATTTGTCCATTTTGGAATTTACAATCTCTTATTGTTACACAACATTTTGTCACTGTCCCTGTACACCCTGTTCCCGAATCCTGGAGGACCCTAACAGTGATCCCTGTGTACTTTTTCCATCATGAAACTATGCCATTGCATACCTTACAGTCTAGAGAACAAACTCTCTTTTGATAATTCATGGAGTAGCTCCTTAAAAACCTACTTATTTGGAGCAACGGGACCCTTCTGTGTCTCACCATCGCCGATGGCCCATCCTAAGCTTGTGAGAAGTGCCGATCGGCACTAGTATGGACCTCACACCCGCGCCGATATACTTCTGGAAGATTTTTTTAAATGGAAACAAAGGTTCATGGCCTAGAAGATTCGAGAGTGGAGGGTTGGATGTTTGTTGGTCAGGATATGGCCGAGCTTCCTCCCTTGGGCCTCTTGTTCCTACAAAAGAGGAACCTCCCAAAGAGATAAGCCATTTTCCCATCATAAGTGGATCCATGTCCCCTCCTCCATTTCTATAAATTCATCATCCTCCAATGCTTCTACTAGTTAGAACATAATAGAAGAGCATAGCGGAGAGAGGGTTGAATATTGTCATAACCTTTGAAGGAGAGATTTGATCCCTTAGCATTCTCACACCGAGTTGAAAACAAGTGCTTTGGAGACGTGCCTGGATTCAGACTCGCTGAAGGAGAGCTTTGACATCAAGACGCAGGTTGTAACTCATATTTTATTAATAATATGATACAACTGATATTTATTTTCCATTCTTGTGCATGATTAAAGATAAGAATTATAACATTCCTTGATCAGTTATATAGGTTATACTTGTATATGCATGTTGCAATTTTATGTTTTCTTGTTATTTTTTGGTCACTTGTGCAGGTAATTGAACACTGGCAGCAGCGAAGATTGAATTTGGAAAAGAAAAGGACCAAAGAGCTTCGACGAGGAGCAACATCGCAACATCAGATTGAGGTAGGCCATCTCCTTCTATCTCTGTTTCATATATAATCTAGGAAAGTAGGTATTAGCTTTTTCCCCTTGTTTCTAGACCCACCCTAGGGCTAGAGGGATCATCTCTGTCCGCAGAGAGGGTTTACCTAGATAACAAGTTGGTGACTCCACTAGGGAGTCATTGCCTTTAGTCTCTTTCCACTCTTTGATTTTTTTCGGTTTTTCATCCATCTTTTGTCGAATATCCATCTCTCCTTTGTTTATGGCTTTTGTGAGTGACTACTTAGAGTCATCAATATTTATTCTGAAGTGATAAGCCTAGCTTTATTTGGTCAAACCCTTTTGATTTTGGTCATTTTCCTTGATCAACGTTGTTAATTCTCTAACAGATGTGCTGATTAGTGCTAAATGTTTTAACACAAAGGTGCTTATCCTCTTCCAGCGCGAAGTGAAACCTCACAGGCGTGCCGATTTCTGTGTGAATGTTTTTAGGGTTTCCCTGCATTAATTTCCGGTGTGTCTTACCCTTCTAGATCTCCTTCTGTGCTCAATTTTCTCTTGTTTCTCTTATGTTCAGCGACTTGATTTTCTCAATCAGTTCAACTTTGGTCTTCTTTCTTTCAAACTGTGCATCCTCATCATCCTAGGGTTTCTAGGTGCTTCGAGTAATTTGATTGGTTGCATGCTTCGTTGGGTTCCAGACCTGATGTTGGGTCAATTTTATTGTCTATTTTGAACCTTTTGGTTTGATTTTTCTTTTGTTTTTTGGTTGATTTTTGTAGTTAGGGCTTTCAAGTGTCCATCCCGTGTGCATTTGATTATCTTTTCCATCAACAATAATATATTGCATTGCTTGTCTTTGGCTGAAACATCTTTCTTTGTGTATTGATTAATGTGAAAGGCGAAGAATGTCTTGTTTTGAGAAAATGATTTGGGATTTCTCTTTGGTATGTTAATTATTTCATATTGTAGCATTGTGAGGAATTTCATTAGATAAATACTCAAAGCAACTGATTACATTCAAATTGATTGTTGCATCTTTTTGGATTGTGTTTACATTGAAAAGAACAAAAAAAATTTGCTTTGACTTTTCATCTTAAGGGAAAAACTTCATTTCTATTGCTTCCAGAGCATTCAATGAAACATAGGGAACTAAAAGAGATTTTCATTTTTCTTTAGATCATGCACTTTAAGAAGTAGTGAAAACTGCCATTTAATGCATTTTCTTGATTGCTGCATTGATTGTGTGAACTTATTTCTCCCAATTAGTGTAGTTTTCATTGAAATGAATAGTTTCTTTTTTCTCATATAGATGCATTTAGGAATTCATGTGACATCGGTAAGGCCTTGAAATTGAAACCTAAGTCAATATAAAATATAAAATATAAAATTTATTCAATTAACCTAAGGAGAATTTGGAACTTAACACACAACATTTAGAGGTCTAGGCTAGAGACCTATTCTGGCGTCGTAAAACATAGGGGTTGTCGCTAACAGTCTGCGTTACAATCCGGGGGTGATATCCCATCCCACGTATGGAAGTATATTGATGTATGATAAGTATATTTGGGGTGCTCTCATCGAAAAATTACAAATTAGACAACACTACTACAAACTTGGAATCCCATGCACTGTTTCGGGGAATTCTCACCCTAGAGGTTGGTTGGGTTACAACCTCCACAGAGCAGGGGCATGCTACTTAACAGAGACTCACACAACCATGCACATTCAGAAAAACTAAATAGAGTAGAACGAGAATGTTACCCGTTGGTCCTACGGTTGAAGTAGATCCACGTGGGGTCCAAACCCCCTGCAACCGTCCTTCCTTCTTAACCTGAAAAACAAGAAGAAACCAGCACAAAGGACAGGTTGTACAACATATGTCTACTCTAAATGTTAGTGAGATTCATATAAAACATTAAATAAATCATAATGAATGCTTGTATAACAAAATATTCTCATACATATAAGCATACACTAACACGTTTATTTCAGGAACAGCATGATACTTCTGTATTATAAATAGCATGTACAAAAGTAATCAAGTGGAGAGATCACCTGATCCTTCCAAGGCCTTCGCAGACCGTCGTCCGGATCCGTCCAGCCCTTGCCTCGCTAAGACTCCTTCCAAGCTGGTGCATACGAGATAACATATAAAGGGATGTGTATCTCAAGGAAACAAGGGTTTCCTACAATGAACTGGGAAAGTGCAGGAGGCACGGGGAATCAGACTTGGATAGGGAATACCAACAGAGTATAATATCAATAATTCTCTCTCTCTCTTAGGCCATACACATGAGGGCTTTTTATAGTCCCTCCAAGTAGTTTCAGCAGTTGGAAACAGTTGGCCATGGGCTGGGGTGGTTGAACTACCTAAGTAACCATCAACCCAGCGCGAAATTAGGGATTTTTTATATATTTTTTAATCATTTTAATGGCATACGCGGAAAATTCTAGCTGGACTCACGTATACACGCGGAAAAGCACGGGCATAGTCACGTATGGGGGATTTTACACTGTTTTTAAGTGAATTTGTCCAAGTCTGTAGGAATGGGTGCCCAAAAGCCATGAAGCAATCATGAATCATGTCAAGGTGAGAAATGATGCTATAACATGTACCATCACATATATTTTGGGAGACACCACTAAGTTGCAAACCTTCCATAGGTAACCGAGTCGGCCACCTTGTAGACGTGATACACTGAACACAACATTCAGGGAGATTGGCTAACGTACGTTAAGTCCTTAGTGAATTTATTTTCTAAGGTGTATGTTGCAGTTCAAGGATACCTGGTATCCTTTATGCCTAGTTCACCCTTTTTGATTTATTTTGTTTTTTAAGTTCTAAAATCAATTACCCACAATCACATGGCTTACCCGTAAAGATATTTCTTGTCCACATCATCAGTAACTCCTTATGAGTATATTTTTTAAATGCCTTGAATAAATCACCTCTTTTCCTTTTTCGTTTTTGGGTCAAAGTCATCATGGCCAAACCATCAAGTTTGACTTCCCCTTCCTCATCCTCTACCGAAGGGAAAACATGACAAGTATCTTTTGACGCTTCACCATTGGTTGGAGCCCAAAGTGTTGAGCTTGCCATCCTTCCAAGTGTTCAAACTCTTGCTACTCGGTCTCCTCCTGAAGAACCAGTTAGTTACATCGCATTTCCTCGAAATCTGTTGTTTGATTCTGTAGAAGTCTCCCCTCAATGACAGTATAGCCCATTTGATACAACTGGTGTACCTTTGGTACCTTTTCCATAAACGCATCGTGCTGCCGCTCGTCAACTATTTACACCAATGGATTTCTAAGGAGAGGTTTCATCTCCCCTTGAAGTTTCAAAATCCATTAATGGTAAGGACGAGTATTTATATGAGGGACATCAGTTCCCTCTTGAACACCTTCCCTTTAGGAGACAATCCTCTCAGCCTTCTACCCATCCATCAATTCCATCTAGTTACACATCCTTGGGACATATAGTTTATGGTGTTTCAAGTGCCATGTATTTATACCACAACACCATTTGGAAAATTACCACGATACCTACATCTGATATGTTTGTCTCTGGTGCATCTGCTACTATCCCTACTCAAACTACAGTTACGTCTTTTCCCACACAGCCAACTGTTTGCATCAGTGTTTCGGCACTTGCCGTCAGTGTTCCCATACCGATTATATTGATCCAAATTTCTGGGGGGCAGCGATCCCTGTCGAATGTCTCTCATTCTTCAGCTGGACCGTCTGTGAGTGGATTAAAAACTCACATTCTAGGATCTAGTCAAACTGTTGGTAGTATCCCTATGCCTTACGGATCATCTATTTTGGAAGGGTTAACTTACGATCAGTATCATCAAGTTTTACAGAACCAGACACTCAACCAACAACTCTATGTCCTATTTGGTTCTTAGTGTTAGTCATCATCATTTTTGCCTGTTTTTATGACTAGATCCCTTGTCTAGGTTTTCTAGAAACCAATATTGATCAGTCAATTTTTCATCTAGAAAACCCCTCAAATTTTTTTTTGTCTTCCTACCCCTCTCTTTCATATTGTGATGAAATTGGTCTTCGGTTTTCAGTCCTGGCCTAAACCAGCTAAACTTCCTTGTCTATAGCTATCACAAGCCTAATACCTCTGCTTTCCAAACCCCCTGTTTCCACACAGCTCACTGTCAAACATCAAACAATTTGTCTACCCCTCTCTCACTAATTATTTTGTCATAACCTAAATATGCCTAAGAAACTCTTCAGAAACTATGATAAAATGTCTAGGTCTAAGTGGTGGTATTTAGGGCAAATAACCTAAGAAAACTATCCCCAAGTCAAAAACCCTGTTTTTGACATCATTCAGCTGTCATTTCTTCTTATTTGTCAAAACAAAACCCTTGTCTATCCCTAGGTCATACACCATCAAAGAGGTCGCTTTGTTTTGTTTCAAGAAAAGCTCACAAAAGTTCAAATTCAAGAAGAAATAGAGAAAGAAGTTCCATGTCTGAAGAAAGTGATCATTTCAAGCATGATCTTCATGAATACATCAAGAAGGCTCTCCAAAGATCAAAGACATCTATCAATGCATCTCTGCAGGGGTGTATAGACTGATGACAGTAAGCAAAGTGTGAGCAAAAAAACACTTCAGGAAAAGATTTCATGTTGTGGCAGCTTACTATTGAAAATCAGATAAAGTGCAGATTTTAAAGAGAAAAGACCTACAGGGTTCAAACTTAAAAACACCAAAAGGTCAAAGGTCTTCCATTATGGAAAATGAATACACAGGTTGGGTAATGTCTGCCTCCAGCGCTTCATAATAATTCAAGATGGCATTTTTGCATTAGTTCTAAAACATGTGAGCAAGCCTTACAAATCAATCTTATACAATCAAAAGTGACAGTCTTTTGGCAAAAAATAGCCTCTAGCAAATAGTCATCCAAATGAAAGTATAAGAGGAACAACTGCCTTTTATAGCTTACTTTAAACCTAGGCTCTAAAAACATTCAAGGAAAATATGTTGCGCCAAATAAAGCTACAGTTAATGCAAAAAGGAGTTATTTCAATGATGGACACAGTGAGCGTTTATCATTTACAAATTGCATTACTCACCCCCAGGTTTCACAGTGATTTTGTGCAAAAAGACATATATCATAAGCAAGGTTTCATGAAGGAAAAGAACAGTTTGTTTCAAGGCCTCAATCATTGATAAGTGGAAAGGCTCACAGTTTGCTTCCAATGCTCTCTTTCAATAAACAGAGAGAGGATACAGTATTTGATAAAAGAAAACTTTTTACAGTGCCTCCTTCAATCATGAACAAATGGAAAAAAACACACATTGGAAAGCCTCCTTCAAAGAGAAAAAGGGAGCTCCTCATAGTTCTATTGCAGTATATGTATCAGTGATAAGTACACAAGGGGAAACATCACAGTTTTTTAAATGGCCTCCTTCATCATGAGAAGATGGCTTGAGAAGATATGTTTGCATTTCCTCCTCCAAAAGATGAGCAGAGGGCAATCACCAGGTTTAATATTTTTTTTGAGAAAGTTTTTAATGATAAACCAAGGGTAAGAACAATTTTTGTGACATACCCCCTTCAAAGGCTAGCAAAGGGCATAACACAGACACTATGTTTGCATTTCTTCCTTAAATCATTACACAGAAAACAAAGACACAGTCTCAAAAGGCCCTAAATTTGATATAGGACCAGCCTCCTTCAATCATAAGTAGAAGGCAATACTTTGTTTACAGGTTTGAAACCTTCCATTGAGAAACAAAAAACAGGTTTAAAGCTTTTTAAAAGGGCTGAAGAATTGAATAAGAGACACATGTTGTTTAAAGGGCTTAGGTAGCTCTGTATGCATTACACCCTTCAGTCATAAGCATAAGGTAAAGGTTCAATCTCAGAGAGCCCAAAACAGGTGATGAAAAGGTTGAATCTTCAAAGGAGAAAAAGGGCGCCCTAAAATACAAAGTGCAAAAGAATGAAATCTCTGTTTTCAAAAGCACAAAGGCGAAAATGTCAAATCACAAAAAGAGGGAAAGTTCATAATTCAAATAGCATGTAAAAAGGTATAAAGACCCTCAAAGGATGTTTTCACATTCCATTTTCTAACTAGCAGAAGAGAGAACGATTTTTCGAACCCTGGGCAAGTATTGTGCAAACTTGTTAAGACGCGACGTGCCTGTAGCAGGACGCAACGCACCTGTAGCATCCCTCTGAAGAAATTTTCACGCGGCACGATGTGCCTGTAGGGCGGTGTGACGGGCCTGGGCCATTTGTTGGCGGACAAAATTTTCCACCTGGGCGCCCACAAAGCAGTGTCCAGGAGCGTAGCACCTCTCCAAAAGCATCCAAAAGTGCCAAAAAACTGGTTTTTGCTCATAAATTGGGTTTTTCAACACAACAAGGAGGTTTCAAAGGTATTTTTCATTCCCTTGCATCTTAGTTTTGGTCTTGAAGGTATTTTGAAATCCAAACTTAAAAAGAAGAAAAACAATATTTTAAAGGGAAGGAGGCCTATTTCAGTTTGGAAAACTTGTGTGTTGACAGGATAAAGAAAGCAATAAGAAAAATATGCCTCCAAGGAAAGTCAAGAAGGCAAGCCATCACAATAGGTTTGAACTCACTACTATTAAGGAGATCACTGCATCCCCTTCAATCTTGTCCTATTTTCAAGAAGTGGGCTGCCTTTACTTTTGCAACAAAATCCAAGAGGTCACTAACTACCCTCTCCTAACTGAGATATTTGCCCTGAGATTAGATGGAGAGCAGGTTCACATTGTAGGTCTTGACTTTGTGCTTACTCCTAAAGCAGTATCAAAGGCAACTAATATCCCCTATATTGGAGAAAAATGGTTCAAACAAGAATACCTAGACCTAAATCTCTATAATCCCTTTCTAAAACCAACACATCATGATGAGTGCCAAGCTGTCTTTCCTTTTTCTCACTTATTAAGAAGTTATGCCCCCCTTATGAAAACCATCATGAAATATTTCACATGTGAGGGGAGATATTCTCGAGTTTATTCCTATCATATCAGACTTCTGATGCATTTCACCCGGACTCAACTGCTAAACCTACCTTTCTTCCTTTGCAAGAGCATAGACAAGATGTCCTCCTTTGTTCAAAAGAAGCCTCCGGCTCAGTAGAAGGCCAGTATTTTCCATCATTCTCTCATCAAAATCCTCATCCTTCATCAGCTAGAACAAAAAGGAGTCTCTTGGGAAACTTTCAGCTCTCACCCTGATTTCACTGCTGCATCTTCATCCCAAGGCCCTTCTCATGCACCTTCCTCACCATCCACTCATTATGTTTCCCCTTATTCTCATGAATCTACTCCTCGAAGGCAAACATTACCCATAGTTGATAGTGATAAGGAAGAGTACAGTGACAGCAAGCAAAAAGGTATTGATGATGAAGGTCAAAGCAGTCCTCAAAGAGACAACAAACATAATGAAAGTAGCATCCATGAGACCAACAGTGACACTAAAACTAATCAAGACAGCTCACAGGATGATAAGCACAGTAATGTCAGCAAACACAGTGATGAAGAAGTTGGCAATATGCAAGAGGAAAATGAAGACAGTCAAGATAGAAGTAGCTCACATAAAGGACATAAAAGCAATAAGCATGGGGACAACCCACATACTAATAGTGGTGATAGTACTCAAGAGGAGAATAGTGGCAGTCAACACAAAAGCAGGAATGAGGGTGATGAAGGACATAGCAGTCCTCAAGCAAGCAGTAATGAGCATAATGAAAGCCCTCAAACAGCTAGTGAGGATGGTTCCCAAGAAAACAACAAGCACAGTAATGGTGAAAAGGGCAGTTCTTAAGAGTTGGAAAACAACCATCACTCATTTGAAGAAAAAGACAGTGGTAACATGCAAAAAGTTGAAGAGGACACTCAAGGAGAAATAATTCATAAAGAATACAGTAAAAACATAGAGCAGAAAGAGAGTTCTCAAAAGCATGTGCTAGCTGCCTCTCCTAGGCAAGGGGCCATGACTTTTTCTCCAAAGGTAACAAAGCCTAAAACTTCAAGGAAGAAGATTGTTCAAGCTGTAACTACAAATGTTACTAGAGCAATCCGAAATAGAGGCAAGTTGCCCAAGCAGCCTATCATTGAAGTGCCAAAGAGGACAAGGACAAAGAATCCCATTCAAAGCAAAGGTAAGGAAAAAATGGAGCAGCAGGAGAGCAGCCATGAGCAAGAAAGAGAGTTTGACATAATCCAAGTGGATAGTGATGACGAAGATGACCAAATTAGAATTCTAAACTCTCTTTTGCAAAATAGAGAATCTCAAATTGGGGATTTAGAAGCTGACTTAGAAAGGTCTAAAGACCTCATTCACTTCCTACAGCTGCAAAATAGACAAATGAGCGGGCAAATGGCAATCTATGAGGCCCGGGCCCTCAAGTATCGACGGGAAGCACAAAAGGCACAAGTAAAACTTGAGGAATACATGGGAGAATTTGATGATGTGGAGGAAGAAGAAGAACCAGTGAGGAAAAGGCCTAGGACCATGGGTCTTAGGAAAGCCTTAGAGAAGCAAAGGGAAGAAGAATCAGCCCTTGCTCAGCAATACCCTCTCACACAGCTGCTTGCCGAAGAGATAGAGAATGATAAAGAGTCTTGGCTCGAAAGAGAGAACAAACACTTGGAGGAAAAATTAGACAAGGCAAACAAAGATTTGGGTTTACAAAGGAAGATGATCGGGCATTACAAAAATTTAAATCAATTTGCCCGAAGAAAACTAAAGATTGCCCAACAAAAGCTCAAAACTGCCCAGAGAAGGCGCCCAGTGAAAAAAGGAGGAAAGGACACATCTAGGCTTGGAATTTTGGCTCAAACTTCCATACATGCTTCTAAAAACCCTTAAGGGGTTTTCTCACCAAAATTGAGCTATTTTTGACATAATCTTGTTTTTTGTGATTTTTGGGCCTAATTGCACAAATTGATGGGTGCCGCCATTTTTTATTGGAACATCATCAGTTGATGAAAGTGGTATTTTTGGATGCATTAAATTGGAGGGAAGATACTCAGAAATTTCCAGACCAAGAGAATGTGTTTTGATCCCTCAAAGAGGCAAAAAACAGTCATTTTTCGACATTCTGCTTCACATATCAGCAAGTGCTACTTTCCTGGGTTTTTTCACTCAGTTCACTTTTTTACAGAATTCCCAGAATCAGTTTGAAAAAAATCAAATAGTTCCAGAAATTAGACATTCAGGGCTTTCCAACGAGCCATAACGGGCCTCGTTTTGGCATCGGGAAGTCCCTCAAAAGTCCTCTGCAAGATAGACTTTTTTCTGCTGCTACGCTCCTGTAGAATTTTGCTGAAATGCATTTTTCTGAAGATGACTGGCCAAATGTGCGTTAGGCAAGTTTTTCTCTTGTTTCAGGCCTAAAAAGAGATTTATTTTTGCTATTTTAGTCCGTAAAGATATTTTTAGAGGATATTTTGTGCCTTGGACCTTGTAAGGCCTCAAGGATAGTTTTAGAGATTCGTTTTTGGCCAATGGCCTTCTAGTTGCTCTAGGTGGGTTTCCTCCTCCTTGGCCTATATAATCCAAGAGGATTCATTGTAATCAAAGGGAGAACTTGAGTTATAGAGAGCAATACATAGCACTATGAGCTTTGAAGAAATACTTGTTTTATGAAGTGGATGATCTCTTGCTTGGCTTGATGGTGGAGAAGCATTGTGTGTAGGATTCCATGGCTTGGTGAATGGTATTGTGTTTCTTATTTTTTATGTTTTCTTAGTTTCTCATACATGTTTTCATGCTTCTTGCTTGCTGTAGTTCAATAAAGAATAATTTTGAGATATGCCCATGGAGGCACCTCAAATTTCCTGATTCATTGTAGCTTAAATGTTTTCGTCTTTCTTGGTCATGTCAAGGAATTCTTAATTGCTCTTTGGTTCACTAAGAACTTGTTACTTGTTTCATTAATGGTTATTATGTATGCTGTCTAGTATGATTCACGGTATGCCCTGCTTACTCATAGCTAATCAAAACTCCATTTCTGAAATCTCTCTCTGAATTATTGGTTGTTTTAGTTAAGTCAAAGAGGTCTTGTTTCAATCTTGCCCTTTGTCCATGCTTTGCAGTCTTATTTCAAAGTTCCCGATAGCTCAAGATATGATGTTTAGGAGTTCCCTCTTCATAGATTTAGTTGTTTGTTTATCTTATTTGTTTTCCCAAAAGTCTGAAGGTGATTTTCCCAAAGTTATAAGGTCTTATACTTCTATGTATCACTAGATTATTTATTTTCTACATCTATCAGTTTGAGTTTCGTTCATAGAGATTAATGGTCAGGCCTTACTCATGAATGCTTGCTGTTTAACTATTTATGCTTAAAATCTCTTTGTCTTTCACAAACTTAATGTTCATCTCATTTCACTTTCACCCAAAGAATCCATTTACCTCGACTAAATCGGCCCTGCAGTAATACCTTGTCCATCATTAAAACAATCTTGACCTTATTGACCCCATAGCCCAATTGATTTGACGAACTCCATATCTATTTTGTCCTTTCAATCAGTTCCCCTCAAAAAACCCAAAACAAACCAAAACATACTTAACAACTAGCCTAAAATCAAATATACAGAAGCAAGCAAGTTTACATCCTTTTCATAATAGAGAGAGCCCTCTCTGAGTCCAAGAAGGCTAGGTCCTAGGGCTCCAAAGCTTGGTCTGATGTTACCCTGTCATTTGGTTTACGAATCTGCCAAATTACGGGACTCTAACACTTAGCATTTGTAGAATCCATTCTTGAATCCACAAGGATTTCAAGGTCAGTCTGGAATTTAATCAGGGGCTTATGCATATCAGTAGGGGCCCAATTTTGGTCAACGACGACCCTATGTGCGACAAGGTCAACCTTATGTGCATTAAGCACCGCCTTATGTTCAATCTGGCCAACCTTTTGCTCATTAGATTCAGTTTTCCTATTCTCAACAGGGAAAAACTTTTGGAAAACATTTTGTCCAACAAGGACAACCCTCATCTCAACAAAGTTAGATATTTTTTCAGCCAGGTCAACCTAGGTCTCAGGGTCAACCTGGCCAACCTCAGCGACCGCAAGGTATCACGATTTCAAATCCTCAAGGTACTGTGATTTCCAATTCTCAACAGCCCCAAGGTCAACCTTTGGGCTCACAAGGTCAACCTTTGGGTTCACAAAGTTACCTTTTGGGTTCACAAGGTCAACCTCAAGGAACTCTGTTCCAAAACTTTCAAGAGCAGCAAAATCCATATGCTGCGAATTATGCTTAGGCTGGACCTCAATGGTCTGCTGCATGTAAAAATCCATTTTTTGGTCCGCAACAAGGATATGGTCAAAATCCCCAGGGTTTCAATCCTTCCGGACAAAATCCATGGGGGGCAGAATTTCTCCCAACTTGGTTGGAATCCTCAAATGGGCCTTTATCAAAGGCCAATTATGCCTTTTGATCTGCAATTTCCTTTTCTTGTAGCATTGGAACTACCTGATGTGTCGAGATTGACTAATGATCCAATCCTCCATAATCCATATTGGATTACGGTTCCTACTAATATCCCAAGCGATTGCCATAAATTTGAAGGCAAGTTTGGAGAAGACTCCCAGGAAAAAATCATGACCTATCATCTCTGGTGTTCTTCTAACTCCTAGGTTGATGACTCTATCTGTCTGCGTCTTTTCCAGAGAACATTGACTGGTGCCACTGCAAATTGGTACATCGAGCTTCCTTGCGGAACCTTCCAAGATTTCAATTCTTTAGCTATGGATTTTCTCACACACTTCCAGCTGCCTGTTCGCTATGAAATAGGAACTCACCTCCTCACACCCTTGAAACAAGATACCGCTACGCACATCTCCGATCTCATCCATGAATGGAGATGGTGGCATCATTTGATCAAGTTCGAAATTCGTGATCAAATATTGACCGAATGGTTCAACAAATCCTTCGTCAATGATATTTCCAAGGATATTGCTGTGGGGGCATGTGTCACAGAAGAACGAGAAAATTTTCCTACATAGTATCTTGATCTGGTTTATTCCTAGTTTGGAACGTTGTATAATCTCTTGCCTGACACTCTGCGCACTTCTACCAGACCTAAAACTTCGAAAGCTTCGACGACACCACCTGTCGATGGCATCATTGGGTCAGTTACCGAGAATTCTCAAAAGTCTTCTTCTGGTAAGTAGAAATCCACTTCCTCCTCTGATTATGTTCCACAAAATCCTCGAATCCTGGTAAAATTGCGGAGGTTAATGCCGTGTAGTCTACCGCGACAGACAAATATTCCAAAGGTAAAAAGAAGGGCAAAGGAAAATCCAAATCTGATGCCCTGAAAAAAGATTCTCCCAAACATTGTACTGATGATGGAACTAAGCACTCCTAAGTATCCTTGCCTATTCTATGACTATGAACACTACTTAGGCTACCCATGATGGGTTGAATTTAGTTTTTTACTGAAAGGTACTCAAGGAACTCCCACTGTCCTCAAAGAACCATTTTAATCTCAGAAAACTCAGATGGTAGAATAACCCCCATATTCTTCCTCGTTAGGTTCCCAAGTGTTTATGATGAACGGAAAAAAACCCATTTTCGTGGCCACCAGGTCCAAATATTATTCAACTCATCCTTGTCAGTCAGTGGAGAAAGAAATTGTCGATGCTCCTACTCCTTCTACTCCGCCCAATTCTAGTCCTCTACATATTGAAAGACCTAGTCCCGATCCCGTTATCCGACCACCTTCCAAAGGTGTGCTTCGAAAATCCTCTTATAACCTGAATTCCCAAGCTGCTCAACATTACAATATCGTTGAGGATTTGGCTCAGGCATCTTCCGCTATGTATGCATTAGAGGTTCTTCAGAGCTATCCGTCAAAACAGAAATTGCTACTATCCGCAATCGGAGGAATTGATCTGACTGATTCAAGTCTCATTACTTTAGATCTAGAAAACGACATTTCGCATCTTCCCCATCAACTTTCTTTCCTCATTCAAGTCATCATTAATGGAAAGACAATCCATCGGTTAGTCGTGGATGAGGGTGCATCCACTTGCATCATGTTTGTGTCTTGTTGGAAAGCCATCGACTCTCCGACTCTTAGCCAATATTCAAACACCTTGGATGCTTTTGATGGAAGAGATTATGATCCTTTTGGTTTTCTCGCTAACCTACCTATCAGTTTGGAAGGAAAAATGGTCAATGTCGAATTAGAGGTTGTTGATGCTAAACTCAATTACAATCTTCTACTCGGTCGCAGTTGGACTCATGCCATGCATTAGGGGAATTTGAGGTCTAAAATGGCCCTCCTAAGAAAAATGTACAACAAAAATAAAGGTTTTAAGAACCAATAGCATTCAAGATGATGATGCCAACCATGGGGGATTATTCACCATTTTTTAAGTAAAAGGGTAAAAAGATTAAAAAATAATAAAATAATAAAACTACTTTTTCAACTCGTATTTTCAACTTATCTCCCAAATTTTTTACTCAAATTTCGAGAGGGAGTACTCGTTGGATGCAAAATTTAATTCCTCATCCAAGGAGTACCCATGTTGCATACTTTTGATGGACCCTGCTACACGAAAAATAAGAAATACATAAAAAAACATGATTGCAATCACGTTTTTCATGTATTTATAATTTTTCATGTAGAAAGACCCATCGAAAGTATGCACCATGGGCACTCCTTGGATGAGGAATTAAATCTTGCATCCAACAAGTACTCGCGCTCAAAATTTGAGTAAAAACTTTGGGAGATAAGTTGAAAATATGAGTTGAAAAAGTAGTTTTCTCATTTTTCCTTCTAAAATTTGATGATGTAATAAAATCTTAAACTTTGGGAGATAAGTTGAAAATATGAGTTGAAAAAGTAGTTTTCTCATTTTTCCTTCTAAAATTTGATGATGTAATCAAATCTTATTTTATTATTTCCACTATTATTTTATAATTTCCTTAGGAGGCCCATTTTAGACCTCAAAATTCCCCTAATGCTTTATGTGTCGTCCACTTTGTTTCATGTCCTTCGTTTCCCACATTAAGGGAAGATACTCATTGTCGACCAATTGTCATTTTTTTCTTCTACTTCCTCGGAAAGAAACGTGCCATATGTGGAGCATACCACTGCATCATACGAGAGTGTGGGGGTAGGGATATTTAAATATTATGCCTTAATGGGTCTTTTTTCTCTCCCACCACCAAAAACTACTCAAGTCAATATGATCTCTTCTTCGTCTGATCCTTGGATCATTCCTTCTTCTGATCAAATTGATTCCTTCAATGATGTTATGCCGTTAAGCCCTGTTGAAATCAATTATGCTGAAATTATCTCGGCTTCAGCACCTGATCTTGATCAAACTACTCCTAGTATTGATTTTGACGCGTACTCTCAATCTCATTGGCTTGGTTCTTTGGATTCTTCTAATCCCTTGAATGAGACGTTTCCTTTTGACAAATGTATTGTGGAAACCATGTCTCTCGAGGAAACACCCTGGGACGATACCCATTTTTCTTCGTTTCTTCCAAGTCCTAGAGCAATTCCTTCGTGTCTTGAAAATTTTGCTTCCCATGCTCCGAATTGTCCGCTTGTGACACCCATCTTAACACATGAGGTTTATTATGAAGGAAACATTGAAAACATCACAACTACGATGCCAATCGACATTTATTTCAAACCAAGAATCGTCGAGAACATCCATATCAGGGTAACTTGCTCTCCGGATGAGATCAAGCTTTACACCAGTCTTTTTCAAGAGTTCCGATATGTCTTTGCATGGTCATATGAACAAATTCCTGGCATTGATCCCAGTATAGTGGTGCACGAGATACCCACTTATCCTAATGTGAATTCTGTTCGTCAGTGACTTCATCGAGTGCATCCTAGAAAGGCAACTGCTATAAAGGGAAAAGTTTAAAAGCTTCTCAAAGCTGGGTTCACATATCTGATCCCTTTGACAGATTGGGTTTATAATATCGTCCCTATCAATAAAAAGCAGGGTATTATCCACATCTATGTTGATTATAGAGACATCAATCGTTCCTGTGCTAAAGATAACTATCACACTCCTTTCATTGACCAAATTTTTGATGAGTGTGTTGGGAGCGAGATCTTTTCTTTTATGAATGGTTTTCTAGGTATAACCAGATTAACATCCTGCCAACTGATCAACATAAGACTTATTTCATTTGTCCCTGGGGAAATTGTGCCTATAAGAAGCTCCCTTTCGGCCTAAAAAATGTTGGCACTACTTTTCAAAGAGCGATGTCATATGCCTTTCATGATATCAAACACATCGTTCAACCTTATCAGGATGACTTAACCGCTCATTCAGCTAAGCGTCATGACCATCCTGCCCACCTTTGAGACATTATAATATCTGACTTAATTCGCATAAATGTGTCTTTTGCGTTGAATTCGACATACTTATAGCGTTTGTCATCTCCAAGGAAAGCATCCCTTTCGATCCTCTGAAAGTCCAGGCTATTGTTAACTTACCCCCCCCTTCATCTTCACATCAGCTACATAACTTACAAGGGAAAGCTAATTTCCTTCGTCGTTTTGTACCTAACTACATTGAGCTAGCTAAAGGTTTTACATGATTTCTTAAGAAAGGCATCCCATTCCTATGGGATGAGATAGCTCAAAAGTCCTTCGATGCCTTAAAGGTTGTTCTAATGAAAGCTCCTTTACTGCATCCCTCGAATTACCATCATGATTATTTCTTTTACCTAATAGATTCTTCCAGTACTATTGGTATGGTACTGGTCCAGGATGATGATGATGGCACTAAACACGTTGTTTACTACCTCAACCGTAATCTCATGGATACTGAGACTCGATATGCCCATGTCAAGAAATTAACTTTAGTTGCGGTTAAAGCTATTCAACGTTTTCGCCTTTACATTTTAATTCGCACGACTACAATGATATCTGATTGCAACCCCATGACCTACATTTTGACATGTTAGTAACTGGGGGGCAAGTATTCTAAATGGATTTTCATCCTATAAGAATTTGATTTGGAATTTACTGATAACAAATCTAAGAAATCACTAGTCTGTGCCGAGTTAATATGCTCTCTTCCCTATGCATCTATTTTTTCCAGTTTTGATGAGTAGATTCTGGATGATACTCTCTTTCTTATCAACATTATTGACCCTTGGTACGGTGATATCATCGTGTATCTCCAAACTCAAACTTTTCGATCTGATTTGACTAAAGCAGATCGTCGAAGCATTCGATATCACTCTTAACCCTACCGCATCACTCGACTCAATCCTTTGTTGATTTTTAACTTTTGAAGAGGTAGATAGAGCACTCAATGATTTCCAATCTAGGGCATGTGGTGGTAATATGTCTTGATATGCTATTGCTCAGAAGATCCTTCACGCTGGTTATTTTTGGCCTTCCATCTTCAAGAATTGCATTCTTGCCACCCGAAAATGTCACGCCTGCCAGATTTATCAATGGAAAATGTGTGCCCCACCCAAACCATTACACCCGATTAGTACTGTCGGCCCTTTCGCTAAATGGGGCATTGATTTTATGACATGTAACCCTCGCTCAGACAGGGGGCATGCCTATATTATCGTCGACGTCGATTACTTTACCAAATGGTCCGAGGCGATGCCTACATATGCTGCTGATGGTAAAACTGCTGCTTAATTTCTATTCAATCACGTTCTCGCCTGGTTTGGAGTTCCTCAAGCCATCATCATCGACCATGGCTCCCATTTCCGCCATTACATGATGGATGATATGACGAATTAGTTGGGTCTGCGACATGACATATCAACTCCTTATTACCCTCAGGCCAACGACCAAGTTGAAGCAGTCAACAAAGTCTTAGTTACTATTTTTCAACGCACCATTGGGATGCACAAGTCAAACTGGCATCTCGTGCTTTTTTCAGCTCTTTGGGCTTACCGAACCTCGACCAAAAATGCTACCGGATTTACTCCTTTTTAGCTAGTATATGGTCTAGAAGCAAATTTACCGATTGAATGTGAGATCCCTTCACACTCAAATTAGCTGTCGAATTACTCCCCAATACCTCACCAGAAGAGGAACGTCTTCTATATCTGGAAAGGCTTGACGAAACTTGTTGCTTCACTGCTTTAGTTACTGAAGCTCAAAAGAAATGGGTCAAAGCCCATTTTTATCAGATTGTTTCTCCGCTTACCTTCTCTAAAGGATACTTGGTTATTCTATATGACCAAGCTCACGATAAGTTGGGGGCAGGGAAATTCAAACCTATGTGGCATGGGCCATACATTGTTAAACATTTTTTGCAAAAAGGGTCCTATGAGTTAATTGATTATGAAGGAAACCCTTTGGATAAGCTCTGGAATGGACTTTATATCAAGAAGTATTATGTGTAATTTCTTTAGTATAATTACTTTTGTACATTAGTGTGTTTTCATTTTTGTACAGTTTGGTTTTGGTGTGCTTTTTGTGAGCAATTTTCCTGCTTATCTTGTTTTACTTGGTTTGCAGATGTAAAAAATTACTTATGTCGGTTTTGCTGATGGTGCTTGCTGTAGTACTTGAAAATTGTCCTTTTCGGCATGGGTTATCTATGACCCTAATGGTGAGTTAGTGGATGTACAAGGTATCTATTTAGGTCGTGAAACCAACAATATTGCCGAGTATAGTACAATCATTGAAATTTTGTCAGAAGCAATTACTCTTGTCATTAGAGAACTCGTTGTAAACCTTGATTCATAGCTTGTTGTCCTTCAAATCAATGGGAAAAATACCGTTAGAAACCCTCAAATTTTGAGAATGTATTTGCATGTTCGTCTCTTAGAAAGAACTTTTGATTACATTACATATCAACATATTCCAAGACACATGAATACATTAACAAATGCATTGGATAATTATGTTTTAGATAGACATTTTTCAGAATTTGTAAAACCATGATTATCATTATATCATACATTAAACATTCATCACTTTGCCTCCATGGGTTTTGGAAATTTGTTTGCCTCTCATTAAATTACCAATATTTTCAACATGACCTTTGATTCGATTTTTGTCAAATATTTCCAAACTCCGGAGTCGTGTCACCGATATGTTCAAGAGCAGTTCCTTCTGCAATTTTTCATTACCTGATTCTCTGTTCAGTCTTGATTCACGACCATATTGTTCTCTGTCTCGTGTTGATGATGTGGGATACATCATGGCCCTCCTTTGATGAATCACTTCCTATCAACTTCATCTCATTATTCGGGAAGTTGATCTGGAGACTCCTTTCAGTACCTTAGAGCCTGCATGCCTTAATGGAAGGTTTTTTGCATTCGACAACAGGTTCACCTCATTGGCCTTTGATCAAATTATTTCACGAGTGTTCAACTTCAATTCCTTATTCACATATCGTGAATTGTACTGCTAGTACCTTGAGGGCCATCTTCATTATTAGTGGTCTCTCTCACGCCTTTTAATAGTTTACATCATTGACTGGTAATCAAGCGATTTTCCTGCATGTTTGACTTCAACTCACTCATTCACATGCATGAATTTGTACTTGATAGGGTTGTGAAGGAGCGCAAGACCCTGGATTTTGCCTAATAAGTCCAGGTTGCGAGGTGATATAAGTTATTCATGACTCTTCTAGCTAGATGGATGTAACCATACCTGAGTCCATATTTGTGATCCTTATTATTGCTGGATGGCTGTGACCATACCATGAATCCTATTACATGATCTCTTTTATGGATGGGTGCGTCCATGCCTTATAATCATGTATTTATATCAAATATTTCAGCTGTATATATGTACTTGATTTGCAGGTTTTCCGATGGTGGCGTCTTGGTCTTGGCACGTACTCGTAAAGAATTTCACCCCTCACTCTCATTCTGCCTTCATGATTTAGGGGGCATCTGTTACACAACATTTTGTTGCTATCCCTATCCTCCATGTTCCCAGATCCTGGAGGACCCTAAAAATGATCCCTATGTACTTTTTCCATCATGACAATATGCCATTGCATCCCTTACAGTCTGGAGAACAAACTCTCTTCTGATCATTACCTGGAGTAGCTCCTTAAATACCTACTTATTTGGAGAAGTGTGACCCTTCTGTGTCTCACCAGTGCCTATGGCCCATCTTAAGCTTGTGAGTAGCGCTGATCGACACTAGTATGGACCTCACACCCAAGTTGATCTACTTCTGAAAGATTGTTTAAGATGGAAACGTAGCTTCATGGCCTAGAAGCTTCGAGAGCGGAGAGATGGATGTTTTTTGGTAAGGATATGGCTGAGCTTCCTCCCTTGGGCCTCTTATTCCTACAAAATAGGAACCTCCCAAAGAGATAAGCCATTTTCCCATCATAAGTGGATCTATGTCCCCTCCTCCATCTCTATAAATTCATCATCCTCTAATGCCTCTGCTAGTTAGAACAGAATAGAAGAGCATAGCATAGAGAGGTTTGAATATTGTAATAAGCTTTGAAAGAGAGAGTTGAGCCCTTATACTTCTCACACCGAGTTGAAAACAAGTGCTTTGGATATGTGCTCAGATTTAGACCTGTTGAAGGAGAGCTTTGACATCAAGGCGCAAGTTGTAACTCCTCTTTTAATAATAATATCATACAATTGATATTTATTTTCCATTATTGTCCATGATTAAAGATAAGAATTCTAGCTTTCCTTGATCAGTTAGATAGGTTATACTTGTATACCCATGTTGCAATTTTATGTTTTCATGTTGTTTCTTGGCACCTGTGCAGGTAATTGAACACTGGAAGTAGCGAAGATCGAATTTGGAAAAACAAAGGACCAAAGAGCTTCGACGAGGAGAAACATCACAACATCAGATCGAGGTAGGCCATCTCCCTTGATCTATGTTCCACTTATAATCTAGGAAAGTAGGTATTAGTTTTTTCCCCTTGTTGCTAGACCCACCGTAGGGCTAGAGGGATCGTCTCTTTCTGCAAAGAGGATTTACTTGGACAACACTTATACGTAGGACATTCATGCATATCCTTTCTCTGATTAATAAATTGAAACATATTTATAACTTGACAAAATAATTTGCATTAATGAGATTTAATTTATGCAATTTTATTGTTTATTTTGATATAAACATGTAATGTCAAGTATAACTTAGTAAAACATATTTCAAACTGAACATCATAATAATAGTCCATCTACAATACTCCTTTCACTTGTCTGCATACTTGGAAATATATTAGGAACAAGCATGTCCCACCCAACAATTAAATTGCACAAAACAATTCCCCCTGAGCCTCAGATTTTTCTGTATTTCAGTAACCTGTCTTCACTTAGTGGTATATTTCCTCTTTCCCCATGTAGACTCTAGCAACGTCCTGCTTTAATGACTACACTCTCTCTTTTTTGTACTTGGGATTTTTTTCTTTTTCTTTTTGCCTTCCTAGCATACATTTATCTCTGTCCATGATTATCCTTTCCCCCCCACTGATCCAAGTTGATATTGGTGGCCAACAACCTATTCCAATTGGACCCCCACCATTATTTCTTTCAGCTTTTCAGTTTCCTTAATTGTAGCACAATTTACTATTTTTAGTAGTTTTTCGGATCCTAAACTTCTGGAGTCGTTTTGAGGTCCTAAACGATGTTTTTTGAGAAAACCGTGAGAAACATGGTTAGTTGACCGATGTTTCTCACTCAATAGTTGTATTCCATGGATAGATATTTCTAACGAGGTATTGTGCGCGTCAAACAGAGATCGTATGACAAATTTACGTCCCAAGAATTTGATGTACCAATTTACCCAAACGAGGCCCAAAGTTTTGGCGCTTCATCTCCCAGGATTAGTTTTTTGGATGTTTAGGGTTTTCCATTGTTTCTAAATAATAAAAATGCCTTCGAGCCTTATTGTAACATAGTTCAGAGGCCTGTAGCCGCCACATCTCTTCTCAGAGATAAGCTACCAACGCCCTAGCTAGTTTATTTCCATTCTGTCTGTAATCATATTTCAATTATTTGATATTAATCAATGAAGTGTTATTTTTACTGCATCGTTGTATTTATGGTTATATTCGTATTATTTTGTATTGCTGCATAAATATAGATCAGTGGTATTAGAGCGGTCTTTTCTTTCTCGATCCTTCTTTGCATGTCCCCAACGAGGTCAGGGTATAAGGAGTTAGGGCTCGATCTGGTTGAACCTTTGCAAGATCAGCCTCGTAAATCCAAATGACTTCCCATGGGGGAAGAAAAGAAAGATGAGGGAGTAGGAGATCCTATCAAAATATTGCTCGAAGGAGGCCCTCAAGAAATAAAGGAACGTGATGATGGATAAATTTGCCGAGATCCTTCAACGGGTTCCCACTGGTGGCATGCACCCAACAACCACTCTGGAGGCACCACTCCTTTTAAGGTACAAGTAAACTATGACTTTCCCATATTTGAGGGCCAAATAGATGCAAACATCATAGATAGATGGTTGAATCTATTATAAGGATATTTTTTGGTTCATGACCTTTCCTGTCGGGAAAATATTACTTTTGCAATCCTCAAAGCCGCCCCCCATGTCAAGCATTGGTAGGAAGCCTACTATGAATAAAAGGATGGGAGGGAACCCTCTCTGTTCTCAGCCGCACCCACTTTGGATTATTTACGAGATGCCATCAAGGAACGATATTATCCTGTGGGGAGCTTTGAGGACAAGTACATACAATGGACTACGCTGCGGCAACAAAGGGATCAAGATGTGCATGAGCTGACGAATATGTTCCATACGTTGTGCACAAAGTTGGGTATCAAAGATTCAGAGAAAAATTTGGTGTTGAATTACTACAGTTGTTTGCAAATATACATTAAGGAGGAAATGGAGTTCCTCGACATCTCCTTACTTAGTGCAAGATACTGATATGCTGCCAAGATTGAGCATAAGTTCAAATAGAAGAAGAGAGACTTTGGATCTGCGAATCAGAAGCAAGGGAAAGGTGCCCCCAAACCATAGAACAAAGGAAAAAGCCAAGGCGGGGTAGCTTAGGAGAACTCACCAAAGCCGCAAGCAAAGAACAAAACTGCAAAGCCAAAGAAGGACACAAGAAAGTGGTGTGAGTTCCATAAGAGCTCCTCACACAACACAAGTGAGTGTCAGGCCAAGCAGTCACTAGTGGCCGAGTTCAAGGTTTATGAATCAGATGCATGATCTGACTCTAAATCAGAACCCGACAAGGGGAATGATAAAGGGAAGCAAATTATCGATGCAGAGCCCAACGCTACCATTGCCACCACGAAGATCTAGAATGAGAAACTAGAAGATCCAGAGGAGGGGGAACACCTCTTCCATTAAAATATGTGGATAAAGGGCTCCCCACTGCAGTTCATTATTGACAACGGGAGCCAAAAGAACCTCATCTCCCTAGAGGTCGTGAAGCGGCTATGCTTGCCGACCACAACACACCCACAACCGTACACAATCAGGTGGCTTCACCAAGGACGGTATATTCATGTTAGCCAACAGTGGCACCTTCCCTACATCATCAAACCCTTCACAAACGATGTATTATGGGACATGCTATGTATGAGTCCAGGCCTCGTGTTGTTATTGTTACTTTGGGAAATAAGTTGTACATGATACTGGAGGTAGCATCGCCTACCGCCATCTCTTTGGTTACTACAAAAAAATGCAGTAAGCTCATTTCCAAAACTAGGAAATTTGTTTTCCTGATGATCTGCCCTCAGAGAAAGAAGAAGACTATGGCCACGACCTCCATACAAGGCTCCTCCGCATGACAACAACAAATGGACAAGGTCATTAAGGAGTACGGGGACATCTTCACCTCACCCGCAGGGGTGCCCCTACACTGTCAGGTTAAGCACTCCATCGATTTGAACCCAAGTGCGTCATTGGCCAATGGAACAATCTATCAATGCTCTGTCCTGGAAAACAACGAAATCAAGAGGTAGATTCAGGAGTTGCTGCAGAAAAGTCATATCTGACTGAGTTCTTCGTCGTGTGGGAGCCTAATTGTGTTGGTTCAGAATAAGGGTGGGACTTGGAGACTCTGTATTGGCTATCAGGCGCTGAACAAGATCATTGTTCGGAATAGGTACCTGATCCCACAGATTGATGACCTTCTGGACCAACTCAAGGGGGAAAATTATTTCAGCAAGATTGACTTGAAGTCCGGGTATCACCAAGTACCAATCGAACCCACTGATGTGTGGAAGACTGCCTTCAAATTCAAGGAGAGCATTTTCTAATTTCTGGTCATTCCTTTTGGGTTGACGAATTCTCCCGCAACCTTCATGAGGTTGATGGATGACATCTTGCAACCATTCACCAACTCATTTTTAGTGGTGTACTTGTATGACATCTTGATCTTCAGCCAAACTTAGGAAGAGCACCTTGACCACATCCGACAGGTCCTCCAAACATCGCGACAACACAAGTTGTGTGCCAGTTTGGAGAAGTGCACTTTTCGCATGACCTAGGTTCAGTATTTGGGATACATTATTGATGAGCAGGGCCTGCATGTGGATCCATACAAGATCCAAGTCATTCGGGTTTGCCCAACCCGAATTACTCTAACAGAGCTCTACAGCTTTTTGGGACTTGACAATTTCTATCGCAGGTTCGTGTTGGGATTCTCTCATATCACTTGGCCCTTGAGTCAAGTCATCAAGGGAGGAGTGAAAGAAAATTTATTTTTTTGTTTGAATCTCAACATAAGGCATTCATAGAGTTGAAACCATTAGGGGATTTTTTAGGTCTCAGATAGGCCTCCTAAGGAAATTATAAAATAATAGTGGAAATAATAAAGTAAGAATTCATGACATCATCAAATTTTAGAGGGAAAAAAGAAAAAACTACTTTTTAAACTCATATTTCCAACTTATTTGCCAAATTTTTTACTCAAATTTCGATCGGGAGTACCGTTGGATGTAAAATTTAATTCCTCATCCAAGGAGTACCCATGTTGCATACTTTGGATGGACCCTTCTACACGAAAAATGAGAAATACATGAAGAACGTGATTGCAATCACGTTTTTTCATGTATATCTCATTTTTTGCATAGAAGAGTCCATCGAAAATATGAAACATGGGTACTCCTTGGATGAAGAATTAAATTTTGCATCCAATAAGTACTCCCACTCGAAATTTGAAATCAAGTTTTTCATGTATTTCTCATTTTTTGTGTAGAAGGGCCCATCCAAAGTATGGAACATGGGTACTCCTTGGATGAAGAATTAAATTTTGCATCCAACGAGTACTCCCACTTGAAATTTGAGTAAAAAATTTGGGATATAAGTTGAAAATACGAGTTGAAAAAGTAGTTTTATTATTTTATTATTTTTTAATATTTTTACCCTTTTACTTAAAAAATGGCGAATTATCCCCCATGGTTGACATCATCATCTTGAATCCTATTGGTTCTTATAAATTTTATTTTGTTTGTACATTTTTCTTAGGAGGCCCATTTTAGACCTCAAAATTCCCCTAATGATTACTTCTGTTCTGCACCAATACTCACATTACCAGACTTGCAACAACCATTTGAGATTGAGACAAATGCCTCTGACTCTGCTATTGGGGTATTTCTTACTCAACAGGGGCATACAGTGGCATATCACCGTGAGACACTTTCCGACATAATCTGAAAGTATCCCACTTATGAAAAATAGATGTATTCCATTGTGGAGGCTTGCCGAAAATGGAAGAATTACATTTTGGGGAAGGAAATAGTCATCCACATAGACCACCGACCCCTACAGTTGAGACAGACACAAGGGAAATTTCATAATGACCGCCATCAAAAGTGGTCCACATACGTACAACAATTTCATTTGAACATCAAGTATAAGAAGGGAAACACCAATAATGTTGCAGACTGCCTCAGCCGACCACCAATTGTGGTGCTAACCACTATGCTCAACTCTTGTGGGCATGAGACTTCCGATTGGTCGCTTCTCTACAAAAGTGATCCAGAATTCGGCCACACATACAAGATGCTCTTAGAGGGTAAGCAAGTTCAATATTTTCACCTCCAGAATGCCCTGTTATGTCACCTGGGACACATTTGTGTTCCTTCAAGCGAACATGCCAAGATGATTTGGGAAGCGCACTACACTTGGGTCGGTGGGCATTTCAGGGATGAGAAAATAGTGGTATTACTACAAAAGTATTTCTATTAGCTGAAACTTTGATAGGATGTTGGGAAGTACACGAGGTCCTGCACTTCTTGCGCCATTGCCAAACCGACCATCAAGCATAAAGGCCTCTATACTCTGTTGCCAACCCCTAGTCGACCTTGCGAATCCATCTCCATGGATTACATGTTGACCCTTCCTTCTACTAAGCATGGCATTGGCAACGATTGTGTTTTTGTGGTCATCGACATATTCTCAAAGATGGCCATTATGACGGGCTGCAAGAAGAATATCACAGTAGAAGCCACTGCTAAACTCTTCTTTGAACGAGTGTGGGTACACTTTGGGATCTCACAGTATATCATCTCAGATCAAGACAATAGGTTCCTCAGTACATTTTGGTCCAGCCTCTGGTCGATGCTAGACACGAAACTCACCAAGTCCACAACTTTCCATCCCCAAACTGATGGCCAGAGAGAGGTCATCATTAGGATGACCATACACATTCTACGCATGTACAACTCAAAGCATCTATGAAAATGGGATGAGAGCCTCCACTATGTACAACACAGTGATAACCAGGCTCTCCACAACTCAACTAGCCACAAACCTTTTTAGTTGGGCTTGGGATTCCAACCACTATGTCCCATTGACGTAGCTATGCCATTTGTGGCTAATCACGCAGATTCAACTCATGTCCAGTCTGAAGCTGACAAGGCGAACAACTTCATTGAGCGCATTTAGCACATTCGCCAAATAATTCATGGTATATTGGACAGAGCCAATGCTAAGTACAAGAAGCGACATAATCAACATCGGGTGCCACACAACTTCCAGATGTGCGAAAAAGTGTGGCTATATTTACAGAAGGAGCGCCCTTGCTAGACCCCACCACAAGCTTGTCCCGCTTCGATATGGGCTATACACCATCAAGAAGGCTGTAGGGGACAATGCCTTCAAGCTCAGTATTCCACCATTCTTTGGTCTGTACCCAATGTTCAATGTGGACCGCCTTCGGCCCTACTTTCCACCTCTACTGGACACATCCAACATGGTAGAACAACTCACACGAACAGAGTTAAACCCAGACTACATGGAACAAACCACCACTGATCAGATCATGGATACATAGATCAGGAACACCCTACAACAAAGGATCCAGCTATATCAAGTTGTTAAAGCAAGCCAACTCCTTCACCAAGGCAAGTGGCTCACCAAAGACCAAGTTCAACAGAAGTTTCCTCATCTCATGGAGGAACTCAACGTAATGGGGAACATTGCTTCCTAAGGGGGGAGGAATGATCCAGGTGGATATTGGTGGCCACCCGCCTATTCCAATTGGAGCCCCACCATTGTTTATTTCAGTTTTTTTAGTTTTCTTGATTGTAGCACAGTTTACTATTTTTAGAAATTTTTGGGGTCGTGAACTTTTGGAGCCGTTTTGAGGCCCTAAACGATGTTTTTTGGGGATAGATATTTCTAATTAGGTATTGTGCATGTCAAACAAATATTGTATGCCAAAGTTACATCCACGGGAAGTTGATGTACCAATTTACCCAAACGGGGCCCATAGTTTTGGTGCTTCATCTCCTAAGGTTAGGTTTTTGGATGTTTAAGGTTTTCCATTGTTTCTAAATAATAAATAGGCCTTCGAGCCTCATTGTAACATATTTAAGAGGCCTGTAGATGCAACATCTCTTCTCAGAGATAAGCTACCAGTGCCCTAGCTAGTTTATTTCCATTTTGTTTGTAATCATATTTCAATTATTTGATATTAATGAATGAAGTGTTATTTTCATTGCATATTTGTATTTATGGTTATATTCGTATTCTGTTGCGTTCCTACATAAATCCGGATCACCCACCCATCATAACATCTCTCCTCATTTATGCTACCTCTTGGTGGTAGTTATTACTCTTAGAATCTTGGGGAATCATGGGAGGTTAAAATTGTGATGACTATCACCTTTTTCTTGTCCACTTCTTGGAATTCAACCACTTTAACAATTTTCTGACAGTAGAGCAACCTGAATACTCATGTGCTGGTTCCCATAATATTTCCAAAAAAATATTTTATTTATTATTGAACATAAATATTTACAATTGTAAATCAAAATGTTTGAACTTAGTCTTGTACCCACGACCAATGTTTCCAACTTACATATTTACATGTAAACATAAAACCATAGTCTTGCAAAAGGAATTGACCATATTTTTTATGCTTTAGTCCCCTATTGAAAGTTATAGTATCTTATACCAAAGAGTTAAGGAACACTTGTGTTAATATTTATTTCTTGTCTACACACATTAACGCATGTCCTGATACAAGATCTCATGTTTTTTTTCTTTATTACTTACTACATAATGTATTTATGAACAATATTGTGTAATTCTTATTGGGAAATTCCCTTATACTTAACAAATTTTAGAAATAAAACATTTCCATTTTTCTACATTAGAGAGATTTTCATTTAAGATATTGAATCTTCGAAGTTGTAGTAATATGAAAAGATATAGAATTATTAGTGTTAGCACATGAACTTATTTTTTTATCCCTAATATGTGTTCCATGAAGGCTTGTGGGGAGGCTTGATTATATGATGATCAAAGTCAAATTTTTGTCCCCTAATTTTTTCAAATGGCATTAGTTTCATCATTCCACTCATTCCCTTTTCTCTACATCACAAAGTGACTCACCCAAAATAATGGTTCTTAAACACATTCTCACATCAATATTAGGTGATTTTTGGTTTGAGGCATGGCTATAATGTATCCAAATATGCACTCTTCTGTATGGTTGTTTATTACCATGTACTACATCATTATTGAGGGCTCAAAATTGTGACATTGCAATTGTTCATGTTTTGTGTTTTTTGATTTTATAGATAATCATTATATTTTACTAAGCATTACACTATTTCATGATATAATATTTATTGTTAAATTGAAATGCTAATGCAAATCATTACTTTTACTCTCAACATATATTTTTCATTTGTTTTAAATTTAAGGAGACATTTTTTTAAGAAAACCTTAGGATGCTTCCCCAAAATTATGGATGGTGTTCATAGTGAACTTCTTGATTTCATTGGTATGCATTACACCCTATGACCTATTAATGCCTCAACTAACCCAAGGTCTTAAGACTTGCATCACTCCTTTCCTCCCACCCTGATTTTATTTTAGAGCCTTAGTGATCATGGCTTATTTTCCTTGTGGTATAGAATTATTTCTTAGAGATTATTGGAAGATCTTTGATTGGTTTGTTTATTTTCTCTTATAATGTGGAATGCAAGAAAGAGTGTCAAATATGTCTTATTGAATTTCATTGTTGGTACTTACTCTTCTTTTGATATTGTGTTTAAATGGATTTTTCATACCATTCATTTTTGCTAATAATTAATGTTCTTTTCATTATTTAGTTATGCATAGTTTGTCTATCACAATTTCTTATATTAGTGACCACTTCATTAATCTCTTTGATTGACAATTAGGATGATCTTTTCTTGTTATTCCACCATTATATTATTGTGTAGGTAAAGACAATTGAATGTAAAGTTGAATGTATGTCTCATGAAGTTATGTTTGCATTGAAATATAGATAGGATCTAATTTTGTTATGAATGTAAATAATTAATAATTAAATAGTTAACAATGATTAGTATACTGAAGAGGTATGTCTCAAAAGATGTGATTGTTCATGAAGGGGTACCCACCTAAATATATATTTGGGACCCTCAGTTGTAACCAAATCATATCTTTTGTACATTCAACATTTTTATATAAATATATTACTTATACTATAATGTATATCTACATATTTCAGATCTTCTGAGTATTACATTGTGTATACGAAATTTCTTCATAACATTTGGTATCAGGGCCTCATTCTCTAATTTTGACCTTTGGCCGTAAACTCTCTGTCAACTTCATTGTTGCTGTGATTGAAGCGTTTCACTACACAATTTTGGAGATTCTCCATTTTGTTGTCAAGCCCTTGGCCATTAACCAAAGAAAAAAAAGAATATATATATATATATATATATATATATATATATATATATATATATATATATATATGATGATGATGATGATGATGATGATTAACGTCCACTAAGAACAATGTGGTATATCGAACCACACGAAAAGAAAGAGTCTAATTATGATTCTTCAAAATATTGTTTCTGTGATAAAAAAAGTAGGGAAAGAAGTGCTCCAATATCTCTATAGTTGGACTGGATTAGTAAGTCAAGAAGATTGGAGGTGTGGCAGATGATAGGGAATTAAGAATGGATGTGAGTGAGAGTCGGGAAGTCTAAAAGGAAGTGTTTTTCATCTTCCACCTTCTTATTATTGCAAATATGAAAGATTCTATCTCCTAGGGAGTCTTGGAGTAGACCACCGGCGGGTTTCACTTCGAAGCTCACGAGAATTAGTTCTTATCCTAGGGGAGTTGTCGTGGCTGGTGTTGACTGTCAGCGTTAAACCATCTCGTCGTAACATTAAACTTACCATGACCAAACCGTTGCCATGGGCATCTTTCTAAACTTTGATTCAACTAGCGGTTTAATATGCGGTGACTCTGGTATAAACTATCATGGTATGATATAACTACGGTCTGGAGCCAGGGGTTAAACTTGCGCCCCAATCCCCAACTACATAAACATTAATCTTTAAATAACAAACAACTATAGTTTAATGAGTAACACCTTAGGCGGGTCGGTGGAGGGCTTTGCTTCCAGTATGTTGGTCGTGCGTTCAAATCTTGTGGAGGTAGTTTGACCTCCCACCAAATTTTTACAACGCCATTAGGAGGCCACGTGGCTCTTCCTAATTGGTCCACACAACCAAACTTTGAACCAATATAATTACACCAATTCGAACCAGTCAACAAGTGCCACTTGTCCTCATATCATTGGTCCGTAGGAGGTACAATCACCCTATACAATCATTTCCTAGTCAACATATGGATTGCTGACTAGGCATCCCTACAACCAAATTCTTAAAATTTTAGATGTTTGCCGAATCGATTAGAACGCGATATCGTGGGCATACGATATCGGTTTTGAGTGAAATGAGTTGCGTTGGATTCAGGGTGATAAGATATTAGTTTTGGCGCCAGTTTCGAGCTATTTAGAGCACTTTCAATTTTGAGCATTTTATTGATCCACTGGATCATTCCTCCCCACTGGAAGCTTTTGGACCCTAAAAGATCACTTTCAGTTAACAAACAGATGAGGGTACAGTTCCCTCACCCTTCCAATCTCAATCCATTTGGATTTGCATGTATTTTTTCCTTTGAGCCCCACATGAAGGTACTCTACATTCCCTCATTTTGAAGTCCTTGTTTTCCTATCAAGGATGATGTATTGCTGCCATTCTTCAATATATTTAGGAGAGAAATATTCAATTGCAGGAATTCGAAAATTCTCTCCTCAATCTTCAATCAAAGGAGGATCATACAACCTTACATTCCCAACATTAACAACTACATAAATTTTCATATATGAAGGCAAATCCAACCTGAAGGCATTATTACCAATTTTTACCAAAATTCTGAATGGACCATATCGAATTGGTTTAAAATTTTTACCTTATCCTTGGAGTCTTTCTTTGCTAATGTGAAGCCAAACTTCATCACTGACTTGGAAACTATGATCCACACAATGCTTATCATGTCTTGTCTTGTACTTGACTTGACTCTTCTCCAAATATTCTTGAACTGTTTGATGTACCAGCTGAACTTGTTCAATGAATATTTTGGCCTTGTTTATGTCACTATGTCCATCAATAGAAACATATTTCCCAAAGATAAAATATAAAAGATATTTGAGCGAGTATCCAAAGCATGCATCAAATGGAGATGTTTAATTCGATGAATGCTTGGCGCAGTTGTAAGCATGCTGAATATAGTGAAAATGTTGATCCCACAACTTAGGATGCTTGCTGCAATATCCTCAAAGAAGATGTACCACTGCTATGTTCTGTTTTGGCCATCTATTTGCTGATGGAATGTTGTACTCTTTTTCAATTTGGTGTCCATGAATCCGCAAAATCTTGACCAAAAATTCACGACAAAGCGAGAATCTCGATCACTAACAATGGATGTGGGCAACCCAAAATGTACCCATACATTCTGAAAGAATAATTGAACAGTATGTTCAGTTGTAGCCCGCGTTTTACAAGGCATCAAAATACACATTTTGTTGAACCTATCCACAACTAGATAAAGATAATCATGAACTCTCCTAGACATAGGTAGACCTCCTACAAAATCCATAGAAACACTACCATGGATGAGAAGGTACTGGAAGTGGTGTATACAATCCCGAATTTCTATTTCTAGGCTTATTGAAAGCACATAATGAGCATCCTCTTACAAATCGTGACACACTTTCAAGCACACGAGGCTAGTAATAATACCTCTATAATTATGCCATTGTCTTACCTACACCAAAATGACCATAAATAAGAGAAGTATGCGCTTCCCTTATGATGTTAAATCTCTTTCCCTGTGGAATACAAAGCTTTCCAAGATGGTACAATAAGTTATCATGCACAAGATAATCCAATTCCTCTACTTGGTTACCTTCACACAAAGTTGCATATACATCTTCGAAATCATTATCTAGAGAATATTGTTCAATATAGCTCTCATGCATGACAAAATTATGCTTAATAATAATGGATGCACTAACAATTGGTTTGGAAAGCATATCAACAACCTTGTTATAGATACCTTTCTTATACCCTATCACCAAGTGGAATTGTTGAAGAAATCCCATCCATCTGAAGTGCCTCGCTTGCTGCAACTTTGTTTGTGATTGCAAGTATTGCAATGGCTAATGATTCGTGTGAATGATTGTTTTCTTACCCATCAAGTAATGTTTCCACTTTTTCAAACTTTTCACCAATGCATACAATTCCTTGTCATGTTTAGGATAGTTAATCACTACACCATTAAAAGTTTTTGAATGAAAAAATATGGGTTTACAATGTTGCATCAAGACTGCGGCCATGGCATAGTCACTCGCATAAGTCTGTATCTCAAATGATTGTCTCAAGTCAGGAAGTGCAAGTACAGGAGATGAAATGATCTTTTCCTTCAATGCATCAAATGTTTTTTGTTGTTTGCATCACCATTGAAAATCCTGCTTCACACTTGTCAATGCATTAAATGGAGCTGCGATGGAAGAAAAGTTAGAAATAAACTTTCTCCAATATGGGGTTGCTCCCAAAAAAATTCTAACCTCTGTCACTGTCTTGGAATTTGGCTAACTAAAAATGATATCAACCTAGGAGGGATCTATTTTCAACTCACCTCCTCCAACAATATGACCCAAGTAGACTAAACAAGTTTTTTCGAATTCACAGTTCGACATATTTAAAAACAACTGTTATTTCTTCAAGACATCTAACACTTGCTTGAAATGCATGACATGTTCTTCATGAGACTTGTTGAAAATTAATATGTCATCTAGTTAGACTATCACAAATTCATCTAGAAAATTCCTTAATACATCATTCATTACACGCATGAAGGTAGCAAGAGCATTACAAAGCCCAAAGGGCATAACCAACAACTCAAACAAACCTTGCTTTGTTTTGAATGTTGTCTTCCATATGTCTCCTTCAACAATATTTATCTGATGATAACCACTCCTCAAGTCCAACTTAGTGAAATACACAACATATTTCAATTGATCAAGTAAATCATAGATTTTAGGAAGAGGGTAATGATTATTTACCATATTCTTGTTCAATGCATGAAAATCGACACATATGTGCCATGTTTCATCATTCTTTGGCACTAAAACAATAAGCGAACCACATGGAAATGTACTTGGCCGAATGATCCCCTTATCAAGCAATTCTTGGATTTGTTTTTTAATTTATGCATTTTCCATCACTGGCATCCTGTACATGCCAATGTTAGGAAGAGGACAATCTTGTTGCAATTGTATTTCATGTTGGATTCCTCTTTTGGGAGGTAATCCCTCAGGCTCCTAAAACATCTCATCATATTGGTTAACAACCTCAACCAAATTAGATTTCAACTTTGAATCACAACCTTGGAAGGATTCATTCAAAACATAATTCTTGGGTTTTCTCATCAAAAGTACAAAGTTCTTGCTAGAATTAACAAGTCTCTTCATTTTTCCAACATTCACAAGTGAAAGACTTAGTTTCTTGTGATGTGCTATAATAATGTATTCAATACCATATTTAAACAAATGATACTTGTTTTCATGGCAATGAAAGATAGATCTTCTGTCATAAAGGTATGGGCTTCCCAAAAAAATACTACATATGTATAATGGCACTACATCAAGTACTACCTCATCAATGAAGTTTGCAGTGATGGCGAATTTCAGTTTGCATTTTCTAGTTACTTGAAACTTTGTATTGTCACACACCCAACCTAAAGGATAAGGTTTAGGGTTAGAAATGGTTTCCAAATTCAACTTTTTGGCAATGTTTTCAGAAATGAGATTTACTTGTGAGCCGCTATCAAATAGAGTATCAATTTTTTTAATTTTTTTTTTTTTTTAATGTTTTGAGATGACTCTAATATGGAAAAGATATATTATTTATTTTTAACTTTGAGTTTCATTGTGTCTAATTCAAGAATTAGTGCTAGCAATGGATTCCTTACCTTTAAATCCCATAACTGTGACCTTTGTTTCATCTCTCGAATCACATCCTAAATCATGTTGTGTAGATGCAACTGTCCTTTTCTTTCCTTTGTTGTTAAATTTTTTGGGTCTCATATTAGGATGAAGTTTCAACAATGATCTTCATTGTGACCTTCCTTTGAACAATTCTTGCATGTTAATTTTTGTCCCTCTTTCTTGACGGAAGCATTTTTCTTCCCTTTTCCTTTGTCTCCACCTTTAAATGGATTTTTGTTGCCCTCTTGTGGAACATTTTTCCCTCTTGCTTCTAGATTTTTTTCCTGTACACAAACCTCATCTAAACTTGTAGGGTTAAACATGAGAATAGTGTGTCTCAAGTAGCTATGAAAACCTCCAATATATTTGAGTAAAGTGTCTTGTGAGGATAAATATACACTCAAAATCAATGCTCTCCTTCTAAACTCTTGGGGATAACTTTGCACGCTTTGACCCTTTAATTTCCTAAATTTTTCCCAATCCATTATAGCTTTCTTCATGTATGCTAAAGGATAAAATTGTCTTCTTAATGCAACAACAAAATCATTCCAAGAGGATAAAACCTTACCATGTTTCTTCATGTCCTCTCGAGTATTGGCTTCCCACCAAATGAGTGTTGCACTTTCCAACCTTAATGAAGAAAATTGAATCTTGGTCTCATAATCCTTAATCCTTTCTATCCTACAATATACTTCAAGCTTACGAACCCAATTATCTAATATCTCATCATTTACCTCTCCATTATACATATGCAATTCAAACTTTATGTCAATTTTCAATAGTGGAGTTTTACCATGTCCCTTTGGAGAATGTGGAGGTGTTTGTGAAGGGGTTGATGTAGAAGATGATGATGGTGAAGTTGGAGGTGAGGATGGAGATGAAGAGAAAGGTGGAGTTAAATATAGTTTGGCACCATTCCCTCCATTCCATTTTTGAGGCTTGTCCCTTTGGAGGTTTATCTCCATCTCCCTTTGGAGGATTGGAGCTCTTACCTTGCAACCTTGTATTCCTCTTCTCATAGAGAAATTTCACCATTTGTGTCATGTCAAATAACGCATTTATGAAAGCCTTCTCATCCTCAGACATATTTTGAGGCTCTCCTTCATGTGCCATGACTAGTGAGGATTTTGGTGAAACTTGAGGTGAAATTTGTGGTGGAGATTGTGGCAAATGTGCTCTCCTTGGCCTAACTTGAGGACTTGCTACAACAAGCTTTCCTTATCCTCTTTTGAGCTTCAATCTTGTAAGTATCAAAAACAATTGTAGCAAAATTAAACCCTCAAAACAACTAAATAACCAAAGCTCTGATACCAAACTTATATGTATATGTAAATTTGAGAGTTTTTGATGAAAATTTCAAGTGAAATGTTTAGGTTTTTTAGACAATTATGTCAATTACATTAACACATAAACATGATTTTAAAATAATTTTTGCAAAAGTTAATGAATAAATCAATACCATAACAACATACACAAGACAACAAATGATGAAAGAGTTCACCGCTGCTGGGCTACATGTCTTGGTCCAGCTTCCAATGTTGGGCCTCTTTCATTATGCTAAAATATATGTGTTTACATCAAGTTATAGTGCTCAAAATGAAAAAATAGTGTCTCAAATGGCTCTAGAACAGTAAAAAACCCCTAGTTGGGCTCTTTGTGCACTGAAAAAGGTCGAAAATTGACTGAGTTGTGCTCCATAGAAGTTTTTCTACTAATTGTCCTCCAATTCGCACCCACTTTCTAAATGTTCTACAATTTTTGACTTTTGCGGCCATGCGGAGTGACAAATTCACCCCGCACCGGATAGATTCGCATCGGTTAGTGTGCAATTTGTTGCTTCATTTAATTGCCTATGTTGGCCCACGAACTAGTAAAAACGTGCCACTTGGCACAACCATAGTCATCATCTCAGGGGTCAGTTTAAAAATATTCTCATCAATTCCTTAACTCAACTCTTAAAACTATGGTTCGTGACTAGTTCGGTTAACCGGTGGTAAGATTTGATTTTGTGAGCCATATCTTTAACGAATCTTTGTATTAAAACTATGGTTCAATGTTGTAGTTAGTCCCGTGGTTTCTGCCAACATTAAACTTAAGTGCACGTTCTCATAATTGTTCACATGTTGTTGTGGTTGGTGTTGACCACCAGTGTTAAACCATCCCGCCATAACATTAAAGTTACCGTGACGAAATCGTTGCCATGTGACATATGTCAAAACTTCGGTTCAACTAATGGTTTGCGTTATAGAGTATTTTGTCGCACTCCCTATCTCATGCCCTGAGTTGTTGAACTTTGCCCCAAAATGTCGCAAAGTGACAAAATTTGTTAATGTCTTCACCATGAAAACATGATCAGAGCATCTGTGAAGAATAAAAGAAGATATGTATTGAAGAAATTATGGAAAGGCTTGCTGAAAACCCTATTTGTAGGCCCAACATGGTCCTCATGAATTATTCCTCACGCTTGTCACCTTCACCATTATATGTGTCTAGCGCTACCAATGTGGTAATTTAAGGGAAAAAGCGTGATGCTCCTCTTCAGGCAGTTTCTCCAAAAATGGAGGAGAAGATTCTCTTACTAGAAGCCTTGAGAACAAAGAGCTAGTTACATGTGAATAAGGATTGGGTAGAGATCTCCCATTTCAAGCCTTTGATCCTACTATTAGGGATATTCCCCTTAAGAAGTTGACCTTCTTCCCCCTTTTGTGGATCCCTAACTCCCTCTCCTTCCCTATAAATGAATTCCCTACTTTCCTGAAATGGTTGATCAATGCTGGTTGCCATCCTTGTGCTCAATTGGGTATAAATGCTGCCATTCTGTGAAGGAGAAAGGAGTGCTTGAAGGTCTTGGCTAGGACTTGGAAACTCATCCAAAGGAGGCTTCCAACATTAGATCTTAAGTGGTTGTATGCTTCCCTTACTCTCTATTAATAATATATTATGTGTTTTATTCCCATAAATGAGTAAATCATTACTCATTTAGTGTGATACTCTCTTATCTATCATATAGTTTTCGTTAGAATGAATTATGATATGTATGCTTTTGTCACCTTTGTTTGATCTTCCTTGTAGGTATTGAATCACAATGACGTAAAGAGGATTGGACTTGGAAGTGAGAAGGTTGCGAAATGACACCAACAGGTGTTAGCATCAGAGTGAGGTAGGCCATCTATCTTACTTTGTGCTTTCTGATATAAGCTAGGAAATTTTACACATATTTGTCTGGTTTTTTGCTAGATCCTTCCTTTAGGACTAGAGCTATCACTTCTGTCTGCAGAAGGGATTTTCTGTAAAAACAAATGGAGACTCTGCTGGGGAGCCTATAGCCCTTTCGACCCTCCATTTGTTGGAAATATGATGCAGAGTATTGTCCTTGATGGCAACCCACTAAATGAAGATGAAGACATGCGACTGTTGACATGTGTTGTCCTTGATGGCAAACCACCTGATGAAGTTATTCTTGACTCGATGGACTTGGTAAATGATGTAAATCTGATGTGATATGATGATGCTAAGTGTTGTCCTTGAAAGGCAACCCACTTGATGAAGATGATGACAACTTACTTGATGAAGTTGTGCTTGAGAGAATATGTTCCTGATGAAGAAAATATGATGTATCTACAGTGTGTACAAAAGGAAATGAAGAAAGGAATTCAGAATGTGCTCAAAATATGATGAAAAGAGTATGTCTCTTTGTATACGCGGATATTCCTAGGTGAAGTCGCGTATGCACGCGGAAAAGAACGTGCCAAGTCGCGTATGGGCTAAAGCGCTCAAAAAGTGCAAAACCAAGGGTAACCACCATGGTATTGACCCATTGTATTGGGTAATGATTCGCCTAATTGACCCCGTCCAGGAATACCATCGGAAGTAATGTAGTTTTGGGCTCATGGTATTGTTTTGGCTCATGGTATTGAAAAAGGGGCCCGTGGTATTGAAAAAAAAGATAAACCTATATAAGGAGAAGAAATTCATTGTGCAAATCATGAGTGTGGGTGCAAGATGTCTGAGCTTGAATGAATACTTCTCTCTGAAGTAGATCTGAATGGAAAGGGTTACACTTGAAGATAAATCTGAATGTATGATGCACCAATGATGAAGAAGGGGATCTAGATCTGAAATGCACTTGTATTTGCTAGATCTGTTTATGGAGTGACTAGATCTGTGATGAGGCGAACATCTAGGCGAACATCTGTCTGAAGTAAAAAGGGTAAATCTGAATTGAACATCTGATCTGATGAAGTATGCAGCTCTGTAATCATTGAAGATCTATACGCTACTTCGCCGCGGCGGAAGCGCGTATACACGCGGCTTCTATGAAGTAAAAGCGCGTATGCGCAATGAAATATACACTGAGGTATACGCTGGTTTGTATGGACGAAAGCGCGTATATACGCGACATCAGTGAAGGGAAAGCGCGTATGCAAACTAGGGTTTGCTGAAGCAAGGGGTATGAAATATCTGATCTGTTCTGCTGTGTTTCTGCTATTTGATCTGTGTTGATAAGTATCTGTTGGTGATATATGTTTGTGCTTAAAAGTATGGAAAGGGTCCAGTGTGAAAATTGATGAAACGTGGTCCAAGGTGGTGCTGAGGGTTGTAGCCTTTTGATGAAACGTGGTCCATAGAGGTGCTGAGGGTTGTAGCCTTCAGTCAGGGGGTTGTAGCTCCCTTCCAGGAGAGGCTGGTAAACGAGTTAGGGGGTTGGAGCTCCCTTCCAGGAGAGGCTGGTAAACGAGCGCAGGTGGGTGCCTGCGTGCTGGTAGAGTCTGCACCAGCACATATGTTGTAAGATGTTTTCTATATAATAAAATATTGAAGGCTGAGCAACTGCAGCGGTGGTTTTCTCCCGACTTGGGTTTCCACCTAAAAATCCTGGTGTTCATGTGTGATGCTTTGTGTGTTGATTTATTCTGTTCTTACTGCACATGTTTACTGCTTATTGAATATCTGATGAACAAATGAAGGAATGATTTAAGTGAAGAATTAATGACATAACTAGATATCTGTGTATACGCTAGTTTCATAAAGGGTATCCGCGTATATACGCAAGTCTGGTTCAGGAAAGTAGCGTATGCGTTTTAGAAGCAAGAAAAAGTGAAAGTTTTGTATATGCAGTAAATACTGATTCACCCCCCCCTCTCAGTATTTTTCCCAACAATTGGTATCAGAGCAGGTCCTTCTGCAGAAGCTTGATCGCTTGAAGGAGATCCGTCGCAATGGGAAGTCAAGAAGGAATAATGTCTATAAAGCCACCCATATTCAATGGAAGCAATCTGATATTCTGGAAGGTTCGTACAAAAGCATATCTGCAAAGTCTTGGTGCAGATGTATGGGAAATCGTGGAAGAAGGTTATCAATACCCGGCAAGTATTCCTACTGATGCAGCAGAAAGAAAGAAGTATGAAACCAATGCCAAAGCAGTAAATGTTTTGCTGGGAAGCATGTTTGAATCAGAATTTGCTAAAGTGATGCAGCTACATTCAGCAAAAGAAATATGGGACAAAATCATTCTGAGCTAAGAAGGAGATACAAAGGTAAAGAATGCAAAACTCCAAACTCTTAGAATTGAATATGAAAATTTGAAGATGCATAGTGATGAAAGTGTTGCCAGTTTCTTCCTTCGTCTAGATGATGTTGTAAATCGAATGAGAAATTTGGGTGAAACCAAAACTGATACTACTCTGGTTGAAAAAGTCTTAAGATCCTTGACTCCAAAATTTGATTCTAAAGTATCCGCTATTGAAGAAAGGCAAGATCTGCAAACTCTTACTATTGTTCAATTACATGGGACTCTAACTGCTTTTGAAATGAGACAAGGAGGTCCTTCTCAAGTAAGAGAAGCTGCGTTTAAGGCTTCTACAAAAGGAAAGGAAAAGGAAGTTGTCAAAGAATCCAGCTATATTTCCGATGAAGAAGAAGCAAATTTCGTAAGAAAACTCCAACTAGGAACTGGAAGACTCAAAGGTAAGCTTCCCTTCAAATGTTTTGAGTGTGGAAAAGTTGGTCATTATGCTGCAAAATGTCCTTATAAAGGAAAAGAAGTTGTAAGAAGGAATAAGAACAGATCTAGCTCTAGGAAAAGTTACTATACTAATGAAGATAGTGATGGGTCATCTAATAGTGAGGAAGATTGTGAAGAAGATCTTAGACTTCTCATGGCCTTTGAACAAAAGGAAGAAAAGGATATGTTTATGGATGCTCTAGAGGAAAATGATTTTATTGAAGAAAATAATCAACTCAAACTTTGCTTAGAAGATTGCAAAATTCTCTTAGAAGAACAAAAGGTGATCAGAGAGACTGTTGAAAAGCAGCTTGAAGAAGCAAAGAAACATATTGAAAAGCTAGAATGTGAAGTGGTAATTCAAAGAAAAGAAGTAGAGAAAGCAAAGACCTTGAATCTTAAATTTGCTAAAGGATCCGAAACCTTAGATGAGATTATCAAGGTACAACGTTCTCCTCTTATAAAGACAGGTCTGGGATATACCGGAGAATCTTCTCAAACTTCAGCACCAAACTATCTAAAAGCAGTTACAGGTGGTTTACTACATTCAGCCACTCAGCAAGGGAATAGAGGATCTCTACAGGAAAAGAAGGACCATCTCAATTCAAGGAACACTAACAGGGATAGCTTTCAAAGACTCTACAACCAACAGGTAAACTCAAATAGAAGATTCCATGATCGCAGAAATTTCTACTTCAATGGGCAATGTTTCACTTGTCACAATTTTGGTCATAAAGCTATTCAATGTGTGGCATATAAAATCATCATGACAAGAGAAGCAAGGAAGAAAAGGTTGGATACTGAACCAAAGAAGAATACCTATAACAATTTTTCTCCTCTTCAAAGTGAAGTTGAATGTACTTACTGCAATAAATTTGGCCATGAAGAATCTGAATGCAGGAACAAGATCCAGCCTAAAGAACATGTTCCCTCAAGCTCTAAAGTGTGGAAGAAGAAAGAACCGCCGGTTGAAAATTGTGGGATAGCATTATTTGCAGAAGGTGAAGAAAATCAATGGTACATCGATAGTGGGTGCTCAAGACACATGACAGGTGACAAAAGCAAACTTCATACTTATAATGCTTTAGAAAAGGAAAAGAAAGTTACTTTTGGAAATGATACTCCTGCTGTAATTAAAGGAAAAGGGTCAGTATTTCTAAAAGAAAGGGTGAAGGCTAAAGATGTCATGTATGTGGATGGATTAAGGCATAACCTGTTAAGTGTTAGTCAAATGTGTGATCAAGGAGCAGAAGTGGTCTTCAGTTCCAAAGAATGTGTGGCTCGTGATCTTGATACAGGTAAAATCATTATAAAAGGAAAAAGAAATCCAAGCAACCTGTATGTACTAAACGGCATAGATCAATGTTACTTAAGCAAGTCTTCAGAAAATTGGCTATGGCATAGAAGGCTGGGGCATCTGAGTTTCTCTCAAATCAACAAAGCAAGCAGATTTCAAGCTGTTCGTGATCTTCCCAAGGTCAATCTTCCGGAAAGTACCATATGAAAATCTTGTCAATTTGGTAAGCAGACCAGAGTACGATTTAATGCCAAAGAAGGATCATCAAGTAAGCCTCTTGAACTCATTCATACTGATATCTGTGGACCTATGAGGAAAAGGTCATTACGTGGGGAAGAATACTATATCTTATTTATTGATGACTACTCTAGAATGTGTTGGATCGGGTTCATTAAACACAAAGATCAAGCACTTGAAAAATTTCAGAGCTTCAAAGCATTGGCAGAAAATGAATTAGATCTAAAAATCAAGTGTCTTAGATCCGATCGAGGAGGAGAATATTCATCAAATGAATTCTTTGATTTTTGTGAACAACATGGCATTAAAAGACAGTTCTATGTAGCAGGCACTCCACAACAAAATGGTGTAGCAGAAAGAATGAATAGAACAATTGTTCAAATGGCTAGAGCCATGCTTGCTGATTCTGATGTTCCTGACATGTTCTGGAGTGAAGCAGCACATACAGCAGTTAACATTCTCAATAAAGCTCATGTTCGGGTAAATAGTGACAAAACTCCATATGAACTCTCGTATGGCAATTCTCCCACTGTGAAGCATTTTAAGGTTTTTGGAAGTAAATGCTTTATCAAAAATAATGATGAAAAGCTTGGCAAGTTTGAACCTAGATCAGATGAAGGGATATTTCTTGGTTACTCATCATCAAGCAAAGCTTTCACATGTTACAATAAAAGGCTTCGAAAGGTTGTTGAATGTATTGATGTTGTTATTGATGAGTCTTCTGCAGCTCCTAAAGAAGATAAACAAACAGCAAATGAAGATGATAGCGACATATGGCCTTCTACATCAGATAGCAATGATGTAGACAGTGGATCCAATTAAGAACCTGAAGATGATCTGTCTGAAAAAGCTCCATCCAGATATGTTCAAAAGAATCATCCTGAATCTCAAATTTTGGGTGACAAGGAATCTGGTGTACGAACAAGGAGAACTCTTATGGGATCTTCTAATCATTTGGCACTTCTATCCACAATTGAACCACACAATGTCAATGAAGCTAGCAAATATGAATGTTGGAGGCAAGCCATGGATGAAGAACTTGTTCAAATTGAGAAGAATGACACTTGGGATTTGGTTCCAAGACCTCATGATCAAAATGTCATTGGAACTAAATGGATTTTCAAGAACAAGTTAAATGAGAATGGGGATGTTGTAAGAAACAAAGCTAGACTGGTTTGCAAAGGGTATACTCAACAAGAAGGTATAGACTTTGAAGAAACTTTTGCTCCTGTAGCTAGACTTGAAGCCATAAGAATGTTTCTTGCTTTCTCAAGTTATCAACAAATCAAAGTTTATCAAATGGATGTTAAATCTGCTTTTCTTAATGGTGATCTAGAAGAAGAAGTATATATAGAACAACCGGAAGGATTCATTTTGGGAAATGATGCAAATCTTGTTTGTAGACTTAAAAAGGCTCTGTAGGGACTCAAACAAGCTCCAAGGGCTTGGTATTATCGTCTTGACAAATATCTTCATCAACAAGGATTTTCAAAGGGGTCCGCTGATAGCAACTTATACACAAAATTTGAAAATGATAAACTATTGATTGTAGTTGTATATGTTGATGATATCATTTTTGGGAGTAACGAAGAATCTATGAGTCAAAAATTTGCTTCTGTCATGCAGCAAGAATTTGAAATGTCTTTACTTGGGGAACTAACCTTCTTTCTTGGCTTACAAGTGCATCAATCTACAGATGGTATATTTCTATCACAAACAAAATATCTTAAGCAAATTCTGAAGAAGTATGGCATGGAAGAATGCAAACCTGTAAGTACTCCAATGATAACCGGATGCAGTCTCAGTTCTAATGATGATTCTCCCACAGTGAATCAACCAGAATACAGATCGATGATAGGAAGTCTGCTTTACCTCACTGGGACTAGACCAGACATTATGCATGCAGTTGGGATTGTAGGAAGATTCCAAGCTAATCCAAAAGAGTCTCACCTTCAGGCTGTCAAAAGAATTTTCAAATACTTACAAGGAACTCAAGATTTTGGTCTATGGTATCCGAAGAATGCTAATCTTACTCTTCATGCTTATACTGATGCAGATTGGGCTGGAAGTGTTTATGATCGGAAAAGCACTAGTGGTGGTGCATTCTATATGGGACCTCGGTTAGTATCTTGGTTCAGCAAGAAACAAAATTCTATTACCTTATCAACAGCTGAAGCAAAGTATGTAGCTGCCGCATCTTGTTGCACTCAACTCCTATGGATGATGCAAACCTTGCAAGATTTTCAAATCAAATGTGCAACTCCTATCTCCATTATGTGTGATAATACAAGTGCCATCAGTATCTCAAAGAATCCTGTTATGCATTCGAAGACCAAGCACATTCCTATCAAGTATCATTTCTTACGTGAACAAGTGCTTGAACAAACGGTGAAGTTGGAGTATGTTCCCTCAAAAGAACAAGTTGCTGATATCTTTACCAAACCTCTGCCCAGGGAAGCGTTCGAGTATCTAAGACAGAAGCTGGGGGTGTTCTCTGCCAGTCAAAAGAACAAATCTGCATAAATTTTAGAAGATGCCTTGGGATACGCGGGTTTCCTGAAACATAGTCGCGTATGTACGCGAGTTTCTGCACATAAAACCGCGTATGTCTGATTTCTGACAATTTTTGCTTGGAGTCAGCTCTCTTCAGCACAGCTGCAGTGCTGTTTGGTATCTCTGATACTGTTTGGTATTTCTGGTGGTGTTCCAGTTCTCATAATTCTGTTTCTAATGTTTTGATGAAGATGCCTTGATGATTTGTTGGTGAAAGTGTTCAGGATGCACAAACTAAGGGGGAGCCTTAGTCATATGGAAAGGATGCTTGGATGCATAGATTCAGGGGGAGCATTAGCATTGCTGAGTATAATGCATTGTTGGCATTATGATGTTTCTGTTATATGATCTCTCTTGAGGTCTTCTTGGTATTGGTCATGAAAAGTCATATTTGTATTTTTGATGGAACGGTCATGTTGAGACCCATGATGTAAAATCTGTAATATTCAGTCATGTATGAACTTGTCAAAATTGTAAACCCACATGGTTGGGTAGCTGAGTCAATTTTTGTAAACCCACTTGGTTGGGCAGCTGAATTGAAATGTGTAAACCCACTTGGTTGGGTACTTGAGTCTCATATGTAAATCCACTTGGTTGGATATTTGATGTAAGTATGAGTCTTTGGTGATAGGAAGAGTCATGTACGTTATTGAAAAATATGTTTGAAGATTCAGCATGAACTCAGGGGAAGCTTGGCCACTTCAGCACATATCAGATCTGCAGAATGTTTCTTCCACATGAGGAGAAAAGGGGGAGAATGTTGGTTTGTGATCCGCCCTTTGCCCTTGATGTCAAAGGGGGAGAGTGACATGGTGTTTGAATAAAGAGAAGATAATGATGTGACATATTTGGGAGAGTGACATGGTATCTATCTGTTGTGGTAACCAAACACCATCATGGTTGCCATCAAGTCCAAAGGGGGAGATTGTTGGAAATATGATGCAGAGTGTTGTCCTTGATGGCAACCCACTAAATGAAGATGAAGACATGCGATTGTTGACATGTGTTGTCCTTGATGGCAAACCACCTGATGAAGTTATTCTTGACTTGATGGACTTGGTAAATGATGTAAATCTGATGTGATATGATGATGCTAAGTGTTGTCCTTGAAAGGCAACCCACTTGATGAAGATGATGACAACTTACTTGATGAAGTTGTGCTTGAGAGAATATGTTCCTGATGAAGAAAATATAATGTATCTACAGTGTGTACAAAAGGCAATGAAGAAAGGAATTCAGAATGTGCTCAAAATATGGTGAAAAGAGTATGTCTCTTTGTATACGCGGTTTTTCTTAGTGGAAGTAGCGTATGCACGCGGAAAGGAACGTTCCAAGTCGCGTATGGGCAAAAGCGCTCAAAAGGTGCAAAACCAAGGGTAACCACCATGGTATTGACCCATTGTATTGGGTAATGATCCGCCTAATTGACCCCGTCCAGGTAGTTTTGGGCTCATGGTATTGCTTTGGCCCATGGTATTGAAAAAGGGGCTCATGGTATTGAAAAAGGATAAACCTATATAAGGAGAAGAAATTCATTGTGCAAATCATGGGTGTGGTGTGCAAGATGTCTGAGCTTGAATGAATACTTCTCTCTGAAGTAGATCTGAATGGAAAGGGTTACACTTGAATGATAAATCTGAATGTATGATGCACCAATGATGAAGAAGGGGATCTAGATCTGAATTGCACTTGTATTTGCTAGATGCAACCAATAAGGCCTAGATGCAGCGATGGGCGGAGCATCTAGGCGAACATCGTTTGAAGTGAGGGTAAATCTGAATTGAACATCTGATCTGATGAAGTATGCAGCTCTGTAATCATTGAAGATCTATACGCTACTTCGTCGCGGAGGAAGCGCGTATATACGCGGCTTCAGCGAAGAGAAAGAGCGTATGCGCAATAAAATATACACTAAGGTATACACTGGTTTGTGTGGACGGAAACGCGTATATACGCGACATCAGTGAAGTGAAAGCGCGTATGCAAACTAGGGTTTGCTGAAGCAAAGGGTATGAAATATACGATGCGATTACTGTTGTGTTTAACTGTCTGATACGTATTAATATGTACGGTAGTGATATATGTTTGTGCTTAAAAATATGGAAAGGGTTCGATAAATTGTGGCCTGCAAGTTGTGTTCTATTGAAGTGGTTGGATCCAGTGTGAAAATTGATGAAACGTGGTCCATAGAGGTGCTGAGGGTTGTAGCCTTCAGTCAGGGGGTCGTAGCTCCCTTCCAGGTGAGGCTGGTAAACGAGATCAGGGGGTCGTAGCTCCCTTCCAGGAGAGGCTGGTAAACGAGCGCAGGTGGGTGCCTGCGTGCTGGTAGGAGTCTGCACCAGCACATATTTTGTAAGATGTTTTCTCTATAATAAAATATTGAAGGCTGAGCAACTGCAGCGGTGGTTTTCTCCCGACTTGGGTTTCCACCTAAAAATCCTGGTGTTCATGTGTGATGCTTTGTGTGTTGATTTATTCTGTTCTTATTGTACATGTTTACTGCTTATTGAATATCTGATGAATAAATGAAGGAATGATTTAAGTGAAGAATTAATGACATAACTAGATATCTGTGTATACGCGAGTTTCTTAAAGGGTATCCGCGTATATACGCAAGTCTGGTTCAGGAAAGTAGCGTATGCGTTTTAGAAGCAAGAAAAAGTGAAAGTTTTGTATATGCAGTAAATACTGATTCACCCCCCCCTCTCAGTATTTTTCCCAACACCATTTGCATTTGGTATTTTTGCTGATTTTGGTCAACCTTTCAATGATCCTCCATTTTTATTGCTTTTGAGTTTGTACTCTGAGTACTCTGAGTAGTCTATGTTTTATGGTATCAGGTCTAGGTTTTTTTCTCAAACTTTGCTTATTTTTCCTGAGCCTTTCTCGCTCAGTGCATGTTTTTAGAGAGACAGTCACGCTGATAGCACTGCTTTTTCTAACTACAGTGACATTGAAGACCTTGTCTTCCACTGTCTGCCTACGCTGGTCCAATTTCTCGTCCATCACATATTTTGCTATGTACGATAGTGCTAATGACCCTGTCAACACAGATTTCTCTAAATAAAGTAGCACTAGTCCTTAAATTTGAGATGTTTTAGGGTTTTTACAAAAAGGACTAGTGTGTCGTGATCTCTGAAGTCATCCTCTTGCTCTATGTGCATCAAATTTTGTCTGTTTGATGTTAGTTTCTTTGTGGTGTACAAAATTCCATGCCATACTTGAAGTAGTGAAAGTGAAATTTTGGTTGAATATTTGGTTCTTTGAGTCAATTAAAATTATTGTTTGTTGCTTGTATGTTTGGAAGGAATACGAATTCGCTGTTGATTGAGCATATTAGTTATTTTGAGAGAATAAAATAAATTGATTTTGAATTCATTTAGTTTCATCTCAAATTTTACTTTTCGTAAAGTACATTAGCTCACATTGTATTGAAAATTCGGGTTGAGATTTATCATTGAAGATAGATTTAGTGATTGAAAACTGAAAGGTGCATTGAGTGCATTCTCATTCATAGAAAATAAAAGGAAATTGTGCATATATTTCATTTACATATCTTTCAAGGGAATCGTGCATAGATTACATTGTATGGTTTGGCATCTTTTAATGCTTTGAACATAATTGGGATAGTGAAAGAGGCAGATCTAGTTAGTAAGTTCTTGTTTGTTTCATCTTTGTTTGATAGCATCAATGCTTGAATTTCTACCTTATACTAGATAACCTTTATCGAAATTAAAAGGGTACTTTCCTCATATTAGTTGCATTATAGATATGTTCAGGTGACATTGATTTTAAGCCCTTGAAATTGAAATGTAAATCAAGATCAACTTAAAATTTACCTAAATTAACCTAAGGATAATTTGGAACTTAACGCAAAAATTTAGAGGTCTAGGCTAGAGATGTGTTCTGTCGTCGTTAAGTGTAGGAGTTGTCGTTATTTTCCAGCATTGTATCCCGGGGGTGATATCCCGTTCCACGTATGGAAGTGTATAGGACCATTCTCCAGTAATTTCAGGTATATCGGAGGCGATTCACACATGGTGATTATATGAGAACACTCTCATCGAATGGTTATACATTAGACAACACTACTACATAATACACTCCTACATACGGTTGTGTATATTTTGGAAGTCCCCACTATTGTTATCCATCCATAGGTAATCGAGTCGGCTGCCTTGTAAACCGTGATACACTAAACACAACATTTGGGGAGATTAGCTGCAATACGTTAAGTCCTTGGTTTTCCAAGTTGTATATCGCAGTTCATGGTTGCTTGGTAATACTTTATGCCCATATTACCCCTTTTGGTTTATTTGTTGTTAATTTCTAAAATTTATTGTGCACGAAATAACATCCTTTCTATGGAAAAACTCCTTTGTGGATATTAGGTTGAGACTAATGGAAACAGTTCCTGAGTTTACCAATCAAGGAATCACCTCAGATGGAAATCCTGGTCCTTTTCCTTCTTTTGGAAATATTGGTGCTCCCTATATGGCAACATTGTCCCTTCCTAGATTTACCATTGGTTTGTCGGTTTTGATTATTTTTGACCACCATGGTTTTTAATGTCCAAGTTGATTCTCAACCAAGTTCATCTCCCCCTGAATAACATCAACCTCATGTTGATCCTAAAGGGTACCCCTCACCTTCTTCGCCTGTTTCTTCACCTCGCTCATCCTCGTCGCCCGATGAAATTCTAGATTCTAGTTACCAGGAAGCTAAGAATAAGAAGAAGAGGACAAAGATGAAGAAGAAAAATAAGAAATGGGGCAACCATTGTTATCAATGCAACTGATGTTGAAAAACATTCCAATGGGCCCCAAAAAGTCAAATTCCCTTGAAAGTTATGCAAGGGTGATCACCTTCTTAGATATTGTCTTAGTATTCCCAAGGTATTAGAAGTGTGGTCCACCGGCTCACATAAGCCTTTGTCATCGGCCTCTGGAGATCATGCTGGTTATAAAACCTCAACTAGTGATAATAAGGTCCATGGGAAAAAGGGAAAAGTCAAATTTCCCTGTAATTTATGTGAAGGGAATCATTCAATTCACCTTTGTCCTTATATGGATGAAGCTTTCAGAGTTTTGGAAAACCTTACTACTTCTCAGCCCTGCCTTCCTGTTGGTTACCAGAAGCTTTCCCCTAATCCTCCACTAGTTGACCAAGTGATTGATCAAAATTCATATTTGGTCAATCCAAATCTCTCCGAAAGTGAATCCCATGAGTCTGTTCTTGACCAACCATTGATTGAGAAAATGGTTGACTTGATTTCACCTTCAATTGATCGTGCTTTTCCTGAAGAGAGTGAACCTCATACCACTTAGGTTCTTTTTATTTCTTCAGATTCCCATGAATTGGAGGGAAATCCTCACATTACCATGGTACATGAGGGTGACCATCCTATTCCCATAACACAAGGGGGAAGTTCTCCCATTCTCATGACACCCCCTCCAATTAGTATAGTTGCTTCTTTTGATTGGAGTCAACTGGCAGGATATTGTCTTCCTTCTTATGTGCCCTTTGAGATCACAGTGCAAACTTGTTATGTGGTTGTACCTAGCACCATAATAGATGAATGTACATATGTTAGTATTCTATCTTCAACTGCTTGGAAGGTGTTAGGTTCTCCATAGCTTATCCTTGTTACCTAGAATATGTTGGCTTTTAACAGAGGAATCGGTCAACCATTAGGGATCCTTCCGAAGTTTCCTATTAATTTGGGAGGAAAGATTGTCTATATAGATGAGATGGTTTTCCAAGGCCCTCTAAATTTTAAATTACTCCTTGGGTGTGAATATACTTATGTCCGAGGATCTCTTGTCTCTTCTCTCTTTCATGTGATGTGTTTCCCACATGAAGGAAGAATCGTGACCATTAATTAGATTTCATTCATTGGTCCTAATTTGAATCCCAATCGACCAACATAACTAAATGGTCCTTATATGAAAGTGGTATCTTCCCCACCATAGGTTAATTTTTTGGCAACCTGTTCAATGCCCGCATCTACTGATGAGCTAGTCAGTGATATAGTGCATCATGTAATGGGGGCATTGGACCTTGATTTCCAGAGTGTTTTTCTCCTGTCCGATGAGAGCCTATTGGAAGCCATGACATCTTATGGGACATGAAAAAGGTGTGAGAGCATAGTTCCTTATCTTGTGTCAAGCTCCTTAAAAAATGAAATAAGGTGTCAGAGCAAAGTTCCTTCTCTTGTGTCAAGCTCGTTAAAAAAGGAATTAAGGTTCTTCGAAGCAAAGTTCCTTTTCTTGTGTTAAGGTCATTAAAAAATGAATCAAGGTTCTTCGGAGCAGAGTTCCTTGTCTTGTGTCAAGCTCATTTAAAAAATGAAACAAGGTCTCCTTGATCCAAGTGGATATTGGTGGCCACCCACCTATTCCACCTAGTCAGTTTCATCAGTTTCTTATTTACTATTTTTTGCAGTTTTTAAGGTCTTAAAATTTTGGAGCTATTTTGAGGCCCTAAACAGCATATTCCTAGGAGAGATATTTCCAACAAGGTATCATACGTGCCAAATGGAGATACTATGAGTAAGTTACGACCCCGGGAAGTTGGATGCCCAACTAACCCCAACGGGGCCCATAAACTCTTGGTGTTACATCTCCTCGGGTTAAGGGTTTGGTTGTTTAGGGTTTTATATTATTGTTAAATAATAAAAAGGCCCTTGAGCCTCATTGTAACACAATTCAGAGGCTCTTCATATCGACCACAACACACCTAATATCATATACCATTGGGTGGCTTCACCAAGGAAGAGATCTCTGCATCAGCCAACAATGTTGCCTTCCGTACAACATCAAGCCCTTCACAGATGAGGTACTGTGTGATGTTGCTCCTCTTGACATGTCTGATATATTATTGGGCCAACATTACTTGTGGAAGCGACATGCTGTGTATGAGTCTAGGCCTCGTTCTATTATTATTACTTTGGGAAATAACTTGTACAGGATATCGGAGGTAGTACCACCTCCTGCCATCTCATTTATTACTGCAAAGCAATGTAGTAAGATTATTTCCCAAACCAAGATTTTTTTTTTCATTACAATTTTCCCATAGGGAAAGAAGAAGATTATGTCCACAACTTCCAAATAGGGCTCCCCTACAGAACAACAACAAAAGGAAAAAGTTGTGGAGGAATACAAGGACATTTTCTCCACACCCACAGAGGTTCCTCTACTCTGTCAGCTCAAACACTCCATTGATCTGACCCAGGTGCGCCGCTTCCTGATGTTGTCATTCCTCATGCGACCACATAGACAAAATCCACATGTGTACTGTCTGACATCCGCTAGTAGTTCCACAACATTTTGGAGAAATCCAATGCCAAGTACAAGCAGCGCTAGGATCAACAACAAGTGCCACAAAAGTTCTAGGTGGGCGACACATTTTGGTTACATTTGAAAAATTATCGCCTCTCTAGACCCCACCGCAAGCTACGCCCACTTCAAAGCATGCTAATTCCTTCACCGAGTTATTAAAGTAGGCCAACACCTTCACCAGGGAAAGTCGTTCACCAAGGACCACGTTAAACCGAAATTTCCCTATCTCATGGAGGCTTTGCATGCAATGGGGACCATTGCTTCCTAAGGGGGGAAGAATGATCTAGGTGGATATTGGTGTCCACTCGCCTATTCTACCTAGTTAGTTTCATCAGTTTTTCTATTTACTATTTTTAGTAGTTTTTTAGGTCCTAAACTTATGGATCTGTTTTGAGTCCCTAAATGGCATAGTCCTCAGAGATATATTTCCAACGAGGTATCATACATGCAAAACAAATATACTATGACTAAGTTACAACCTCGGGAATTTGGCTGCCCAACTAACCCCAACGGGGCCCATAAAATCTTGGTGTTACATCTCTTCGGGTTAGGGTTTTGGTTGTTTAGGGTTTTCTATTATTGTTCAATATGAAAAATTCCTTTGAGCCTCATTGTAACACAATTCAGAGGCATGTGGCTACCACATATCTTCTTAGAGATAAGCTACCATCGGCCTAGCTACTTTATGTCCATTCTATCTTAATATTCAATAAACTTCATGCAAGTGCCACGGTCTCCACATATCATATTATAGAGTGAAAAATATCTCATTTGAAATTATTTTATTATCTCAAATGGGTTTTTTATGGAATTTTATTTTGTTTCCCGGTTTGATAGATATGAGCAATTGAAGTTACACCTATCTAGAACATTGCACCGCAACGCATCCTATGAGTTTGTGGAATCATTTTCTCACCCCATAGGTCATAAAATTTCAAGTGTCTTACAACACTAGAAATATATATTCAATACCTCAAATGGGTCTTTGACAGAATTTGATTTCATCACCTATAACAGAAGTTATCAGCAAAGTTGCAACAAGAGGTCCATTTCAACCAAGATCCATATCACTCCGAGAGCAGAGCTCATTTTCTTGTGTCAAGATCGTTAAAAAATGTAACAAAGTGTCACGAGGATAGTTATTTTACTATTTCAACCTCATTAAAACATGAAATGGGTTCGCATGGGGATAGTTCTTTTACTGTGTCAACCTCATTAAAAAATGAAATAGGTTCCTATGAGCATAGTTCTTTTACTGTGTTTTTACTTTGTCAAGCTCATTAAAAAATGAAACAAATCCCCTTTCAATTCGATTCTTTGATTATATCTCGTAAATTCCTAGTCGCTTCTTTCATTTGATCTCATAAATGAACCTTCATTCCATCCCCCTGTTAGTAACCAGTAGTCTACTTAGGCGAATGACATGAAGCTTGGGGGGCATGTACATCGAATTGAGTCATTATGCTAGGGGCATGCAAACTTATCTCAAGCATAGTTTGTCTTTGTTTCAAGCTTGTGTAAAATTGAAACCACTTTCAAGCACAGTTTCTCTGTTTCAAGCTTGTGTAAAAATGAAACCATCTTCAAGGGTTCTCAAGCATAGTTTCCCATGTTTCAAGCTTGGGTAAAAAATGGAACGATTCCTATACGCCTCTCATGATTGCCCTTTTATCTGCCTCTTCTGCCATATGAGCCTTGTTTTTCTCATTCCATCGTCACCATCTGCTTGGCCAATCATATGCTCTCACTTGGTTGTTTTACCCTTGCCCAGGGAACCGCTGCGATAAGTGGTCTTGTTAGCCAACCTCTTGACCTCTACATGTTTTTATAAGTTCTATCATGACCATAACAAGTTGTTATCTTTTATACCACTCATTCCTCCAGGAGGAGTCATCTTTCAGCTCTTTTTTGACTCTCGAAAAATGAAAATATTTCCGAGCACTTGTCATTTCGAGCTTGTTAAAGTGAATGAATTGACGTCTACTCAGTGCAAGTTTAACCCTTTTTCAGAATGAGATAGAATAATTACTAAAAAGTAATATCTTAGTCAAACATGAATAAGAGGTTCTCTCAGATATTTTTTTCTACCTTTTCGGATTCGAGGTACTATTTACAAAAAGGGACCTTTAGAGTTTTCTTGTCCGCCTCTTTTTCAAACTCCCTAAACATGAAAAATATGTCGAGTTACACCTCCACCGGACTCGTAAAACTTAAACGACGCAAGAATTTTCACCATGACGAGATCGAGCTACTCCTTCCTAGGGCTCGTTAAAATTACTAGGATGGATTCATCCCTAGGGTGAACTTATACGACAAGCATATGGTATCCTCTTCAAGTTTGTGAACAAAAATAAAGAGGTACTCACTAGAAATAGTGGGGAAAAATGGAAGTAAACATGTCTTGTATTATCTATTGAAGGAAAAATGTCGCTCTTGAACATGACACTCATATGCATCTCATGCTGGGTTTAGGCTATACTCACTTCATCACTTGCCTTCTTGGGTTTGGGAAATCCATTTGTCTCTCATTCGATCATATGTTATCATCGCCATGACCAATTATCCCATTTGAGTCAAATGCCGTCGAACTCCGGATTCATGTCGCCAATATGTTCAAGAGAAGTCCAGTATGCAAATTCAAACCTCTTGTGCCTCATTTTACCTTCTCTGCCATAATCCTGATTCAATCTCATCAAATTTTCAAAAACCATTTGTTTTGTGTCGATGATGTGGTAAACATTATGGCCCTCCTTCGACGGATCACTTCCTGCCGAATACATCTCATTATCTAGGAAGATGATCTAGAAACTCCCTTTCAGTACCTTGGATCTTGCATGTCTCAATAGAAGGTTCTTCACATTCGACGATAGGTTCACATCATTAGCCTTCGATCGAATGATTCTACGAGTGTTCAACTTCAGCTTCATTGTTCACACTCATAGATTGTGTTGTTGTACCTTGAGAGCCATTGTCATCATTCGTGGTTTCTGTCATGCCTATGAATGGTTTACATCATCGACCCGTAATCAGGTGGTTTTTACCATAATATACTTCAATACATTTATTCACACGGTTAGATACATACTTTGGAAGGGTCGAGACAAAGATGAAGACCATGGGTTTCATCTGATAAATCCAGGCTGCGTGGAGTTATTTAGTATTCATGATTGTACACGTGATCCCTTCTATGGGATGGTTACGTCCATGTCGTGGATCCATACACATGATATTTTCTAGTCAGATGGGTGCGTCCATGCCGTGGGTTCATGTATTGTTAGATGCCTATTCAGAGATGTATTATTAACGTACTTACATCAAAGATTTCATTTGTATGTACTATGTTTTATTTCCAGGTCTCCTGACGATGGTTTCCTAAGTCCTTTCCTTGACTTGTAAAGCATTTCAAGCATCATTTCCTGTTCTATATTCATGCTTTAGGGGGCATATGTTATACAATATTTTGTCGCACTCCCTGTCTCATGTCCTGAGCTGTCAAAATTTTCCCCAAAATTTCGCAAAATGACAAAAGCTATTATTTTGTTCACCATGAAAACATGATCAGAGAATCCCTTAAGTACAAAAGAAGAAAAGTCTTGAAGCAATTTTGGAAAGGCTTGCCGAAAACCCTATTTGCAGGCCCAACACAGTCCTCATGAATTATTCCTCACGCTTTTCACCTTCACCATTATGTGTGTCTAGCATTGCTAGCACAAGAATTTAAGTGAAAAAGTGCACTGCTCCTCTTCAGACAGTTTCTCCAAAAATGGAGGATAATATTCTCTTACTAAAAGCCTTGAGAATGGAGTGTTGGTTCCAGGTGAATAAGGATTGGGTATAGATATCCCATTTCAAGCCTTTTATCATACTATTGGGGATCTTACCCTTAATATGTGGACCTTCTTCCCCCTTTTGTGGATCCCTAACTCCCTCTCCTTCCCTATAAATGAATTCCCTACTTTCCTCAAATGGTTGATCAATGTTGGTTGCCATCCTTGTGCTCAGTTGTGCCTAAATGTTACCATTCTATGAAGGAGAAAGGAGTGCTTGAAGGTCTTGGCTCGGACTTGGAAACTCATCCAAAGGAGGCTTTAAACATCAGAGCTTAAGTGGTTGTATGCTTCCCTTACTTTTTATCAATAATAAAATCTGTGTTTGCTTCCAATAAATGTGTAAATAATTACTCATTTAGTGTGATACTCTCTGATATGTCATATAGTTTATGTTAGAATGAATTATGCTATCTATGATTTTGTCACCTCTATTTGATCTACCTTGCAGGTATTCATCTGCAACAACGTATAGAGGATTGAACTTGGAAGTGAGAAGGTCGTGAAATGACACCAACGAGCGTTGGCATGAGAGTGATGTAAGCCATCTATCTTACTTTGTACTTTTTGATATAAGCTAGGAAAGTTTACACATATTTTTCTGGTTTGTTGCTAGATCCTTCCTTTAGTACTAGAGAGATCACTTCCGTCCGTAGAAGGGATTTTCTGTACACAATTTTTATATGTGGTGACTCCAGTCTAAACTACTGTGGTATGATATAACTGTGGTCTGGGGCTGGGGGTTAACTCCGCGCCCCAACCCCCAACTACATAACCATTAGTATTTAAATCAAAACCAATGACTATAGTTTAATGAGTAACACCTTAGGCGAGCTGGTGGGAGGCTTTGCTGCCTGTCTGTTGGTCGTGTGTTTGAATCCTGTGGAGGCAGTTCAACTTCCCACCAAAATTTTACAAGGCCATTAGGAGGCCATGCGGCTTCCAGGGATTGTCCCACACGACTCTTCCTAATTGGTCCACACAACCAAACTTTGAACCAATAGAATTACACCAATTCGAATTAGTCAACAAGTGCCAGTTGCCATCATATAATTGGTCCATAGGAGGTACAATAATCTTGTACAATCATTTCCCAGTCAGCGTATGAACTGCTAACTGGGAATCCATGCAACCAAATTATTAAAATTTTAGCTATTTTCCACATTGATCACAACATGGTATTAGGAGCATATGATCACAGTTTTGAGTGAAATGATTTGAGTTGGATTTAGGGTGACTTTGTATTCATTTTGGTGTTGGTTTCCTTGTTTAGAGCACTTTGAACTTTGAGAATTTTATTGATCCATTGGATCAAGGATCCACCACCCCTTTAAAAATTTAGCTAGCCACCACCAACAAGGAGCTATCACCCCTTTAATAAATTTAGCTAGACACCACTAGCAAGGAGCCACTACCCATATCTTGGCAACTCATCACTTGCTGGAGGCCATAACCTCCTCAATATCTCTAGGGCATTTTTTCAAAATATTTCAAACTGGACCCTGTTATCACTCTATAATTTCCGAAGGTTGAAAAAGAAATAAAAAAGGTAACCAAAAAACCACTTTGGAGTTTAGGATCTAGCCCTAATGAACTCAGAGAGGGATCTCTCTAAGTTTAGGAGGGCTAGATCCTAAACTCCAAAATGGCTTTGTGGTTACCTTTGTGATTTATTTTTCAAACTTTGGAAATTACAAAGTGATAACATAGTGGCGACCATACTGGGGAAGATGTTTCATGTTCCTCAGAAAAGTGTATCAAGTTCCAGATCTGATTACTGATGGTGGACAGTGATTAGACACAAGAAGGCTGAATCATTCACATGGCAAATCCATATTTCAAGTATCCAGAGCTTCAAAGTTTTCATGGTGACTCCACTGTCAAAGAATCTAGAATTGTAGATCACTTATGATGACATTATATTGTTGATTGTTTTCAAAATGAGTTCAAGAATACAACGTAGGTATGCTCCAATGGATAGATCAAGAATTCAAGGTTTTGCAAATCCCATGCCCATCATCGATTGGTTAAATTATCTTCCATTGTTTAAAGATAAAAAATGAGATGATGCTGATGTACATTTATTGAGGTTTCATATGCACATCCGTAAGCTTAAAGTCAAATGTCATGAATATTGTCCTATGAAAATGTTTATGGCAACTTTGGAGGAAAATACTAGGTCTTGGTATGAAAATTTACCAGTTGCTAGTATATGTTATTTAAAGAATTTCATACTGTATTTTATGATAAATGCAAAGAAGATTATCCATATTTGTTGTTGGTTCAAAACTGCTGTGATAATTTTGAAAGTTTTGTTCAATATCTGGAAGATTACTATGATGATGATAAATTCACAAGCAATGAAATACTAGAGGCTTTAGATGAAAATCATTTTCAACATAATGAACAAAAAGTAGAATCCTTGCTTGAATCGTCTCCCCCTTAGGAAGAAAGAGATGATGTATGCTATCCAGATGTTCATGAAGATTCCCCACAGGAAAAAATTCTTGCAGATCAACTAGAGGTTAAGAAAAAAATTCAACTTCTTGAACCTGATCAAGTAGAGGACAACAGTGAAAATCAACAAGTTATTTCAGATCCCCCGGATGAACACATCAATGCTGTGGTTGTCTCAATTGCAAAAGATCAAATTGAAGAACAAATTCCTCTTTCTAATCGGCAAGTAAAGGTAATTTAACATATTATTGAACATTCATTTGTTGATTTACAATAGTCTTGTGATCCGAAAGAAGAACCAGCAGAGCTTAATTGCCTTGATCCACAAGAACATTTTCAACAACCAGTGTTTCCTTCAGTGATTAAAGACCAATCAGATTTTCATGATGAAGATCACGTCTCAAATTCTCTTTCATGTTATATCTTATCTCAATTTACAACCCTTTAAGAAAATCATAAAATTTCTCAATCATTAATTTCTTCCTTGGATGTTAATGAGGTACGACAACATATTATTACAAGTCATGTTCCTTCACTCGAAATTAATGAGATTTTGCAGCTCCCTTGCAAGCTTCTGTGTCACCAAGAGAATGATAAGGGTAATCAAACACCTCTTTCTTCAGTTCATTCATTCTCTAACTCAATCATTAAAAGAGAAAAGACTTTCTAAGATCCTTTTAAAGAACAACATGAAGTATATGCTGAATTAAATTAAGAGTCCTTTTCAGACTTCCTTGTTGCACATGATATTGCTGTTATATTTGATGAGATTCAGGAGCATTCAAAGCACTTAACTACAATGGATAATAAGAAGGAAAAATAGTTTGCTCCCATTATGTTTGAAGAAAATTATGTTCAACACATAAACAAAACAACAGTTTGGAATGAGGTTTTTTTTCCTGTTTTATATCATCCAAAGGATCTTATGTTGCATGTTTTCCATGATTCTTTGGTTAGTTTATTGTAGTCATCGGTGAAGGGAGAATTTTCCAGGTTCATCAATACATGTATTGGATCTAGTGGAAAAGTTGAGTTTCCTTTTTTTGAATTTATTTTTCTTGCTATAGAAGCGGAATGCAAACTTCAGTTAAGTATCCATTTGGTTGACTGGTTGCATTGGATGTTTGTTATTACTTGACATGAAAGTCATTTTATTAGATTAAAGTAAGGAGAAGTGTGCAAATAAGGTACCATGAGCATCTTTTTCAAGCATTCTTTTCAGTTTCATTTCACAATACAACTTTCACTTCAGTTTATATTTCATATTTCAGTGTGCGGAATGGTTTTGATTTCAGTTTGAAGACTTTCAGTCACAAAGGTTTTTATGACAAAGTAGGTTGCAGATTTGAGATCAGCCCAATGCATTAGGGTACTAGTCTACGGTTTTCTTGGCACCTTAATAAGAGGATGCCATCCCCATCGGAGCCTATGTTAGGGTCCTATAATTTTTATAGGGTCACTTGATTATAGCTGATGATTATTATATTTGAGATGTTGTAAATAATATTTCATCCTGCAAATTATTTCCAAGAAGGGGAAAAGTATGAAATTTAGGGAGATTATTACATAACAATATTGGGATTAGATCATGTTGTAGGTGTTCCCATCAATAAGTGCTTAGAAGTAGCTTTCCAATGGTTTATCTGGTGCTTCAAACCGACTTCTAGATCACAATATCGAGAAAGTTGAAGTCCGCTTCTGAGAACATCAGAACAAAGAAGGCCTAAGTGAGAAATTATTGATTTTGAATTATTAAAATTAATTCAAAAATAATAAATAAATACAAACTCTAAAGCATTAGAAACATATTTATCATGCGTCAGCCAAAGTCATAAATCGAAAAGTCAAACCCTATGGCCCACCCTGCACTAAATGTTAAAATCCCTTGTTTTCCCATGCCCTGAGATATATGTGAATTAAAATCCATGGTTATAAATATAAGCAATATTTGTGGTTCAATATAACAGAGAATGAGAACGACATAAGAATTGTAGCGTGTTATTTTGCGTCTCAAGTATCAAAAACTTACAAAAATAAGGGACTGGAGAACAAAGATCCGTATGCAGCTTTACGGCAAGATATTGCCACATATTATCAATAGGGAGAAGTTCTTTTAGTGGAAGATTTCAATGGTAGAACAAAATATCAACAAGCTAGTATTATTTGTTGCAAAGAGGATCAAAATCCTATCTGGCTCATTGAAGAGGAGAATTCTCGATGGGTGAGATGTTTAGAAGATGACAAAGTTAGTAATCATTTTGGAGAGGAGTTTCTTATGTTGTGTGGTGCTTTCAACTTAATTATCTACAATGGTCCAGAGAGATGGAAAAAGTCTGGGAACTTCACTTGCAACACATACAATGGGGCAAGTGTAGTTGGCTATGTTATTGGTTCATAAAGCCTAATAGAAATAATAGATGAAGTTAATATTGGAGAGCATATTTGGGACTTCAAATCAGATCATAACCCAATTTATATAAAGTTATCTTGGTTAGAAGAAAGACATAATAGGAGGAAAACCCAATGTTCTCAACAATCAAAATCAAGGGGAAAAATAATTCTAACACAAGAAAATTGCACTATGTTCAAAACAATGTTGAGGAGATCAATTTAGAAGGAGAAAATTGGTCCCCAAAGCCTCAACAACCATGAGTTAACAAATATAATCCAGGGTGCACTTAAGAAGTGAAAAAGAGCAAAAAATAGGAAATCAGAATCAAATTTTTTTCCTATGAATGCCTGGTTTGATGAGGAATGAAAAATGGAAAGGAGAACCTTGAAAAAGGAAGGAGAGGGGAAGATGAATGTAAATTTATATAAGAAGATTTAAAAAAAGAAAAAATATGAGTTCATGCAAACAAGGCGGGAAGAGCTAATATATCTGGGCAAGAATAACCCAAAACATTTTTGGCAGACACTTCAACCAAGGAAGAAGCAATTTGAAAATAATATTACAACAAATCAGTGGTTTAAATATGCAAGGAAACTCTATGAAAAGGAATTAGAGGTTGAGCCTCGTTCCAGGATCAACACATATACAAAAATTTTCACAGTACAAGAGGTGGAGGCAGGAATTAAAAAGTTGAAAGCAAGGAAGGCAAAGGACTTGGTTGAACTTCAAGCAAAATATATAAAGTGGGGAATGAACATTTTGGCACCCCACATCATGGAGATATTCAACAACGTCATTCAGCAAGGATTCTCAAGGGATTGGATAACTAGTCTAGCAATTCCCCTTTTTAAAAGCGGAGACATTAATAATCCTTCCAACTATAGAACCATTATGATCAATCCTTTGTTTGCAAAGCTTTTTAGTGGCATGGTAGAAAATAGAATCAGTAAGTGGGAAGAAGTAAAATAAAAGAGGGAAAAAGGACAAGCAGGTTTTAGGCCAAAGCACTCTACAGTAGATCATGGTATCATGTTGAGACACATTGTTGAAAAGGTTTGGGGGAGCAAAAAGAAGTATTTTTCTTCTTTTTTGACTTCAAAAAGGCATTTGACACGGTCCCTAGAGATAAGTTGTGGCATAGAATGGAAGAACTTGAAATTCATTTACAATATAGAGATGTTGTCCATAAGATTTATGAAGAGGTGAAAATTAAAATTAGAACTTCAACAGGCATTTCAGAAAGTTTTAGAAGTGACATTGGAGTCAAGAAAGGTTACCCTTTACCCCATACCTTTTTGGTTTATATATTGACAAACTAGAAGAGTGGCTAAATTTGCAAGGTGGGGATGGTGTTTGATTAGGGGAGTTTGTGATAAAGCTTCTTCTATATGTCAATGATCTTGTGGTGGTTGCTAAATCGGCCCATGGATTGCAGATGCACCTATATGCCCTTGAGAATTTTTGTAAAGCGGTGGGGATGCAAGTCAATGCTAGTAAGACCAAAATAATGATTTTTTCTAATAAAAGGAAGAAAATCCAACATAAGTTCTTCTTTGAAGGAAACATTCTTGAAGAAGTAAATGAATACAAGTACCTCGGGATCGATTTCAACAACAAGCTTAATTGGGAGGATTGGAGAAAGAAAAGAATTTTGGGAGGGTGGAAAGCATTATATGCACTTCAAATTAGATGTAGAGAGGCAGATTTATGGGATTGGAACATGATCAAAGCACTTTTTGGACTCCTAGTTTGTCCAATGATATTATATGGGTGTGAATTATGTTGATTAGCGGTTGTCATTGATGTCAACCCAAGCAGCACCAGGGGCTAACCCAATATTGCATGGGAATTTTGACCTACCAAATTAACATATCCTGGGTCAGTAATGCTTTTGATGGTTTCTAATTTTCGAGATGTTTCCGTTGATATATGGCACGCCATGTAATTCTTCACGGTTTGAGAGATATTCATGTTTGAAGTTTGTACCCCCAGTTAGTGGGCTAAAACCCCATGCGGTTGGGGCATGGGTCATTGAAAAGTCATAATTAATATTTTTTAAGCTACTAAAATCCCTCCCACGTTCACTTGTTGAAGCCCCTCTCAACCTAAGCATTTATATAAATTGTGATCCTCATTTCCTCCTTATGCAAGGGATTTCGCCATCTGAAATAGGTCATCGTGGAATTTGCGCTCTAACGTTTTTTCTATGAAGGTTCAAAAGCTGAAAATTTTATGAGGTGAACTCGAAATCCTGAGGAAGATGTTGTAAAAATTTCAGATCAGGGTGCGCAACATTTTTGGAGATATGATCTGTGGAAGTCGGGGTTTTTACAGGCTCCTGAAATTCATCTCAAAGAAGTGACCTTGGTAAATTCATCATAACTCTCTCTCTGAGTATCAGATTGAAATTTTGTAAAAAATGGCTGATAATTCACAGTATTTTATTTTTCTCTATCAATTTCAGAGCCAAATGAAGAAACAGTGACACGTGGCATGCCGTAAAAGTGCGCTATGCTGTAACAGTCCATAATTAGGGCATTGTGAGAGATTGGGTATAACTCTCTCTTGAGGAATCAAAATTGGGTCAGACCTGTGGCATTGGAAAGATAACTCAAAGGAATACTATAGGAATGAAAATCAAATATTGAGGTTATGAAATAACAGAGATACACTAGATTCAATATTGAGCTCCTAGAAGGCAAGAAAAATCTAGATCATGTGTTGTCAAGGGTTGCAAAGGACTAGACTTTCTACGACAGCAAAGCAAAGAAAGGTGCAACAGAGGATAACATGACAAGAGAAGTAAGCAAGGTGCATAACAAAAACAAGAAGTTCATCATATGAAGTCTTCAAGTGGGCAGCACTGCATACAATCATTGTAAAGGTATCATTGTACTAAGTCATTGTAAATACATTATTGTAAAAATTGTACTAGTGTCTATCTGCCAAGGGTTGAAGAGGTAGTGTTGGGAGGTCTAGGATCATCATTAGGTGGTTGTGTCAAAGTTGGGGTTATGTTCTAGTATATATTCTTCTTCTACATCATTCTATATCATTGTAAAGTGGACCATTTTCCTTGGTATGGGAGTCCATTCTTCTTTTATTCTTCTATAGGGTGGTAGGGTGGTGCTAGGGTGAGTTGTAGCTCATTCGGTGTTGGGGCATCGATTCAGTTGAATACTGAAGAATCTCAGGCGTTGGAGCTTCCATCCAGTGGGAGCTGGAGAAGAATTCTTTTCTAGATTCTAGGAAGTTGGAGCTTTATTTTCAATTGGAGTTGAATATTAAAGAATTATTAGAAAATCATTAGGTGATTTTTATCCCGGAGTGGGTTTCCACCTTAAAAACTGTGTGCATTTGTGTTCCTCTTGTTTGCTGCTATCATTGTACAAACACTGATAATAATTTAAGATTAACTAATGCTCTAATTGAAAGGAATATTGATTCACCCCCCCCCTCTCAGTATTTCCAACAATTGGTTTCAGAGCTTGGTTCCTTCAATAGTAGTTTAACAGCTGGAAGGAGGTCATGGAGCATACCAAGAATGGTGTACATCTATTCAATGAAAATAATTATGCACACTAGAAAGGAATAATGGAGGTCTATCTCTTAGCGCAAGGTTACAAAGTATGGGACACTGTTCAAAATGGATTTACATCAACCGTGGATGAACAAGGTAAGAAGAATTTGGTAAATGATGCAAAAGAAAAGAATATTATTATTAGTGGACTTATTGAATCTGCTTATCATAAGGCATTGGGTTGTAAAACTGCCAACAATGTATGGGACAAGGTTGAAAATATATATGCAAGTGACTCAAATGTCAAAGAAGCAAAGCTTCAAATCTATAGAGAAAAATTTGAGCAACTCAGAATGAAAAAAGATTGCAACATTGTTGCATACTTCCAATATGTTGATGGAATAACCAATACTCTGGAAGGATTGGGAGAGTCAGTTGACGAGAAGACTATTATACGGAAGATTCTTAGAACGTTACCAGGGAGATTCAACCCAAAGGTATCAGTCTTAGAATACAGTGCAAATCTAGACAAACTCAGCAAGGAAGAATTACATGGAGTTCTCATAGCATATGAAATGAGACTTGATGAAGAAAGGGTACTTCAAATCTAGAAACTATGTTCGTTGCATCTAAGAAAACCAATAAGGACAAACAACCTTCAATTGAAATGACATGCACCTGCAAGTGTGAAGAAAAGGGAGATGATGGAGAAGGTCTTTTAGATGAAGAATATGCTTACTTTACGAGAAAACTAAAACCTGGTAAGGGAAAATTCAAAGGTAAACTTCCATTGATATGTTTCGGTTGTGGTGAGGTTGGGCATTTCGTAGCAAAATGTCTGAACAAAAGTGATGGCAAGTCAAAAGGAAAGAAAGGCTTTAAGAAATTCAACAATCAAGGCAAAAAGAAAGGATCCAAAAGGAACTTGCTCTCTAAAGAAGATAGCTCATCATCCGATGAAGAAAGAGACAGAAAAGAAGAAGCCAATGAAAAAGTATTGTTTATGGCCAAGTGTAATAAACTAGAAGTATCAAACAATGAAGAAGAAGGATGGACCATAGAATAATTTTATGAGGAAGCAATCAAGCTTATAAAAGATCTCAAGGTGGAGAAGATCTATTCCAATACTCTTGAAGAACAAGTTCAAGGTCTCAAAATTGAAGTTGAAGAACAAAAATGCATTGAAGAGTCACTTCAAAAGAAGTTGGAAGAAAGCAACCAATAAAGGGAAGAATTAGAAGCTGAAGTAGTCTCGCTGCGTGAGGAAGTGAAGAAAGGAAAACCTATCCAAAACTATGCCAACAGCTCAAGGGCATTGGAAGAACTCCTCAGCAATCAATGATCTTAAAATGACAAAACTGGCATCGGTTACAAAGAAGAAGAAGCAAGACCTTCTACAACAAAATACAATGAACCTATGAGATCTGACATGCATGTAGACTTCATTGGACAAGATTCACAAGAACAGCCTTGGAAGACAATTCCTCGACGAAAATTTCCATCCAGGTACCAACATTTTTTTTTATGGTTACTGTTATTCATGTGGAAAATTTGATCATAAAGCTGTAGAATGTCACACATACCCTAGGAACGAATACAATTCCAGGAGATCTGTCAAATATGGACCTCCCAGGGCTCAGCGAAACATCAATAGATTTGAACATTTAAGAAATAATATTGAATGTTACAAATGTCAAAACTTTGGACACATAGCCAAAGACTGCAGACTTGAAAATCTTCAAGAAGAATCTTCGAAGCCACAGAACGAACGAACATGGAAGAAGAAGAAGAATGATAATTGTGCTCTCGCTTTCAAGGCTCAAAAGAACAAAGATGTGTGGTATATTGATAGTGGTTGCTCAACGCATATGCCTGGAGATAGAAATAAATTTTTATCTTTGAAAGAGAAGAAGGATGGAACTGTGTCCTTTGGAAATGATGGATCTTCAAATGTTATAGGATCAGGAACTGTCACTCTCGGAAGCAAAGATGCTCTAGCCAAGAATGTTCTATTGGTTGAAAACATGAATCCCAATCTGCTCAGTGTTGGACAAATGTGTGATCAAGGACACACAATACTATTGAACTCCACGAAATGTGAAATCAGGAAAGGTGTGTATGGTGAAATTGTGGCTACAACAAGTCGAGCTCCAAACAACATATATGTTCTGGATGAAGCAACTAAATCATGTCTAATAGCTAAAGAGGATGATACAATAATTGGTAGCAATGATGATCGACTAAGTAAGAAGTTTGCTACAAAGGTGCAAAGTGATTTCGAGATATCTCAACAAGAGAAAGGAATATTTATATGTCAAGCCAAGTACATCAAGGAAATACTCAAGAAATTTAAAATGGAAGATTGCAAACCCATCCTTACTCCAATGGTAATAGGTTGCAAATTGAGCATAGACGACTCATCTAAGGATGTGGATCAAAGGTTGTACAGATCTATGATTAGTAGTCTTCTATATGTAACAACCTCTCGACCAGATGTTATGCAAGCAGTTGGACAAGTAGCAAGATTCCAAGCAGCACCAAAAGAATCACATATTAAATATTCACCAGCATTGGAATATCTTCGCCATAATCTTGGGATTCTCCCAAGTTCTCATTAGATTTTCCTTTTTCAGAATATAAAGCGGGAGTGGAAGTAGATTATAGGTCTGCAGGACGATTGTGTGTGAGGGGGAGTGGAAGTGTGTACAGGTCCACAGGATGGTTGTATTTCAGGGGGAGTTACCCTTTGCCATTGACGTCAAAGGGGGAGAGAATGTTGTTGGAAGAGGTGTCATGATCACAGGGGGAGTACTTGTGTTGCCATTAATGCCAAAAGGGGAGATTGTTGATCAGCGGTTGTCATTGATGTCAACCCAAGCAGCACCAGGGGCTAACCAAATATTGCATGGGAATTTTGAACTAATAAATTATCATATTATGAGTCAATAATGCTTTTGATGGTTTCTACTTGTCGAGATGTTTCCGTTGATATATGGCACGCCATGTAATTATTCACGGTTTGAGAGATATTCATGTTTGAAGTTTGTACCCCCAGTTAGTGGGCTAAAACCCCATGGGGTTGGGGCATGGGTCATTGAAAAGTCATAACTAATATTTTTTAAGCTCCTAAAATCTCTCCCACGTTCACTTGTTGAAGCCTCTCTCAACCTAAGCATTTATAAAAATTGTGATCTTCATTTCCTCATTATGCAAGGGATTTCTCCATCTAAAATAGGTCATCGTGGAATTTGCGCTCTAACTTTTTTTCTACGAAGGTTTAAAAACTGAAATTTTTATGAGGCAAAGAAAAAATCCTAAGGAAGCTGCTGTAAAAATTTCAGATCAAGGTGCGCAACATTTTTGGAGATATGATCTGTGGAAGTCAGGGTTTTTGCAAGCTCCTGAAATTTATCTCAAATAAGTGACCTTGGTAAATTAGTCATAACTCTCTCTCTGAGTAGCGGATTGGAATTCTATAAAAAGTAGCAGATAGTGAACAATATGTAATTTTATCTCTATCAATTTCAGAGCCAAATGAAGAATCAGTGACATGTGGCACGCCGTACAATTGCGCTATGCTGAAACAATCCATAATTAGGGCATTGTGAGAGATTGGGTATAACTCTCTCTTGAAGAATCCAAATTGGGTCAGACCTATGGAATTGGAAAGATGAATCAGAGGAATACTACTGGACTGAAAATAAGATATTGAGGATCTGAAATAACAGAGATACACCAGATTCAATATCGAGCTCCTAGAAGGCAAGAAAAAGCTAGATCATGTGTTGTCAAGGGTTGCAAAGGACCAGAATTTCTACGGCAGAAAAGAAAAGCAAGGTGTTGCAGAGGGTAGCATGACAAGAGAAACAACCAAGGTGCATAAAAACAACAATAAGTTCATCATATGAAGTCTTCAAGTGGGAAACATTGCATACAATCATTGTACTAAGTCATTGTAAATACATTATTGTAAAAATTGTACTAGTGTCTATCTGCCAAGGGTTGAAGAGGTAGTGTTGGGAGGTCTAGGATCATCATTAGGTGGTTGTGCCAAAGTTGGGGTTATGGTCTAGTATATCTTATTCTTCTACATCATTCTATATCATTGTAAAGTGGACCATTTTCCCTGGTACGGGAGTCCATTCTTCTTTTATTCTTCTATAGGGTGGTAGGGTGGTGCTAGGGTGAGTTGTAGCTCATTGGGTGTTGGGGCATTGGTCAATTGACTACTGAAGAATATCGGGCATTGGAGCGTCCATCCAGTGGGAGCTGGAGAAGAATTATTTTCTAGATTCTAGGAAGTTGGAGCTTTATTTTCAATTGGAGTTGAATATTAAAGAATTATTAGAAAAGCATTAGGTGGGTTTTGTCCCGGAGTGGGTTTCCACCTTAAAAACTGTGTGCATTTATGTTCCTCTTGTTTGTTGCTATCATTGTACAAACACTGATAATAATTGAAGATTAAATAATGCTCTAATTGAAAGGAATACTGATTCACCCCCCCTCCCCCCTCAGTATTTCCAACAAATTGTGGGGTAGCAGCATCTCTGTTTCAAAATGGAAACAAATTGAAAAAATTAAAAAATTGCTTGATCATGAGCAAGTTCAAAATAAAAAGTTTGGTTCCCTTTGAGATAATGTTGAGTGAAATAGGGGCAGCTCCCATCGAAGCAATTTCCATGGTGCGTCTTATAAGGTACCTAAAGAGAACTGAGCAAATGGGAGGAGGTAGATGGACGAAAGTTATCTTCAATGAAGGTATGAGTGAATGAAAGAAATGATGGATGAGACAAAACAAAAAATGGATGCAAAAATGGAATATTTACCTGAATTCATGTCCCACAAATAACAAGGAGTTAAAGAATTTTGTGCTGGAGAAGTTCCGTAAGGGTATATGGGGAAAAGAGTTTGGTAGAAAGAAGAAGTATTATGTTCAGGAATTCAACCCCACTTGTGATCTCTAACAAAAAGAATATATTGGAGCTAGCATTCCGTGGAGAGAAAAAAGTTCTTATTGCTCAATTAAGAACTAGCTCACATCAACTTCGGTGTGAAACAGGATGGTGGAAGAGACCTAAAGAAGCTTGGGAAGAAAGGGTATGTACTTTTTTCACTTCTCAGGTAGTGGAATCAGAAAAAAATTTCATTTTGGAATGTGACGCTTTCAGAGACAGTTATCGCAGTATATTAGCATCAATTCTGTGGCATTGTCTTTTCAGTGATGGATCTGTTAGAAGGTTGGGTCAGCTCATCATCAATTTGAGTAAGAAAAGGATTGAATTAAAGAAGGCAAAAAACAAGGAAGTTGGTGGTGTTAGCCACCTATTAAAATTTGTTATACCAAATGGTGGCTAAATCATGTTTTAAGGCTTCAAGAAACAATTTTTTACGCCAAAATTGTTAGTTCTTGAAGTCTTATGAAGATAAATTATCCTTGAGTTAATACTCACTGCTGTTTCCCTCTTAATTCTGAAAAATCTGTTGTTTTCCTGAAGAGAAAGATTTCTCAAAAAAGCTCATTTTCCCCCTTCATTTTACCCCTCCTTTTGCTCATAAATTAACCTCCTCTTTATCCCCTTTTTTCCTCATGAAATTCCTCTATTTTTCCTCTTTTTCCTTCCTTCCCTTCATAAATTCCCTTTTATAAGGTTTAAAACTCCTTTTTGACCTTATTGGAAACTTTCAAAATCCTTTCAAAATCCTCAAAAAATCATAAAAACAGTCTTATTTGCATTAAGGCCTTAAGCCCCTTTGGATTTAGCTCCAACCCCTTTATCCCGCATAAAACCCGGAGCCACAACCGGCGCTAAGGCCTAATCGCACAATCGCAATCGGGCTTCCCCTCTTGTCTTGTTACCTTTTGCTTTTAAATTTTCCGATTGCGATTAAGTCCTTTGTATATAAAAACCCTTCCTGAAACAAAATTTCCTTTGTATTTTATGAAAAACCCAACTTTCCTATGTTTTGAAAAGAACCCAACGGTTCGTTGTTTTGGCGAATACCAACCGTTGATCTAAAACCGATCAAAGATCATTAGAATCTCGCATCGCAAATGTTCATTGGATGCATTTAAATGGTTTATTTCCCCTCTCTGATTGCGACCTTGTGATTATTTCCCAACCGTCGATCTGCTCCATCATGCCCAGATCCGACGGTCCCCATCGCTCTGTTCCAAAGCCTGCATGCCCGCTTTTGGCATCCATAACTTAATCTCCACTGTCAATCTAAGTTTGAGATCAACGGCTCTAATTCAATCGCATCATAAAAAATCCTTGTGCCATTCCTCTCTCTTCCTCCAATTGTGATCATTGCGATTCAATATGGACTGTCGAATCCACAAGAATCGACGACCCAGATTAATCACCCTCCGCCACAGCCCTCTGACATTAAAACCCACAGATTCATTCACGACCTTCGATCTCTAAAAGATCAAACGACCCTTGTATAATCACATCGCAAGTTTCGTTTTATGCCTTCCTCTTTCCTCCACCAATTGGCGATCCTGCGATTGGATCTGAGCCGTCCATTTCATAGATCTGACGGTCCAGATTAAAACTTGACCCCCTTTGTAAATTCACAAGGCCCCGCCGGTCAAACTCTCATGCGATGACCCACCGTTGATCTCTGCAGATCAACGGTCCACAATCACCCAATATCTGCTTGAACCCCCTGTCTCGTATTGCGTTCAATTCCCCAAGATTTAATCTAGGCCATTCATATTGAAGATCTAACGGTCCATATTCAAACCGGTAGGCCCAACTCATTTGGGTCCTACCTCCCCATCAATAAATCCTGACCGTCCATCCGCTGATCCAACGGCCCAGATTAAAATCGTCTTGACCCTGCCCCACCTTCTTCCGCCCGCGAAACTTGTCTTATCGCGCTCTCATCTCCATCGTTGGATCTGCCCACCCTTCATCCAACAGCCAGGGACCCATATCGTGTAATTCTGAGTCTGACAGTTAATTCCTAAAAATTACGCGATATGGGTGGTTTTTTAAGGACACGTGTCAGCTGGACACCTATATCGCGTTTTTTTGCGGAAATTTTGAAAACTTCCCCAAAGCAGCACGACACCAGTGGTTTTTATGGCCAAAACCACCTTACCCCATTCACATTACATTCCCTCATTTTTGATCTCCACCGTTGATCTCTGAGATCTAACGGTCCCAGTTTAATCTAACCATTAAACTATCGCGCTTCGCCATTCTTCCAAGATACCTCATCAAAAAATCTTTGCCGTTGATCTCTGTTGGTTGATCTAATCCAATGGCCTAGAGTCTTTCCGAAACCCCAAATTTCATTCGAACCCATTTCCCTTCCACCAAAGGTTTTCGACCATTTTCCTTTGCAATTTCTTCCATTTCATTATAATGTTGCCCCTCTACATTATATTTTCCCGATCAATCTCGACCGTTGATCTTTGCAGATCAACAACCTAGACTTAATTTCCCCACCATTTATTCAACCGCCTCCAATCTGACCCCAGCGAGAAATCCTCGCCATTGATGAATTTCTTCCAACGGTCATGATCTAATATAAACCTCTGAAGCAGTTTAAACCTTACCCCGCAGGATTTTTTATAATTTCGTTTGTTTTTGGAGGTTTTAAAGGTTTCTCTATTGTTTTCAAAAGAAAATCAAACGTCGGGGATGACGATACCTCAGGCCATTATTCATAAAGAGAATCATTCTGCAGGGTTTCCCATCAAGATTTAATGGTGCCTCATGAACACTGGCAACAGTATAAGAACCCTCTGTAACGCCTGCGCATCAACAAAACACAACAAACATTAATCAAACAAAGAGTATCAGTGTTAAAGGATTTAGTCACAACAAAGATGAAGAATCAAAGATCATAAACAAAGTTTTGAGGGATTACAACGTTAATTTGATTACCTAAAGCCTAATTCACTAAATTGAAGACAATATGAAGACCAGAAGACAGAAATTAGGCCTAATTAAGCCTAACACACAAAATTAAAGCAAATTAACAGTGTTTTATGGAAGAAAAATAAGATCTATCAGTTTGAGAAGCCCCCACTGACACATTAGAGGCTAATTAAATCCTCTCCAGCTACCAGAAAGAAACCTGTAGCCTCAAAGTAATCAAAGAAGGCCTAGTTATTACCAGAACAGAAGATATTAGCATAAAGACAGCTGAACAGTTATTTCAAATCAAAGAAACTAATTTCAAACTGTCATAGAAGTTATTACAAATATAAGGAAGTGCCCTGAAGTCAATATTTTAATCCACTAAGCCTCGAAAGCAGAACATAGTTATGAAACAGAGATATAGATCGAATGTATTCCTGCCTTATGCCTTGCATGGTTTTCAAGGCAGATAATTGCATTAACTATAGAATTTATGATAATTGAACCCTAGAAATATTTCCACCTCCTCATTTTCCTAAAAAATCTTCTTGAGGAGCACATTGTAAAGGGTTGGTTGCTAGACTTTGATACAATACCCGTGCTCGAAAATTTCTACATGTAAATAGTTTTCAAAGGCTTTGAAGCTCTGTTTGTGATCAAATAAGTTAGGCTGAGAAGAGAAGATGATTGCTGTACTGAAACATTGGACTTGAAGTATGTAACTGGTTTGAAATCAATATACAATCTGATTCTTGGGATCCTGGTCTATATCATTGGTGAAGTACTTTTTACTGTGTTATTGTTTTCCTTTCATGCATGCCATTTTGTCCATTTATTCTATGATAAATAACATCAAATATAGAGCTAGGATTTACTGTCAAAAGTACGCTACTCTCACTGATAAGCTTTATCTCTATGTTTTCCTCCAAATTGCGTGTTTAAGAATGACTTAAGTTAAGTGTAAACATTATCAAGGAATGTTGGTTGGCCCCTGTCTTGATGTGTAAAGCTTGAAAGGAAGTTCTTGAATGACATTTTCATTATATGCTTAGTAGAGTTAGACTAGAAAAGTTTATGGTTTGCCCTGTCTTCTAGTTCTTTCTCCAAAGGTTGTTCTGAAAGTTTCCCTAAGAGTATGCTAAAAGCAGGTTTAGATTTAAAGTATCTTGTCTGATCTTAGGCTGCACTTTGTTTTCTTATCTATTTTCATCCCTTCTGAAAGTAATTATGTTGATTACTGGATTGTTTGTATGATAAGTTAGCTTCAATACAAGCTTGTCCAAAGAAGTTTATGGTTAGCCCTGTCCTTTGGTTGGTTTTAAATAGTTGCTTAAAAGGCTTTTCTTGTTTGGAAAGATTGATAAATCCTAGTTGAAATTATTGTCTTTTTCCACCTTTTCAACACTCTTAATGTCCCATTCCATCATTTAATATAAAATATCTTTTGATATAGATGACTTTCCCCTTGGACCACTCTTGAAATTGTTGCACAATTAAACCCTTTTATGACTCCATAGCCCAATGGAATAAAAACCAATTTCATATCTATCCTATCAGCCAAATCTTGTTATGATTGCTTACACCTTCACCCCTTTGAAACTCTTTCATTTTAGTATTTTCCACTCAACTAAAAATCATGCTGAACCATCCAAAACAAACAAAAACCCTTGTTCTTAATAACTAGCCTAATATCATACCCAAAAGCCTTAAAGATAAATCAATCTTTGCACTTATAGAGAGATCCCTCTCTGAAATCACATAGTATTGGCAATAACATTTCAGTGTCACTCGAGGCGGAACGATGCTGCTGGGCGGGAGACTGGTTTTTTCAAATGGAGATAGGCGCGCCTCGGTATCTGACAATCAGTTCAGGTTTTTGTCTGACTCTGCGCAGGGGAACTACGTTACTTCTGACCCTGTCTGCTCCAGATCCGGAGGGCTGTCAGGCGATTATTCAAATGGAGCGGTGGAGCCCCCGATTCTCTCGGATGGGAGGCTGTCGCCCTTGGTTTTCAATGTAGGGCTCGATGGTAGGGCGGGAGGCTATATGCCTGTTGATAACAGCTCAGACTTGCAAACGCTTCAAGATCTGAAGGGGAATGATCCTTTCTTGCCTTTGAACGGGGGGAAAGAACCCATCCAGCTTTTGAACGTGGACCTGGGTGACTTACCGGGAGCCTCTTCCTTTGTTTTTCGCATCGATCTGGACCCCTCTGCGCCTGCGTTTAGAAATGTGAATGGTTCTGGTGAGAAGGTGAGTGTGAGAGCTTCCCCTTGTCCCATAAGTTGGGCAGAACAGAGCGGAGTTTTTGTTGCAGAAACAACTAAAGGGACGGGTCCAAAAACTAGTAAAGAGTCTGAAGTGTCGAAGCAGAGGCGTAGAAAAAAGAACTGGATTAAGATTAAAAATGCTGAGCATAATTATGTCTTGGGTGAAGACATAGGGTGGGAACAGGTTTCAGTAATGGTTGACAGAACACTGGTCGACAGGGCTGTGGGCAGGCATTTTGCCCTGAAAACTATAGTCTCTTGGGCTGATGCGCATTGGAAATCCGGTTTTGGTTATGTGCCTGAGGTGGTTTCCCTTTCAAAGGGGTGGTTCGCTTTCCATTTCTTGCGCTCTGAACATCTCCAGTGGGTGACACAACGGTGTTGGTCTTTTGATAACTCTCCTTTGCTCTTTAAACCATGGCATCCGCTCTTTGATGCCAGCAGGGAAAGGGTGGATTCGGTCCCACTGTGGGTTCGTCTACCTGGTTTGCCTCTTCACTATTGGACAGAGGAGCACCTATGTGGTATAGGTAATAATATTGGGGTCTTCTTAGAGGTAGACCTTTCCTTCATCAAGACTAATCTCAGGCGGGTAGCAAGAATTCTGGTGATGATTAATATTAGAGAGGGCCTTGCAGAATTTATGTATCTCCGTTGGGGGCCCTATGATATTAAGCAGATCCTTGACTATGAAAAGGTTTCTTTTCGATGTCGTCCGTGCCATGTTTACGGACATCCAACATATGAATGTAGTTCTACTTTTAGATTTGCCAAAAGCCGGGGGTCTGATCCTCATGTGGAGGCTCCTCAGAGGAAGGAGGCTGGTTTCGTTCCTCACAACTCACAAACAGCTTTTTGTTCAGACCTCTCAAGCGGAGAACAATATTTTTCTGATGACTATGGTTCTTGTTTGCCGTCTGCTGTAGATCTTCAGGGGCTGAGTGTTTTCTCTGGCCCTTCTACTGGGAAGGAGGCTCTCGTTCAGGATGCTGGGTGTGGAGAGCTCGATGTTGTGGAGGTCCATAGCCGACATTTTGGAACAGATTTTCACCTGAAGGAAGATGTTGTGTTGAATGAAGTATTCTCTGTGGTGAACCGTACACTTTTGGGCTCTTTTCCTTTCTCTCCTGCATTAAATTTCTCTTTATATTTGTTTCAGTCTTCTGTCTCATTTTCAAACTCAGGTAGGAAGGATGCTGGTGGAATGGTCTCTAGTGCTGTTCCTAATATCTCTTCTCGGCCTGTTTCACTGCCTGCTCTCCAAGAGAAGGCTTCTGTATCTATTTTTGACCCAGGTGACAAGCTGTTGGACTCGGTGGTTAATACAACCTCTTTGGTCTTTGGATATAACCTGAGATCTAGTGCCAAAAAAGGTGCTGGTGGGTTTGGGAAGGGAAAATCCCCTTCTGCTCGGGGCCGGGGTAGGATCTCTTTTTTGGCAAAAGCACATGATCGAGCTATGTTGGATGTTCATGATGGGAGGCAGATTTCGATTGACAGGGTGCTTAGAGCAAGCCATTCCCTGAAGCCGGGTGTTTTATGAAGATAATGTCATTTAATTGCAGGGGCTTGGCAGGTCCCCAAAAGAAAGCTGTTTTCCGGAGAATTATCTTTCTGGAATGTCCTGATATCATACTGCTACAAGAGACTTTAGGTGCTGGGTTGGTGGTCAAAGCTAGACTGGAGGGTTGGCTGCCTGGCTGGACTTTTGAGTCTTTGGATGCTAGAGGGAGGTCGGGTGGTTTGGCTATCGGGTGGAATGAAAAAACAGTCAAATCACAAAATTTCTGGGGTATGGAGTCGGTCCTGGGAATAGATTTCCTGTCACTGGAGCTTTGTGAAGCTTTCAATCTCTTTAATATTTATGGCCCTTATCAGGACCGTATCCCTTTTTGGGAATCCCTCTTGAATAACTCTTTAATCAAGATAGACTCGGTAATTTTAGGTGGAGATTTGAATTTTTCTTTGGGCTAGTCAGAGGTATGGGGACCTCATGCACATATCGATTCTTTGACTGGTTTTTTCACTCAAAAATTGGAGGATAATCACTTGCTGGACATTGAGCCCATCAAGCTGAAACCTACTTGGAGGAATAATAGATGTGCTGAAGACAGAATAGCAAAGAGACTGGATCGTTTTCTGGTGGCTGAGCAGATTGTGGATAGGCCTTTTATGATTAGGCAGTGGATTGGCAGTGGGGGTGCTTCTGATCATTTTCCTATCTTTCTTGAGTTAAAGATCGGGCCTAGGTAGCCCCCTAGCCCTTTAAAGTTCAACAAAATTTGGCTCAGGGATGACTCCTTCAAAGCTATAGTTCTTGATTGCTGGATTCCTTTTAGGGTGGATAGTCCTCTTTCTGCTGCCTTCCAATTTGCTGAAAATTTAAAACGCATTAAAGCTACTGTGAAAGTTTGGTCGGCTGCTAAGAGACAGAGGGAGGATGTGGAGTTGAAACAGGTGGAAGAAGATCTTCGATTGATATATGAGGGCATTGGGGGTGGCTATCAATCCCAAGTTGATAAAGACACTCTTGTCTCACTTGAAAAAAGAAGGAACTCCCTTCTTACGGATAAGGAGGAATCTTGGAGGCTGAAGAGTAGGGCCACTTGGCTGGCTAGTGGGGATGAGAATACAAATTTTTTTCATGCATATGCTCGCGGTCGGAAGGCAACTAATACTATTTGGATGTTAAGATATGGTCAGGGCATTGAGCATACTTCTTTTGAGGCCAAAGCTAGATTGGGGGTTGATCACTTCAAGGACCTTTTTAAGGCCCCAGCTCATGCTTCACTAGCGGAAGTGATAAGAGTTGCTCAATATTTTCCGAGGTTTGTGGAGGAGGCTGATAACAGATCTTTGATGGTGGAGGTCTCTGAAAAAGAACTAAAGGAGGTTCTTCAAAGCTTCCAAAAAGACAAAAGTCCTGGGCCAGATGGGTGGTCAATTGAATTTTTCTTGGCTCTTTATGACATTTTAGGGACTGATTTGCTGAAAGTAGTGGAGGACACCAGGATTTCTAGGCGGATTCCTGCTTGCTTCAATTCCACATTCATAGCTCTTATTCCGAAGGTGGATAACCCTCTTTCTCTGGCTGACTTCCGTCCAATCTCTTTGTGCAAATGTATCTATAAAGTGATAGCCAAGGTGGTTGCGAGAAGAATCAAAGGCATTCTGTCTACTCACATCTCCGGTGAAAAATTTGGTTTCTTGGAAGGTTGTCAAATTCATGAAGCAATCGGGACCGCTCAAGAGGCTCTCCACAACATGAAGACCAAGAAACTCAAAGGCACTGTGTTGAAAATATACCTATCCAAAGCATATGACCGGGTAAGTTGGTTATATATTCGTATGCTTCTTACTCACCTTGGGTTTGGTATCGGCTTCATACGATGGATTATGAGCTGTATTACAACCGTTTCCTTTTCTGTTCTGCTCAATGGGGCTGCATCCCCTTTTTTTCATGTTGAAAGAGGGCTGCGCCAGGGCTGCCCCCTTTCTCCCCTTTTATTTTTACTAGTTGCTGAAGGTTTGAGTAAAGCTCTTCATGTGGCAAAGAGACAGGGTACTTTGAAGGGCATTCAGGTTGCTCCAAACCTTTTCATCACTCACCTTATTTTTGTTGACGATGTTTTAATCTTCTGTTCTGGGTCGGTTCGTGATGCTATTACGATTGGTGAGATTTTGGATTTGTTTGGCAAAGCTACGGGTATGGAAGTGAATGCTGGGAAGTCTTCTATCTCTACTCATTCATTGCGGGATGAGGAGAGACGTGAGTTCTCGCAGATCTTCCCCTATAATGCTGTTGGTTTGGATGCTGGCCTGAATTACTTGGGTTTCCATTTAAAACCCAATGATTATAGGAAAACTGACTGGAATTGGTTGCTGGAAAAGCTGGAAAAATGTTTAAAAGTTTGGTCTCACAAATGGTTATCTAGAGCTGGGCGGTTGACTCTAGTTAAGTCGGTTTTGGAGGCTGTTCCGGTGTATTGGTTGTCTTTGTCTTGGATTCCCAAGGGTATTTTGGAGGCTGCCATGAGGATTTGCTTCAGATTCCTGTGGAGTGAAAAACATGATTCTTTGGTGACCCCTTGGGTTCGGTGGGAGAAAATTGCTGTTCCAAAAGCGTTGGGTGGTTGGGGTCTGAAAAATATCTTCCTTTTTTCTCAGGCTCTTGCTGCTAAGGGTGGTTGGAGGCTCATCAATGGTGATAGCCTTTGGAATAAGGTGATATCTCACAAATATATTGCTCCTTTCTCCATTGTGGATTGGATAAGGTCTCCTGGGAAAACCTTTGCTGGGGGATCGGTGATTTGGAAGGCACTTGTTAAATCTTTTCACATTTTGGAAACTAGTCTGGCTTGGGATGTGGGAAATGGTAGGAAGCTGCGGGTTGGTGAGGATCCCTGGATGGGTAGTTCTCTTCAGAACCTCCTTCCTAGGTGCATGGTTGAGGCCTTAAGGCAGCAGGGGATTACTTTTCTCTTCCATCTTGCTGATCCGGTTCGGAGAAGGTTGGGCATTCAATCTTGGTTACAGGCTTCTTCCCTTGGGTTGCAGGTTTTTGATGAGAGGGCTCTAGCGGTATATATTCGTGCTCTAAAACAGGCTCATCTTGTGCTCTCGGATAGGGATGATAAGATTGCTTGGGATTTTGATCCTTCGGGGATCTATTCCCCCCGGGCCGGCTACCAAAAGCTTAGTGAGGGGGTTGTTTTGGGTGAGGTGCGGTGGTGGTGGAAGAATCTTTGGAAATTGAACTGTCCTCCTAAGACTCACCTTTTTATGTGGTGTGTCCTTGAAAATAAAGTCCCTACTTGGGATGTGTTGCAAACCAGATGCTTTCAGGGTCCTGGCTGGTGCTGCTTGTGCAAATCAGATGTTGAATCAGTTAATCATCTTTTTTTCAGCTGTCCTTTCATTAAAGGAATTTGGTTGGAGTGTTCCAGGCTATTGGGTTTCCGGTGCAGATGGGAGGGAATTTGCATCTCTCATGCCTGGGATTCGTGGTGGGTGTCTACTGCTGAGCTGAACTTAAAAGCACTGCCTCTTCTCATTATATGGGGTTGTTGGTTGGCTCGTAACCGGCTTCTTTTTGATGGTTCTGTTAGTACTCCTGAGATTGTTGGTGCCATGACTGTGGGTCTGCACTCTGCTTTCCCTATTCATATTCGTGTTGCCAATCAGAGGGAGATCCTCATGTTGGAGATTGATAGGAGGAGGCCTTGGGGTTTTTTTGATGGAGCTATGCAACAAAATTTCTGTGGGGGAGGTGCTCTGCTGTTTCTCTCGGATTCACATTGGTACGAGATCTCTGTAGGGCTGGGGGAAGGGTCAAATAATTTTGCTGACCTGCTGAGCCTCAAGATCCTTCTACTATTCGCTATGGAGATAGGTTGCAGGCAGCTAAATGTTTTTGGGGACTCCTTGAACGTGATAAATTGGATAAAAGGTATACAGATCTGCAGAGTTCATCTTTTACAAAATCTGTTCTGTTCCATTGGGGTGATCCTCCGTTCCTTTGCCTCTTTCTCATGTCAGCATATCTATCGTGAAAACAACGAGAAGGCGGATCAAGCTTCTAAGAGGGTGCTGCTGTTGGATGAAGGCATCTGGAGGATCAAAGAACATTTGGAGGGTGTTATCTCTGAATATTTCCACCCATCTTTATTCGATTAGTGGCTACTGGAATTTTCTATGGCCTGTCCTTTTCCTACTGTTTACATCCTCTCAGTGTGTGGACTTTACAGTTTTTTGAGGAAGGGTGGGCATTTCTTCATCTGATGGTTGGACTACAAAATGACTTGAGATCCCTTTCAAAAGGTGTGAAGATTCTTCATTAATGGAGTATGTGGGCTACTTTCATTGTTTGAACTTCTTGGAGGCTCCCGGCTGATAGTAGTTTCCATGGGGTCCGTATACACCTAAATGGTTTTTAAATATGATCTCTCATATCCATCTTTAATAGGCTGAGAGGCTGTGGTTTTCTTTGGCTGGCGGGTCAACATATTGCCTTTGGCTGTTTACCTCGGGGTGTGCATATCATCTCATCTATTTTGCTGATGAGGACCTTGAACTACAAAATTTTTTCTTTTCTGGTTTCTTCAGGGCGATGGATAGTTTTACAATGGACAGTTTTGACAGATTGCAGTGGGTCGAAGTCTCATCTGGTTTCAAAATCTTTCTTTGACTTTCATGGACAGTTTTCATTGGACAGTTTGACAGAATGCTGTGGGTCGAAGTCTCATGACTGGTTTCAAAATCTTTCTTTGACAGTTTGACAGTAAATGCGCATTCTCTGTTCTTTTGTGCTTGGAGAGTGCGTTTTTGATGCTGGATTTCACATTGAAGGGTTTCTACTGTGGGCTGGACACAGTGGCTCTGGCGTGAACGGGTTCCCCGGTTACTTAACTATACTTGGTTACATACCGAAGGGTGGATTCGTTGGCTCTGTTTTTATTGAAGGACTGAACGTGTTTTTGTACCATAACAGAACTGTTTTATATTTTCTCTATTGGCAGAGGTTCATTGAGGGAAAGTATATAAGAAGCGCAGTGTTTGTGCATATTAGGATCTTCCTGCACAGTGTTTGTGCATATTAGGATCTGCCTGTTCGTTGAGGGAAAGTCTATAAGCAGTGCAGTCTATAAAAACTTGTTTTTGTTTGTCTTTTATCAGATTTTGGACCATGCATAGTTTCTCACTATGTATCTGTCATTGTAAACAAACTACTGGGTTTGTCTTTCAGAACACACAACAATGTGTTATTCTCATTGTAATTTTATAACTCACCTGCAGTAAATAAAATTACGCTTTTTTCTCGAGGAAAAAAGAGAGAGATCCCTCTCTGGATTCAGGAGGGCTAGATCCTAGAATCCCAAAGTGGTTCCAATGTTCTCTTTGCAGCTTTAGTCTTCCAATCTGTTGAAATTACGGGGAGCTAACATTTATGGCGACTCCGCTGGGGAGTTTTGAGTGAAATTACACCTATACATTCTTAAGGTCCTCAAGAAAACACTTTATTCAAGAACATTTGGTATATTATCCAGTTGAGCCACCAGGCATAACATTTCTGGCGACTCCACTGGGGACTGAGTCAAATTTTATCTTAGGTACCCTTAAGACTTCATAAAAACCACTTGAGTATAAGTAGCTCTCTTCAAGCACTACCAAAGCAAATGGTTATCATGATAAAACTTATTTGAATCAGTGAAAAACTAAGGAACCCTTAGGATTATCATAAGAGTTTATCAAACCTTGAAGGAATCAGCTAGCTTAGCCATAAGAGTAAACTTTCTTTGTCTCATCACCATAGCTAAGTGTTGAAACAGATTTAGGACACTCTTAGAGCCCATAGGACTGAAAAACTCAGAAAACCCAAAAAGATTTTAGATTGGTACTCAAATAAACATGGTGGTGGACCATAAAACATTTTACCTCCAAAACAGCTAAAAATTTCCACCTGGTGACTCCACAATCCTAAATAGACCTTAAGGCTCCACTGGGAAGACCCATTATCATTGTAACATCATATAAACTCAGTTAGAGGACTTTAGGATTAAATTTTTCTTGTTTAAAAGATCAGTTAGCCTCTTAAATATTGTCATATTTGATTATACTTTTCTTGTTTAGTTGGGTCTGAAAAACACAGCATAGTGGCTCCTAGAAAGATTCATTCTAGAGCCTACCCTGACCCAAATCCCCCTGAGATAGTTGATAATCCTGAAATAATCCTTAGGAAGTCTCCTGAGGATAAATCTTCAACTGTTTTCAGATCACCCTATAGAGCTAGTTCTGTTCCTGAAAACCTTGCAGCTCTACAAGAATCACAAGTTGACTTAAGAAATCCATTTAGAACTAGGTCACTTGATGATATAGATCAGATAAATTCAGAGTCTTCACTTTCATCCCTAGATAGAAGTGAACATCCTGGTAGCAAAGAAACTACTCCACCCGATTCACATTTCATTCATAATTTTGGTTTCTCTCATCCTAGATCTGCTAAAAAATCTATTGCTGGTCCCTCCACATCTGTTATCCACGCATCCACTATTCAAACTACACCATTCCATCAACCTCCTCCACTTTTAAACCCCCCAATTTTTCCACAACCTCCTATCATGGCAACATGGTATGCTCCCCTAGTCCTTCCTTTACCTCTAGTCAATCTTCCACAGGACTATCAGTCCAAGATACCTTTGTATGATGCCAGTGGTGCTACTGCTGCTTCACAACATGTGGATAAGATGAATGACTACTTTGACAGAAATGAGATTGATGATGAAACTGTCAAACTTAGACTATTTTCTCAAAGCTTAGGGGGAGAAGCAAGAAAATGGTTCAAAGGCTTAACCACTCACAGTATTAATGATCTCCAAGCCTTCCATCAGTTATTCTTAAACAAATGGGAAGTCAGGAAAAACCCTCTCCAAATACTTTCTGATTACAAGAACCTCCAAAGAAACACCAGAGAGAGTGTACAAGCTTATTGCACTAGGTTTAATAGTGTGTATAATGCACTTCCCCCAGATCTCAAACCTCCACAAGGCTCAGCTTTAAACAAGTTTCCTAAAGGATTCGATCCTGAAATGGCCTATCAGTTGAGAGAGAGAGATCCTTTGACTCTTGAAGATATGCAAAAAGGAGCTCTTGCTGTGGAAGTTAATTTAATGGAGAAAAGAGCAAGAATGAGAAATGAGAAGAAAGTGTCCTTTAGAGAGGAATCTACACCTTCCACATCTAGCTCAAAGATGGAAAGACTGATGGAGGAAATGATGAAAAAGATGAGCATACTTGAGAGAGCTCAAGCTAGTCAAAACCAATCAGCTCCTCAAAACATAAATCAAAGCCAAAATCAAAATTTTAGAAGAAACCAACCTCAAAAAAGACCAAGGGAGGATGATCAACAGATTACTCCTCCCTTTCATCAAAACTATGTAAGTGAGGTCAAAGAAATAATAGAAAAAACAGAGGAAGATGACATAAGCATGTTGGGAATTGACAATGATACTTTTGATGTTCATTACAATAGAAAATAAGGTCTTTACACACCCTATGATGACAAAAGAGCAGAAGATGAATTTTATTATCAAGAAATGGAAAATGTCATCATAGAAACCCCAAAATAATATGACCTTAGGAGTAAAAGCAATCAGGAAACTCCCAAGACTAAGACCTCTGAAATTTCTGCAAAAAACAACCCTGTAAATAAACCAAAGGGTACAAAACAGAAAGACAAAATAGTGGCTGGAAATTCTGATAAAAACAAAGAAAAAGGCACTCAAAGCAATGAAAAACAAAGTGCAGACCTTAGTAGCGTTAGCAACTCAGCTAGTGCTCCTATTAAAACAATTTTGACAAATGTAAATAGAGGAAATCAACAATCTGATTTTTCTGATAAAGTGGTAGTTAATAAGGCTGAAACAAGCATTTTCAAAAATCAGATGCCTTTTAGTTTGGAGCAGGAAATTGCCAAAATCAAAATTTCTGTCCCTCTCATAGAATTAGTTACCCAAGATATGTATAGATACCAAATTTTGAAGGCTTTTAACATAGAAGAGAACAATGACACTGTTAATCTTAATGATGGCCAACCAGAGCTCATATTTGGTCCTAAGATTGAGGGTAAATATCAAGAAGGACCAGTTCCTCCTTTTTATGTTAGTTTAAAGATAGATGACAAAATTTTGCACAACGCTATGCATGATTCAGGGGCCTCTCACAATCTAATGCCCAAAGCTGTAATGGAGAGCCTAGGCCTTGAAATCACCAGACCATACAAAGATCTTTACTCCTTTGACTCAAGTAGAGTGAAATGTTTAGGTTTGATCAAAGACCTCTGTGTAAAATTAGCACAAATTCCAGCCAAGTGTTTAGTAATGGATATTGTAGTGGCTGATGTACCCCCAAAGTATGGTATGTTGTTATCAAGATCTTGGGGAACTAAGTTACAAGGGACTATGCAAATGGATATGACATATGCTACTATTCCTGTTTTTAATCAAACAAGAAGACTTTATAGGGAGTCTCATATGCAATACATGGTTACTAGCCAAGAGAGACCACAAAACTCTCCTCTTTATTCTGTACATACTGGCCTTGACTCATTTATCCTTTTCAATGATGAAACATTCACTGAGCAAGTAACCTTAACTAAATTAGTGGCAGACATAGAGAAAGAGGAAGACAAGATAGAAATGTCAAAACAGTTTGCTAAATCAGAAAATAATAGCAAACAAAACACAAGTCTAGAGCTACAAATCAGTCATCCATTGCTTTTTAACCTTCAGAGTCAAGAAATCAGTCCTCAACGCAATGAAAAACATGAGGAATTAAAGAAAATTCAAAAAAATTCTGATCTTCAAGAACAAACTAAAAGCACACAAGATAAAGAGGATAGTAACCAAGCTAGTGAACCCGAAACTATTCCTCTTTGGAGTATGAAATTTGATGGGTCTTCCACCAAGAGCAATGCAGGTGCATGCATCTGGTTACATAACACTGAAAATAATCACATTGAAGGTCATTCCTACAGATTGAATTTTCAGTGTTCGAATAACATAACTGAGTATGAATCCCTCCTTTTAGGCTTGCATCTGTTGAAGAAATTAGGAGCTAAAAGAATAAAAGTTCATGGGGATTCAGAGTTAATTGTCATGCAAGTAAATGGGGAATATAGTGCCAAACACCCCAGACTTAGAGCCTACAGAAACGATGTCATGGATTTATTGAAAACTTTTGAGGAATCCCAAATTATTTTTGTCCCAAGAGAGCAAAATATCCTTGCCCACAGTTTAGATTTTGCTGCTAGAACATGTTTAACACCATTTGAAACCAAACAATGCACCACCCAAATTAAATTCAGACCAGCTGTCCCAGACAATGAGAAATATTGGCAAGTGTTTGATGGAGACAAACAAATAGAAGACTTCCTGCAGTCCAGAAATGAATTTGAACTACCAAGTTCAGATTCAGATTATGAGGATGACCGTCCTAGTGAAGAAAATCTACTTGATGAAGAAGAAAATTCTGTAGAGACTACTGATATAAATCTGCTATCCAACAAACTTGAAAATGCAACATAAATTAGTGCAGAGCTAGGAAAAGAAGACTTAGAAACTCTGCAATCTAACAATCAAAGTTTGCCAAAAGGTCTGGTCCCTTTAGAGGAGTTGTTTGATTACAATGATGTGGCCAAGAAACCCAAACTGGAGCCTGTTGAAACTGAGGTTGAAGAGTGTAATATAGATAGTGAACTACAACCAAAGATGATCAAACTGTCTAAAACTTTATCGGCTCACATCAAACTCAAATACATATAGCTATTTAAATAATTTTCTGATGTTTTTGCATGGAGTTATGAGGATCTGAAATCCTATGACACTGAAATAATTCAGCACAAGATACCTCTCAAAGAAAACCAAAAACCATTTAAACAAAAACTGCGCAAAATAAACCCTGTTCAGTTACCTTTGGTTGAGAAGGAAATCAAGAAAATGTATGAAGCTAGTATTATTATCCCTATTAGATATTCAGAGTGGGTGTCTAATCTAGTGTCAGTTAGGAAGAAAACATGAGAGATAAGGCTTTGTATTGACTTTAGGAACTTAAACAAAGCCTCATTGAAGGACAACTACCCTTTACCTAAGATGGAGCACATTTTACAAAAGGTAGTTGGGTCTAAACGAATTTCTTTGCTTGATGGCTTCTCAGGGTACAATCAGATTTTAGTACATCCTGATGATCAATTAAAGACAGCCTTTGCTACACCATGGGGCACTTTCATGTATGTGAAAATGCATTTTGGTTTATTGAATGTTGGTGCTACATTTCAGAGAGCCATGGAAATTTCATTCTCAGAAGAATTAGGCTACTTCATCATTATTTACCTTGATGATATCACTGTTTTTTCTAAAACAGATGAAGAACACCTAGAACACTTGAAAATAGTCTTTAAGAAATGCAGAAAATTTGGGTTATCTTTAAATCCAAAGAAAACGTTATTTGGTCTCCAAGAAGGTAAAATTCTTGGGCATATCATATCAGAAGAAGGAGTAAAGATAGACCCAAAAAGGATTGAGGCTATATTGCAAATCACTCATCCTAGAAACATCAAGGAACTTCAATCTTTCATTGGAAAGATTAATTTCTTGAGAAGGTTCATACCGAACTTAGTTGAACTCCTTAGAAACATCACAAACATGCTGAAAAAGGAACAAGGAGTTAAATGGACCTTAGAGGCAAAGAGATCATTTGAACTGGTGAAACAAGCATTAACCAAAGCACCAGTTCTCAAAAGCCCTGATTTTTCAAAAGATTTTTTCATTTTTTCATTTGCATCAGAACATACAGTGGCTATTGTCCTATTGCAGAAAAATCCACAGGGACAAGAGCAGCCAATTGCATTCTTTATTAAGGCATTGAGAGATGCACCTCCGAAGTACAAAATCATGGAAAAACAAGCCTTTGCCTTAGTCAAAGCCTTAAAAGACTTCAGAGTTTATATTCTACACTCCCATATAATTGCATTCGTGCCCAATTCAGTTGTGAAAGACATTCTAACACAGGACCCAGATGGTAAGAGAGGAAAGTGGATAGCTGTGATACTTGAATATAATTTAGAAATCAATCCCACTAAACTCATTAAAGGCCAAGGACTAGCAAGATTAATGGCTGAATCAAATTTTGAAGCTCTTGACATAAATATGATAAAGGCATTAGATGAGAAAGAGGAACTGTCAACTCCCATTATTAAAGACCATTTTATGAATTCCTCTTGGTATGCTGATATTTTATATGTTTTTCTCAATTTGAATACACCTCCTGGCTTGTCAAAAACAAAAGCCAGATTTTTAAAGTTAAAAGCTGTAAACTACTGCATTGTAGATAAATGTCTTTATTGGAAAAATGCAAGTGGGTTATTGCTTAAATGTTTGCCTGAGAATGATGCAGATAAGGTCAAGCACGAGTTCCATGAAGGAGAATGTGGAGGCCATCTCTATTGGAAGACAACAGCCAACAAAATCCTTAGAGCTGGTTACTTTTGGCCCATCCTCTTTCAAGATGTGCATAAGATGATAATTGCCTCTCATAAATGTCAACTCTTTGAAGGCCAAAGAAAATTGCTTCCCTTACCTTTGCATACAATCATTGTTGAAGCTCCGTTTCAACAGTGGGGTTTAGACTTCATAGGAGAAATCCATCCACCTTCATTTGCCCAACATATATGGATTCTCACTGCAACAGACTACTTTACCAAATGGATAGAAGCCATCCCTTCTAGGCAAGCCAATGACTCTGCCATCATAAAATTCATTGAAACTCATATCCTCTCTAGATTTGGCTGTCCTAGGAAGATTATCACTGATAATGCTGCTGCATTTGGATCCAAAAAGATGGTTGAATTCTGTCACAAATATCAGATTACATTGGGCCATTCTACTGCTTATTACCCTCAAGGTTATGGGCTGGCAGAATCCTCAAACAAAAGTTTGGTGAACATAATCAAGAAGTTGCTGGAGGATAACAAGAAGTCTTGTCACACAAAGCTAGTACATGCACTATGGGTTGACAGATTAATACTTAAGAAATCAATTGGAATGTCACCCTACCAGCTTGTGTATGGAATAGATGCAATTTTTCCAACCAGCCTAGGTGTACCAGTCATGAAGCTGATCCAAGAAGTGTAGTCTGAAGACAATGATATGATCAGAAGGATTAATCAGACTATACATCTTCAACAAACTAGAGAGGAGGTCTATAATAGAGCATTACAAAAGCAAGAGAGCATCAAGAAGCTTTTTGATAGAAGGACAAAAGCTAGCAATTTTAGCATTGGTGACAAAGTGTTAATGTGGGATTCAAGGAGAGAAGACAAGGGCAAGCATGGGAAATTTGATAACTTATGGCTTGGCCCTTATCTCATTCATTCTACTGCTGGTAACAATGCTTATTTCTTGCAGAAATTGAATGGAGCTGAATTGTTTGGGGGTCTTGTCAATGGCAGGATGCTCAAACATTATTTCTCTTGACCATATCATGTTTGGAAGCCTTTTTATTTTTTCTCATTGTGAATATCATACTCATCATTGCATTTAAATTTATAAAAAGAAAAAATATAAAAACAATAGAAAGAGAAAAGAGGACATATTGTAAAAGAAAGAAAGGTACAACCCCATACCAAAAAAGAGAAACAAAATCTAAAAGTGTGTAAGCTCAAATGCCACTCCTAAGAAACACACTCCTAGTTAGTCATACAACTTAATCATGACTAATTAGTTTTAAATTTACTGCTGATAGGTTAGTGAAATAGATCTGCCAAACAGCTTAATCTTGGCTTATCAGTTAGATAGATTAGGATAGAAAAATAAAGGTTCAAACAAGCTCCAAATCTGAACCTATAAATGCCAAAAGAAAGAAGGGCTCTAACAAGATCAAATATTGAGCCAAGGATAGAAATAAACTGGTTCTAATAAACTCAAAACTTGAACCAGTTAACAAAGAAAAACAACTCAAACAAGCTTAAAAACATAGCTGAAGAAAAGAGAAGGATATTCTTAAACTTTCAGATCTTAAGCCTTCACCATTTTGATTTAATTTTCTGCAAATAATAATCTATGTGCAGCTTGTTTTTATGCCATAGATCAGCAATAAGTTAGACTGTTCAATCCTGACTTGTCTTCTTTCAAATTTCCTGTTTTAGAAATTAGAGAATAAAAATCTGTTAGATAGTTTAATCCTAACAGATAGTAGTTAGGTAGAGAAGCTTATGAACTCAACTGCTTAATCTGAGTTCATGGAGAAATAAGAAGTAGACTTAGATCAGTTTTATGTTTTCAAAAGAATAAAATGTTTGTAAAAGGGTTTTCCAATCCAAATGCACTCTGAAAGAAGAAAAACTATTTAATCAGTAGGATTGGGTAGGTAGAAAGCTTGTTTTGATAGTGTTCCATTGTTTTTCATGGCTGCTAACTTTGTCAAAGCAAAAGAAGATCAACAAAGTGAAGAAAGTTGCAGCCTAATGGATGAGGCATTGATCAGATCCCAGAGAAAACAAGTCTGAAGTTCTTAACACCTTCAAGAAGGTGCCATCCCCATGTGGAGCCACTATTAGCCACCTATTAAAATTTGTTATATAAAATGGTGGCTAAATCATGTTTTAAGCCTTCAAGAAACAATTTTTTATGCCAAAATTGTTAGTTCTTGAAGTCTTATGAAGATATCTTATCCATGAGTTAATCTTCACTGCTGTTTCCCTCTTAATTCTGAAAAATTTGTTGTTTTCTTAAAGAGAAAGACTGCTAAAAAACTCATTTTCCCCCTTCATTTTTGTTGGGAAAAATACTGAGAGGGGGGGGGGGGGGGGGTGAATCAAATATTTACCGTCAGTCTGTCAATTTTGTATTTTCTTTCGCTTCTAAACCCATACGTCACTTTTCAGAAGCCAACTTAATGAGCATACTGCGATACTTTATGAAAATCGTATACACTTGTATATCTAATTATGTCATTAGTTCTTCAATTAAATCATTCATCAGATATTCAATAAGCAGTAAACATGTGCAGTAAGAACAGAATAAATCATCACACAAAGCATCACACATGAACACCAGGATTTTTAGGTGGAAACCCAAGCTCAGAGGAAAACCACCGCCGCCATTGCTCACCCTTCAATATTTTATTATAGAGAAAACATCTTACAGATCCATGTCAGCATCACTGCCATTTTCACCTACCTACGCTGCTATCACCCTTTCCCACAGCCCAACCCCCCCTCGCACTCATTTACCACTTTCTCTCCCCGGAAGGGAGCTACCACCCCCCATCCCCGTTTACAGCCTCACTCGGAAGGGAGCTACAACCCCCCCCCACCGAAAGCTACATCAGCACCACCGTGACCACGTTTCATCAATTTTCACACCGGATCCAAAGCTTTCTTTACTTATTACACTACTTGCAGGCCACATTTCATCATATTTTCAAACCTGACCCTTTCCATACTTTTTGCCACGCTCAACTAAGTGTGCATCAGGAGACATATAACCACTCAGCGTATATCAAAGAAACCGGCTATAATCGTACGTACATTTCAGCCACATCTTCAGCAAACCCTAGTTTGCATACGCGCTTTCCTTTCTCTGATGTCGCGTATATACGCGCTTCCGTTCACATAGACCTGCGTATACTTTAGTATAAATTATAGAGCCAATTTTATTGCACATACGCGCTTTCTCTTCAGCGAAGCCGCGTATATACGCACTTCCTCTGCGGCGAACTAACATATAGATCTTCAACTATTATAGAGCAGCATACTTCTTCAGATCAGATATTCAGTTCAGATTTACCCATTTGCTTCAGACAGATGTTTGCCTCATCTCAGATCTAGGCCTTCCATGAACAGATCTAGCAGATACAAGTACAATACAGATCTAGATCCCCTTCTTCATCACTCCTTCATTGGTGCATCATACATTCAGATCTTTCATTCAACTGTAACCCTTTCCATTCAGATATACTCCAGAGAGAAGTATTCATTCAAGCTCAGACATCTTGCCCCCATACTCATCCTTTGCACAATGAATTTCTTCTCTTTATATAGGTTTTCCCTTTTTCAATACCATGAGCCAAAACCACATTACTTCCGATGGTATTCCTGGACGGGGTCATTTAGACGAATCATTACCCAATACAATGGGTCAATACCATGGTGGTTACCCCTGGTTTTGCACTTTTTGAGCGCTTTTGCCCATACGCGACTTGACACGTTCTTTCCCGCGTGCATACGCGACTTCCCCTAGACATATCTGCGTATGCCTTGAGACATACTCTTTTCACCATAGATTTTGCACAAGATGAATTGCTTTCTTCATTGTCTTCTGTACTTCACTGTAGATACATCAGATTTAGTTCATCAAACCATATTCTATCAAGCACAACTGCATCAAGTAAGTTGCCATCATCTTCATCAAGTGTGTTGCCATTCAAGGACAACACTCAGCATCAAACATCATTTCATATCAGAGTTACATCATTTATCAAGTCCATCAGATCAAGAATAACTTCATCAGGTGGATTGCCATCAAGGACAACACAAGTCAACAATCGCATGTCTTCATCTTTATTCAGTGGGTTGCCATCAAGGACAACACTCTGCATCATATTGCCAACAATTTTACCCCTCCTTTCGCTCATAAATTAACCTCCTCTTTATCCCCTTTTTTCCTCATGAAATTCCTCTATTTTTCCTCTTTTTCCTTCCTTCCCTTCATAAATTCCCTTTTATAAGGTTTAAAACTCCTTTTTGACCTTATCGAAAACTTTCAAAATCCTTTGAAAATCCTCAAAAAATCATAAAAACAGTCTTATTTGCATTAAGGCTTTAAGCCCCTTTGGATTTAGCTCCAGCCCCTTTATCCTGCATAAAACCCGGAGCTGGAACTGGCGCTAAGGCCTAATCGCGCAATCGCAATCACGCTTCCCCTCTTGTCTTGTTACCTTTTGCTTTTAAATTTTCCGATTGCGATTAAGTCCTTTTTATATAAAAACCCTTCCCGAAACAAACTTTCCTTTGTATTTTATGAAAAACCCAACTTTCCTATGTTTTGAAAAGAACCCGATAGTTCGTTGTTTTAGAAAATACCAACCGTTGATCTAAAACTGATCAACGATCGTCGGAATCTCGCATTGAAAATGTTCATTGGATGCATTTAAATGGTTTATTGCCCCTCTCCGATTGCAACCTTGCGATTATTTCCCAACCGTTGATCTGCTCCATCATGCCCAGATCTGACGGTCCCCATCGCTCTGTTCCAAAGCCTGCATGCTTGCCTCTGGCATCCATAACTTAATCTCCACCGTCGATCTAAGTTTGAGATCGACGGCTCTAATTCAATCACATCATAAAAAATCCTTGTGCCATTCCTCTCTCCTCCTCCGATTGTGATCATTGCGATTCAATTTGGACCGTTGAATCCACAAGAACCGACGGCCCAAATTAATCGCCCTCTGCCACAGCCCTCCGACATTAAAACCCACAGATTCATTCATGACCATCGATCTCTCTAAGATCGAACGACCCTTGTATAATCACATCGCAAGTTTCGTTGTATGCCTTCCTCTTTTCTCTGCTGATTGGCGATCCCACAATTGGATCTGAGCCATCCATTTCATAGATTTGACGGTCTAGATTAAAACTTGACACCCTTTGTAAATTCACAAGGCCCCACCATTCAAACTCTCATGCGATGACCCACCGTTGATCTCTGCAGATCAACAGTCCACAATCACCTAATCTCCGCCTGAACCCCCCGTCTCGTATTGTGTTCAATTCCCCAAGATTTAATCTGGGCCGTTCATATTGAAGATCTAACGGTCCATATTCAACCCGGTAGGCACAACTCATTTGGGACCTACCTCCCCATCAATAAATCCTGACCGTCCATCCCCTGATCCAACGGCCCAGATTAAACTGCCTTGACCCTGCCCCACCTTCTTCCACCCGTGCAACTTGTCTTATCGCGCTCTCATCTCCACCGTTGGATCTGCCTGCCCTTCATCCAATAGCCAGGGACCCATATCACATAATTTTGAGTCCGACAGTTAATTCCTAAAAACTACGCGATATGGGAAGTTTTTTAAGGACACGTGTCGGTTGGAGACCTATATCACGTTTTTTTTGGGAAATTTTGAAAACCGCCCCAAAGCAGCGCGACACCAGTGGTTTTTATGGCCGAAACCACCTTACCCCATTTACATTACATTCCCTTGTTTTTGATCTCCACCGTTGATCTCTGAGATCTAACGGTCCCAGTTTAATCTAACCATTAAACTATCGCCCTCCGCCATTCTTCCAAGAGACCTCATCAACGAATCTCCGCCGTTGATCTCTGTTGGCTGATCTAATCCGACGGCCCAGAGTCTTTCCGAAACCCCAAATTTCATTCGAACCCATTTCCCTTCTGCCAAAGGTTTTCGACCATTTTCCTTTGAAATTTCTTCCATTTCATTATAATGTTGCCCCTCTACATTATATTTTCCCGATCAATCTCGACCGTTGATGTTTGCAGATCAACGACCAGACTTAATTTCCCCACCATTTATTCAACCACCTCCCATCTGACCCCAACGAACAATCCTCGCCGTTGATGACTTTCATCCAACGGTCACGATCTAATCTAAACCTATGAAGCAGTTTAAACCTTACCCGGCAGGATTTTTTATAATTTCATTTGTTTTTGCAGGTTTTAAAATTTTCTCTATTGTTTTCAAAAGAAAATCAAACGTCGGGGATGACGATCCCTCAGGCTATTATTCATAAAGAGAATCATTCTGCAGGGTTTCCCATCAAGATTTACCAGTGCCTCATGAACACTGGCAACAGTATAAGAACCCTCTGTAACGCTTGCACATCAACAGAACACATCAAACGTTAATCAAACAAAGTGTATCAGTGTTAAAGGATTTAATCACAGCAGAGATGAAGAATCAAAGATCATAAACATAGTTTTGAGGGACTACGGCGATAATTTGATTACCTAAAGCCTAATTCACTAAATTGAAGACAGTATGAAGACCAGAAGACAAAAATTAGGCCTAATTAAGCCTAACACACAGAATTAAAGAAAATTAACAGTGTTTTAAGGAAGAACAATAAGATCTATTAGTCTGAGAAGCCCCCACTGACACATCAGAGGCTAATTAAATCCTCTCTAGCTGCCAGAAAGAAACCTGTAGCCTCAAAGTAATCAAAGAAGGCCTAGTTATTACCAGAACAGAAGATATTAGCATAAAGACAGCTGACCAATTTTTTCGAATCAAAGAAACTAATTTCAAATTGTCAGAGAATTTATTACAAAGATAAGGAGGTGCCCTAAAGTCAATATTTTAATCCACTAAGCCTCGAAAGCAGAACAGAGTTATGAAACAAAGATATAGATTGAATGTATTCCTGCCTTATGCCTTGCATGGTTTTTAAGGCAGAGAATTTCATTAACTATAGAATTTATGATACTTGAACCCTATAAATATTTCCACCTCCTCATTTTACTATAAAATGTTCTTGAGGAGCACATTGTAAAGAGTTGGTTGCTAGACTTTGATCCAATACTTCTGCTCGAAACTTTCTACATGTAAATAGTTTTCAGAAGCTTTGAAGCTTTGTTTGTGATCAAATAAGTTAGGCTGAGAAGAGAAGATGATTGCTGTACTGAAACATTGGACTTGAAGTATCTAACTGGTTTGACATCAATATACAAGCTGATTCTTGGGATCCTGGTCTATATCATTGGTGAAGTAATTCTTACTCTGTTTTTGTTTTCCTTTCATGGATGCCATTTTGTCCATTTATTCTCTGATAAAGAACAACAAATATAGAGCTAGGATTTACTGTCAAAAGTACCCTACTCTCACTGATAAGCTTTATCTCTATGTTTTCCTCCAAATTGTGTGTTTAAGAATGACTTAAGTTAAGTGTAAACATTATCAAGGAATGTTGGTCGGCCCCTCTCTTGATGTGCAAAGATTGAAAGGAAGTTCTTGAATGATATTTTCATTATATGCTCGTTGAGAATGCAAAGATGATGGAGCTTAGTGAAATGAAGTCGCCTTCACTAAGTGGGCTCCGCAGGACCCGCGCAAAGTCTATTTTTAGACTAGACTATGTCTATTTTTTAGACATACGGAGCATAATTTGGGAATTCTACTTGGAGATTCTTAAAGTATGCGACATGTCGGTAAAAATAGATGAGACCCTAATTTTTAGGACCCAGGCTATTTTTAGACTGATCTCCTAAAAATATGGAAGTCAAATATTATTTACCCTTAATAATATTTTGACTATAAACAACAATTTACTCTCTTGGCGCACTTCAGTTTGAGTCATGGAGGTGACTCATGCAACTGACACAAGGAATCATGTGGTTCCTAGGGTTTGATGGCATCTTGCATGGTTGGCTTCAGTTAGACTTCAGTGGCAGGAGTTTTGGAGGAGTTAACGGGACAAGTAGTGGAGTTGTGTTCTGTTTGTTTTAGTTGAACTAGTTGGGATTAGTTAACTAACTAATCAGCTAGATATGAGTGGAGTAAATTAAATAATATTTAATTTACTAAATATTAACTCATTAGTCAACTCAAGAACACTTCAGTTCACTACAGTGCATGATCAGTTCAGTGAAGACCAGTGAAAGAGATAGATGAAAGGGTAGAGGTAGCTATCAGTTGTAACTATACTGTTGCTATTTGCAACACATAGATAGGTGGAGTAAGCTATGAGTATTGCAAAGTTTAGGCTGGTGGTTTATCTATATAAGGAGGCCATCACCTAGCATTAAACACGCAATCAAGGTTGGCTATCAAGTGGCTAAAGGTTGGAGCATGAGTTTTGCTAGATCTAGCTTGATAGTGTGTAGCATGGGAGGTAGTGCATGAGAGCTTGTGAAGAGTTTTGTACTATGATTGTTACATGATTTCTCCATTATAATATACACAATAGCTGCGGGGTTTTCAGCTATAGGCTTTCCCCATACATACTGAGTTAATGTGTGATTGATTTGATGTGCGATTGCTTCTATATTATTTCCGCATGTGACAATTAATTGTAGAAGAGGGTTATGTGTTATGTATGCAATTCGAAATTGATATATGACCAGGTTAATCTTCAGTGAATAAGTGATTTATTCAGCTAATTTCTACATGGTATCGGAGCGAAGTTAATTGTCGAAGTCTATTACGGTGATTACAAACTTATTTCCTCAGACAGAGTCTGCATGCGGGCCAGGTAGCCTCCGGAATATTCATCCTTCTTTGTAAGGTGAAAGATCTGGTGAATGCCCTTTGCAGTCAATCTCTGATTTGGAAATAATTTGTTTTTCAAGTATAGATCGGAAGCGATAGAGCTTTGAGTTTGGAATTCGAATTTTGCAGAAGGTTGTTCTTCTTGGTGCCGGTGTTGAAAGATGTCTTCTTTCAATGGTTTGCGGCTCGAATATGCTCTTGAAGGCAGTTCGAATTATGTTGCATGGAAGGATCGCATGGAAGCAGTGTTAGAAGATAATGGTCTGAAGGAGTTCGTGGATACGGATGTCCCAAAGCCCACTGATGCAGCTTTGGTCGATGTATGGCAAAAGAAGATCGCGAAATGTCGAAGGATCCTGTTGGAGGGCGTCAAGGATCATATTGTATCCAGCCTTCATGGTAAGGCTACTCCATATTTAATGTGGAAAGCTTTGACGGATCTATTCCAGAGTAAGAGTGACCAAAGGAAGCTGGTGCTCAAAGATAAGCTCAGGAACATCAAGATGGAGAAGGGCGACAGCATCGCCAAATACCTCACGAAGTTCACTCAGTGCAGAGATGAGCTGGGAAGTGTGGGGGTGGCTGTCAAAGTTTCACTGATTGCATGCTTAGTTTCAAGTGTGATGGGATCGGTGTGGTTCTTGGACAGCGGTGCGTCATTTCATATGACGGGAGATCGGGAGTTGTTCTCAGATCTGGAGGACAAGGATCTGGGTATGCACATCGAGATGGGCGATGACGGTAGATACAGTGCGACTGGTATCGGTACCGTATCCTTTCAGAGGGAGTCTGGTAAACCCTTTGTCTTAAAGGATGTCATGCATGTACCTGGATTGAAGAAGAACCTGATTTCAGTAGCGATGTTGGAGGATAAGGGTTATGATGTGGTCTTCAGCGAAGGAAAAGCTTTCCTGCGCAGTAAGACTACTGGAGAGACCCGGAAGATAGGGGTTCGAACTCAGAACCTTTATCAGTTGCAGGTAGATGACTGCGCAGCTATGGCATGCAAGGCTGGAGATGTGGTGAGCCGGGATGATGAGGGCGAACTATGGCACGGGAGATTGGGCCATCTTCACCATGGAGCTTTGAAGATTCTGCAGCAGATTTCTACTGGACTTCCTAAGGGCACCCTTGCGCAGTCAGATCAGTGCAAGGGGTGTACTTTAGGGAAGTATGTGAAAGCCACCTTTCACGAGAAGGATAGTCGCGCCACGACGATCCTTGAGAGAGTTCACACAGACGTGTGTGGTCCTTTCTCGGTTGCTTCGACAGCAAAGCACAGGTATTATGTGATCTTTGTTGATGATTTCTCTCGAAAGTGCTGGATCTTCTTCATGCAGAAGAAGAGCGATACATTCGCGAAGTTCTGTGAGTTTAAAGCACTGGTCGAGAAGGAGTCGGGGAAGAAGGTGATTGCTCTAAGGAGTGATAACTGTGGTGAATTCATCTCGGCTGAATTCAAGGAGTTCTGCAGCGCAGAAGGGATTCGGAGAGAGCTCATCGCACCCCATAACCCACAGCAGAACGGGGTGGCTGAGCGGAAGAACAGAACGATCGTGGGTGCTGCACGGGCGATGTTGCATGATCGGGGCCTACCCCTTCACTTGTGGGCTGAGGCATGCAATACAGCAGTGTATGTGCAGAACCGTTGTCCTCACAAGGTTCTTGGCATGAGTACACCGGAGGAGGCTTATTCTGGCAAGAGGCCTGATATTTCCCATTTGCGGATTTTTGGTTCTCCTGTCTACATACATGTGACGAAGGATGCGAGAAGGAAGCTGGATCCAACTGCTGAGGTTGGAATATTTGTGGGGTACACTGATACACCTCACAACTATCGGGTGTATTTTTTAGACAGTCGAAAGACTGTTGTGCGACGGGATATAAAATTTCAGGAGGAGAAAGCCATGCGGTGTTCGCTTGAGAGGGAGCTACACTTGCATGCAGATGAGGAGCTGTTAGTTCCTAAGGAGGAGCTTCCGGATGTGGATCAGCCACAAGAGGAGGTTCGGGAGGTGGAAGAAACCACCCAGGCAGCGCCAACCATCAGAGGGCGCATGCGCACTACAGAAGCTGAGCGACTGGCTCGGGATGCAGAGAAGGTTGTAGGACCACCTACAGCACAGCGCAGACAGAGACAGTCACCGGATCGGTACACTGGATACATAGCTCTTATGAGTCAATGTGTTGTGACAGAGCCATCCTCTTTTGAGGAAGCTGTGGAGGAACCCGCATGGGTTGATGCCATGATCGAAGAATATGATTCGATCATCAGGAACAGTGCATGGGAGATTGTCCCAAGACCGGTTGGGAAATCGGTTGTAGGTTCGCGATGGATCTACAAGGTGAAGCAGGCGGCTGACGGGAGTGTGGAGAAGTACAAGGCGAGATTTGTCGCCCGTGGCTTCTCACAGATCGAGGGGATTGACTATGAGGAGACTTTTGCACATGTCGCAAGGTACTCTTCCATACGGACGATCCTTGCTCTCTCAGCGCAGATGGGGTGGCACATTCATCAGATGGATGTGAAGACTACGTTCCTCAATGGAGTTATTGAGGAGGAGGTGTACATAGAGCAGCCTGAAGGTTTCGAGATCTTCAGCAGTGAGTCGCATGTGTGCCGACTCAAGAGAGCACTGTACGAGCTGAAGCAAGCACCTCGTGCTTGGTACACTCGGATAGACAGCTACTTCACCGGGCTTGGATTCTCCAAGAGTGAGGCGGATCCAAACCTGTAGCAGATTGTGGTGGAGGGGAAGCTGTTGATCATCGTACTGTATGTAGATGATCTGATTTTGACTGGCGACGAGCAGTTGATACTTTCATGCAAGGAGGATCTTGCACGAGAGTTTGAGATGAAGGACCTGGGCATCCTTCATTATTTCCTGGGATTGGAGATTTGGCAGCGCAGTGGAGGACTGTTTGTTTCTCGGGGCAAGTATGCCCGGGAGATTCTGGAGAGGTTCAACATGCAAGGCTGCAAGCCTGTTGATACCCCTCTTCCTGGTGGATGGAGGAATGCTACTTCGGAGGAGGTAGTGGATGCCACTGTCTATCGACAGTTGGTGGGGTCGTTGATGTATCTGGTCAATACTCGACCCGATATATGCTATGCAGTTAACCAGCTTTCGCAAGCTATGGTTAAGCCTACCAAGCTCTTTTGGAAGGCGGGCAAGCATGTATTGCGCTATATCGGAGGCACATCGGGATATGGTCTATGGTACAGACAGGAGGATGGAGTGAAACTTTCTGGTTTCACTGATGCAGATTGGGCAGGAGTCCAACCGGTGACCGAAGAGCAAAACCGCGGAGGAGTTTTCGCATTGGGTCGACAAGCAGCTTTCCGTGCCACAGTAGCTGCAGATCCGTGGCACCCGGGGCCTGCCATTAGGAGGCCGAGTGCTGCGGCGCAAGCTTGGCTGCATGTGAGGCTATTTGGATGAGGAAGATCCTCGCAGGTTTGTTCAGGTTGCATTTGGAGCCTACAGTGATCTACTGTGATAACCAGAGCTGCATCAAGCTCTCGGCTAATCCAGCTTTTCATGATAGGTCCAAACATATCGACATCAGGTACCATCACATCAGAGATTGTGTTCAGCGGAGGATCATGATGCTTTCATATGTTCCCACGGAGGATCAGGATGCCGACATCCTGACGAAGGCGCTCACCAGGAGCAAGTTCGAATTCCACAGAGGCAGGATAGGGGTTGCAGATAATCCATATCTTGCCGAGAGGGAGTGTTGAGAATGCAGCAAGATGATGGAGCTTAGTGAAATGAAGTCGCCTTCACTAAGTGGGCCCGCAGGCAAATTCTGGCGCAAAGTCTATTTTTAGACTATGTCTATTTTTAGACATACCGAGCATAATTTGGGAATTCTACTTGGAGATTCTTAAAGTATGCGACATGTCGGTAAAAATAGATGAGACCCTTATTTTTAGGACCCAGGCTATTTTTAGACTGATCTCCTAAAATATGGAAGTCAAATATTATTTACCCTTAATAATATTTTGACTATAAACAGCAGTTTACTCTCTTGGCGCACTTCAGTTTGAGTCATGGAGGTGACTCATGCAACTGACACAAGGAATCACGTGGTTCCTAGGGTTTGATGGCATCTTGCATGGTTTACTTCAGTTAGACTTCAGTGGCAGAAGTTTTGGAGGAGTTAATGGGACAAATAGTGGAGTTGTGTTCTATTTATTTCAGTTGAACTAGTTGAGATTAGTTAACTAGCTAATCAATTAGATATGAGTGGAGTAAATTAAATAATATTTAATTTACGAAATATTAACTCATTAGTCAACTCAAGAACACTTCAGTTCACTACAGTGCATGATCAGTTCAGTGAAGACCAGTGAAAGAGATAGATGAAAGGGTAGAGTTAGCTATCAGTTGTAACTATACTGTTGCTATTTGCAACACATAGATAGGTGGAGTAAGCTATGAGTATTGCAAAGTTTTGGCTGGTGGTTTATCTATATAAAGAGGCCATCCCATAGCTTTGAAATACGCAATCAAGGTTGGCTATCAAGTGGCTAAGGATTGGAGCAAGTGATTTGCTAGATCTAGCTCGATAGTGTGTAGCATGGGAGGTAGTGCATGAGAGCTTGTGAAGAGTTTTTGTACTATGATTGTTACATGATTTCTCCATTATAATATACACAATAGCTGCGGGGTTTTCAGCTATAGGCTTTCCCCATACATACCGAGTTAATGTGTGATTGATTTGATGTGAGATTGCTTCTGTTATTTCCGCATGTGACAATTAATTGTAGAAGAAGGTTATGTGTTATGCATGCAATTCGAAATTGATGTATGATCGGGTTAATCTTTATTGAATAAGTGATTTATTCAGCTAATTTCTACATGCTAAGTAGATTTAAACTAGAAAAGTTTATGGTTTGCCCTGTCTTCTAGTTCTCTTTCCAAAGGTTGTTTTTAAGGTTTCCCTAAGAGTATACTGAAAGCAGGCCTAGATTTTAATACATTTGACTTGATCTTAAGCTGCGCTTTGTTCTCTTATCTGTTTTCATCCCTTCTGAAAGTAATTATGTGGATTACTGGATTGTTTGTCTGATAAGTTAGCTTCAATACAAGCTTGTCCAAAGAAGTTTAGGGTTATCCCTGTCCTTTAGTTGGTTTTAAATAATTGCTTAAAAGGATTTTCTTGTTTGGAAAGATTGATAAATCCTAGTTGAAATTATTGTCTTTTTCCACCTTTTCAACACTCTTAATGTCCCATTCCATCATTTAATCTAAAAGATCTTTTGATATAGATGACTTGCTCCTTGGACCACTCTTGAAATTGATGCACAATTAAACCCTTTTATGACTCCATAGCCCAATGGACTAAAAACCAGTTTTATATCTATCCTATCAGCCAAATCTTGTTATTATTGCTTACACCTTCACCCCTTTGAAACTCTTTCATTTTAGTATTTTCCACTCAACTAAAAATCATGCTGAACCATCCAAAACAAACAAAAACCCTTGTTCTTAATAACGAGCCTAATATCATACCAAAAAGCCTTAAAGATAAATCAATCTTTGCACTTATAGAGAGATCCCTCTCTGGATTCAGGAGGGTTAGATCCTAGAATCCCAAAGTGGTTCCAATGTTCTCTCTACAGCTTTAGTCTTGCCAATCTGCTGAAATTACAAGGAGATAACAGGTGTTCCCATAGACTATTTTTAGTCTCGTGGATGTTAAAATATCATTCATTCATTTCAGACCCCAGCTCCTCAAACATTTAACTAAAGGGAGGGGGTCCAAAAAGTTTTTTTAATTTTTACTCCTTTTACCAGCTGTCACCCTCATGTTATTTCGAACCACCCCCCTCCTAAAACCACGTCCAAAAATTTGTTTTAATTTTTATTGTCTTTTACCAGCTGTCACCTTCATGTTATTTCGGACCGCCCCCACCTAAAACCACTTACTACCTACCCCCTCTTAGTGCGTTTTACCAGCTGTCACGCTCCTATTATTTCAAACCCCCCTCCTAAAACCACTTAGTACCTACCCCCCTCGAAAACCATTTTCCTATAAATTTAAATTGTGGCGAGAAAGTATATAAGGTGGGATTTTATATGTTATGAATTTTTTTTAGGAATGAAGGAGGATGAAATTTGTTTACGAATGAAGGAGAATGAAATTTGTTTAGGATGAAATTTATTTACGAATGAAGGTCAAACATATGTTTATGAAACTAATGTACAGGTGAGAAAAAATGAGATCGAGGTAAATGCATTTTACCATGGGAGATTGAGGTAAAGGAGGCTGAGGAAAAAGAGGTCAAGGTGAAATAAATTTACAACTGCATGGTAAATTGAATTTACAGTTGCAAGTGAAAGTGAAACTAGATTCACATGTGCAAGTGAAAAGAATTTACATGGTGAAAGTAAAAGGATATTTACAGGTGTGAATTGAGTTTACATGGATAAAAGGGAAAAAATAAAATATTTTACCAAACAGAGAAAACAACACATGGTTTTGTAAATCCATGGGAAGGGAAAATAAGCCATGGATTTGGAAAACAAGATGGTTTATCAAATAATTTAAATGAATATGTTGAAATTATAAGTTAAGAAATTCATTTAAAAGTAATCAAAATATTTGGAAATTTTATTTTAAATATATTATTTTTCCAAATATTTTGTGACAACATGAAAAGATGATGAAAGGCAGAAAACAATAGAAATAGAACTCAAAGGGGCAATGGAAGAACAATAACATTTGAGAGGACAATAATCAGATTTTGTGAAGCCAGCTTCAACATATTTCATATTTCAAGGGCATGAAGACACCTAGTAGCAAAAGACCAGTAGATTAAAGATCAAACAATAGATTTCCAGCAGTCAGTGAACCAATTCCAGATTTCAATGCACAAAACTTGTAGGCAGTTCAAAGTTTCCAGTAGACAAATTAGAGATATTATTTTATCTTTAGTTTATTATGCAGATTTTTTCCAGAAATTGTTAGAGAATGTTTTGTAAATCAGTTCCTTTTTGGAATCTGAAATTAGTTTAGCAGAAAATGTGTAAGTACTTCACAATTTGAAGTAAAAGATGTTGGGATTTGTAATGAGAAAGACTACCATTCATTGTAAATTTTTTCACTAAGTTCAAGTGACCTTTTGCAGTAATATAAGACAAACTATTTCAGGATTCATGTTCCATATCTATGTGGTGAAGTGCTTCTCATTGTCTATGTGTTTATTTATTTGTTTCCATAATTATGTGTTCTTAAATTTGAATTACTTTACATAAAGTTGATGAAAATAATTTGTTGAAAGATACACTCTGATTCTAGCCATGGGTAATTTAAATGTTTTCCTATGATATTAAGTCAAAATAATTCTTAACTGCTCTTTTGTTTAATTGAATCTATTTCTTTCTTCTATTCCATTTCATTTAATGATCATGTAGTATGTCTATCTTGCCCTGCTGCACTTAAGCTTGGTTATTTTTGCATTTTATTATCTTAAGCTCTTCTGACTCCATTGCCCAATGTCCTTCCCTTGTTGTTCCAACCAAACCAATTCAAAAACCAAACTCTGAGCCCAATAACTAGCCTAAAATTCCCAGCAAAAAAAGTTGAATTTGATAGAGAGATCCCTCTCTGAGTTTATGAGGGTTAAATCCTAAACTCCAAAGTGGTTTTGTGGTTACTGTTCGGTTTCCATCACAACCTTGGGAAATTGCAGAGTGATAACAAACCCTAATCATCAAAATATATCTCTCTACAACAAAATCTCGATAAATTAGAAACAACAAATCTCCATAAAAATTCCTCTCATTTGATCACACAATGTTCTACAACTTCTCCTCAACACTGATCACTACTACCTACACACAAAATTGTCTGGGACCTGCACTACAAACTCTGATTTACTTCAGATATTCAATATGCTCTTATAGCCACACTGATTCTCTCTCAATTCCCACTCAGTGGCCCACTCTCTCAATCCATTCAGCCAAACTCAAATCCTTAAGGTATTCTAATATATATAATATTCTAAAATGGTTAAATTAGTAAACGTAATCAAGTGATGCAGCCCTATTCATACAATGAATTCGATCTAGAACATAGTACTTTCTCTGCTTGACTTGTTTCGCCACTACCTTTTTTAGTGAGGGAGATTTTCCACTTTAATCACATTATATATGATAAACAAAACTTCTTGACCTTTTTTATTTATCAAAATCCAAGAACAAAAATGATCAGGAAAATCAATAAAAAAATCTAGAGTGCATGCATAAATAAGAAATTTCACCTACAGGTTGTATATGCAAGGTTGCATCCCATTACATGTACATGGAAAGCATGCTTAGCTTGGAGAAGGCATGGTTTTTGCCTTGATATTTTTCTCCCCTTTCCATTTATATCAAAGGGGGAGAGAAATTCAACTCATCTTCAATGATCAGATTTAGGAAGGAAGATCAAGATCAGGTTGACATCAATGTCAAAGGGGGAGCTTCTTGGCATGTTAGAGTTTCCATTGATGTCAGATGATGTATGAATTATAATGAGTCCTATGTTTGTTTTTATAAGGTTGTCATGGTGTTAATTTTTTTATTTTTTGTGGAAGGTTATCATGATGTCTCAGGCTCACTCCTAAAGCTGAGCTCCAAATGGTGACCAGAGTAGATTGTGATTCATATACTACTCTTGTGTGGGAAAGTTAGATATATACACGAATTTACTGAAGGAAAGTGGCTTATGTACACAAATTTTCCACACAAGAGTAGCATATGAATCAAAATCTACAAATTCCTCAATCTACTCTAGCCACCATTTGGAGCTCAAATTCAAGGGTGAGCCTAAGACATCACGACAAGCTTCCACAAAAAATTTGACACCATGAAAACCTTATATAAAAATACATATGACTCATTAAAAGTCATACATCAGGTGACATAAATGGAAAATCTAACATGGCAACAGGCTCCCCCTTTGACATTGATGTCAACCTGATCCCGATCTCTCTTCTTGAATCTGATCAGTGAAGCTGAGTTGATTATCTCTCGCCCTTTGACATCAATGGCAAGGGGAGAAACATATCAAGGCCAACACCATGCCTTCTCCAAGATGAACATGCTTTCCCTTACATGTAATGGGATGCAACCATAATCTCCACACTAATGACAATGAAAAAAATGTTTTTACACCAACATTTTCCTGCAAATATATCATCCATATTGTTTTAGATCAACATTCACTACTGTCTATACCTCTTTTATTCATGCAATAGGCTACATTAACTGAATCAAGGACTCTGCTAAACATCACGACCACAATATAAATAATGGGATACATGGGTAAAATATGAAAGAAACGTCAATGATGCCAATACTCCTCCACTAATCACATAGCTGAAAAATATATGCAATAAAATCCACATGGATACAAGCTAGGTATGATCAATAACACACTAAAACATCAATACACCCGTACTTTAGCAACAACAACAAAATTTGATAAAATATATTTTTCTCACCAAAAGCATAGAAACAACAATGTTATACGAAATTTACAATTGCGGATAAAAGTATCTTCCCTAGACCTAGTGGACTGGTCTAGAACAAAAGAAAGCAAATAATATAGGGTTTCCCTTAGAGAAATTGAAATATGGGAAATAGGCCTACTTGGAATCCATCACAAGATTTACTTTCCTCCTAGATTGTAAGCTTCAATCGTAGCTTCGAATGCTATAATTAGAACTTGCACATACAAGAAAAACAACCCAAAGATTTACAACATCTACGTAGAATAATTCAATTACTCTATTCAATGAATCAACAAGGCATTGAAATACATGAATATAAACATGATACAACACATATAGGAAAACACGATACTCTTTGTATTAATAGAAATATGAGAGAGTTTACAACCAAGAATAGTAGTTGATCTTGTAAGGATCTCCCCAAGTTTACTTGTCCTTCCTTGTCACAAAGCACACCTCAATGTCACCCTAATGCATGAAGATGATGTCTCCTTTAGGTTCAAGGCCGCAACATGAGAGCATAATCAATATGAAAAATCCAACCCATATGCTATGGATGATAGTAAATTTACAAGAGAGGGATGGTGGTTTAGGAATTATTATCCATTTAGCAATCTAGGCTTTAGATCCACTTAGTATGGGAGGATGGCTCAAGGGATAAGAGGTGAAATCTCCAAGGTAGGATCATATATTATTTGAGCTTCTTATCTAAGTTAAATGGTTAAAACAACCCCTAGTAGCTTCTGGAAGAGGAAGTTTCATGATTCTTTTTAATTTTCTTGAATTTCAATAATCATCGCACCCCCAACAAGGAGAAATTTGCTGCTGATCAGTGCTAGTGCATAAGGGAGAAACCTACTGCTGAACATAGGTCTCTAAAGTGGCAAGGTGCACTAGGGCTTAAAAGCACTAATTTGGATTAGTTAGATCCAAAACTCAGGCATTTGGAAAGGTCATGCTTAGAACTTTGTGTAGGGATGATGCCAACATGTTCATGAATGATGATTGATCTGGTTTGCAGGCCTATTGACCAAAGGTGAAAAAATGTCCTATAAAAAACAACATACACATTTTGTCTATCTTATATCAGCACCTCCACATTGTAATTTACCAACACAATCACTCTATCAACCAAATTATTCTCTTATGCATAAACATGCATTGATGTAGGAAACACCCCCATGGTTTTTGTACAATGATTTTTACCATTTCCATTTCCTCCTTGCCACATGCAAGAGACTCAACACATACATGGCCAAATTATTTGACAATAATTACATGGCTAATACATGGGATATGAGGCTTAAACACTAAGATACATGGTTTTAGCACAACTCCATAAGCCCACAAGGTACACTCCCAATTGTAGCTTACTCCCCCTAAGGGGATGAACTCTATGCTTCCATAAAACTGATATTGATTAATCATATAATAAAATATGATCTCTTTTACATGATAATCATGTAAAACAAAGATCTCAACTACCAAGCATGTCTCTAGCCAAAACTATACATCCTCTCATGTTGTACATGCTCCTCCTAACCATGTAAGGAGATACACAAATGACTCCTCAGACTATTTTTCATCAATAGTCACCACTGCCATTACCTCCTTGATACATGCAAGAGGCCATAAAATATCCCATTAACCAAATACCAAATGATGTACAAGGATTTATCATGAACTACAAGGCAATACCAACAACCAACACAAAGTTGCAACAAGACTCTAGACTCTCTCTCCAATGGATTCACAATACAATGATATATGCAAGTACAAGGAATCTATGGGAAACAATATATACTATACACAAAAATGACATAATCACATACATATTATATGATAACACATATGTCAACCTCTCCAAACATCAACCATAGACTAAGATCTCAGAAACAATAAACAATACATGGTGATGCTCAATGGCCTAACAACAACATATATCAACAATATAATGAAGGCTATTTGCAACATGAAAACCCTCACATGAACAACAAAAATAATAAACAACATAACACACCAAGCAACACTAGATATCAAGCTCCGTAGAAAAACATGGTAGTATAAAAATCACCATATGAAGCATAAACCTATGCAAAATACTATGAACTAGTAGAAGAAACATAAATACAACGATGTCGTGGTAGAAAAATTACATATCACTTCGTTCATGGGTCTTGGATAGATGGTGATTGGGTGATCTGTTAAGGCACTCCTTGATGTGAAGTCACCGGTTCAATTCCTCGCCTCGATCATGGTGATATGTATTGGACATGATGATGAAGATGTAGTCCTACCCAGCTTACAAAAAAAAAACATCACATATCACTTCAACAATCCTCCTCATAAAAAATAGGCAATATAAATCAGTTGGAATCAACAACATGGATCCATACTCGTGCAACACAATCTCTGTATTTTGGAAACAAATCAGGAAGCAAAAAAAACATCTCTAGCAACAAATAAGTCAATACATCAACAAAATATTCAATCAACGGTATCATCGTAGAAAACTTCAGTAGATCCCCGTCATCAATAACGTTGGTTAGTTGCAAGGAAAATAATGTACAAAATGAGCAGCAAGCAACCATCATGATCTGTACAACAACAACACCAACATAAAATAGATCCATCATGATCTACTCCTAATTCCTTTGCATACTGGCTACAAATATCTATTACTGGAACAATGCAAGCAACTGCAACCATACACAATAAGTTCCATGCAAGACCATCTTTATGTTCTTTATATAACAATTTAACACTCTCTAGAAACATATACAACTCGCTCATATAATAATTGGAATTAGATATGGCATATCATGAGATCAAATAACTATCAATTTGAATACAAATTTCTACGTCGAACTAATACAAAGCAATTGCATATTCACTCATCCAAAACTATGAGGCAACACATAAACCATGCAAAACAAAAGCACATACTCCTGCAATAAACCAATGTCAGTAAGCATACAACATGAGGAACATATAAATATCCTCCAAAAAATGTATTTTTCCTCTAATGTTAACAAGGAACCATGCTGCCATCAATAAACCAATAAAACACTAGAAGCATATAAGATGCTCCCCCCGAACATGTGCCATCTCCATATATTCTCCACACCTTGGAAAATCTCTCATGCTCGCAATAAATTCAACAATGAAACATTATTAGTACAAATTATTGCAGTATATAATCTACATAGAAAAGGATAGGCATCAAGAAACCCTTGCTTCCTACATCAAAAAACTCCTCATGGAACTAATAAATCTCAATGCTAAAGAAAAAGATAAACCAATAGCATAAAGTAAAACTTTGCACAACTCCCCCTGAGCTCATGCACCTCCTCAACAAGCAAATTTGTTCACACACACTACAACTATTATGGATGTACCTCCATTGGTGCCTCATGCAATATAATGATGCGCCATATCCTCTCATGAGGCCATGCGAGCCTTAATTTCTTCTTGCAGGTTCTTTCTACTCCTTCCTCCAAACTTTAAGTGGTTGATCTCTAACATGCAGATCTCTATTTGTCTTCTTATCTCATCTATTTTGCATTATTTTTTATCTTTGACTAGATGGCCTTAAGAACCTCCGTAACTTGCAATATTTGGACATATGGCCAATATTATGACATGTAAAGCATCTAATGTGATGAAGGTGTTAGCACAGTTCTTTGCTAAGTCATGAGTCTATTTTAAATTTTTTGTTTTAATGATAAGACTTTGTAAATTTAAAAAAAAAAATCGTTCGCTACCGAAATTTTCGGTAGTGTCTGTTTAAGCCCTTTTCAAACAGTCCGTTTTAATTCTATTTCTGTCTATTTTTATTTAATACGATGCTACCAGAAATTCTGGTAACTTCCCCTGTTTTAAAAAAAATAAAATAAAAGTGCATCTGCTTTGTGTCAAGTCACGTGTTCTTGTTTTAAATACGCTTTAAATCTTTTATTATGATTTAAATCACATGATAGGAAAGGTTTGCGGTCAGTCATGTTAAGTTGAAGGCATGGTTATACGTGTAGTGTCTGGGTTTTAATTCACAATTAACAAAGCTAGTCGTTGATCCTGTCCTGTCTATTAGCTGAGTTGGTTTAGATTCATGCTAAAGTACATGATTTTCAATTGGAAAAGATCATGGAACTGAAGTCTTGATGCAATGACCATTTGGTTGGTCATGCATAGACGCTGCTGGAAATTTAGGCCAATAATCAACATACAGTGGAGGTGACTGCCAGTCACAGATCCTCTCATCTCTATCCACCTGTAGCATGCCATCTAAAGCTAAGAAGCCAAATTAATACCACAATTGCTATCACATGGTGCATGCTACGGTCTAGGATACTTACCATAATGAAAATATCTTACATGGGATGGTGAACCAATGTAGCTATTTTAAACCACCGAGAAAGAAGGAAGACTATCAATTTTGAGCTTAGCTGTTGGAGAACGAGATTTTCTAGTGTGCAACTTGAGGAAGGAGTCTTAGATTTCAGACATGATCTCATAGAAGACACATCAACACATGTTAAGTGAGCTCTTCCAGACTTTCCACCTATCAGATTTCAACATGTAGACTTATTAATTACTGAAGATGACTAAAAGAGGAGGAAAGCTAAAATGAATTGAACCACAAGGAGCTGACCTAGTGGATGAAAATTCGAATGTGAGAAGGCTATTTGTTCAAGTAGGGTGGTATTCTTTGTGCTCAAGACTGGGAAGTTCTCACTTAGGAGTAGCTCAGGAGTTTTCAAATTCTTTAAATGGACAAGAAGCAACCATCTATGGTTTTAAATTGCAGGTATCAACAGATTCAATTGCTGAAGCATTCAACCTTCCACAGGAAGAATAAAGAGGGTTTAAGGGCCAAGTAATCACTGGAGGAGACCTCAAAATTTTCCTCAAATATGGACACAGAGAGCCCAACTGGGCCAAAGGAATTCCAAGAAGTTTCCTTAAAAATGAAAGGGCATAAGCTGTTAAACTCATCAAAATTTACCTCACTTGTGAGAGGAGGTATCCTGTAGTGTTTCTTTATCATATGAGATTTCTGTTTCATGTTGTGGGTATGAAGACCCTCAACTTGACATAATTTTTGCTGAAGAGCCTAGAAAAGATGCCATCCAGGATTAAAACACACACATATGCTTCAGAATACAACTTGTATCATCAAGTTCTCATTAAAGTGTTAGTTGAAGAAGAGCTAAGGAAAATAAATCAATCAACATTTTCTGTTTTAGAGGGTAGGCCAACCTGCACCTACACCTCCATCTCAACTGTCCCCAGCTTCATAATAACACCCTAAACCTGAAAAAAGAACAAAGAGAAAGGCTAAGAAGGAGAATGTCCCTAAAGCCAAGAGAATAAAATAAAAGACTCCTTCAGTCAAGGTGGAGAGGAAGTTGGATAAAGGAGAGATCTCATCAATAAATACACCCAAGTCAATGAAAATGGTGCCTCCCATTTCTTATTTTCCTAATGTCTATACCAGAGCTCGAAGAGGAAGGTCTGCAACTGCAGAAAAATACAAAGCATAGGTGCTATCGGAAATTTTGGAAGCATACATTCAACAGAAAATGTAGAAAGAGTATCAACCCACAAAGTTTGATGAAGAGCTCCTCAAAGATGTAGGGTATGAAATATGTAGCAAGAGAAAGAAAGAGGAGACCAAACCTGTTGTTGGTACCAGAAAAAGACATACCAAAGACAACAAAAAATTCATGCTCAAGTCTAAGGTTTTGCAAAATCCAAGTTTGTTGACAAAGGTCATTGATGTAGAAGGAAAATCTGAAGGGTTAAACACTAATGAGTCCAAGAAGAAAGATAAAAACAAAACCCCTTCAGATTAGAAAACAGAACTCTAAAAAGAAGAAAGATCCAAAATGGTTCAAAGGACGAAAACGCCACTACCAAAGAAACAACCACAAGAACCACAAGATCAAGATCAACTGTTGAAAACAAGTTAGAATTGGACAAGCTTGCTGAAGCTGTAGCCCATATGGAAGAAATGTAAAAAGGTTTCCTAATAAAACACCTTTTTGCTTATCAAGTGCAAATTTGAACAACAGATCAAATTTCAAATTGTATAAGTCTGCATAGGTTTTTCAAGTGTGTTCTGTGCATTTTTGGAAAGAAACAGAGCGCTACTAGAAATTATGGTAGCATTACAGTTTTTATGCAGTTATAGGTTTTTACCGGAATTTCCGGTAGCACCCATTTTAAATGATTTTTGACATCTGTCAGCAAAATTTCCGAGCCAATTCAGGAAAGATAAGGACTCATAACGAAATGGATATAAGAAGTGATGGTGATAAGTGATAATGATGTTTTTGGAGGTCATATTTAATGAAGATACATGGTTATTTAAGAACCAAAGACACGAGGAGACAAATCAATAGAAAAAGGGGCAACATGTCAGCATACTCAGCAGTTCAGCCCAAATTCTCTTCTATTATTTCATCTACATCTTTTCTTTCAATTAGATTTCGATGGGATATAGCTTTAATGTCCTATGAAACCTATGTAATGTTAGGAGTAGTGTTTCATTCTTTTTAGAAGGGATGGAGTTGGTGCCTCTCTTTCTATATATACCATTTGTAAATACCATTTCAGGGTTGGATGTTGGTCTACCTGAAGACTTTATATAATAAAGAAAATCTTGTTTTCACTTCATACTGGAGGATTTTGTGACTTAAGAACTATGTAATGTATGGCGTGTTTCTCTCTTTGTTAATTTATTATAATTTATGAGTTGCAGCAGCTAGTAAGGTGTGAGTAAGAAACTGTTAAGTATTTAATAGTAAATTATTTTCTTTCCAGCTTCCGGAAAATCATATATATGTTGTAGAACATGTTAGTGAAGATTTCATAAAGGATTTGTGAAATACTTTATGCATGTACTCTACTTTCTGAATGTTATTTACTTTACATAAAACTGATTTGATGTAAAGAGCCATCATTATAGCTGTGTGACTAATTTAGGATATGAATATTTCTTAGAGTAAGTACCAACTATCCATCTCGTTTCATTTGTTATACTCTGCTCCCTATACTACCAATTTACCCATACAATTTGTACTTGCCACAACTTGCCAAATGCATGAAAGTAGTAAATTATTTTCTTTCCAGCTTCCGGAAAATCATATATATGTTGTAGAACATGTTAGTGAAGATTTCATAAAGGATTTGTGAAATAATTTATGCATGTACTCTACTTTCTGAATGTTATTTACTTTACATAAAACTGATTTGATGTAAAGAGCCATCATTATAGCTGTGTGACTGATTTAGGATATGAATATTTCTTAGAGTAAGTACCAACTATCCATCTCGTTTCATTTGTTATACTCTGCTCCCTATACTACCAATTTACCCATACAATTTATACTTGCCACAACTTGCCAAATGCATGAAAGTATTAAAGAATAAAAAATCATTTCAAACTCTTTGGGAAGCCATCCCACAACTCAAAACCTTTAAATTTGAAATGAATTATGATGTGTAAGGGTTACTCCTTTTGCATTCAAGGAGTGACTCCTTGCACTAACACAAGGAATGATTGAAAGGACTTGTTTCTCATGCTGATCTTCTTTCTATTTCTCTTTGCATAAGACCTACATTCAATAGCATTATGGCCAAAATCATTGCATGAGTATCGGTAACCATAAAAATGATTGTTATACCTAATTATTGTTGAACTTCGTGAAGGGGGAAATATTCCTTGTTTATTTTTTTGATAAGGCCTTCTATTTAGCTAATTATTCTATTGCATGCTTCTGCAATTTACTGTAGAATGTCCAAGCTTTTGATAGCTAAAAATATCACATCTCCCAAGGGTGAGAATGATATTCTAAGTGCTTTTATTGGTATGTCCTTTGAATTATCTTCCTTGAGCTCCTTCTTTGATTGCTGATTCTTGACTTTCTTTCTTGCATATTTTTCTACTAATATCATCTATTTTTATTTTAGCTGCCACCAAGCTGGTTTTTCCTTGTGGAAGCTGAGATCTGATTTGGTAGATGTATACTTTTGGATTCTCTTTAGCTAAGTGGTTTTCTTCTCTAAATTACTCCTTAATGAAACCAATTCAACTTCTAATCTCTCACACTAATCCTCCTTTTCTATGTGCTTCTTCCTAATTCCCTCTTCAACTCGCCCTCCTTCTTCTAACTGATTTTTTGGTCTAATTATTTTTTTCTTTGAAGGCACATTCCTTCTCATCAAAAATTTGTAGTAATTTTTGTTGATTTTTGTTTTCAACTGTGAGCCTTTTAATATCAACTTTGAGTGCCACTATTTTTCTATGCTTTTCATATTCAAAACTTTCTGATCTTGATTACTCCATCTCACGGGGACTTCACTCAATGAACCTATGACATATCACGTGCGTTCGTGGCATACTAAAAGATGCCCTTAATTTGACTACATATTGAAAAATAACTCTAAAAATATGATTATTTAACCCCCTACCAATATGAACCCAATATACCTTACCAATTAAAAAAACCCCTACTTTCATTAGATATTGTAGGTATCCATTTTTCATTAACATTTATTACACCCTTTTATATTTTTTCATTAACTTTGAGCTCCATTTTTTATATCTAACAATATAAAAACCCTTTACCCCCTATTATATTCTCAATATATTAGTCATTTTTTCCTCAATATATATCCCCCAATATGAATGCATGTGGTATGGTATTTCTCCCCTAGTGAAGCTCTCATGCTCCATTTCATGATCAACTGTCTTTGCACTTGGAGAATCAACTTCAAATGACATATTATAATATTATAGCGCAATATTATCAAGTATGCCATCATCATCGCCAATACAAGGAAATGGGCATTTATATTTTTAATGACCATAATGATAACAATTAACACACAATGCATCACCTGAATTACCTTTGTGATTGTTATCTGCATCCTTGACCAAAAAAATAGGGGTTCTTCTAGATTTGAAGTATTTTTGGTTTGTTTATTGCCCTTCCTTTCCTAAGACTGCTTCTTCCCTATAATACTAATGTAGCCTCCTTATTTTTATTCTTAGTGTAGCCCCCTTATTGTTATTGTTGTTCCCATATAGCCCCCATATTGTTATTGTTGTGCCCTTACATTATTATTGCTATGTAGGCTCTGATTATATTGTGACTCCTTAGAATCTTATATATACCAAGGAGGCCTTGTCATTTGTATCATCCAATAATTGTTCATTTATGTGATGTAATGGAGGTTTCCCCCTCGAAGAGGCTAGTTTTCAATTGGTGGATCTATCTTTTCTTCTATTTTGTGATATGGTTGCATAAAATTTGGTATCAAAGCTTTAGATTCTATGGTTTTGTTGCAAAAAACAAGACATCTTGGAATTTTTGCTATGACATTTTTTTTTCTAAGAGGCTTCATAAGCTGAAATCTCTACCACATGGAGATGAAATATTGGTGAAGTTTGTGTAAAAATTTTAGATCTTGGTTCGCTAATTTTTTTGATATATGGTCCAAATAAGTTAGGGTTTCTGCATGCTCCATAATTAAGTCCATAATTGTCATAAATTTATTTTCATGAATCTGATTTGAATTTCGTCAAAAGTTACTGAAAGTGCACGAAATATAGTTTATTTTGTATCAGTTTCAGGTTTTAATGTTGAAGCAATGACATGTGGCATCCCGCACAATTTCGTTCTATTGAACTAGTCCATAATCAAGCCATCATGGGAAATTTTCCATAACTTTACCTTGAAGAATCCAATCTTGGTCTGAATTGTGGCATTGGAAAGAAGACTCAAAAGGATACCACAGGAAAAAAATTAGGTCCTTGGGAGGCTTAAATTATAGCGATACAATAGTTTCAATATAAAGCTCCAAAAATCAAGAAAAAAAGGTGTGTATTTTTTAAATTTGCATAATTTGTTTTTGAAAAACCAGAGTAAAGTAATTCAAAGGGAATAATAAAACACAAATATCATTATTTGGTTCCAATATGCCTTGAAACAGAAAAAATGGATACTCACAGTAGGCAACCATAAATATCTATTATGACACATGAAGAAGAGGAAGAAATGCAACATGATATATCAAAATTATGAGACCAAGTGAAACCAATTTCGCTCTCACAAAGAGTAACAAAAAATGAATTGGAAGTGATGATGAATGTTAATATGGATGGTTTAGAATAAAAAATGAAAATAGATATGGAAGGGTTTAAGGATGTTTTAAAAGCAAATATGGAAGGTTTGACAAAGTTGACAGAAGAAATGCTTCCTAATGGTGACAAGGTATTCCATGAAACTTATGACGCGAAAAAAAGGAGTGTTAATAATGATTTTAGACCAACCACATTCCAAAGACTGATATGAGGAAGTCTGATGGAAAGGATCCGGTAACATGGATACTACAGATGGATCAATATTTTGATCTACATGATGTGCAACACACACAAAAGGCACACATTGCATCTTTATATTTAGAACCCAATCAGTTTGTATGGTATTGATGGATTTGTTCTCATAAACCACTTTTCACTTGGAAAAATTCTATGGAGGAAATGATAACACATTAGGAGGATACAAATACCAACACCTTATTTATCCAATAGGTAAATCTAAAACAAAAGGGTTCAATGGCGAAGCACATTGAGGACCTCCAAAAATTGAATATCAAGGTAATTGATATTCCATAGGAGCATAGGATTGATGTATTCATAGGGACTTTAAAGGATAAAATCCAACATGAGGTTCATTTTTGGGAACCTCATTCATTGGAGACGACATTCAGGGTGGCGAGAAAGTTGAAAGAAAAATTATGGCAACAAGGAAGTCTACCACTCACTGTTGAAAATGGCAACAAGAAAATCCTGATTTAATTTTCCCTTAAATTAAATTAGGAGAAAATTGTGATTCCACATCACAAGACAACTTGTACAAGTTAACTAAGTTAGTTTGACTTATTTGGCTCAATTAATTTGAGTTGAGCCTAACTTGAGTTCTGTAGAGTGATTCCAAAATTTTAGGAGCCTAGGTTGAGTCTCGTTTGAGTTGTAACAATTTAATTCAGTTAAACTGAGTTAAAGTCAGTTAAACTAGTTATAATTTTTGCAGGAACTAGTAGGAGGTCTAGTAGTGGGGTGCAAATTTAGTGTTCAACTAGTTAAATGATAAATCAACCATAATTAACTCATTCATGCATAGACTATGAGTTACCCAATCGATATTGGAGTTCAAGGCAAATGCACTATCAATGGTATAATTATCCAAGTTGTATAGGTGGTGCATGTAGTCAAAGAAGTACCTATAGGGATTGCACAGTTTAGGTTGGGTATTTCCCTAATTAATAGGGGGCTAATTCCTTGAGAAATATTTCAAGGAAACAGGAGCTTGGTAGGTAGAAATATTGGCTAAGTGTTGTCCAGAGTTAGCTTGTGAGGCAGTGAGATAGATTATACTTATGAAGCGATTGTTCAAGCTTGAACAAGCATTGTATTTATTCTCTATTTGCTAACTAATGCAATACAAATAGGAATGGGTTTTGAGCAGTAGATTTCCCCTAGATATATCCTCGTGTTATGTGTATTGATTCATGTTGCATGTTTTTGATATTACTTCTCAATCGTGAATGGCGTTCTGCAGATGAGTAGAGTAGATTTAAGTCTTATGTTTTAGAAAATTACATGAGCAACATTGAATGTACAATTAATTTCTACACTCACAACTATAAATATGGAAGTGTTGTTGCTCCTAGCCTCCCACAACATATAAGGTTAACACCACAACAACTGGAGGAAAAAAATAACAAAAGGGCTTTGTTATAGTTGTGATAGAAAATACACTAAAGGTCATAACTGTGTTGAGAAGAAATTATTTTACATAGATTGTGAAGAGGTGGAAGAAAAGGAACAAGAAACATCAAAAGAAGAGGATATACACCAATAACCAACCCTAGAGGAAGAAGAAATGAATCTTATCATATCTTGTAATGCATTAGTGGGACTTACAACTCCTCAAACTCTCAAGATAGAAGGATATATCAAGAATAAAAATGTGATAATGCTAATTGATTCGGGTAATACCCATAATTTTGTTCATTGTAAGATAGGCAAGGAATTTAATTGCTTTATATATCCAACACCAAAGTGTCAAGTGATGGTTGCAAATGGAGGAAATATAAATTTCTCTGGAAAATGCCATAATATCAAGCTAATCATGGAGGAATATTTATTGAATAGTCCAATGCTTTGAATTCCAACTGGTGGTGCTAATGTTGTAATAGGAGTCCAATGGTTACAATATCTTTTAATTTTCAAGAATTTTTCTTGAAAATTTTCCAAGAAGGAAAGGAAATTGAATGAAGGGGTATCGCAGGGAAAATAGGGAATATAATAATCTCTAATGGAACAACAAGGATTTTGAAGAAATAACAACATGGCATAATTACAAAATTATTCTCACTAAATGTTCAAACATTGAAATCATCCATTTATTAAGATCTCCAAAAATCCTTGAAAAATAATTTCAAGGTATTTGAGACTCCCAAAGGCCTCCCACCTATTTGTGATTGTGATCATGTTATTCAATTGATTCCAGGAAGTGTTCCTCCAAACATCAGACCTTACACATATCCCTATGGCCAAAAGAGTGAAATTGAACGTATGGCTACAGAAATGCTAGAGGTCGGTATAATTAAACCTAACCAAAGTTCTGTATCTGCTCTAGTAGTATTGGTGCACAAGAAGGATGGATCATGGCATATGTTTCCATATTATAGGTAGCTCAACAAGCTCACTATTAAGTATAAATTTCTCATTGATGTCATTGATGAATTGTTGGATGAATTACATGGAGCATTTTACTTCACCAAGTTGGATCTTCATTCAAGATATCATCAAATTGGAATGAAGACTGAAGATATTCTAGAAATAACATTCAGAACTCATGAAGGTCATTATGAATTTTGTGTCATGCATTTTTTTGTATAAATTTTAATACAATTATTTATTGCTGGATTCTCCTGATCTAACAATTATATGCCACTGTTAAATACATAATCCTTCTACTTAAGTCTTTGCGTAAATTTAGTCGCCAATTGCAAACACATGAAGAAATATCAATCACACGTAACACAAATTTTTTTACCGGGAAAGCATAAAGCTAAAAACCCCACTATCATATATTATGTATATATCATGGATCATGAAATAATCTCATACAAAACTCTAATCCAAGAGCTCTCAGTACAATATACAATCGTCTCACACTGTCATACAAAAATTGGCAAATACATGCACCAATTTACTGCCTCCAGACAGCCTGCCTCCACTACGCAATCCATGATGGTCAAGAACCTCTAAATGATTCATTCTAGCCTGCCTTGACTGCGAAATACTCATAGGCATCTTCAATGTGTGTGTGGTTGCATGAGTGCACCCACTAATGTCACAATAGATAGTCAAACTGTCCCTTTCACCTATCTCTCAACTGGGTCTCCACTGGATCTGACATGTATGTAGTTAATAGTAGTAAATATTCAGTTGCATGTGAGACCATTCCATGTGAATTAATTCAATGTTTACTTCAATGATCTCTCACTAGTGTATCTTTAGTTACAACTAGTTAAAACTAGCACAATTGAGTTTAACTCACTTAACTGAGTTAAAATACTTTACAAATCACATAACTACACATCGAACTCTGTTACAACTTTGTATCACTCAATTACAACGAATTCCACTTACATGTTCCACCAACCAATCTTAGAACTCGAAATTCCTTCAGTCAACTAGTTTGCCACATCAGTTAACTGAAATCAAGTGCTTCAAGAGAATAGATTACTATTTATTGTCTAATTATTATTAAGAGATAATAATAATCAACATGCATTCTATTTTTAGACATGCAATCCAAAAACTGACTTCGCACATGCATTCCAAAAATAGATGCCCATCCATGAATATAATTTTCTCAACCATCTATAAATAGACTTTGCTCAACATTCTAAAAATAGACATATCACCTAAAAATAGATTGTGTGGGCCCCACCTAGTGTAGGTGCTTAATTTTCACTAGGATCAAGGATGATGTTTCCGGATGCCAATTTCATTGTTTCTTGTTGCAAACTTCAACACTCCCTCTCAACAAGAAAGGAATGTATTTGCATGCGACATGCAACTCCATGCATTCGCCCTACAACCTTTGCATGCGCCATGAAACTCCATGTATGCGCCCTGCAACCTTGTATGCAACACTTATCTAGTGTTTCTCTCACATGAAACACTTTCATGCAACACTTCTGAAACTGAATAGCCTCCAAAAAACTGATTCAGTATAATGCATCTGTCATCAAAGTCTTCTGACTGATGCTGGTACCAAATGCACATGTCTTCAGGAACCACTATGCTGTTGACCTCTGCATCCATGCACTCTGCAGTTGCTGTCAACTCTAATCTGCGCTCCAATATTCAACACTATCACTTTGATTTCATGTCCTCTCAACATCTGACTGCATCAATCCAACTGATCCTGCTACTGCTATACTGTGAGCTCCTCGTAGCTAGGTTCAATTCATGATATCCACACCATCTCAATTAATCCTACCTAGAAATTCCTTCTTGGGATTACTCATGCATGTCGCCCCACCTCTCACCTGGTGGTATAGATGCATGCACTCCCTCTGCCCATTTGGCACAAAATTTCTCTACATGAGTGGTTGCTCCCACTCCATGATCCTCATCTTGTGGCTGCTCCACATCCCGAGGTTCACTCTTACCTGCATGAAAATCCTTCTCCCTCTCAAGCTTCAATTTCATGGATTTCTCACACTTCCCAATAGTAGGAAGCTCATTAGAAATACAATATACATCAAGTCTATAGAGATTACTAAATCAAATCCAACCTTCTTGGCTTGCCCTGTTTCTTTGTGTCGCAGGAAAACTTTTCCTTCACTTAAGACAACATCATAGCCTCTATCCTCTAACATTGCAATTGAGACTAAATTTTTATTTAAACCTGGAACATGCATAACATATTTTAAATGAAAGAGTTTACTTGACGCCCTCTGAAAGGTAATGGTACCAATTCCAGTCACACTGTATCATCCATCGTCACTGAACTCAATATGCATCTGGAGATATTTCTCCTCCAAGTTACTGAAAAGGTTCTTATCTCCCATCATGTGAAAGGAAGCACCACTATCATGATACCACACTGATCCCATTGCGCTTGAAACCAAGCATGCGATCAAAGAGAAATCAAGTTCAAATTTCGACACAAGGGCCTCACCAACAACCTTCTTATTCTTCTTTTCCTGTGGGAAGTTAGTGGCAATATGTCCATACTCGTGACAGTGAAAACACTTCACTTTGGACACGTTGTGCTCCTTGCCATCTTCACCGACCTCATATTTATAATGGAATTTCTTCCCCTTCCCCTTCTTCGCCTTGGCAGCCAAAGCACAATCCTCTTCATCATCAAGCTTTGATGAAGAGCCATCTCTGGTGTTCCGCCTGAACTCCTCATGCACTAGATCTGACCAAAGTCATTCCTAATCCGATAGTTTTTCTTTTCCATTAACAGAGTCTTTATAACTGTGCCAACTCTTAGGAAGTCCCAAGAGAGCCAAGATCACCAAATCATCATCATAAACACTTACTCCTACACTCCCAAGCTCATCCCTACATTGGAAAAACTTTGTTAAGTATACTCGAATAATGTCGTTCTTTTCCATCTTGATCTTTCTAAGTTTATCCTTCAGCACCAATTTCTTATAACCTATTGGAATAGGGTCTTCTGCAAGCTGCAAAACTGGTCCATTTTGTATATTTTTGATTATATTTAGTCTAGCGCAGGGGTTTTGGGGTGGGTCAAAGCCCCTAAAGCATTGTAAATGGGTCAAGGGTAGACCAAGAGTCTGCAAACCACGGTTTGCGGACCATTGGATGCGTAGGCTAAAATAGTATAAGTAGTTGAACCTTTTTGCGTTGAAAAACAGACTAAGAAAGACAAGAGATTGATGCTAAGTGCGAACCAATAGATCTGGTTAGGGTTGTTGGTTAAGGACTCCTGCTGCTGTGTGCGTGAAGGACCTCCGTCCTGCTGTGTGCGGACCCTGCTGCTGTGTGTGCAGGTTGGGTTTTGGGGTATTGTAAGTAGATATGAAGGATTAATGAATGCAGAAGTATTATTGAATATCTGAATCGACTGGAATTACTGTGATATGAATCTGTGATGTTTGGTTACTTAATATATGTTGCTGAATTATTGATTTAAGCTGCAAACATTCTTGTGTTACTTATTTGTGCTGTGATCTGGATTTTTTTTTTTTCACTTCATGCAAGAATATCTGGAATAGCTGCGTTATCGTTATGTGAGTTCATAATCTGTTGATTACTATGAGTATCATTGCTGTTGCACACGTGGATGCGAAGGGAATATGTAGATATAGGCTCTGTGATACAAGATCTGGTCACTAGAAGGTCGAACACAACTCTGCTTGACTTACCTACCCTCTCCCAGGGTGCGGAAACCTGGTTCCAGCACCCACCCATACTACTTCGGGTGAGACTTTGGCTTGCGCAAGTAGGTCACTGCCGAAAGGGCTAGTAGTATAGGGGTTTTTTGGAAAACCTTGAACATCCGAACCTGGGTCAGGACCCCTCGAGCCAAAAAATGGTTCTGTTACCGGGACCAGGAGAATTTTGAGAGAGGGATCAGGTAATGCCAAGGATGTACTAGAAGCCTGAGAAAAAAGAAATTGATGAATGGTTTGAACAACAAGTTCAGGAATTTTCCGTAAAAGAAAACCGTAGTGAGAGGTTGACCACTGAAGAGTGGAAGAATAAGTACATTTTCATAGAGAACTACGAGATCCTCTTTGTAACAATTGCGATCGAGCTCCAGGAGTGGCTCGCAAGGTTGGTGGAATTTCAGAAATGTTGGAAGGATGAGCGGGTCACAGAGTGGACACCTGAACTAACCAGAAGTTAGAAAAGGCTGATAACACCATCACTCGCATGGTGGAACATTGGGTAGACAGTGTGTTAGGAGGATTTGTGACAGAATTTTCCATCGATCAGTTTGTCTCCTACTCTGAAGCAGAGCGAAGATTCTTCAAGGGGTTCTGAGGTAAGTTTCTGAAGACCTTACCATTGCTGATCAAGATATTATTGTGTGAAAAGAGTATTCTGTGTAGCCATATCGAGTGAATGAACTCTGATCTGGATGGGAGCACAACGCGAAGTGGAAAAAACTACAGAACCAACCTAGAAGGAGATAGATTGGTCTAGAGTCTAGTAAGAGGAGAAGCTTCGCAGAGTCCTCCAGCCACACCGCTTTCATACCAGCCTAGGGGTAAGAATTCACCTACACCTCCGCCAACGGAAGATGACATGGTTGTGCACATGAAGTTTCAGACCTCTAAGGGTGTGGGGGATGAAGACATGGATCAGTTTTGGTTTGTCACGGGATCGGTATGGACTACGCAGAACGTAGCTAGTGATGCGGTGAAAAGGGCACAACTGTCCCTTGCCTTCGAAGGAAGAGCTTTGGACTAGTACATGGGATACATCAGCCAAAATGCAAATGCAACCATTGAAGATATTAAGAATGCCCTAAAACAATAGTTCAAGAAACCTAAGTCCTACTCTCAAATCGTGGTTGATCTAAAGGATTTCAAGCAAGGGCCTTTTGAATCTGTGTGGGAGGCCAATCAGCGACTGAAGAAGGTGATTAGAGAAGGGGGATTCCAATATGATGACAGACAGTGCACAAAATGGTTCATTTCTATGTTTCTACCTCACCTGCGTGCCTATGGGGCACCAAAATTTTGAATCGCAAGAGAAAGCCTTGGAGGGTGCCATGAAGTTAGAAGCTACACCTCAGGACGAGACTCAGATGGGCGTCTAATAGATCCAGAGACAGTTGGAAGGAATGCACATAGAGATCCAGAATCTGCGGAAGGAATGGGGGGCAGAGGCTAGCCCCAAGAGATGGTGCATACGATGCCAGGTGAATGGTCATACCAAGGATAACTGCCCTCTATTAGCAGACTATATGCAGGCCGGGGGACCTAGCCCATTGCACCCTAGGGAAGCTGTGGGACTGAGTGGGCCAGTGCTATGGTGTGATGATTGTTGCGTTGCAGGGCTGCATGATACCAACCACTGTCCTTGCCTTGCTGCGTATGTTCCAGAGGTAAAGCAACAATGGTGCAGGTTCTACAGATCGATGGGACATGATGAACAAAAATACCAGACATATGATTTGATGATTGATCGAGGAAACTTATATAGAGTACAATTAGACCCTGCATTGCCAAGAACCCCTGCAGGTATAGGTGGCTCCCCATAAAGGGGTAGGGGAGGGGGCCAAGGAGGAAGTGTAGATTGGGGACTAGGTCAGCTAATATGTTATAACTATGGAGAAGCATGACACTTTGCAAGGGAGTGTCCAAACCCTACAAGGCGATCCTGCCGATATTGCAGACAGTTGGACTATGCGATTGAAGATTGTCCAATATTGATAGAAAAAATGCAAGAAAAGCAGCCGACACCTACGCAGAATGTGCAGAGAGTTAGGGATGAGCTGCGAGACAAATATCCAAGTGTGAATGTTGTGACACGCAGTAGGATGGCCACCAGGGGACCTGAGGAGGAGGCTATGATGGAACCTCTGATTTGAGAAGCAGTTATCAAACAAGAAGGTTTGGACCTAAAAAAGGGAAAAAAAACATTTGTCACAGCTCACAAGGACTTTGATGAGGTAGAGGCAGCTACTGCTCAGGCACCTGCGAACCTCAAGGCAGATGAGGAGGTCGAGCCCCTTTTGCAGGCATGTATGAAGCTGCTATGCAACCCAAAAGCTGTGGAGAATCTTCAGGCATTAATAGATAGCTGCGCAACGCGACCCAATCTACCCCTGGAAGTCAAGGATGTGCACAAGATATACAGGTATAAGAAACGCACCGGAAGAGAAATGCGGTTGAATGCGCAGATTGGTGACTATGAAATGAATCAGGTTATTTTGGACCTAGGGTCAGATGTGAACATGTTACCTAAATAGACTTGGAAACGAATGGGAGAGCCTAAGTTGGAATGGTCCACTATTCAGCTGCACATGGAAAATCAGCAGAAAATCATCCCACTAGGAAGGTTGTCTAAAATTACGGTGGATATCGCAGGAGTAAAGGCCCGAGATGACTTTGAGGTAATTGAAATTGTAGAAGATGCAGACCCCTACCCTACGCTCTTAGGGCTAAACTGGGCCATAGATATGGGTGGTATCATCAACCTCAAAAAGAGAAGCATGGTGTTTGAGAATAATGGTACAAGGGTGATAGTACCATTAGATCATGCGGAAGGTGAACGATACATAGAGCCAGTGCGTGATGAAGAGGAGGTGGATCACATTTACAAGTTGACTGCGTGGGACAAAAATTAGATCAACCCCACGGCGGGAGGAGTACTCTGCTGGGAAAAGGACAGTGAATGCTTCTTCGACTCTGATTGGGAGATGGAGAATTGGCAAAACCAGTTGGCATGATGTCTCGGAAATGTGATGTCTTCGAGTCACAAGGGACTTTCGCTGCATTTCCTCAGAGGTAAGAAAAATACCCTACTTTGATGGTTCTGGTAGCATTAAGGAATTTTTGCGAGCATTCGAAGCAGAGGTTCCCAAGGGACGAAGGCTATGGGCCCTTAAGCTAGCCATACGTGGAACACCTAGGCGTTGGTGGGAGACACATGAGGAGGCATTCTAGGATTGGGAGTAATGTTGGGAAATGATGATCCTGTTATTTGAAGCCCCAACTGGTGTGTGGGCCAAGACATTCCTTGGATCGGAAGATCCACGCGAATATCTGTTCACATGGGAAGAAAAATGGTGTGACAGGATGACTAAAGAGTGGGTTCACCTATTGATTCATGCCCTAGGGCCACTTCCTTTTGCATGGTACTTAGATGTGGAGCTACATCGGCACACCTGCCATTGGGGGACGTTGAAGGAAGAGTTCCTGGGAACATTTGGGTTAGTAGGCGGGACAAAGGCACTTGATGTAGTCCTGCGGGACATTGACCTTGGGGTATGGGGTGAATCACACTTGTTTATCGCACTGGAAATACCCACATGGGAAACATGGATACTAAGCATGGTCAACTACCATAGCCTAGCCCCAACAGAAGGTAAGGATGATCTGCGAGCTGCTTTTGACTTAGAATTGGAAGGGGTGCGCACGACTACTGAGCCGCTCAAGTTGCGAATGGGTAGCAATGGGATGCACCCTACGTTGGCTAAGAATGGGGATGCAGATATAGAAGGTAGAGTTATCATATATTTGGTGACTCTCACAACAAGAAAACAACTACGTTCACTCCTCGGCCGTGCAGGGTATTACAGAAAGTTTGTTTGGGAATATGCGCTACTTACAGCGTCTCTGAGAGACTTGTTTACGCAGGGGGTCTGGTTCGGTTGGGATGACACCTTTCGGGAAAACATGTCTCTGGTTGTGAAGTACCTTAGGAACAAGCCTATGTTGGGGGATGATGCATATGAGGCACATGTGTTTGACCCAAGCATAGCAGGAATGTTGAGAGCACAGGAGATGCGAAAACTAGCCGTTGGCACACTAACATCTGGTAAGAAGCAAAAGTTACCGTTGGAAGGCACAACCCCCTAGAATTTAATGAGGTGAATTTTGGGGAATTTTTATCATTTATTTGATGGTAAGTTCCAAGTGAAGTTTACCCTACTGTTGGATGACCACATGCACTATAAAAAGGGCAGGGTAGCTCAGACAAGGGATCCGCCTCACTTGCATAGCTTGTACTTCTCACCTTCGTCTTGAGCGAACTTGAGCTATACAATTTTCCTGGTTTGCAGTATCCCTTTCATGTTTGATCAACCTACTCCTTTTGACAGTAGCCACCTAGAGTTGGGATTCCTTTTTCGCGCTAGGGTGAAGACCACGAACCCTGCTGAACCCTCAACACCAACATAACCAGAAAGTGAGGACGGGGCTGAGGATGAAGAAGTGCTCTCTACACCAGTCACAGGGAAGGGAAAAGAGAAAGCACAGGGCTCAGGGAAGCCCTTGAAAGCTGAAAAATGGGCTGCAGGGAAGCCTAGGACTTCCCTGAGGCATGCCAAGTCTCCACGAGCAACACCTCAGGATCAGGCTGCACAGGAGGAAGCCCAGCCCGCCAATCTGATGAATTGGTTACCTCCCTTCATCCGACCACGCCGGACTTCAATGTGCATGCCAAAAAACTTGGATGGTTTGATCACCTATCTGCAAATGCCACTAACCCCGGGTGAAGTCCCTGTCATCAGTGATCCTTGGAGGAGGCTCCATGAAGTTAAATTCGATGATCACAACTTGGAGAATTATGAAGCCTTCCCTGAGCTGGCCCCCGCGTTATGTGAATGATGGGGTCATAGTCATTCCTTAGTGTTGGGTATGTGGATTGGCCAGATCTAGGCTTTTGAACCTACTGCGGATGCCCCATTTTGGCCATTACAACGTCACGGATCGGCTAGCCCGATAATTACTCGCCTTGATTCACGATGGATGCTTATGGATTCGGGACCGAGTCCCCATTGATGTTGTGTTAATTCACAGGATTATGGGCCTTCCCATGAAGGGGCCGCACCCTCTGGAGCGGGTGGGCAAGAAATATGAAGGTGAGACTGCTAAATTTGTACGCCAAAAGTATAAGGTGGAGTGGAATACCCAAGGCTTTATCATAAAATCCATCAGTGACCATGCTATGTAGATGGGTACCATGTTATTAGCATGCAAGCTAATGCGGAAGTGCCAGGTCACAACCATCCCTGCCTATGTCATTCGATTGGCAGGTCAGTGTGCGAAGGGGGTTTTCCTCAATTGGGCCAAATATTTGTGTGATGAATTCTTGACCAACGTCCGTGAATCTCAGGAATAAGGGAATGCATTTTTCTATTCTTGGCTATTTCTCCTTATAGCACTGGTTGCATCGAAGGCCCCTGAGGAGTCGGTCCTCCCCGAGCCCACTCCAGAAATGTGCGAAGGGGCTCGATTCTCCCATCTGTGGGACTCCAAGGATGCAGAGAGCGTGGAAGATAACCAAGTTTTTTGGATCCTCTTCCAGAGCAGCTTGGCCGCAACCATCAACTCTTGACCACGACTGTCCCCGACGGTGTATAATAGGTACAAAATTATTGCAGCATTCCAGGTTACGATGCACCACATTCAAATCTGCGACCTCAAGGGTGAAACCTGGACGTCCCTCCCATATATGGCAGCAGATGAGGACATTGACTGTGTGATCGAGCTGTTTCCTCCTGCCTAGAAGATAGGCTTCAAAACTCCCACCAAGGAGACCGCAGGACCAAGCAAGCAGGGCTCAGACGCAGCCACGAAGAATAACGTGCCGCCAAAGAACACCAGGGCCAAAACCCAGGTCGATTCACTGCCAGAAGTAAACCGCGGAGGAACAAAGCGAACAGGCGAGCCTGACAAGGGGCCCTGAAAGAAGTAGAGCGCACAACGGGGAGAATATGATGCGATGGTCACACTAACTGATGGGGACCTCGAATAAATAGCGGACGCCCTCACAATGGCCATCGAAGACAAATGGGTAGCCCTAGAGGAACACCAGAAGGCTACAATTGACACCCTCCAGGCTGAGCTCTGCACCCTATAGTTAAATATAGACACACTACAAGCCAGCGTGACTCAGGTACAACCTCCCTTGGTAACCAGCCGTACAGTGCTTGCTACGAAGGAAGGCCGTCTCTGCGCCGTACCTAGCACTGCCCTCAGGATCAGTCCGCCTGATCAAATAGTCCAACTCCATGCAGAAACAAGGGTGCAGCTGAATCTGGCCGCGCTACCCCACGATGCATTACAGGGCCTCCATACCGTTGTATTTCAGGAGATTCTCCATTGAGACCAGCAGGTGCATCAACAACTCGGGGTAGCCGAGTAGACCATCGTGCAGCAGAAAGCCAAAGTACTCTGCTCTGTCACATAGCAGGCGGAGCTCGAAACATTGATCCACCAGCTCTACACGGAGGTTACAGAGGAGATCCCGTCCGCAGCCACCCCCCGAGCTAAAATTGAAGGGTTGGTCGGAGCATTAAAGGCGTCCAGGACAGATATGCAGGTCGTGAAGACGCAGCTAGAGCAGCAAATCACCAAATTATAGGCCAAGTTGCAGCCCGAAACACCTTCGGAGGTACAAGCCTAGCACGTTGTGCTAGTGACGGAGGATATCAACACCATTATAGGATAGACTTCTCAGGGTGCCCAGTTACTCGAGGACGCCATGCAGCTTTAGACCAAGATCCAGCGCGATCCGGTCCTCTAGAGAATCAATCAGGACTTGCGACAGAAGGAAGAATCTTTCGATCAGGTCAAGGCTACATTCCTTAGTCACTGCACAACGTCTGGCACGATTGAAGACTAGCAACGCGCTCCAAGATGAGATTGAGGAACTCCGGCACAAGAAGCATGCCATTGGGGAATGATTGAAGCCTTGGGCTGATGCAGACCTCCAGCTATCACAGGATACCGATGTTGCAGTCAAACGAATGAATCAAACACTGGAGAGTGTTACTGTGGCGATCGACATCCCAGAAGCTCGTGGATATTACGCAGAGCGCTGCTTCTCAGAGTCAAGAAGCGCTGCCCCTGTTGATCGCCACCGTCAATGCACTACGCGCACAGGTGGAGACCCCACCACCATAGTGACTCGGGACGAGTCACAAGATTGTGTTGGGGAATTTTTGGAACAAGGTCTCCTGCAAGCTGCGAAACTGCTCCATTTTGTATATTTTTGATTATATTTAGTCTATCACAGGGGTTTTGGGGTGGGTCAAAGCCCCTAAAGCATTGTAAATGGGTCAAGGGTAGACCAAGAGTCCGCAAACCACAGTTTGTGGACCATTGGATGCATAGGCTAAAATAGTATAAGTAGTTGAACCTTTTTGAGTTGAAAAACAGACTAAGAAAGACAAGAGATTGATGCTAAGTGCGAACCGATAGATTGGGTTAGGGTTGTTGGGTAAGGACTCCTGCTGCTGTGTGTGCGGAGGGCCTCTGTCCTGCTGTGTGTGGACCCTGCTGCTGTGTGCGCATGTTGGGTTTTGGGGTATTGTAAGTAGATTTTAAGGATTAATGAATGTAGAATTATTGTTGAATATCTGAATCCACTGGAATTACTGTGATATGAATCTGTGATGTTTGGTTACTTAATATATGCTACTGAATTATTGATTTAAGCTGCGAACATACTTGTGTTACTTATTTGTACTGCGATATGGATTTGTTCTGTTTCACTTCATGCAAGAATATCTGGAATAGCTGCGTTATCATTATGTGAGTTCATAATCTATTGATTACTGTGAGTATCATTACTGTTGCACACATGGATGCAAAGGGAATCTGTAGATATAGGCTCTGTGATACGAGATCTAGTCATTAGAAGGTTGAACGCAACTCTGGTTGACTTACCTACCCTCTCCTAGGGTGCGGAAACCTGGTTCCAACACCCACCCATACTACTTCGGGTGAGACTTTGGCCTGCGCAAGAAGGTCACTATCGAAAGGGCCAGTAGTATAGGGGTTTGTTGGCAAACCTTGAACATACGAACCTGGGTTAGGACCCCTCGAGCCAACATGGCCGCTGCTGCTTTGGAAAATATCCGTCAAAGCCTTCCATAACATATGGAGTGGCTTTCCCATGAAGGCTTGAGACAATGTGGTCTCGTACACCTTCCAACAGAATGCTCCTTGCCCTTGCTACATTCTTTTGCCATGCATCAAGTAATGCAACATCCCTTTAAGTGGGCTTAGGAACATATCTGTCGATGAATGCCTTCAAGCCATTATCTTCAAGCACTGCCTCCATCCTGTCCTTCCATGAAATGTCGCTGGAGCTGCCCTCGAGTGCTTACTCTAGCCACAAACCATTGAAAGCCATTTTGATGTTTACTCAACTGTCACACCAAGAAATTCTTGCAACAAATTCGAATTGTTTCCACCAACAAACTCAACTACTGCTTCAATATTGCAATCTTCTTTGCTCCGATACCATGTATAAATTTTAATACAATTATGTATTGTTGGATTCTCCTGATCTAAAAATTATATGCCACTGTTAAATACATAATCATTCTTCTTAAAACTTTGCGTAAATTTAATCGCCAGTTGCAAACACATGAAGAAAGATCAATCACACATAACACAAATGTTTTTACACGGAAAGCATAAAGCTAAAAACCCCACTATCATATATTATGTATATATCATGGATCATGAAAAAATCTCATACAAAACTCTAATCCAAGAGCTCTCAGTACAATATACAATTGTCTCACACTGTCATGCAAAAATTGGCAAATACATGCACCAATTTACTGCCTCCAGACAGCCTGCCTCCACTGCGCAATCCTTGATGGTCAAGAACCTCTGAATGATTCATTCTACCCTGCCTTGACTTTGCAATACTCATAGGCATCTCCAATGTGTGTGTGGTTGCATGAGTGCACCCACTAATGTCACAACATATAGTCAAACTGTCCCTTTCACCTATCTCTCAACTTGGTCTCCATTGGATCTGACATGCATGTAGCTAACAATAGTAAATCTTCAGTTGCATGTGAGATCACTCCATGTGAATTAATTTAATATTTAATTCACTGATCTCTCACTAGTGTATCTTTAGTTACAACTAGCACAACTGAGTTTAACTCACTAAACTGAGTTAAACTACTTTACAACTCACATAACTACACATCCAACTCTGTTACAACTTTGTATCACTCAGTTACAACGAAGTCCACTTGAATGTTCCACCAACCAAACTTAGAACTCGAAATTCCTTCCGTAAACTGGTTTGCCACATCAGTTAACTGAAGTCAAGTGTTTCAAGAGAATATATTATTATTTATTGTCTAATTATCATTAAGAGATAATAATAATCAACATGCATTCTATTTTTAGACATGCAATCCATGAACTGACTTCGCACATGCATTCCAAAAATAGATGCCCATCCATAAACATAATTTTCTCAACCATCTATAAATAGACTCCTGCTATAAATAAACTTTGCTCAACATTCTAAAAATAGACATCATCTAAAAATAGCCTATGTGGGCCCCACCTAGTGTAGGTGATTAATTTTCACTAGGATCAAGGATGATGTTTCCGAATGCCAATTTCACTATTTCTTGTTGCAAATATCAACATTTTGGACTTATTAATGCACCTTCCACATTTAAAGGTTTGATGAATTCCATTTTCGAACCCTTCCTTATAAAATTTGTGTTATTATTTTTTGATGATATACTAATCTACAACAAGTCTTGGAAGGACGATGTTCAACATTTTGACAAGGTGCTCAAAATATTGGAGGAGAAAAAATTATATGTAAAAACCTCCAAATGTTTCTTTGGAGTATAAGAGGTGGAATATTTTGGTCATATTGTATCTCATGAGTGTGTTAAGGTAGAACTTAAATTGAATCCAGTACAGTTGTTGCTGCATTTATGGAAATAATTCAAAAGACACATGGAAACCCGAAGATTATTGTAAGTGACAAAGATCCCATTCTCACTGGAAATTTTTGGATGAAATTATTTTCTTGTCTTGGTACTCAATTTACTCATAACTCATATTATCATCCTCAATCTGACAAGAAAAATAAGATAGTGAACAAATGTTTGGAAGGATATATTCAGTGCTTTATATCTAATAAAAAAAACATAATGGGTTAAGTGGTTACCTCATGCTGAATGGTGGTATAACACTTCCTTCCATATTGCAAGAAAAATGAACCCATTTACAAAACTTTATGGATATCATCCACCGTACATCACATCATCTTTAAGAGAAAATTATAAGGTTCAAGCAGTGTAAAATCACATTGAGAATAAAAAAAAAGTTCTCCAAATATTAAAGGATAACCTCACTCTAGCAAATAATTGAATCAAACAACAGACATATCAACATCACATTGAATTTTTTTTTGACGTAGGTGATTGGGTATTTTTACAGCTACAACCATATAAACAAATGTCCCTCAAGCAAGCTAAGTAAGATAATAAATTATCACTCAAGTATTATGATCCTTACAAGGTGTTGCAAAATAATTGTACTACGACATACAAAATGGAGCTGCCTATATATTCCTGAGTACACCAAGTTTTCCATGTTTCATGCTTAAAGAAGGTTATCAATGACAAGCTCCCAATTCAAACAATACTGCCAGAACTTGACGAAGAAGGAAAAATCATATTGGAGCTTGAAGCAGTCACAAAAAAAAGAACCCAATAACTACGAAATTGATAAATTTCATAGTATCTCATTAAGTGGAAGAACTTACACGTTGAGGATGATGGAGACAGATTCATACAATGAATTTGATCTAGAACATAGAAATTTCTCTCATTGACATGTTCTACCAATACCTTTATTGAATGAGGGAGTTTTTCCAATTTAATCGCCTTCTAGAATATAGGTAAACCTTCTTGACCTTTTTGATCAAAATCCGCAGATAAAATTCATTAGAAAAATAAATAAAAATATGTGGGATGCACACATAAAGCATAAATTTCACCTACAAGATGTATACACGACTTATGTACATGATTTTTCGACACAAAAGTAGCATATGAATCAAAATTTCCAAATTCCTCAATCTACTATGACCACCATTTGGAGCTCAGGTTCAAGAGTGAGCCTAAGAAATCATGAAAACCTTCATGAGATCTTTATAAAGATTTGGTGGGAGGTAACTATAATTGTTACTTTATGACGATTACATTTTTTTTTTGTGGTGTGGTGGTAAGTCTAAATGTTTTTTTTTTCTAAATTAGGCTACTTCAATTATATCATACAGTTCAAAAAATTACAGTTCTCATCCTCTGGAGTTGGAAAGCCAATTCCAGAGGGAAGTTTCGAGTTCAAAACCACAAAAAAGTGCTGCCCCAAATGGGGAAACCAACCCAATAGTGGAGCACAAAGAGTCTGGAATAAGCTACCCATAGTGGGAAACCAACATTACATGTGGCATGTTTAAGACAAAATTAGAAAACTATAAACATCAAAATAATAGAAAATTGACTGGAATGAGAGATAAGCACCCAAAAATTAAGCAGATGGAGAATTAACATCCTTTTCTGGAGGTTGGAACGACTCTTCCAAAATTCTGCATGCATATTCAGACTCGTCATCCTCCTGCTTGGATGCTTGGGAAGTTGACGGAGGAAGAAGCACTGCGTGGGCATCAGACGAAATGGAGGAAGCCGCGAGAGCCTCATTGCTTGCATTGGTGAAATCCTCATCCAAGCTTGAGCTTTCATGGTCACTTTTTGAGGCACTCTGCATAGGCTGGGCCACCATCTTGCGGGGAGAGAAGGCGGGAGAGGAAGGGATGGTGGACATGCGGTTTATATTTCTAGGGCGGAGGCCGGAGCCAGAGGCTTCAAAAGGCGACTCTGGAAGGTGGAGAGACAGGAGAGCTAAAATATTGATGGGGTCGAGGATATCCGGCTCCTCTTAGTCAACCGAGAGATTCACCGTCCTGCTCGCTGAGGGAGAGATGGGAGGTCAGGATGGAAGACCATGGCCCCTTCCTCTTCGGCACCTCATGCAGTGGCGTCTAGGCATGGCGGAGGAGTGGAAGTGGGGCTGAGGTGACTGAGGGGTTGCATAAGCGTCAGATGGAATAGAGGGGGAGCTTAAGGCTAAAGCAAAGCTACCAGAGGAGCAAGGAATGGAGCAGAGGAGCCAGGGCCTGAAAGAGACACCAAGATCGTATGCACAGAGCTTAAGGGAGAGATGAATGGCGGAAATGGGAGCAGGGATGGAGGATTTAAGGGCCATGGGAGACGGTAAAGGCATGTATGTTGGCATAAATGTGCAGAGAACAAAATTTATGGCAGAGGACGTTGAGGGGGGGCGAGCGAGGGTGGTGAGTAAATACCCATGCACCAACATTTAAACCATTTCAGGTGGCCATGTGCACGCACGTGGGGAGGACAGGTATCCTGGAACCTTGTGACCATGTGGCGCCCCTGCTTAATTCAGACTAACACCTGCATCCGGGAGTGGTAAGTCTAATTGTTGTTGTGGATGCTAAAAGATTAATTGTTGCATGTTCCCAACGAAAGGACCTTGCCAACGTTGTTGCCAAAAATGGCTTTGGTTTTGTTGGGGTGCCCATTATGTCCAATGCATGGGATGATACCAATCTCATATAGGATATTATAAATTGGTTTTATTATTCCAAAATGAATTATAAAATTGAGATGGGCCTTAAGAGATACTTATTTGTCTATGCTGCTAGTGTCATCTATTAGTGAAAAAAAAATATTATTTTTCACTTTATTGGTCCCTTTATACATAGCTATTAGTCTTAGAAATGAAGAGAAACTATTTTTGGCATCGATATATGCATATATTCTATAGATATAATCCTTATATGATGGGAACTATCTTAAAGTATGTTTCTTCTTACACTCAGGGTAAATGTTTGTTGATTCCAATATTTAGTCTTCATGTTTCTTTTTTTCTTGCAATGTGTCCAATTGATAACTTAGAGAAGCTTAGAATATATGTCTTGAAGTCTTCTAATAAATTTCAAATTTTGCAAAAGTGAGTCCTCCTCAAGATGGTTTTTGTAATTCAATTTGCAACACCCTTGGGGCCTTTTCCATGTTGCACATTTCCCCAGAGTATCTTTTACATAACTCACAAATATCCCCATAATTGTATTGGCATTGTAGTGTTGGCATTGATGTCAATAGGGTCTTGGTATTTTTTGTCATATGCTTTATGTCAACATGATGGTGGTAGTCCTCCTTATGATTACGATGAGAGTTTTTGGCATTGTGTTCATTGGTTTATTGCAGTGATGTATTCCACTTGTTGGTATTATTGGTTGGCATTGATGTTAACATGGTTATGACCTAGTGCAGGAATTGGAGGTGGAGCAAAGATGTGTTGGAGGTATTTGGAAAATTTGATGATGTTGCTACAGGTGCTAGAGGTAGTTGGACATGTTGATGATGATGGTACAGGTGCTAGAGATGTTGGTCCATGTTGAGGAGTTTGGAAGATTAGGTATTCATGTCCCTGACTTGTTTCATAGGTTTTTGGATTGTGCTACCAGATGTAGAGTATGTTATTGAGGTTTAGAGGTGCGTACAAATGTTGGAGAAGGTGTGCAAACAACTAAGAGAAGTTGCAAGCTAAAGATTTATTGTTTTATCCTATGTTCTTCCCTAGATGTTGGGAGAGAATGTCATGCATGCGGCTGAAAGCTTTCAACCGAGATCTGTCAGGGTTATGCGTGAAATTGTAAGCATTTTAGTCGATATCTACTAGTGTTATGGGTGTTACTGAGGCCTAAACTAGAAATTCTCCACATTCCTCGCACATCTCATGAGTTTTATTGTTTTTTCTGATTTTATTGTTCAAAACTTTTCATGAGAAGGTCGGAAAAAGGTTAAATAACTTCTAGAAGAGTGTTAAAGTGAAAGATTATCTCTCATTAAGTGGAGTTAGTGGCAGATCAAGTCAAGGATGAAGATTTGATTCAAAATTCCAAAATTTATGAACAAACATTTTTTGAGCTCAATAGATTCTGGTACTTATTGATTTAATCACTTTAGATCATCTATATATTGGAGAGATATCAATGATATATGGGTTGGTTATGCTATGTTTTGAATGAGTGTGAGAGAGGTGAATTGTGTGCAATATATGAGGGTTATGATGAATAAATTTTGAAGCAATTTGCAGGCATTGGAGAAGGCATCAGAGGCATATTTCAGCCAACATTTGTGCAGAGAGCGAGGAGATGAAGTAATTATTGTTTGTAGATCTTTTGGTGATTGATAGCAACTTGTGTATTCTCCAGTTATTGTTTGTGTGCAAAATTTGTTTATGAGAAAATTTATCTACTGTAGAGAGGGATTTTGTTGATGTACTTATCAAATTATTTCATGCAACGTTTGTTTTGATTGATTATATTTTTGGAGACTAATACGTTGTTGTTGAGCTGCGAAGTTCTCCATGGAGTCCAGTATGTAAATGAGTGAAAGTGTGGCTCCAAGAGTTTGATAGGGGTGGTGGTTCCTTGCTGGTGGTAGCTGACAAAATAGTTTTTTGGGAGTTGTATCTCCATCGGTGGTGGTGGATAGTGCAGTGGTAGTTGGGCGAGGCTCATTGGGAGTGGTTTATTTTAGCAAGTGGTGGCTTGTAGAGTTGTGTGAGTAGAGACTTCCTAGCTGGTGGATGCTAGCGATACTGAACACATGGGTGCTTGCTCCTTGCTAGTGGAGGATAGGTAAATAGATGTAAATGATTTGATTTGATCAATATGAGAACTAGAAGCAACATAGTAGAAACAAGGGTGGTTTGTTATTCCAAAGGGGTTTTTCCACCAAAAATATTTGTGTCTCATGTGTTAAATGTTTTTATGCTTTCATGCTTATGGTTGATGCTTTGATCTCTTTTTATGTGTTTCAGTGTGTGAATATTAAAGTTTTAATTATTTGGTGAAAAAATATATAAGGGCCTTCACCACTAATTCACCCCCCCTCTTAGTAGTGCTCTACATTTCTAACAATTTGTATAAGAGCAGGGCTCTTGGTTGTAACTTAATCGCTGGAGAGTAGATCTGGGATTTTTGGCAGAATTTTTGCAATTTTTTTGAAATGGACCTACAAGGAGTTGCAATTATTCTAGAAGGTAAATTTGCAACATGGAAGGTGAAATTAGATACATATTTACTGTCTCTTGTTGAAAATATTTTGTTGTCAATGGATTATGGAATAAGGGATGAATTTAATTATATGACTAAAGAGATTATTTTGCGTGGGATTTCAAGATCTCATAATCTATACGTGAGACATTATGAGACTGCAAAAGAGATGTTGGACATGTTGTGGAGCTTGTATTGTGGAGGTAACTTGTAGATATCAAAAAAGAGTGAAGGACCCTGCCACTCACATGTTGATGAGGAGAAAATGAAAACTATTATACATTTATAGTAGTGGCAAATCAAGTATCCTCACCATTCGCTCACAAGAAGAAGATTTATGGAAGCACCATTCACTCACAAGAAGAAGATTAAATCACCGGTGATAGAAATGATGGATAAATTATTGATCTAAAGGGACATAAAGAAGAAACTAGCAGCAAAAATGAAGCATTGGAAAGGTTAGAATAACAATCCAAGATAATGGCCCTAGAAGTGAAGATAAAAAGGCTCATAGTTGAGAATAAATTTCAACATATGTTATTGAAAATCCTTAATGAAAAAGAGAGTACCTATAAGGAAGAAATTTTAGATTTGAAAAATCAGGTAGAAGAAGGAAGGGAAATCGAAGAAGGAACGAGGAAGTAATACAAGGAGATGGGGTATGAGTGTCAAAGACTAAAATATGAAGCAACTTTTGTAAGAGAGGAACTAGAGAGGTTTGGATCTAGCACTCAACTTTTGTAAGAGAGGAATTAGAGAGGTTTGGATCTAGCACTCAAAAAACTACAGTAAATCTGAAAACATTGGAACAACCAATATTAGTATGAAAAAGGAGTCATCAAAAAAATCAATAGCCATGCAATTACCAAAAGAACAAGCAAAGAAGAGAAGACAAAATAAGTCAAAAGAAATTCAAGGAAGAGAAAATTCTACAACTGTCGAAAACAAGAACATATAACAAAAAATTGCAGTAGTGAAGAGATCAAATATTCTCAGCAAAAGGAATAACCAAAGGAGAAAAAAAATCATGAACGCATGGAAAGAAGTATACCCTCATAAAAAAGGTCATTTATGGTAAAGTATAATCATCCTTTTTATTATTATTGTTTCTAATGCAATTCTTCCGGCCATAGGGCTATTTATTGCAAGGCACATGCAAGGAATATATCAACATAAGATATCAGTCTATTCCTCAGCTACTTGGTCACATAAGGTGTTATGTGTGTGAAAAAATGGACATAAGGCCAAGGATTGCATAATTCCCATGTGTTATAGGAAATCCATTCAAAGAGAGAAGGACATGCAAGGCCATCCACACAAGAAGAAAGAAGATGTCGCACATGCTAAAAAACGACCTATCAAAGTGCAAAAGAGAAAGGAGTAGAAAGATACTCCCACCAGGAATTAAGGTGATAGCAGGCTGAGCCCTGCATCCCCAGAATCATACTTCACTTCAAATAAAAATGTATCTCCCAATCTTTACCAAGACACAAATCTGGAAATATCAACTCAATATCATTACGCCCTTTCAACTCAATATCATATGCGCCCTTTCAAGTTTGAATATGATTATCAAACTAACTTATTCATGTATCCAACTTCAATTATGGCAAATTTCAATAGTTCAATGTTAATAACAAGCGGCCACATTTTAATTACAACACATGACTTACCCATGCCAAACTACCCTTCTGCAATCTGCTGTCTCATGCATTCCAATTGAGCCGCTCCAATCTCCCTGTAATGATTTTTTTTTCAAAACATTCTCACATTTCTCAATCGATCTCTCTGTTTGATCGATCTTTCCGCAATAAAACATTGACTTATTGCAATCGTATCCCTGTGCAACCTATTAAACATTTCAATTCTTCTTAAACATTTCTATTCTCTGTTCATAACAATTTCAAACATATTTATATATTGCGGCAGCCAGATTTACAATATATTGAGTCGATGCCGAATCGATTCACAAATCGATGAATTACCATATGCCACAAGAATTGGGCGTTTACCCTCACTTTGATGCGATATCACATAACTTCACAATTTCAATCACTTCACTTTCAATATGAAACCGATGCGATATCAATCGCTTGTTCTAAGACGCTCTATCCTCTGACATACACCGATATATATATTAATCGGAAATCGCCCCGCGATCACTAAAAAAATACAAATACACGGGAAAATTATAAAAGATCCGCTTTAATCCTCATATGTGGATTTCAACAATAATACACCCGTCTTTATATCAATCGGCGGTTCCACAACTTAACCCAATCTGATGCGATGCAACCCTTTGCTCCTCTGATGTGATGCCACTCCCGTAGTTCCGACGCGATTGAATCGAAAATAGTCAATCGACGATTACAATGTGTTACCACGTCCACTACCAGAGTTCCGATCCGACAATCGGAAATCTGTAATCGGAGATTACCAATCGCAACTTTATCGCGCTTCCATCTTCCACTCTTTGAAGTTCCGATGCGATGATCGGAGATTGGAAATCAGAGTATTATAAAAGGTGAACTTTAACTCTTTCCCACAAGCGACCCGATGGCTCAGATCCGATTTCACATCAACCAAACTTTATAAAACCTTTCCACGTCCACTTCAATTCTTTGTGTAATGCGACTTTTTGAACTTCTTTTTCTTTCAAATGCGATTGCTTTACTGGACACGCCAGATCAAACAAATAACATATATTTCAAATCTGTTCCAAAGCTCTGAAAGCGTCTATTACACAGTTTCTCTGTGTAAATGAGGTTCACGCGCACAGACTCAATTTACTTCGGATTTTATCCACAGAAATCCTTACAATTAAAACTAAAGCACAGATCACAACCAATTCAACAATTACAAGATAAATTGCTGCATAACCCTTCCAAATTTCTTATATCTCGCTACACACAATATTAAATTTGTTCATAAATAAAGTCTCTACTTTGATCCGATTTCATAAAAAAAACACTTCTATTACATACCAGACAAACAATATATCATTCTTCTAAGCTTTCGCTCCACACAAAACCCTATTCTCTACTAACTGACTTCACACACTCTTACCCTTTCTATCTTCACTCTCTCGAATTATATAAGGGAAACACAATTGATACAAATACATGGTTTCATGAATCAATTCTGATTCTGAACCAGAAATCTCTCAACCTTTCCTAAAAAATCTCTTCAATCCCACTCTTTTCTAAACTAACACTAAATAAAGCTTTTAAAATCCTTCACACTCTATTCTAGCCAAATAAATCCAACTATTTGGCCTGATCTCCATACAAGGAGGATCACTCAGCCACCTATACCCTATCCTCATAAATAAACACTCTCATATATTTAAACAAATAAAATTAATTAAATTATTTTCTTCCAACCCCTTGTTAGTCACAACATGTGACCATGCTATCACATTGCTGACTAGGCTTGAATGCTCCTGCATCATAAGGCCTACATGATCTTGGTGGGAGCATATTGCCACACCTTGAGTTGCATGAAGACCATTGGAGTTGCAACCATATTGGAAAAATTACATGAAGAAAAATCTACATGTCAGAAAGAGATCCATGTGTTCAAGGGGAGTTCACGAGGTTTGAAGTGTTATTTTTATTTCTAATCTATTTTGATTTCTAGTTTGATATCAACTAGATCAGCCATAATCGTTATCAATGACTTTGGAGTAGTTATATGTTGAGTTTTCATTGATATTTTTGAAGCTATGATAGTCACATGGTTGTTCTTATGTGCATGGTTAAGGTGTGATGGAGGATCATACATTTAGGGTTAGCATTTTTGCTTCCAAATGGATCTACAAAGTGTTGGCATTGTGTTCGTGTTATATTGGAAAATACCTCCTCATCAACTTAAAGGAGAAGAACACTTTTATGACTGGAATATATCCTTATTGCAGGCCTTCTTACCACTATAACACACCTTGAAAATATTGAAAAAATAATGTTAACATTGGCCACAAACCAACAACCTGTGTTACCCTAGCCAGAAACACTTTGTATATCAATGAAGGTCGCGTTACCAAACTTTCACGAGTCCATGAGAAAAAATCACAAGTTAACTCACTGTGCATCCATTGTTTACTCATAGTTGACTCTAAAAATCTAGAAAATATCACCTCAATCTAATCTAAGGATGTTTCCTACCCTAAAAAAGACTACTAGACTGGGAGAAACCAATAAAGCAGAGGAAACATCTTCCATCCTTTGGATTTTTCCCAAATTGAATTGGTGAAGGAATTGGTAAAATATTAGAGCCTCCCATTTCCTATATATTGGAGGCTAGGCCATTGTAATTTATATCAGAATTCATGCATTGTTATTCTGTCAAGATATCATTTGAGAGAGAAAGGTTTAAGAGATATGAGTTGGAGGAGGTTATGCTGCATCCATCTATGGTTGTAATATTTCCTCATTGAATATATAGAGTTACTATTGTTTTTTCCATATCATTGTCTCAAGCTTTTCTCCTTATATTTATGATGTAATGATTTGGATTATGATCAATGTTGATGTATTTAACAATATTATGCTTCTTATTTGCTAGTGTTTTGGATTGATGAAGTTTATATGTTGTGAAGATCACATTTGTCCATCTTGTGTGTAGGTTTTGTCTTTGGAACTGGCTATGGATCCTTTATCAACCACAATTACCATTCTAGTTAAGCAGCATCTAAGGAAAAGCAGGTTATCATTCCCCTCTTCTTTTTCAATTTCAATCTAATGATTTCTTTATTGATTGCATCTACCTTTATTGCAATAGATCCCTTAATCCATTTTCCTTAGGTTTCGAGAAAACTGAGAGGGTTTTCTAGTTTTTCTACCTGAACTTAAATCCCTATAGCAGAATTGAAAACCCCACTGGAGATCATTTTCGATTCTCAGTTTTGATTATACCTCCTGTTGAGAAATCGAGGGCAACTAGATTAGGGTGTTTCTCTTACTTTTATAAATGCTTGTGATGTATTTTTTACTTTACTTGATTAACTTCTTCTTTCTTTTATTATTATTAGTGTTCTCTATCATCAAAAAACTTATAAAATCATAAATAATAGTGAGACAATAAGACACAAGATGTAGGTGACCATCCAGGGCCAAAACCTCTCCAATTGAGAAGAAAACCCATCGTAATTATTCTCTTCTTATAGAAATTCAATTAAAGAATTCCAAGACTTATGACCCTTGACCAAGAACCTCTAATACCAAGTCAACTTTTTCCTTCTTGAATGGCTTCCACCAAGAAAATTCGACCTTCCAACAACTTCTCCAACAACTTCGACCCCAACAACAATTTATGCAACTTCGACCTTGCAGCTTTAACAAATTTGACCTAACAACTTCACACCTTGGAATTTTAATCTTCATAACTTATACCTTGTAGATGTAGCTTCACAACTTCGATGCAAATTCACAACTTCGATGAAAATTTCACAACTTTGATGCAATTTCACAGCTTCAGAATTTCTTCTAGCCCAGAAATAGTAGAAACCCTAACGAAATAGAGAGAGAGAGAGGCCCAAAAACTTCGATCTTGATATTTTTATTCTTCTTCATCCTTTTCCAGCTTCTATCTTGAGGAGATTGAACTTTCTTGAGTGAGTCTCCAAATGAGGTCGAGTTCCTTCTTATTTATAGGCTTGTGAGGGGTACAAATTGCTCTCTTTAGGTCGACTTGTTCCTTCATGTAGGCCTTGATATTTATGCCATGAAGAGGTCTTGGAGGGTCTTTTGAATTTATTTTGACTCAAATAGTTTTTCCTTACAATATGTAACATGCCCAAATGGGTCTTTAATACATGACAATGACTCAATTGAATTTATGACAAACCTAGAAGCACTCAATGTGTGTTTGACTTAAAAAATATTTTTCCCTTGAGCATGAAACCCATGGCTCAAGAATAACAATAATATATATATATTATTGTTATTCTTGAGCCATGGGTTTCATGCTCAAGGGAAAAATATTTTTTAAGTCAAACACACATTGAGTGCTATATATATATATATCTATATACACACATACATATTTATATTTCTCTTTTTATTAAATACATAAAATCATGATTACATATGTCATTATGAAGACTGAACCTAGTTACATATTTCAACACTCCCTCTTAACTAGGGAGGTATTCATAATCCGTACAAGGTACTTGGACATTCTCAATCTGAAAAATTCTCATAAGAAGAGTAAAAATGGTAACCCATCTATTTAACATCATATCATCCAGAATTGTCACATAGCATGGCCTTGACTAAAAAATCTATCTCTCCACAATATTAGAGCACAATTATGGAGAGACCAATGAATTGTAGACACCTTCATCATTGTCTCTTTAGGAGCATGCCCCACCCGGGTGTTCACAAGATATGTCCTTCCAAGACTATTCTTATCTTAGATTCCTAGTCCTCAAACAATATCAGTCCTTCATGATTCCTCTTATCTTGGATTCCCTAACACATCCTCAAAGAGCATCATATTCCAGATGCTTACCAAATCCTCCATTCTTTCTTCCAAAGTGAAGACAAGAATGATGTATCTAGCTCTCCCTCTCAACTAGGGAGCATATAACCATTCCAATAAGGAATGTTCTCAATATCCCTCTTATCTAGGGACTTTTATAGGCTCCCAAGGACTTGGTTCCAAGCTCCCTCTTAGCCAAGGACTTGTTCAGGATCCGAGGGACTTGCTTCCAAGTTTCTACCAAGTTAGAAACTTGTTTCCAGGATCCATCTTAACTAGGGACCTGTTTCTAGCAACAAATTTTTATTCATTGGTGGAGAACATGGGACATTCAACTGCTTATAGTTCTCCTCCATTTAATGTCATTATTATGGTGGAATAATTTCTAATGTAGCCAAAAGAAATCTCCTTAGGTTCAATGACTGACCCTAGTAACAAACATACAAGTAAGCAAATATTTCCCTAAGTTTATTTATACTAAATCGTAAAATAGAATTGTAGGAGATGGAATCCATACCTTTTATGAAATTCCTGATGAAGATCTTACAATGGATTGATGCAACTGCTCAATTATTAGAGACCAGATCTAAAGACATAGAAACAACAAGAGATCAAAGGCATATGTGAAATAAATGATTCAATATAACTCATACTAGTGATCAAGGGGACTAGTACCTAATATGATTTCAATGGATAAATAGAAACAAAATAAACCATTTGTCAATTCCATTGGAAAATATAGTGGGAATAAAAACTCATTTCTATTAATCTCAGAAACAGAGGAGTTACACAACCTTGGCCTTGATGAATTGAGGCTCCTCCCAATGATATACAATATCCTTCTTGGATGATAAGATTCACAACCCTGTTTTAGCAACATAAGTATACCTTTAGTCATCCTCCCAAACTTTCTAGCTTGTGTTTGATTTATAGGCCAAGAGTAGGAGGTTTAATATAATTATCTCAAGGATGAGATATACTAAAGGTGGGATTAGGGTTTCTTGAAGAATGGGAATTAGCTCCATGGTCAGAGGGGTTAGGCTCGAATAAGAATGACGTTGAAGCTTTTAGTTGGGATATAGACACCCAACAAAGCTTCTAGATTTCACTTCTTATTTTTATTTTTTTGTTGATTCATGTCCGTAGTTGATGGTGGAAGACAAAGTGCACTTATGCACAAGATTTAATGGTAAGAGCTGCATATGCGCAGAAATTTTCTAGGAAAATGTGTAGGTGACCAAAAGTAGGCCTTTGGACCTTATTATCTAGAATTCTCATTTTCTTCAGGATGTTTAAGTTCTAGACTTGTAGGGGAATCCTTTGGAACATATTAATGGATAGCAAAACATCCAGTTTGATGGTTATTTTCCATGGTGAAAAAATGACGTGTAACAAATTTCCTCGTAAAGTGAAAATTTAGAAAGGATATTTGAGGACTGAGGTGCTTTATCATGCCAAGGATTAGATCGGAGACAATGGTTGAATACCTACAACAATCAATCAAAGGTTACAATGCAATATATAATCATCACTGAGGTAGGCATTCCCATACTCAGAGTAAATATTGTGAAAATTTATGAATACAGAAACCCTACTGCAGTATATTGATTTACTTCTCCTAATCGTTTTATTATTCACAAGTTATTTAACTAAAATATTCAGAAAAACATCAAAGTAAACAGAATCTGCAACCTACACATATACAAATGATTTACTGAAACATAGCACACATATGACAAAGAACACACATGATTTTTCAGACAAATGTCCCCGGAAAGACCCAATGCGGGAAAACCGCTGCAACAACTCTTTAGAGGGTTTTATTATTAAGCAGAATATGAATACATCAAGGGCACCAATATTGGTTTGCTCGATAGAGAGTTTCATGGCACTTGTACCTCATCACTTAGAGATAAAAAATATGGTTGATTCAAACCCACAAGGAATTACTGAATACGAGCCCTTCCTAGCCCACTGGAACCCCAAAATTGTCCCTCCGGCCTCTATGTCAGCCTCTCCTTCCCAAAGTGAAATTTGCGCAGGCTCTACGCATCATAGGTTGCCCCCGCGTCACCCTTCTGGGCTCTACGCTGCCTTTGTGTCAGCCTGGCTGGGTTGCGTCCCTCTTACTGGCCTCTGTGCTTCTTGGTCCGAATATGCCTCTATGATGTATGTATTCTCGGCTTCGGATCAGTGTAATCCCTCACCGATCTGCCCCTCTCCAACACTGCAAGCTCACTCAAAAATTCTCAGCAAACCACGCCCCAGAATTTCGACTTAGCTCAAGTGCTACTGAAATATGTGTGTCCTCCAACTGACCCCAATCCTTCCTTTAATACTATTCTCTTTGAGAAATCAATAACAACGATCTAATCTCTAATCATCAACCAATATTAGATAAATATTTATGCACGTCACTTAGAACATTCTCACCACATGTGTAAATTAATTCACTTTAATTTTTTAATTTCCTAAAGTTAGACTTAGGGTCCCCATTAAAAATTAATTATTTGAATAACTTTTACACCGGGTGGAATTTCTCCAAAGGATTTATGGGTCTTGGAGATATCATGTGTTCTAGCCCCTCCATAAATTTTTAGAGCTAGAGCACATCCGATGCTACCCAAAATATCAACACTCCCTCTTAGCGAGGAATGTGCTCTAGCAACACTTCACCATTGAAGCATCACCCTGATCTCTGGTATCGGTCTCCTGTGCTGCTGATGCTTGGCCTGTTTCCCTCCATCCTTTGTGCTGCTTCTCTCTGTACTGATGCCCATGACTCTTCCAAATTCACTGCCACATATGTACTGCAACTCCCTCTCAACTTGTTGCATTATGCTGCCTATAGCACTGCCATTGCTAACTGCTACACTGCAACTCAGTTGCTGAGAAGTAAGAATCTGAAGGAAAATACCCAATAAACTGACATACGAGTCAGTTTGGCTGCATCTCATCATTGAAGAACCTTATGCTGCTGCTCTGCGTTGTACCTCTAGATCCTCTGCACTACGCCTCTGCGTTGCTGAAGTCCCATCAATCTCTGTGCTACTGCTGCCACTGTACAGCGCTGCTCCACTCTTCAACATCCCAGCTATGCCTCTGCTTCTCCATGATATTCTGCACCCACTGACTCCAGTCATCCTGCTACTGTATTTAGGCTCTTGTAGCTCGTATGTGATCCAAGATTTTGGGCACCTCGAGGATCCCGCCAACACCATTTGTAGCTCAATCTACATATCTATGTCACCCCACCTCTTCTGTCGAGGTACATGAGCACTCATGGCCACCTCATCTTTGCTTCAATCATCCCATTTCACTACTACTGACTTGGAATCTGAATCTTCCTTACCTTTCCTCTTAGGACAAGTATTGGAGAAGTGTTCCAATTCGCCACATCTGAAGCACCGAACCTTGGATAGGTCCTTCTTCTTCTTCCCTTACTTCTGCTGTCCCTTAGATGCTAGGGCTACATCTTCCTCCTCCTCTTTCATTACATTGAATCCTCCGCTGCTGAATTCCCTCTTGGTTATTCTCCAGATATCCTCTTGTCAAAGGATTGCCCACATTTCCCCCCAGTTTGGAAGTTTCACTCTGCCCAATATACTTTGGAAAAAGGTCTCCCAATAATTTGTGACTGCATTCAGGGCAGTCCTCACCATGGCCCATCATCTAGAGTTTCCCCATGGCAATAATCTGGTCTCGGATAGTCTACAACCTAAAGAGGAAGGGATCGATCTCCTCTCCCTTGTGCATCTGGAACATCCGCATCTAATTCTCCAGAAGCGTCTTCCTCTTGACGGATCTACCTTGATACAATGTGGTCAATTCTATCCACACTTCATTTTCCATCTTCTTCTCGGAAATGTGCATGACCACATGATCTTTCACTCCATCCATGATCAAGGGCTTAACCCAGGCTTGATTTTGATTGAACTTATTCATAGCATCAACATCGGCTGGCACAACTAAGACGTTCTCAACATGGTCTCTGATGCCATACTCGTCAAGGACAATTAGGATTCTGGCTTTCCAGATAGCCAAGTTAGACACATCGTCTAACCTATCATGATCTCTCAGTCCATATTGTGCCATATCTGTTCAAACTGTCGAAGCAAGTTCGCTTCTCCCTTCTACTATTGCTGCACTCAACAAAAGACCGTATCTGGGTTTCTTCGCAATAGAAACCTTCTTAAGAGTATGCTCCCTCTGAAAAATGACTGCCCTCCCAGAAATCCTTCACAAATTCTGCCAAATCATCCCTCTATGATCACTCCTCCTGATCGAATATCATATTTCTTGGTAAGATAATATACTGAGGGACTATTTCCCCTTACTTTTTCAACTTTGTTAGGCACTGTTATGCACTGACAGAATCAATGCCCCACCATCAACTTTGAAGATCAAAAACTACACTTGCAGCCCCGCCAACCAACACAACATCACTCTAACTTGGATTGCGTCACCCTCTAGGGCCTACATCAACTTGAGCTTGACAGGCTCTGCGTTACCCACTACGGCCTGCATAAGCTCTGTGTGAGCATACTGGCTTTGCATCACCCTTCTTTTGGGTCTGGGCTGTCCCTCTGGTGTTGCACTTTCTCTCCCTATATTTGAGCTTCAACTATTCTCTTGCATCAAAAATTATTCATCCTCTTACTGATGGCTTTAGCTTGATTTGCAATCGCTCTGATACCATGTGAACATTTCTGAATACATAAACCCTACTGCAGTATATTGATTTACTTCTCCTACTTGTTTTATTATTCACAAGTTATTTAACTGAAATATTCAAAAAAAACATCGAAGTAAACACAATATGTAGCCTACACATATACAGATAATTTACTGAAACGTAACACACATATGACAAAGGACACACATGATTTTTCAGACAAATGTCCCAAGGAAAACCCAATGCGGGAAAACCAGTACAACAACTCTTTAGAGGGTTTTATTATTAAGCAATCTAAATACATCAAGGGCACTAGTAGTGGTTTTATCGACAAATAATTTCATGGAAGTTGTACTTCATCACTCGGAGATAGAAAATACAGTTGATTCAAACCCTCAAGGAATTACTGAATATGAGCCCTTTCTGGCCCACTGGAACCCTAACGCTATCCCTCCAGCCTCTGCGTCAACCTCTCTTGTCCAACATGGCCTCTGCGTAGCACAGGCTGCCCCTTTGTCACCCTTCTGGGCTTTGCGCTGCCTCTGCATCACCCTGAAGGCTCTGCGTCAGCCCCTGTGTTGCCTCTCTGTCAACCTGGCTGGCTGTGTCCCTCCTGTTGGGATCTAATCTACCTAGTACAGATCTGCCTCTCTGATGTATGTATTATTGGGCTAGGATCAGTGTAATCCCTTTCCAATCTTCCCTTCTCCAGCACTGCAAGATCACTTGAAAATTCTCAGCAAACCATGCCCCATAATTTGGACTTAGCTCAAGTGCTACTACAATGTGTGTGTCCTCCAACTGACCCCAAGCCTTCCTTTAATACTATTCTCATTGAGATATCAATGACCATGATATAATATCTAATCAATGGCTAATATTAGATAAATATTTATCCATGTCACTTAGAACATTATCACCACATGTGTAAATTAATTCACTTTAATTTTTTAATTTCCCTAAGTTAGACTTAGTGTCCCCATTAAAAATATTAATTATTTGAATAAATTTTACACCATGTGGAATTTATCCAAACGATTTCTAGGTCTTGGAGATCTCATGTGTTCTAGCCCCTCCACAAAGTTTTGGAGCTAGAGAAAATCCGATGCTACCCAAAATATCAACAAATATAAATTGCTAAACTAGTAGGGAAATACATAAAGATCCATGTAAATAGTATACATAGTATGTGTTATCACTCCAATAATTTCCTAGGGTTGTTAGGATTTTTGTTTAAAGAAATATTAGAGGTAACCACAAACCTACTTTTGAGATAAGGATCTAGCCTTCCTAATACTGCTCTCTCTTTATGATTTAACTTTGTTGTTTTTATTTGATTTTAGGCTAGTTATATAAGATTGGTTAGGTTTTGATTTTGGTTTGGTTTGGTGGTGGAATTACTGATTTAGATGGATAGATGACTGTCTATTTACCATTGGTCTATGGAGTCAAAGTGTTAAGAAACTAGGACTGAATTAAGGTCTAAAGGAAGTGTTCATAGGGAAAGGTAGCTGAGCAAATTCAAATCTTTTAGGATGGATGGTGAAGTGGTTTCAATCAGGATCAAGGAGCAGCTAAGGATTCCTCAAACCAGATAATGAAGGAAATGAAAGAGGTCAATTGAAACTAAGGAGTAATGAAGAATTACCTAATCTGGATATAAGAAAAAAACATGAAAATGAATAACAGTTCATAACAGAGTGTACTTAAACAATTTCTGAAATAATATTCCTGTTATATCATTTAAATTGGAAAACATACAAGTATGTGAAATACTTAAGAAAATAAAAATTTGACAATAGAAATATACTTCACTGAAGTGGCCCAACACATGAATCCTGTAATGCAATGCCTTTATTCCTCAGTCCAGTCTGCTGACTTGAAAATGTTACAATAAACCCTTCTGTTTCAGATCAATATAACTATAGAAATGTTCATAAATCCACACTCAATACTTCGAATTATGAAGTACTTATACCAAAATTATTACAAAATATCCTACAAGTGACTTAGGAATTATTCAAGGAATACAAAATATCTTCATGCAAGAAGATAGAGACAACTAACTAAATAATGCAAGCTGTCCCTGCTTTTATTGATTTTGTTGTTTGCTGTTTGATCTTTTGCTGTTTTCTCTCTTTTATTGTTTGATTTACGCTGGCCATGTATTTTTTTGTTAAGTGTCGTTCACGCTGGCTGCATCTTTACTCTGCCTTGTCATCTAATACTCTTTCATCTTTAACTGCTTTTTCTTTAAACTCTATTAATTATCTTTATCTGTTACTGCTGTATTTTTAACCTGCATTCTCTGTTTTCACTTTGACTGCTCTGTTTCTGTTTTAACCTTTCACTTTCAAAGTAAATCATTCAGTTTCTCCCAATCTTCTTCATCAGGAAATTTAATTTTTACCATTCTTTTGAAAATTTCATCAGCCTCTGTATATTTTGCAAATGTAGGCTTGCTGATAAAGAGATGTTTTACCTCATGTTAGAGGTAAAAGAGGTTTTCAAAAGTCTGATAGAGCACTTTTCTTGTAGTAATTCCTTTCATGGAGGAATTGTTGGATTTTTATTTAGCCACTTCTCTCATTTTCTTGTTATAGTCTTCATGTTTCATCAATCGATCATTGATAACCAAAGGATTAGGTAGAACTTTCTGCCTCAAAACATCAAATTTCACCATGAATCTGGTTATTGCAAGCTCCATGTGTTGACACTTATCTTCAAGTTGTGTCATTAATATCCTCTTGGAAATTACCTTTCTTACTTCCAAGATTGTTTCAGTTCTGTCACTAATGCCAATTTCCTCTAATTATTGTTTGTTCTTGGAATTAAGAAACTTAATGATCTCAGTGGCCTCTTCTGGATTTTTCCCAAATTCCTCTTTGAATTTCTGAATATCTTCAGTTTCTTCCTTGATCAAATCCTTTTTCTCAAAGAAAACTTGGATGGATGGCCAAATACCATTAACAAAGTTAATGATATTGGCCCACAACTACTGCTTTTCTTAGGAAAGTGGTTCTTTTAGTGTCAATTCTTTCTGTAACTTCTGCACTCTGTCAGTCAATCTGTTTGACTTTTGTGTTTCATTCTTATGCATGATTTGTATCAATTTTGTTCATCCTCTAGAATTTTTATTTGTTCTTTAATTCTATTTATTTCATTTGTTTGTATTGACATATCATGCATGGATTTAATCAATTTACTTGCTTCATCACTAGGATGAGATGATGCTGTTGTTGAATCTGTTGCTGATGTAGATGGAACTGCTGTAGCTACTGGAAGTGCTGTTGCCACTGGAGCTACTGAAGTAGAAGGAACTGCTGTAGTAACTGTAGGAATAACAGTGATAGGGGTTGCTTCCATGCTGGCCTTTTTCTCCTGCACCAATTTGTCCATCTCATTATCCATCTCTTTCAGTTGAGCTGTCAAATGAATGATGAGATTCATCATGTCATCTTTTTGTCCTTCATTCTCTAGAAATTCCTTAACCTATGGATGTTTATGTTGGAAATACTGAGAGGGGGAGGGGGGGGGGGGAATCAATATTCCTTTCAATTAGAGAATTAGTTAATCTTCAATTATTATCAGTGTTTGTACAATGATGGCAGCAAACAAGAGGAACAAAAATGCGCACAGTTTTTAAGGTGGAAACCACCTCCGGGACAAAAACCACCTAATTCTTTTCTAATAATTCTTTAATATTAAACTCCAATTGAAAATAAAGCTCCAATTTCCTAGAATCTAGAAAAGAATTCTTCTCCAGCTTCCACTGGATGGACGCTCCAACGCCTGAGATTCTTCAGTAGTCAACTGAACGGATGCCCCAACACCCAATGAGCTACAACTCACCCTAGCACCACCCTACCACCCTATAGAAGAATAAAAGAAGAATGGACTCCCGTACCAGGGAAAATGGTCCACTTTACAACGATATAGAATGATGCAGAAGAAGAAGATATACTAGACCATAACCCAAAATTTGACACAACCACCTAATGATGATCTTAGACCTCTCAACACTGCTTCTTCAACCCTTGGCAGATAGACACTAGTACAATTTGTACAATAATGTATTTACAATGACTAAGTACAATGATACCTTTACAATGATTGTATGTAGTGCTACCCACTTGAAGACTTCATATGATGAACTTCTTGCTGCTGTTATGCACCTTGGTTGCTACTCTTGTCATGCTACCCTCTGCTTCACCTTGTGTTTCTTTTCTGCCGTAGAAAGTCTGGTCCTTTGCAACCCTTGACAACACATCATCTAGCTTTTTCTTTCCTTCTAGGAGCTCGATATTGAATCTTGTGTATCTTTGTTATTTCAGATCCTCAATATTTGATTTTCGGTACTGTAGTAGTCCTCTGAGTCGTCTTTCCAATGCCATAGGTCTGACCCAATTTGGATTCTTCAAGAGAGAGTTATACCCAATCTCTCACAATGCCCTAATTATGGAATGTTTCAGAAGAGCACACTTGTACGACGTGCCACATGTCACTGTTTCTTCATTTGGCTCTGAAATTGATAGAGAGAAAACTAAAGACTGTGCACTATCTGTAACTTTTTACGTAATTCTAATCCGATACTTAGAGAGAGAGTTATGACGATTTACCCAAGGTCACTTCTTTGAGATGAATTTGGTCAAATTTTTTAAACCTTCGTAGAAAACTTTAGAGACAAAATCCCACGATGACCTCGTTTCGTATGGCCGGGGATCCCTGCTTCCAAGGAGGAAATGAAGATCACAATTTATATAAATGCTTAAGTTGAGAGGGGCTTCAACAAGTGAACGTGGGAGGGATTTTAGGAGCTTAAAAAATATTAATTATGAATTTTCAATGACCCATGCCCTAACCCCATGGTGTTTTAGCCCACTAACTGGGGGTACAAACTTCAAACATGAATATCTCTCAAACCGTGAAGAATTACATGGCGTGCCATATATCAACGAAAACATCTTGACAAGTAGAAACCATAAAAAGCATTATTGACCCATAATATATTAATTTGGTAGGAAAAAATTCCCATGCAATATTGGGTTAGCCCCTGGTGCTGCTTGGGTTGACATAAATGACAACCGTTGATCAACAATCTCCCCCTTTGGCATTGATGGCAACATAAGTACTCCCACTGTGATCATGACACCTCTTCCTACAACATTCTCTCCCCCTTTGACATTAATGGCAAAGGGTAACTCCCCCTGAAACACAACCATTCTGCAGACCTGTACACACTTCCACTCCCCCTAACACACAATCGTCCTGCAGACCTGTAATCTACTTCCACTCCTCCTTTATATTTTGAAAAAGGAAAATATAATGAGAATTTGGGAGAATCCCAAGCTTCTGGCAAAGATATTCTAATGCTGGCGAATATTTAATATGTTATTCTTTTAAAAACTGCTTGGAATCTTGCTACTTGTCCAACTGCTTGTATAACATCTGGTCGGGAGGCTATTACATATAGAAGACTACTAATCATAGATATGTACAACCTTTGATCCACATCCTTAAATGAGTCATCTATGCTCAATTTACAACCTGTTACCATTGGAGTAAGGATGGGTTTTCAATCTTTCATTTTAAATTTCTTGAGCATTTCCTTGATGTACTTGGTTTGACATATAAATATTCCTTTCTCTTGATGATATATTTGAAGCCCTAAGAAGTATGTCAGCTCACCAAGTAAAGGCATCTCAAAATCACTTTGCACCTTTGTAGCAAACTTCTTACTTAGTCGATCATCATTGCTACCAATTATTGTATCATCCTCTTTAGCTATTAGACATGATTTAGTTGCTTCATCCAAAACATATATGTTGTTTGGAGCTTGACTTGCTGTAGCCACAATTTCAACATACACGCCTTTCCTGATTTCACATTTCGTGGATTTGAATAGTATTGTGTGTCCTTGATCACACATTTGTCCAACACTGAGCAGATTGTGATTCATGTTTTCAACCAATAGAACATTCTTGGCTAGAGCATCTTTTCTTCCGAGAGTGATAGTACTTGATCATATAACATTTTAAGATCCATCATTTCCAAAGGACATGGTTCCATCCTTCTTCTCTTTCAGAGATACAAATTTATTTCTATCTCCAGTCATATGCGTTGAGCAACCGCTATCAACATACCACACATCTTTGTTCTTTTGAGCCTTGAAAGCGAGAGCACAATTATCATTCTTCTTCTTCTTCCATGTTCATTCGTTTTGTGGCTTCGAAGATTCTTCTGGAGGATTTTCAAGTCTGCAGTCTTTGGCTATGTGTCCAAAGTTTCGACATTTGTAACATTCAATATTATTTCTTAAATGTTCAAATATATTGATGTTTTTCTGAGCCCTAGGAGGTTCATATTTGACAGATCTCTTGGAATTGTATTCGTTCCTAGGGTACGTGCGACGTTCTACAACTTTATGACCAATTTTTTCACATGAATAACAGTAGCCATAAAAAATATGTTGGTACCTAGATGGAAATTTTCGTCGAGGAATTGTCTTCCAAGGCTGTTCTTGCGAATCTTGTCCAATGAAGTCTACATGCATGTCAGATCTCATAGGTTCATTGTATTTTATTGTAGAAGGTCCTGCTTCTTCTTCTTTGTAACTGATGCTAGTTTTATCGTTATAAGATCGTTGATTGTTGATGAGTTCTTCCAATGCCCTTGAGCTGTTGGCATAGTTTTGGATAGTTTTTCCTTTCTTCAATTCCTCACGCAGCGAGACTACTTCGGCTTCTAATTCTTCCCTTTCTTGGTTTCTTTCTTCCAACTTCTTTTGAAGTGACTCTTTAATGCATTTGTGTTCTTCAAATTCAATTTTGAGACCTTGAACTTGTTCTTCAAGAGTATTGGAACGGATCTTCTCCGCCTTGAGATCTTTTATAAGCTTGATTTCTTCCTCATAAAATTCTTCTATGGTCCATCCTTCTTCTTTGTTGTTTGATACCTCTTGCTTATTGTGCTTGGCCATAAACAATACTCTCTCATTGGCTTCTTCTTCACTGTTATTGTTGTCATTGGATGATGAGCTATCTTCTTTAGAGAGAAAGTTCCTTTTGGATCCTTGCTTGTTGAATTTCTTAAAGCCTTTCTTTCCTTTTGAGTTTCCATTACTTCTGTTTGTGCATTTTTCTGCAAAATGCACAACCTCATTACAACTGAAACATATCAATGGACATTTACCTTTGAATTGTCCCTTACCAATTTTTAGTTTTCTCGTGAAGTAAGCATATTCTTCATCTGAAAGACCTTCTTCATCATCTCCCTTTTCTTCACACTTGCAGGTGCATGTATTTTCAATTGAAGTTTGTTTATCCTTATTGGTTTTCTTAGATGCAACGAACGCAGTTTCTAGATGCGAAGTACCCTCTTCTTCATCAAGTCTCATTTCATATGCTATGAGAACTCCATGTAATTCCTCTTTGCTGAGTTTGTCCAGATTTGCATTGTATTCTAAGACCGATACCTTTGGGTTGAATCTCCCTGGTAACGTTCTAAGAATCTTCCGTATAATAGTCTTCTCATCAACTGGCTCTCCCAATCCTTCCAGAGTATTGGTTATTTCATCAACGTATTGGAGGTATGCAGCAATGTTGCAATCTTCTTTCATTCTGAGTTGCTCAAATTTTTCTCTATAGATTTGAAGCTTTGCTTCTTTGACATTTGAGTCACCTGCATATATATTCTCAAGCTTGTCCCATAAATTTTTGGCAGTTTTACAACCCAACACCTTATGATAAGCAGATTCAATAAGTCCACTGATAATAATATTCTTTGATTTTGCATCATTTACCAAATTCTTCTTACCTTGTTCATCCGTAGTTGATGTAAATCCATTTTGAACAGTGTCCCATACTTCGTAACCTTGCGCCAAGAGATATACCTCCATTTTTCCTTTCTAGAGTGCATAATTATTTTAATTGAATAGAGGTACACCATTCTTGGTATGCCCCATGACTTCCTTCCAACTGTTAAATTGCTATTGAAGGAACCAAGCTCTGATACCAATTGTTGGAAATACTGAGAGGGGGGGGGGGGGGGGTGGGGTGAATCAATATTCCTTTCAATTAGAGCATTAGTTAATCTTCAATTATTATCAGTGTTTGTACAATGATAGCAACAAACAAGAGGAACACAAATGCACACAGTTTTTAAGGTGGAAAGCCACTTTGGGACAAAAACCACCTAATGCTTTTCTAATAATTCTTTAATATTCAACTCCAATTGAAAATAAAGCTCCAACTTTCTAGAATCTAGAAAAGCATTCTTCTCCAACTCCCACTGGATGGACGCTCCAATGCCCGATATTCTTCAGTAGTCAACTGAATGGATGCCCCAACACCCAATGAGCTACAACTCACCCTAGCACGACCCTACCACCCTATAGAATAATAAAAGAAGAAAGGACTCCCGTACCAAGGAAAATGGTCCACTTTACAATGATATAGAATGATGTTGAAGAAGAATATATACTAGACCATAATACCAACTTTGACACAACCACCTAATGATGATCCTAGACCTCCCACTGCCTCTTCAACCCTTGGCAGATAGACACTAGTACAATTTTTACAATAATTTATTTGGCTGTACAAAATCCACACTATTGACCAGTTTCATAATTCTTTTTTTTACTTGAAGAATTCATATGATGAACTTCTTGCTGCTGTTATGCACCTTGGTTGCTGCTCTTGTCATGCTACCCTCTGCTGCACCTTGTTTTTCTTTTCTGCTGTAGAAATTCTGGTCCTTTGCAATCCTTGACAACACATGATCTAGCTTTTTCTTGCCTTCTAGGAGCTCGATATTGAATCTGGTGTATCTCTTTTATTTCAGATCCTCAATATCTGATTTTTGGTCTTGTAGTAGTCCTCTGAGTCTTCTTTCCAATGCCATAGGTCTGACCCAATTTGGATTCTTCAAGAGAGAGTTATACCCAATTTCTCATTTTCATTATGTCTGTTGTTACTTTTATGATGTGCCATCATGTCTTACTGCAGCTCATAAGTGGTAAAGAAAAAACTACAAATTGTGCACTATCTGCCAATTTTTACAAAATTCCAATCTGATACTCAGAGAGAGAGTTATGACGATTTTACCAAGGTCACTTCTTTGAGATGAATTTTAGGAGCTTGCAAAAACTCTCACTCTCATAGATCATATCTCCAAAAATTTTGCGCACCTTGATCTGAAATTTTTACAACAGCTTCCTTAGGATTTTGGCTTCGGCTCATAAAAATTTCAGCTTCTGAACCTTCGTAGAAAAAATTTAAAGCAAAAATTCCACGATGACCTGTTTCAGATGGCCGAATCCCTTGCCTAAGGAGGAAATGAAGATCACAATTTATATAAATGCTTACGTTAAGAGGGGCTTCAACAAGTGAATGTGGGAGGGATTTTAGGAGCTTAAAAAATATTAATTATGAATTTTCAATGATCCATGCCCCAACCCCATGGGGTTTTAGCCCACTAACTGGGGGTAAAAACTTCAAACATGAATATCTCTCAAACCGTGAAGAATTACATGGCGTGCCATATATCAACGGAAACATTTCGACAAGTAGAAACCATAAAAAGCATTATTGACCTAGAATATATTAATTTGGTAGGACAAAATTACCATGTAATATTGGGTTAGCCCCTGGTGCTGCTTGGGTTGACATCAATGACAATTGCTGATCAACAGTTTAGTAGGAGGTAATTTCAGTTTTTTTTTCAATGCAACAATGTCTGCATTATTTTTCTTGATGAGTTCTTTTGAAACTTTGATGTTCTAGGTATAATATCCTACCTTTATGACCAGTTCTTCTAGATATTTAATTCTGTTGTCCTTGGCTTGTGAGCAAGCCTTCTCTAGTTTTAATTGTCCTTTGATGTTTTCTAGAGTATTTTGCAGTTTTTGGACACTCATGGCTTTGTTGGTCATTGTGGAGTATATCATTTCTCCAACTTGCTTATGGAATTCATTTTGGTCTATTGGATGTAGATCTTTGGCTTGAAATTCATATGCTATTTTCCTATAGTCATTTGATGACTTTGGATTCTTCACTGTGGGCTGCAAGAAGGTCATTTGCATATTCCTGGTATTGTAATCAAGGCAGAAAGAAACCTGCTCTAGTCACTAGGTGTCTGTTTCCAATATTGTGCATAAGTAACTGCTTTTAATGCCTTATTCCTGAGTTTGATTTCCTTGTACTTCTACATGATATCTTGTTCTTTATCAACTGGTTTACTTGATGAAGATACCTCTACACTGTGTTGCTTCTAAATGATTTTAGTGTTAGAGGTTGAAGGCTCCCGAGTTTGCTATGAAACTGCTGGAGGTACATTTTCTTTAACCAATGTGTCTGTATCAATGATTTCAATTGTCTCAATTTGTTCATTTACAAGATTTAGCTTGGGCTTCTTCCTGTACATCAGTTTAAATTTGGTTTCTGTAGTGGTTTGAGTTGAATATGATCCTTCTTCTCTTGGACTTTTGGAATTCCTATCTTGTAGGGCTAGAGTCTACAAAATATAATTGGTCTCAACTGGTTTCTCAAGCTCTTTCAAAGTATTCTCCAACCACTCTTATTGGTTGGAGTACTTCCCAATTTGTGGTTTGGAATCATGGATAAAAGGAGTTAATTTAAATTTGATTCTTAACTTGCTGATAAATCCTAAAGGATCATAATGCCACTTGAAGCTTTCACTGAACTTAAATTCCTGTAAACATTTTTCTGCCTGTTGACCAACAGTCCTATTATTGCAGATGAAAGGACCAATCTGGTTTTTTATCTTAAACTATGTCTTCTTCTTTGCTGATAGAAATTTCACTTCATCAAAGTTTAGAATCTGCCTGATATATTCAAGTGCAAATAAACTCATTGGGAGGTATTTGGGTAGCTTATATGGAGTGAGTTGACATCCATATACTCTAATTTCAGTGTGGTTCTGGTATAAATACTAGTTCCATATCCTATTGTGTTCAAACAATTGTAAGACCTTCTTTATCTCATCACTGACTCTTGGTTAACTGCTACTACTTAGCATATTGACAATAGGATGAATAAATGCATCATTGAAGTTACTGTAGGTAAACTCTGTGGAATCTTTCCTGATTATGGAAGTCCAGAAAAAAACTGATTGGGGATTGCCCTCAGTGTCCAGTTTTTGGAGGCTTACTATAAACCTTTTAGATTGGAAGTACAGGAACATATGAAAAAAAACAAATGAATACTTAAAGACTCCTTCTTCAGGTAATTTAACTAGTTGCTCATGGATAACATCTGATAAGTACTGAGAAAAGTTAAATGTGGAAGCAGGAGGCTGTCCTGGATAGAATATGGACAAGAAACCTAAGATTGAAGCATCTACATATTCATCTATAAAGTATCCTAATATACAAGACAACATTGTGACAATATGTCTGGTTATTTATGAGAAAATTGAGGCTGGATAAGGCAGGTTGTTCTTTGGGGTTTCAACTGATGAAGGCAGAAAGGTTTGGAAGATCTGAAACCTCTTTGGGAAGTCAAGTTTCAGATACAATTCAGTAAGTATTTCAATTGAAAAAGGGGCTTCATTAGGCTTGGGTTGAATTTGAAGCATTTGGTTTATGGATTCAATAGTAATGGTGAACAAAATTTCCTTTGTGGGTTACTAGGGCTCTTTCATTGGGTATATAATTAGCTTGAAAAAGCCTAATGATCTTTGGGAATTGGAAAGTCTGTGGGAATATATATTTGGGCAAATTTGATTCCCAAACGCAGATATCATCAGCTTGTTCAATGGCTTTATCATGGCTCCAACAGTGGAGCTCAAGGAGGTTGAAATCAGTGACAGGGTCACTGATTTTGAAATCTTTGTCTACAAGTGGGGTGTGTTCAAAATTAGCAATAGGATGTTGCAAGGGATTGAATGTCACAATGCCTTGGGAAGCCATAGATTTTTTAAATTTAATCAAATTATTACTTTTTTGTGCTGAAGTAATAGGCTCAGGCCCTTAAGGAATACTGTGAAAATATGATTTCGGTCTGCAGAAAGGGTTTTGGAGGAAATAATGGCTTTTTATTGGTCTGCAAAGATTTTAAATTGGTTCAATAGATTAACTTATTAGGAATACTACGCAAAGCTTAAGTACAAGCCTCAGTACTTCGTAGAGAAGGTCCTGGAGGCAACAGGGGCTCTCCTGGTCTTTATAAAGCTTTAGGTTGAGTTTGCACAGGTTCTGGTGGTAAATGCTTGAATTCTGGTGTGAAATATCCTGAAAATAGGCCGGCAGAGCTATTTTGGCTTAATAATAGGTCGGCAGAAGCTTTATTCTCGCAATGTTTAACAAACAAATGGTGAAAAAGGATTTTTAGGGCAGTCTTATTATTTTAACCAATAATTATTAAACTTTGGGCATGGGGTTAAATTCAAATGGAAGGGTGGTATGATAGTAACGGGCGGAAAGAGGATGAGTGGTTTTCGTATGTCAAAAAGCGAGTATATGGTTTTTGGCTTGGGAGTGCGATGAGCCGTGGAGCTGCCACGTAGAAAGGGGGTGGGGTTACGAAACTGCTTATTTCGCAACCCTCCAGTGATGTTAATGTTCGAGAAATCGGGGGTGTGAAAGTAGCTATTGGTTATTTGATTTGATGAATCTTGATCTGACGGATGGCTGAATCGGAGGGAGTAATAGGCAAGGCGCGAGACGAGTCATGCGATGAGTTTTAATGTATATGCAAAGGGTTTAATATATAAAGGGTTGGGTTTATAATGAATAGAGTTATAGTAAGTGGGACCCAATAATTTATATAAACCATAGGTTTAGAGTATTTTGAAAATGATGTTAGCATGGTATATATATATACGGGGTCGAGACTTTAATATAAGTAGGAGTTAATATATATGGGGGTTAATAAAATATACATGCGGGATTTATAAAACATAGTGAGAATGGGTTAAAATAACATCGGGGAAGAATTTTTTAGTGGGGCCCGACATTATTTAAAACATTAGGATAAGTGTGTTTTTTAATACAAAAGGGAATTAGTAAAGGGATTTTTATTTTTCAGAGGAAAATATCTATTTAAACTAGGGAAAAGGGGTTTTAGGAAGGGAAAATGGGTGAAATAATGGGGAAAGGTTAGTATGAAGGGGAAATGATATTTTTACAAGGGAAAATGAGTTTTAGAAAGGAGTTAGTAATATGAAATGACCAATTTGATGTTCTCCATGCCTTGTGAAAGTGCTTCTACCTACCCATCATTTACCCTAATATTTTTTATTCATTTTATTGGGTGCATTTGAGCTTGCTAACCCTTTATTTTTATTTTTAATAAGAAAACTATCTAATTCTAACCTTATGAATTCCAATGGCTCAGATTAAATTGACGATCTCATTATTATTCTCTACCTAACTACTGATTTGCCAAGATTAAACAATTTGGATAGATCTTTATTCTCTAGCTATCAACATGAAATTTAAATGCATGAATGACTAAAGATTAAGCTATTTGAACATCATGGATTGTGGCATTTTTTACAAGCTTCACACAATCTTATTTGCAAAGTAAAGTAAAAAGTAGTGGCATTTGAATTTTCATCACTTTCAGGATCTATTTTTATCTCTTTTTGGTGGGGTTCATACTTTATATTCTTTTTTGATCTTTTTCTATTTCGTCCTTTGATTTTTCTTTTAGGACTTACCCTCTTTACATATTTTTTTTAATATGGGAAAATATTTGCAGAAAGAAAAGTATGTACAATATTACAAGACTAAAACATAGTCAATTCTAAATTATGAACCCTATTATTAGAGGACCCTAACAGTGGCTCCACATGGGGATGGCATTTCCTAGTGAATTGTCAAGAAATTTAAGATCAATAGCCTTGGAACTTTGACTGTGCTTGCCTTGTAACTGTTTTCTGAGCTCTACTTTGTTCATAATTATGGTGTTATACCTTTCAAAGATTAGGGCCTTCTCTTCGGGCTTCAAATTTGCAATAAAAACACCAAATCCAATATAAACTTTGCAATGTTATGTACAATGAGCAAAGTAAAAAAATGAACTAATGTTAATTTGGAGAAAAGTAATGCTTCAGTATCCTACCATTGAATGGTCCTCCTAGTAGATCTGTTCCATCAATTTCCTTAAAAAATAATGCATTGTTACCTCTATAACCATAAATGATATACGTGCATTTCCATATAAAATCAATTTTACCATGTTTACCTTTTTATTCTCTTATGGAATCCCATTTGAGTACTTTGCCACCTATGTAAAAATAATCAGCTTTGGTTTTCTTATCAAATATATTTTTAATTTTATCTTGGATCACTTGTGATTTAATGTAAACCTCTTCCTTGGTTTGCTGCAAATGAATAGTCCGATTTATCCTTCTCTGGATATCATTTGGTTCTACCTGTAGTTCTTGAATCCTCTTCATCACTGGCACTCCCAATGAGGATGGAAACACAACATACATTCCATATACTAGTTGGTAGGGAGATGTGCCAATAGACTTTTTGGTAGTTAGTCTATCTGCCCATAAGGCATTGACCAACCTTTTGTTCCAGGACTTCTTGTTGCCTTCTAACAGTTTCTTGATGATAATTACTAGGATTTTGTTGGAGGATTCTGCAAGTCCATTACCTTGAGGGTAGTAGGCAGTAGAATGGCCAAGGGTAATGTGGTATATGTTACAAAATTCTACCATATTTTTATATTTGAAAGAAGTTGCATTATCAGTAATGAGATTTTGTGGGCATCCAAATCTGGAAAGGATATTATCTTCAAGGAATGAGATGCTGACAGAATCAGTGGCTTGTCTAGAAGGAATGGCTTCTATCCACTTAGTGAAATAATTAGTGGCTGTCAAAATCCATTTATGCTGGGCAGAGGAGGATGGGTGAATTTCACCAATGAAGTCTAGACCCCATTGCTAAAATGGAATTTCTATGGAGATGGGTTTTAGGGGTAAAAGTAATATTTTTTTCTTCCCTTCAAATATCCAACATTTGTGACAGGAGGTCACATACTTTCTAACATCTGCAAAAAGAGTGGGCCAGTAAAAACCTACCCTCAAGATTTTATCAGCAGTTGATTTCCAATAAAGGTGTCCTCCACAGTCACCTGCATGAAATTCTTGCAAAACGTTATCAGCTTCATCTTTCAATAAACAATTCAGTAGTATACCACCATAATCTTTCCAAAATAAAGCATTATCTATGATACAATACTTCATTGCTTGCATTTTCAAAAATCTAGCTTTAGTTATAGATAAAATAGGAGGATCTTGTATATTTAGTAAAGCAAATATGATATCTGCATACCAAAGTGAGTCAATGAAATCTTCAATGATCTGTGCAGTCGCCATCTCTTCCTAATCATCTAATTGAGCAATAAAATTTAAATCTAAGGCCTGACAGTTCGATTCAGCCATGAGTTTGGCTAAAGCTTGGCCTTTAATCAATTTGGTGGGCCTTATTTCAATATCATATTCCAAAATAGTGGCAATCCATTTGCCTCTCTTTCCATCAGGCCCATTCTGAGTCCAAATGTCCTTTACTACTAAATTTGGAACATATGCAATTATGTGTGAATACAAGATGTAAACTTTGAACTATTTAATAGCCTTTACTAAAGCAAGTGCTTGTTTTTACATTATGTTGTACTTTAGTGTGACATCTCTTAAGGATTTGCTGAAAAAAGCAATGGGCTATTCATAACCATGATCAATCTTTTGCAGCAAGACTGCTGCAATGGTATGTTATGAAGAAAAAGAAAAAATGATAAAATATTTTTGGAAATTAGGACTTATTAGGACAGGTGTTCTTGTAAGGGATTGTTTTATTGATTCAAAAGATTGTTTGGCCTCTATTGTCCATTTAAGTGATGAATCTCTCTTTAACATGTTATTCAATTCTCTGATTAGCTCTGCTAAATTAGAAATGAATATTCTAAGGAAGTTAATTTTACCTAAAAATGCCTACAATTATTTGATGTTTCTAGGATGAATTATGTTCAAAATTTCCTCTATTCTTTCTAGATCTATTCTAATTCCCTCTTTTGAAGTTATGTGTCCAAAGAGTTTACCTTCTTCTAGTCCAAAGAGTGTCTTTTTGGGATTTAGTGAAATACCAAATTTTCTGCATTTAATAAAAACTCTTCTCAAATTGATCCAGGTGGATATTGGTGGTCACCCGCCTATTCCACTTGGGGCCCCACCATTGTCTCTTTCAGTTTTTTAGTTTCGGCACAACTTACTATTTTTAGCAGTTTTTCGGGTCTTGAACTTCCGAAGCTGTTTTGAGGCCCTAAACGACGTTTTGAAGACAGGGGAACAGCATGAGCCCTTGGGTGATTTTCTCACTCAAATTTGTAGTCCTCGAGATAGATATTTATAACGGTATAGATGCAGCGTCAAACAGAGATCGTATGCCAAAGTTACGTCCCAGGGAAGTTGAAACACCAATTTACCCAAACGGGGCCCATAGTTTTGGCGCTTCATCTCCTAGGGTTAGGGTTTTGGCTGTTTAGGATTTACCATTATTTCTAAATAATAAATAGGCCCTTGAGCCTCATTGTAACGTAGTTCAGAGGCCTGTAGCTACCATATATCTTCTCAGAGATAACTACCAGCGCCCTAGCTAGTTTTATTTCTATTCTGTTTGTAAGCAAATTTCAGTTCTTTGATATTAATGAAATGAAATGTTATTTCCGCTGCATCTTTATTTATGGCTATATGTTTATTCTGTTGCGTTCCTGCATAAATCCGGATCAGTGGTTTCAGAGCGGTCTGCTTTTTTCTCGATCCTTGTTTTCATGTCCCCAACGAGGTCGGGGTATAAGGAGTTAGGGCTTGATATGGTGGAACCTTTGCAAGCTCAGCCTCGCAAACCCCGACGGACGCCCATGGGGGACAAAAAGAAATATGAGGGAGCAGGAGATCCTATCAAAATATTGCTTGAGGATGCCCTCGAAAAACAAAGGAACGCGATGATGGATAACTTTGCCCAGATCCTTCAACGACTGCCCACCAGCGGCTCATCTACATCCAGCAACCACTCTGGAGGTGCGACTCCTTTTAAGGTACAATTAAGATTTGACATTCCCATATTTAAGGGTCAAATAGATGCAGATGCCGTAGATAGATGGTTGAATCTATTAGAAGGATATTTCTCGGTTCATGACTTTTTCGACAAGGAGAAGATTATTTTTTCACTTCTCAAAGTTTCCCCCCATGTCAAGGACTGGTGGGAAACCCACTGTGATAAAAAGGACGAGACAAAACCGTCTCTATTCTCGGCAGTACCCACTTGGAATTATTTCTGAGACGCCATCAAGGAAAAATACTATCCCGTGGGGAGCTATGAGGACAAGTACATACAATGGACCACGCTGCGACAACAAAGGGATCAAGATGTGCATGAGCTAACGAATCTGTTCCATAACCTGTGAACCAAGTTGGGTATCAAAGATTCAGAGAATCATCTGGTGCTAAAGTATCACAGTTGTCTACACATATAAATTCAGGAGGAAATGGTGTTCCTCGACATCTCCTCCCTTGGTATGGCATACTGGTATGCTGCCAAGATTGACCAGAAATTCAAATAGAAGAAGCGAGACTTTGGATATGTGAACCAAAAGTAAAAGAAAGGTGCTCCCAAACTGTAGAACAAAGGACAGAGACAAGGCATGGCGACTCAAGACAACCTGTCGAAGCCACAAGCAAAGAAAAACACCGCAAAGCCAAAGAAGGACACGGGAAAGTGGTGTGAGTTCCATAAGAGCTCCACTCACAACACAAGTGAGTGTCGGGCCAAGCAGTCACTGGTGGTCGAGATGAGGGATTCTGAGTCAGATGCATGCTCCGAATTTGAATTAGAACCTGAAAAGGGGAATGAAAAAGGGAAACAGATTATTGATGTGGAGCCCAATTCCACTGTTGCCACTATGAAGATCCAGAAGGAAGAACCGGAAGATCTAGAGGAGGAGGAACGTCTCTTCCACTCCCAGATGTGGGTAAAGGGCTCCCAGGTACAGTTCATTGTCGAAAATGGGAGCCAAAATAACCTCATTTCAGCAGACACCGTGAAGCGGTTGGGCTTGCCGACCACATCTCACCCACATCCATACACCATCGGGCGGCTTCACTAAGGACGAGATCTCCGCGTCAGCTAGTAGTGTTGCCTTCCCTATAGCATCAAGTCCTTCATGGATGAGGTATTATGTAAAGTTGCTCCTATTAATGTTTCTGATGTATTATTAGGACAACCATACTTGTGGAAGCATCAAGCTGTGTATACCAGAGGTACCACCTCCTGTCGCTATCTCTTTGGTTATTGCAAAACAATGCAGTAAGCTCATTTCCCAAACCAGGAAATTCATTTTCCTGATGATCCGCTCCCAGGGCAAGAAGAAGACTATGGCCACGACCTCCAGACAGGGCTCCTCTGCACGAAAAAAATTAATGGATAAGGTTGTGGAGGAGTACAGGGACATCTTCACCTCACCCACAGGGGTTCCTCTGCACTGTCAGGTCAAGCACCCGATTGATTTGACCCCAGGTGTGCCGCTACCTAATGGACCGATCTATCGGCGCCCTGTTCTGGAGAACAATGAAATAAAGAGCCAAATTCAGGAGCTGTTGCAGAAAGGTCACATCCAATCAAGTTCATCGCCCTGTGGGAGCCCGATCGTGTTGGTGCATAAGAAGGATGGGACGTGGAGACTCTGTATTGACTGTCAAGCGCTGAAAAAGATCACTGTCTAGAATAGGTACCCGATCCCACGGATTGATGACCTTCTGGACCAACTCAAAGGTGCAAAATATTTCAGCAAGATCGACTTGAAGTCTGGGTATCATCAGGTACCAATTGAACCCTCAGATGTGTGGAAGACTACCTTCAAAGCCAAGAAATGCCTTTTCGAATGGCTGGTCATGCCTTTCGGGTTGACGAATGCTCTCACAACCTTCATGAGGTTGATGGACGACATCTTATGGCCATTCACCAACTCATTTGTAGTGGTGTACTTGGATGACATTCTGATCTTCAGCTAGAATTGGGAAGAGCACCTTCACCACATCCGACAAGTCCTCCAAACACTGCGGCAACACAAGTTGTGTGCTAATTTGGAGAAGTGCACTTTTGGCATGACCCAGGTTCAACATCTGGGATACATTATTGATGAAAGGGGGGTGCATGTGGATCCAACCAAGATCCAAGTCATTCGGGATTGGCCAGCCCCAACCACTATAACAGAGCTTCACAGCTTTCTGGGTCTTACTGATTTCTATCGTAGGTTCGTGTTGGAATTCTCTCATATCACTTGGCCCTTGAGTCAAGTCACCAAGGGAGGAGCGAGACAAAAGATTCTTTTGGTCAGAACCTTAACAGAAGGCGTTCACAGAATTGAAAAATCGCCTCTCTTTTCCCCTAGGTCTCACATTACCAGACTTGCAACAACCATTTGAGATCAAGACAGATGCCTCTGACTATGCTATTGGGGCAGTTCTTACTCAACAGGGACATCTAGTGGCATATCACAGTGAGACATTGTCTGAGATAGTTTACAAGTATCCCACTTATGACAAAGAAATGTATTCCATTTTGCAAGCTTGTCGACAATGGAAGCATTACATTTTGGGGAAGGAAACAATCATCCACACAGACCACCGGCCCCTGCAGTTCATACAGACACAAGGGAAGTTGCAGAATGATCACCATCAGAAGTGGTCCACATATCTGCAACAGTTTCATTTGAACATCAAGTACAAGAAGGGTAGCCCCAATAATGTTGCAGACCCCCTCAGCCGACCACCGATCGTGGTGCTTACCACCGTTCTCAACTCTTGTGGGCATGAGACTTCTGATTGGCCGCTTCTCTACGAGAATGACCTAGAATTCGTCCACACTTACAAGGCACTCTTGGGGGGTATGCAAGTTCCAAATTTTAACCTCCAAGATGCACTTTTATGTCACCTGGGACACCTTTGTGTTCCTTAAAGCGAGCGTGCCAAGATGATATGGGAAGCACACTACAGTCGATTCACTGGGCATTTCGGGGCCGAGAAAATAGTAGCAGTATTGTAGAAGTATTTCTATTGGCCGAACCTTCGAAAGGATGTCGGGAAGCACATCAGATCCTGCACTGCTTGTGCCATTTCCAAACCGACCATCAAGAAGCAAGGCCTATATATTCCGCTACCTACCCCTAGTCGACCTTGGGAATCCATCTCCATGGATTACATGTCGGGCTTGCCTTCTATTAAGCATGGAAATGACTGTGTTTTCGTGGTCGTTGATAGATTTTCGAAGATGGCCATTATGGCGGCCTGTAAGAAGAATATCACAGTAGAAGCCACTGCTAAACTCTTCTTTGAACGAGTGTGGGTACACTTTGGGATCCCACAGTCTATCATATTAGATCGAGATAGCAGGTTCCTCAACACATTTATAATTCAGGCCTTTCAGTCGAAATACAAAGGCTCCACAGTCTTAACTGTCCTCATCAGTTGGCCAAACGGAGAGGTGAATCCTTGAGAATGATTGTACACATTGTGCGCATGTACAACTCAAAGCATCCACGCACATGGGACGAGAAGGAGCCTCCCTATTATTGCAACATAGTTATAACCGGGCTCTCCACAGTTCAATTGGCCATAGCCCCCTTCAGGTGGGCTTGGGATTCCAGCCACTATGTCCCATTGACGTAGCCATGCCATTTGCAGCTGCTCAGGCCGATTCAGCGCACGTCCAGTCTGAAGTTGACAAAGCAAGTAGCTTCATCGAGCGCATTCAACACATCTGCCAACAGGTTCATGATATATTGGACAGAGCTAATGCGAAGTACAAGCAGCGCCATGATCAACATCGGGTGCCACACAACTTCCAGGTAGGTGATAAAGTATGGCTACATTTGCAGAAGAAGCGCCTCACTGGACCCCACCGCAAGCTTCGCCTGCTCCGATACGAGCCATACACTATCACCAAGGCTGTAGGGAAAAATGCCTTCAAGCTCAGTATTCCACCATTCCTTGGTCTGCACCCAGTATTCAATGTGGACTGCCTTCGTCCTTACTTCCCACCTCTGACATTGCAGAACAACTCACACCAACATAGTTAAACCCAGATTGCATGGAATAGGCCACCACAGATTGTATCATGGACATGCAAATCAAGAACACTCGCCAACAGAAGATCCAACTGTATCGAGTTGTCAAAGCTAGCCAACTCCTGCACCAAGGAAAGTGGTTCACCAGGGACCAAGTTCAGCAAAAATTTCCTCATCTCATGGAGGAACTTAACGAAATAGGGACCATTGCTTCCTAAGGGGGGGGAATGATCTAGGTGGATATTGGTGGTCACCCGCCTATTCCACTTGGGGTCCCACCATTATCTCTTTCAGTTTTTCAGTTTCGACACAACTTACTATTTTTAGCAGTTTTCAGGTCCTGAACTTCCAGAGCCGTTTTGAGGCCATAAACGATGTTTTTTTGGGAACATGGGTCCTTGGACTATTGTTTCTCACTCAAAATTTGTAGTTCTTAGATATATCTTTCTAACGAGGTATGGTACGCGTCAAACGAATATCGTATGCCAAAGTTACGTCCCCGGGAAGTTGAAACACCAATTTATCCAAATGGGGCCCATAGTTTTGGCGCTTCATCTCCTAGGGTTAGGGTTTTGGCTGTTTAGGATTTCCCATTGTTTCTAAATAATAAATAGGCCCTCGAGCCTCATTTTAACGCAGTTCAGAGGCCTATAGCCGCCACATCTCTTCTCAGAGACAATTACCAGCACCCTAGCTAGTTTTATTTCCATTCTGTCTATAAGCAAATTTTAGTTCTTTGATATTAATGAAATGAAGTGTTATTTTCGCTGCATCTTTGTATTTATGGTTATATGTTTATTCTGTTGTGTTCCTGCATAAATCCGGATCACAAATGATCTAGATGTTCACTGTCTGTTTTGGAGAATACTGTTATGTTATCTAGATAAATGACTAAAAATTCATGAATCTCTTTGGAAAAAGCTATATCCATAGCTCTTTGGAAGGTAGCTCCTGCATTCATCAATCCAAAAGGCATTTTAAAATACATGAAAGTACCCCAAGGAGTGGTAAATGATGTCTTTGCTTGATCTTCCGGTTGAACTAGGATATGATTGTATCCAGAAAAGCCATCAAGCAATGCCATTCTGGATGATCCAACTACTCTTTGTAAAATATAATCCATTTTGGGGGGAGGATAGTTATCTTTTAGGGACACTTTGTTTAAGTTTCAGAAATCAACACAAAGTCTGATTTCCCCTGTTTTCTTCCTAGTGGGAACTAAGTTTGAGACCCAATCAGAATATCTAATAGGTGCTATGATTTGTGCCTCATACATCCTTTTTACTTATTTTTCAATCAATGGCATAAGAACTAGATTTATTCTCCTAATATTTTGTTTAAATGGTTTCTGATCTTCTTTGATGGGTATTTTATGTTGAATGATGCTGGTGTCATAAGATTTAAGGTCTTCATAACTCAAGGCAAAGACATTTTAAAATTCTTTAAACATACTTATGTATTTCAGCTTTTCCTCTTGAGGTAATGCTTTGGATAATTTGATGAGCTTAGGTTTTTGTTCTATTCCTATGTTACATTCTTCTATGTCTGATCTTAAAGGCTCCATTTTTGGTTTTCTAGCTACATCATTTGAATCAAACAATTCTTCTAATGGGGCTAATCCCTTAGGCAAAAAGTTATTTTTAAGGTTTAAAAACTCTAAATCATCATTTTCTATTTCTTCTATTTCTACTTTCTCTAATTTATCTATCTCTACTCTAGTGAATTTAGTTGGTTCAGTCAAATCTAAATTATTTACATCTAACTCACTATTTATAGTGTCATATTTTGCATAATCAGTATCTATGTTACAGTTTTGGAATTCTCCCTCAACATTCATAAAATTGTAGATTTGAGAATCTTGTGAAAATATCTGCCACTATTTCAAGTTATCTGGAATAGTAGGTCTGTGTCTTACCTCTGCAGTGTATTGGTGGTTTGGTTGAAAAGGAAATTTTCAGGTATTGGCAAAAGTAACCAAACTGTGAGCTTGCAAGTTTTGTTTCCTTGGAATGACAACAAAGTCAATTTCAAGCAGTTCCGTAATCAAATCTAGAACAACTTCCCTGTATTGATTAAGTCTAACATTATTCATAAAATACTCTCCTTTGATTTGTTTTATGATCAATTCTGAATCTCCCATTGTAGAGACTCACTTGGCTCCTAAGTTTCTTACAATTTTCAATCCTAAGATTAAAGCTTCATACTCTGCCATGTTATTTGTGCATTTAAAGTTTAACCTAAAGGCATGACCTACAAAATGATTATTTTCCATGTTGTAAATCCAAACTCCTGCACCTGCTCCTAATCTATTCACTGAACCATCAAAATCTAGGTGCTACATAGACTCATGAAAAATATTGTCAATGTTAACTTCTTTATGTTTATGTTTTACAACTGTGTTATTGTCTTTTATAGTGTCTGAATTACATAAAATAAAAGAATCCATATCAGAATGTAAAAAATAAATAGGATAGTTTTGTGTTTTTTTGCACTACTGACCATTTATTTCATTAAAGTTTCTCTGTAAAGCTTTATGGGCTAAACAAATACTAAAATTGTGGAATATGACATGTCTAACTATAAAGATCCCTGCAATTTTTCTCCCCATGAGCGAGATAATAACATTCCATACTTTGGAGGGATATCAACAACTACAATATCCATGACAATACTCTTACCTGGGTTTTGGACTAGTGTAACACACAAGTATTTTATTAGGCCAAGACATTTAACTTTGCTAGAATCGAAAGAGAAAAGATCTTTGTATGGTCTGGTTATATCCAAATCCAATGTTTCGATGATTGAATTTGGCATTAAGTTGTGTGATGCTCCTGAATCTAGCATATCATTGTGTAAAATTTGAACATGAATACTCAAGCTAATGTAGAAATGAGGAACACCACCTTCTTGATGTTTTCCATTTACCTTAGGACCAAATAGTAATTCTGGTTGATCATCACTTAGATTAACAAAGTCTTCTCTTCATTTATGTTCAATGTTTTAGTGATTTGTGATTTGTATAAATCATGTTTTACCGACTCAGTTAAAGGAATTGGTATTTTCAATTTGGCTATTTCAGTTTGGATGTTGAATGGTACTTAAGTTTTTCCTAACTGAGTGATTTCTTCTTTACCAATTGCAGTTTGAGTGTTTTTCTCTTATTTATCTATAGTTGGTTTTTCGGCCTGTGTTTCCACTATTTTGTTATTCTCAATCTTCTTATCTGGGACAGTTTGGGTGGTAGCTGTGGTTTTGGCAGCAGCTGTTTTGGCAGTATCTGATTTTGAAGTATCAGTAGAAGCTTTATCAGTAACTGATTTTTGAATGTCAGCTGAAGTTTTATCAATAACTTATTTTTGAATGTCAGGTGAAGTTTTAATAACAATTGAAGTTTTAGCAGTAGTAGTTGATTTAGTATCAGCAGGTGTGATATCTACAATTTTTGGACTGGGTGTAATCTTTGAAGTGGAAGTTTTCTGAACTTCCCTAGGGAGAATTTGCAATACTTTGGTTGCAGGAGCTTCTACTATTTCCTTGGTATGAGTTTGGGTAGTTTCTTAGTAGGGGCTTCTGCATTTTTCTTACTCCTAAGGCTATATTACTTGTGAACTTCATTAATGGAAAATTCATAATCTTGTTTATAATCAAAAGACTCTCCAGATTCTAACTGTAACTGTTGTAACATGTATAATTCTTGTTCTTCTTGGGTAAGAAAAATATTATTGTCATCATTTATTCCCATTAAGTTAATCTAAGTGTCTTCGTCTTCTTCATTTTAGGGAGAACTTTCAGCATATTTCTCTTGGAAAGGTGGTCTTATTTGTTGATTAGGTGATGATTCTCTAGATCTACCAGTGTTGGGATTCTTCCTAAAGTTTGGATTTCTTATTTGAGTACCTTGTTGTTGATTATTCCATTGTGGTTTTCTTTCCATATTTTATAATCTATCCATTACTCTCCATACTCTTTGCGAAACTATCTATCTTACTCTCTGATGTCGATGGTTCATCTTTAATAGTTACTCTTCTTTCGTTTCTCATTCTAGCTCTTCTAGCTAACAAATTTGCTTCTACACTAACATCATTACTTTGCATCTGCTCTAATGTTTCAGGCTTTGTTTCTAAGTTTGTATGTTGATGATCTATTGTGTATGGGTAGTAGTTACAAAATGAATGATGAGCTAAAAGTTGATATCATGAATGAATTTGAGATGAAAGATATAGATCTCATGAAACATTTTCTAGGAATGGAGGTTTATGAAAGTAAGGATGAAATTTTCATTTGTCAAACAAAGTATGCACATGATATGTTGAAGAAATTTTATATGCTTGATTGTAATGGATCCCCTACTCCAAGTTCTCATGGAGTTGTATTATGTAGAGATGATGGTGCCGATTTAGTTGATGAGACAACTCACAAAAGTATTGTGGGGAGCTTGATGTTTCTAACCCACACAAGACCTCATATTGTATTTTCAGTTTCACTTGTTTCAAGGTATATGAAAAATCCATCTAAAATACATATGAGGGCAGCGAAGAGAATTTTAATGTCTGTGAAAGACACTCTAAATTTTGGTATTCATTACTACTTTGCTGAAAAGTTCAATCTTGTTGGTTTAGTGATTCAGATTGGAGAGGTAGTATGGATGACCATATGTCCACATCTGGAATTTTTTTCTATTTTGGTTCTGGTTTGATTACCTAGAGCTCAAGAAAACAAAGCATTGTTGCACTCTCATCCATAGAGGCGGAGTATGTTTCAATTACATCAGCACTTACACAAGCTCTTTGGCTCTTTTTTTTTTGGAAGAAATTGGAGAGAAGCAAATTTGGCCTACAGTGATTTATTGTGATAATTTAAGTGCCATGAAGTTAGCAAAGAATCACATTCATTAGAGTAGAACAAAGGATTTTGACATGAAATATCACTTCATTCGGGATTTGGTGCAGAAGAATGATGCTTAATTGAAGCACATAAATACTAAGGATGAGGTAGCAGATATCTTGGCCAAAGTAGTTGCAAAACCTCTGTTTTTGGCACTACGATATAAATTAGTAATCCCTCATTAAGCATTAAGGGGGAATGTTGAGAATAATGCTTAAATCTAGCCATGTAATTGCTGACAATGGAGATTTTGCAATTCTATGTTATTAAAAATTAGTGCAACAAATTATTAGGATGTCCACTGCTCATAATCATTGATAGTGTCAAATAATCAATAGATAATTAGTAGTTTATAAATAATAATATTAGTAATAAGTTTATTATATAATAATGTATTTACACACCTAATTAAATATGAGATTTACGAGTTGATTAGTGATGCGTGTTTTTATTTTATTTCATTGTTTTTTATATGTGCTAGAGTCATTCCAGATTCTACATAAATGAAATATTAGTCCTCTTATAATCAATATTTACTATATGCATTTAAAATACAATATTATAATTAGACTAGTTTATACAATAAGAAATTAAGAATGTATAGATTAATCAATGAAACAAAGGTAGTAAAAGAAAAGAAAATTAGATGAAATTGTTAGAATAATAACTCAAATTATTTTAATTGAAAGTGCTTTTAAAATTTTTCTTCACTTATATCATGTTAAAAAAATACATAAAGTGAGAATTATATGGTGAGAGCACAAGTTAATGATGGAAAATGTGCTTCCTAATCTGAAAATTGAAAACTACTTTAAATATTGAAACAAGAGTTATTCAAATGTTACAAGATCAAATAACTAATAAGGTGACAAGAGAAATTAGATCAAATAACAAAGAAGCAATACAACCCAAAAGATTATATATAAAATAGAATGAAAATGAAACTCCAAATAATCAAATGGGATGAAGAAAATCAATTGCTAATCATACCTAAATACTAATGAAAAGGAAAACTAAGCTAGGAACACAACAGGTCCTCCCTTTTAAAGGAGGAGGGTTACTAGGGGATAATAAGAAGCTCACTGGAGATAGGTATTTTTATTAATGATATTATTGTGACATGAACCTTTTAGTGAGAGAGAAGGGTTTTAAAATCCTCAAGAAGGGTTTTATAATGATATTAAACTTTACAAGAAAGAATCCTTGAGAAAATTTACAAATATGATGACAATAAAATAAAAATATCCTCATTGCAATTCTAAATACTCCAAGTAATTTCACACCAGTAAAGAAGGGAGGCCTTTCTAGGCTTGTGGCCTAGATAGGAAAGGGCTTAGATATAATTTCTCTTCCATTAAAAATGATTCATATGTGAGACTTCAAGTCTCACACAATATTTTCCCCAAGAGGTAATTCTCATATGTTTTTGCAAAAAGATTTAAAACCCTAGCCACTTACAAAAATACAAAATGAAAAACCCTTAAAAGGATCATGACTAGGTGGAAATTTAGCTCAAAAAAATCTATTAAAAATTATAATTTTTTTGGTGTAAATTTATGAAGATTCAAGGCTTTAAAACCCTTTAAAATGTTTATGATCGTTGCAAAAAACTATAGTTTGTGTCAAGGAAACAATGCCTTGATGAAGAAAATTTCAAAACCCTCTCCACCTTGATGAAAAAATTCTCCAAAGGCTTGCATCTTGCCTTAGAATATTTGTAAATAAATTTCAAACTCCAAATTATGTATTCTTTGTCAAAACTTTTATGATAAACCCCTCTACAAAATAACTTTATTTGTAAAAAAATCAAGGGTTAGTAAACTAGTCACGAAGAGAATAATAAATCCCTTAAGGCTTGTGGCCTCACCAAGAAAAAGTTGTGTTTGATTTGAAAAAATAAATAAAAATAAACCCTAAATGATACTTTTAAGAAATTTTAAGAAAATGTCTTAAAAAGGTTTATAATTTTTTTATAAATCAAAACCCTCAAGTAAATGTGTATTAGAAGAAAGGAAGGGCCTTCAAATGCTTTAGCATGAATATATAGGGCTTTGAAATGATAGACAACCTCCAAAAGATAAATAATGCTATAGGAAACCCTAGCCTTCTAGATCTAGGGTTTATCCTTAAAATTGTTCTATTTTGTTCAAATTGCAAATGAATCCATTTGCAAAAGATGTTTACAAAGAGACCCAAACCAAACCCAAATCCTAGTCTTTATAATTGCGATAAAACAAGCAAATAAAAACCTGAAAAATATATACAAGATGAAAAAATTTATATACAAGAAATTAGACTTATGTATAAAATTCATTTACAAACTTATAATAGCTAAATCAAAGGAATATGAGTACAAATTTGTTCTTTTATTAGCAAACAACCAGATCTTAAATATTAAATAAAATTAATTGAAGTACAATATAGATATATTAGATGAGATAAATTATTTTTTATAGAGAAAATGGCAAGAAAACTCTCTCAACATTCTGAATGATAAATCTTTGAAAAATCCCACTATGAGTTCTTTAGCTTCTATGTCTTAATTAGTTAGTTAGTTCAGCTTAGAACATCACCAAGTCCCCAATATATGACCAAATAAAATTAATTTGTACACACTTTAAATTTTTTTTTTTATATCGGACGGAATTGGTTGGCAGTCTAAGAAAAAAGTCTAGGGATTTAATTGAAAACCCATATAAAGTGTTTCCCCAATTCAAATAATGATTTTGGGTAACTATAAACCAATACATCCAAAATTTGAATGCAAAATGGTCATAAGAACCTTGGACATACAGACCTATGAAAGCCACAGAATTTGCATAACAACATTGTAATTTCGGGTAAACCCCATGATATGATGATTCCCGTCGTTACGTCTCTTGCTCTTTGATCTTAAAGTTCAGATCATCGATTGATACATAAAGATATAGCCTAGACATATATTTATATTACTCCCAGCCCCCAGTATATTCTAATGTGGAGTATATTGTTTTTCTCACTTATTTATCATAGTTTTGATGATGAGCAACCCATATTAGCTATAGCTTATAACAAGAAGCGATGGATCTAAAGAATCAATTCTCAAGTAATGATTATTCTTTCTTATAAATACATGATTCATGGACTTTGAGGAACATGTACATATTTTTTAATAGTCATAATTTTAAATTGTTTAATTTACAAGATTAACCACTTCATAAGTTTTTAGTTTTTTTAAGTGGTGTTGAATCTATTTATATTTTTATAAGTGTATTTTAAATAATACACAATCATAATTTTTTTACCTTTATTAATTAAAGTATCTTTTTTATTAAAAAATAATTCATCATATTTCATAAAAAACCAAAAAATACTTCAAAACTAATTTATATAAATTATTATCAATTGTAAATTAAATATAATAAGTATAAATATTATTGTATATAATAATAATAATAATAATATAAGTGTATAATTTGCTTATAATAATAATATATTTTATTAATTGTGTTATATTATATAGTTATATACATATACTTAAAAAAAAATTAAGATGTTACTAGTTTAATTTTTTTTTTACTTTTTAATTGTAATGTTTAATATTTTATTTTGTCAAAATAGAATGAGAATAAAACTAAAACTAAAATTAAATTAAAACCATTGAAGGTCAATCTTAATTTTGGATCTACCAAGCACCTAAAGGGATCAAATCTCTTTTCAATCTCGAAGATGTTTTCATGTCAAGAGATTTGATCCTCTTTGGGCTTGGTAGATCTAGAGTTAAGATGGATATAGGGTAATTTAATTCCCCCTTTAAAGAAGCTATATTCCACATGAGAACCCTAGGTTCCCAATTGTTGTTCGCTAATGTGTACACTACGTGTGAGAATTTTTTTATATGATGAGAGCACTAGGTGTCACCTATTCCCAACTCTCTATGTTAAATATGGTTAGTAAGGAAACATTGTTAAAACAACAAGTTCTAGGAGACAAAGGGAAGGACACTTGCACTAAATGTAACTTGATTATAAATTAATTAACAAGTATGATTATTAATGAGAACTGTAATGGTCAAATTATAGATTCAATTGCATCAATATGACACTCAAAATGATATACATATCTGGTACCAATGCCTTATCAACAAATTTCAAATAAAGATAAAATACTTGCAAAACAAGAAATAATAATTAGAGTTGCACAATTGGCAATGCTGCAAGAAAAGTGTTAGTACAAGGGCTAACACAATATTGAAATATCAGAAGTGAGACAAAACTTGCAATGAAACTTGTACTTTAAAGAGATGCTGAGAAAAGGTAGAATAATATAATAAACTAATGAGCAAGTAATTCAAAACAAAAAGTACAATAGAGAGAAAAAACAATGTTGCAAGTAAGATAAAATTCTCACAAATCAACAAATGCAAGATGAAGAAATGGTAGATGAATGGATGCAAGACTAAACTATGTGAGATAAAAGAAACTTGGTTGATTTTAAGTTATATGCTGAAATTTTGCTGAACAAGTGCCACACAATTTCTCAAAACTTGTTAAGGACTCTCGTGTCTTGCAAGAAGGATATGCTAAGGAGGCACTTAACCCATTATTAACGATACCCACCTAGCCTCCTTCACAATCCAATTTTCTTAGTTCCTAAAAGGGCTAGACTCTAAGATAACTATTAGGTCAAGTGTTTTAACCTTACTGCAAACTCAAATTTATTAAATTGAATGATATTTAAGGAAGTTGGTTCTAAAAATTATATCAACCAAGTTTATGATTGGAAGTAAAGATGCAATCCTAAATCTAGAATGAAATGAAAATACAATGTATAAAATTATTACAATATGCTTCAATAAATGAAATATTAGTCCTGTTATAATCAAGGTTTACAATATGCATTTTAAATTCAATATTATAATTAGACTAGTTTATACAATAACCAATTAAGCATGTAGAGATTAATCAATGAAACAAAGGTAGTAAAGGAAAAGAAAATTAGATGAAATTGTTAGAATAATAAATAAAATTATTTTAATGGAAACTTCTTTTAAAAAGTTTCCTATCAAAATATTGCTCGAGGATGCCCTCGAAAACAAAGGAACACGATGATGGATAACTTTTCCCAGATCCTTCAACGACTGCCCACTAGCGGCGCATCTGCATCCAGCAACCACTCTGGAGGTGCGACTCCTTTTAAGGTACAAGTAAAGTTTGACATTTCCATATTTAAGGGTCAAATAGATGCATATGCCGTAGATAGATGGTTGAATCTATTAGAAGGATATTTCTCGGTTCATGAATTTTTCGACAAGGAGAAGATTATTTTTGCACTTCTCAAAGTTGCCCCCATGTCAGGGCCGGTGACAACGTGATAAAGGACGAGACAAAGCCCTTGCTACTTTATTCTCGGCATTATACCCAATTGGAATTCTTTTACGAGCGCCATCGAGAATATTACCCCGTGAGAGCTATGAGGACAAGTACATACGATAGTTCTTGCGACAACAAGGGGATCGGAGATGTACATGAGTTGTGAATCTCTTCCATACCCTGTGCACCAAGTTGGGTATCAAAGATTTAGAGAATAATTTGGTGCTAAAGTATCGCAGTTGTCTGCATAGATAAATTCAGGAGGAAATGGAGTTCCTCGACATCTCCTCCCTTGGTACGACATACTGGTATGCTGCCAAGATTGAGCAGAAATTCAAACAGAGGAAGCAAGACTTTGGATTTGCAAATCAAAAGCAAGGGAAAGGTGCTCCCAAACCGTAGAATAAAGGACAGAGCCAAGGCATGGTGACTCAAGACAACCTTTCGAAGCCACAAGCAAAGAAAAACATTGCAAAGCCAAAGAAGGACACGGGAAAGTGGTGTGAGTTCCATAAGAGCTCCACTCACAACACAAGTGAGTGTCGAGCCAAGCAGTCACTAGTGGCCGAGATGAGGGATTCTGAGTCAGATGCATGCTTCGAATCTGAATTAGAACCTGACAAGGGAAATGACAAAGGGAAACATATTATTGATGTGGAGCCCAACGCCACTGTTGCCACTACGAAGATCCAGAAGGAGGAACCGGAAGATCCAGAGGAGGAGGAACATCTCTTCCACTCCCAGATGTGGGTAAAGGGCTCCCCGGTACAGTTCATTGTCGACAATGGGATCCAAAGAATGTCTTTAAATGGAACTACTGTTAGAAGAGTTGGGTGAACTAACAGCTCTACCCACATCCATACACCATCGGAGGGCTTCACCAAGGATGAGATCTGCGTCGTGACAAATACCGCCTTCTATAACATCGCCCCTCCTATGGATGAGGTATTATGTGATGTTGCTCCTATTGATGTTTCGATGTATTAATGGAATGTCTCCCTTGTGATATATTCTTTGTGTCTGGAGTCTTAACCTACGCCAGCCCATTATTGTTACTTTGGGAAATAAGTTGTACAGGATATCAGAGGTACCACCTCCTACCGCTATCTCTTTGGTTATTGCAAAACAATGCAGTAAGCTCATTTCCCAAACTAGGAAATTCGTTTTCTTGATGATCCGATCCCAGGGCAAGAAGAAGACTATGGCCACGACCTCCAGACAGGGCTCCTCTACACGACAAAAACTAATGGATAAGGTTGTGGAGGAGTATGGGGACATCTTCACCTCACCCACATGGGTTCCTCTGCACTGTTAGGTCAAGCACCCGATTGATTTGACCCCAGGTGCACCGCTAACCAATGGACCGATCTACCAGCGCTCTGTTCTGGAGAATAATGAAATCAAGAGGCAGATTCAGGAGCTGATGCAGAAAGGTCACATCCGACCAAGTTCATCGCACTGTGGGAGCCCGATCGTGTTGGTACAAAAGAAGGATGGGACGTGGGGACTCTGTATTGACTATCAAGCGCTGAACAAGATCACTATCCAGAACAGGTACTCGATCCCACGGATTGATGACCTTCTGGACCAACTCAAAGGTGAAAAATATTTCAACAAGATCGACTTGAAGTCTGGGTATCACCAGGTACCAATTAAACCCTCAGATGTGTGGAAGACTGCCTTAAAAGCCAAGAAATGCCTTTTCGAATGGCTGGTCATGCCTTTCAGGTTGACAAATGCTCCCGCAACCTTCATGAGGTTGATGGACGACATCTTGCGGCCATTCACCAACTCATTTGTAGTGGTGTACTTGGATGACATTATGATCTTTAGCTAGACTTGGGAAGAGCACCTTCACCACATCAGACAAGTCCTCCAAACACTGCGGCAACACAAGTTATGTGCCAATTTGGAGAAGTGCACTTTTGGCATGACCCAGGTTCAACATCTGGGATACATTATTGACGAAAGGGGGGTGCATGTGGATCCAACCAAGATCCAAGTCATTCAGGATTGGCCAGCCCCAACCACTATAACAGAGCTTCACAGATTTCTGGGTCTTACTAATTTCTACCGTAGGTTTGTGTTGGGATTCTCTAATATCACTTGGCCCTTGAGTCAACTCACCAAGGGAGGAGCGAGAGAAAAATTATTTTGGTCGGAACCTCAATAGAAGGCGTTCACAAAATTGAAAAATCGTCTCTCTTCTGCCCCAGGTCTCACATTGCCAGACTTGCAACAACCATTTGAGATCAAGATAGATGCCTCTGACTATGCTATTGGGGCAGTTCTTACTCAACAGGGACATCTAGTGGCATATCACAGTGAGACATTGTCTGAGACAGTTCGCAAGTATCCCACCTATGACAAAGAAATGTATTCCATTGTGCAAGCCTGTCGACAATGGAAGCATTACATTTTGGGGAAGGAAGCAATCATCCACACAGACCACCGGCCCCTGCAGTTCATACAGACACAAGGGAAGTTGCAGAATGATCGCCATCAGAAGTGGTCCACATATCTGCAACAGTTTCATTTGAACATCAAGTACAAGAAGGGTAGCACCAATAATGTTGCAGACTCCCTCAGTCGACCACCGATCGTGGTGCTCACCACCGTTCTCAACTCTTGTGGGCATGAGACTTCTGATTGGCCGCTTCTCTACGAGAGCGACCTAGAATTCAACCACACTTACAAGGCACTCTTGGGGGGTACGAAAGTTCCAAATTTTAACCTCCAAGATGAACTTTTATGTCACCTGGGACAACTTTGTGTTCCTTCAAGTGAGCGTGCCAAGATGCTATGGGAAGCACACTATAGTTGAGTCGCTGGGCATTTCGGGGTCGAGAAAATAGTAACAGTATTGTAGAAGTATTTCTGTTGGCCGAACCTTCGAAAGGATGTCAGGAAGCACATTAGATCCTGCACTGCTTGTGCCATTTCCAAACCGACCATCAAGAAGAAATTCCTATATACTCCGCTACCTACCCCTAGTCGACCTTAAGAATCCATCTCCATGGATTACATGTCGAGCCTGCCTTCTATTAAGCATGGAAATGACTGTGTTTTCATGGTTGTCGACAGATTCTCGAAGATGGCCATTATGGTGGCCTGTAAGAAGAATATCACAGCAGAAGCCACTGCTAAACTCTTCTTTGAACGAGTGTGGGTACACTTTGGGATCCCAAAGTATATCATATCAAATCGGGATAGTAGGTTGCTCAGCAAATTTTGGTCCAGACTCTGGTCAATGCTGGACACCAAGCTCACCAAGTCCACAGCTTTCCATCCCCAAACAGATGGCCAAACAGAGGTCGTCAACAAAATGATTGTACATATTCTGTGCATGTACAATTAAAATAATCCATGCACATGGGATGAGAGCCTCCCCTATGTACAACATAGTTATAACCGAGCTCTCCACAGTTCAATCGGCCACAGCCCCTTTCAGGTGGGCTTGGGATTCCAGCCCCTATGTCCCATTGACGTAGCCATGCCATTTGCAGCTACTCAGGCCGATTCGGCTCATGTCTAGTTTGAAGTTGACAAAGCAAATAGATTCATCGAGCACATTCAACTCATCCGCCAATAGGTTCAAGACATATTGGACAGAGCCAATGTTAAGTACAAGCAATGCCATGATCAACACCGGGTGCCACACAACTTCCAGGTAGGCGATAAAGTATGGCTACATTTGCAGAAGGGGCGCCTCACTGGACCCCACTGCAAGCTTCGCCCGCTTCGATACAAGCTGTACACTATCAATAAGGCTGTAAGGAACAATGCCTTCGAGCTCAGTATTCCACCATTCCTTGGTCTGCACCCAGTATTCAATGTGGACCGCCTTCGTCCTTACTTCCCACCTCTATTGGACACCTCTGACATTGCAGAACAACTCACACCAACATAGTTAAACCCAGATTGCATGGAACAGGCCACCACAGATTGTATCATGCACATGCAAATCAAGAACACTTGCCAATAGAAGATCCAACTGTATCGGGTTTTCAAAGCTGGCCAACTCCTGCACCAAGGAAAGTGGTTCACCAGGGACCAAGTTCAGCAGAAATTTCCTCATCTCATGGAGGAACTTAACGCAATAGGGACCATTGCTTCCTAAGGGGGGGGAATGATCTAGGTGGATATTGGTGGTCACTCGCCTATTCCACTTGGGGTCCCACCATTATCTCTTTCAGTTTTTCAGTTTTGGCACAACTTACTATTTTTAGCAGTTTTTCGGGTCCTGAACTTATGGAGCTGTTTTGAGGCCCTAAACGACGTTTTTTTGGGAAAACGGGGAGCAACACAAGGACCCATGTTGCTCACTCAAAATTTGTAGTTCTCGAATGGATCTTTCTAATGAGTTATGGTACGCGTCAAATGAATATCGTATGCCAAAGTTACGTCCCCGAGAAGTTGAAACACCAATTTATCCAAGTGGGGCCCATAGTTTTGGCGCTTCATCTCCTAGGGTTAGGGTTTTGGTTGTTTAGGATTTCCCATTGTTTCTAAATAATAAATAGGCCCTCGAGCCTCATTGTAACACAGTTCAGAGGCCTGTAGCCTCCACATCTCTTCTCAGAGATAGTTACCAACGCCCTAGCTAGTTTTATTTCCATTCTGTCTATAAGCAAATTCCAGTTCTTTGATATTAATTTAATGAAGCGTTATTTTCGCTGCATCTTTGTATTTATGGTTATATGTTTATTTTGTTGTGTTCTTGCATAAATCCGGATCACAAATGATCTAGATGTTCACTGTCTGTTTTGGAGAATACTGTTATGTTATCTAGATAAATGACTAAAAATTCATGAATCTCTTTGGAAAAAGCTATATCCATTGCTCTTTGGAAGGTAGCTCCTGCATTCATCAATCCAAAAGGCATTTTCAAATACATGAAAGTACCCCAAGGAGTGGTAAATGATGTCTTTTCTTGATCTTCCGGTCGAACTAGGATATGATTGTATCCAGAAAAGCCATCAAGCAATGACATTCTGGATGATCCAACTACTCTCTGTAAAATATAATCCATTTTGGGGGGAGGATAGTTATCTTTTAGGGACACTTTGTTTAAGTTTCAGAAATCAACACAAAATCTGATTTCCCCTGTTTTCTTCCTAGTGGGAACTAAGTTTGAGTCCCAATCAGAATATCCGATAGGTGCTATGATTTGTGCCTCATACATCCTTTTTACTTATTTTTCAATCAATGGCATAAGAACTAGATTTATTCTCCTAAGATTTTGTTTAAATGGTTTCTGATCTTCTTTGATGGGTATTTTATGTTGAATGATGCTGGTGTCATAAGATTTAAGGTCTTCATAACTCAAGGCAAAGACATCTTGAAATTCTTTAAACATACTTATGTATTTCAGCTTTTCTCTTGAGGTAATGCTTTGGATAATTTGATGAGCTTAGGTTTTTGTTCTGTTCCTGTTAGACTCCTATACCAATAGGTGTCATATTTCATGATTGAATTGATGAGCTATGTAATATGTTCATACCTTTTCTTGTTGCAAAGGTTTTCCATATTTTCAAAAAATAAAAAAATTTAAAAAATGTAAAGAGGGTATACCCTAAAAGAAAAATCAAAGGGTGAAAAGAATAAAAATTGGCCAAAAAAGTGAAAGAAATGAACCCCACCAAAAGAAAGGCCAAGGAAAGTGTGCAGGTCTAAATTCCACTACTTTTTGCTATGATGTAATAAACAAATTGTGTGCAACTTGTATTCTATGCCACAATTTATGAACAGTCAAACAATTTAAGCTTGGCTAGTTCATCTTTCAATTTCATGTTTTAGAGATAGAGAATAAAATCTGACCAAACTGTTTAATCTTGGCAGATAAATAGATAGGTAGAGTGAATAAAAGGAGCTCAACAGTTTAATCTAAGCCCTTGGATGTAATAAGGTTAGAATTAGATAGATTTTCATATGTAAAAGAAAAAAAGTGTGATAAGGGTTTGCCAGTCTAAGTGCACCCTAATAAAGAAGAAAAAATGGTAGGGTAAAGTAGATAGGGTAGGTAGATGATGTTGCAGAATTACATGTGATGAATGATGGCTTCAGATGTGGTAAATCTTTTACTTTCATCACAAGTGCATAGGTAGACAATACATTGAAGAATTTCAACCAATGTAAAGTCAGATTATTAACTTCCTTTCTCATCTTTTCCCTAAAAATTTCACTAATTTCCCCTAAGTACTAGGCATTTAAAGATTAGAGGGGCTCAAGGCATTTCCTTGAATTTTGGAGGGACCGGACCCTCGGCCCAATAATTGGAAAAGCCTAAGTACTTAAAATCATTTATCATAACATTCATTCACCTCTAAAAAATCTTTTCCTAAGTAAAATCCCATTTTACTTAGGAAAAATCATGTAATATTTCACATAAAAACCCTCCTCATAAAAGCATAAGTTAAAAACATTAACCTAATGTTTACACTTAACGTTTCTTTCATTTTTTCATATTAACTTCTAATTTTATTATTTAAATCCTTGTAAATTCCCCTTCTCCCGTATTATTTTAACAATAAAATTCCCAAATAATAATATCCCGCCCCTTTGGTTGAAAAATAACCATATTAATGTATTGATCATGATTAATTAGTCAAATCTTTGATTAATCGTGAGCGCATTTCTCCGCCATATCAATAAGGTTTAATTAATCCTCATGATTAATTAATAACTTGAATCCGCCAATCAAATCACCCTCGATGCGATTAATTCAAAATAAATTACATTGGGCCCGCTCGTTATCTTTCCGTCATCTCGTAACCCCGACCACTGTTCGATCAACAGATCTCAGATCTACAGTTGATATCAATATCGCTAGCCATCCTCTTCCGAACGATAACGCGCGATGGCCAAGCGGTTTTCTGAACAGTATCGCGCCACGCGTCGTTCATCGTATGGAATCGCTCGCCCTTCGCCCAAAACCAACTTTCCCCAAAAAGCGGTGCGATCGCGTATTGCTTACCGCCTCCCACTAACGACAAAAATTCACATTGTCAAGTCAGCGTCATCTATCCACTGTTCATTCAAAGCTTACCCGTCAATATCAACTATTTACCCGTTTAAACCCAAACACCCTAGTGTTGCTCATTTTTGCCTGATTGTGCAGTAAAACCCTTTGTAACCCAGTTGCGCCACCTGAAGCCTCTATTAACCAATTCTAGCATGGTTTACCTCCCAAAAATCATTCTAGTTCACTCCACAGACCTCTCAACATCAAATGAAACCTTTTCGACCTCCCCTGCAAACCAATGTTTTTTTTAACAATTTGTTTTGTTTCACAGGTGATCATAAGACCACATCCTTGGAGAAATAGTCTTAATACTAGTCATAAGACTTGTTTACTCCAAGAGTGTTATCAAATATATTCAAACAGAGATGGAAGATAAAACATACAATTGAAAGAGAAGCAAAGGAAACAGGATATTAAACGATTTACTGTTGAAACAGACAGTAAAAACCTAAACTACACATTGAAGGTAAAAGGACATAGTAAAGAACAGTCAAAGAGTATCAGGATTAAAAAGTATCAGATTGAAGACCAAGTCAAGTAAATTAGCTAGCATGAAGATAAACAATAGGGAAGACAGTTACAAAACGAAACATACAAGTTCATGACAAAGTGAAGACAGATAAAAAATAGAGCGGTAAAAAGTAAACAGTAAACAGTGAAAGTAAACATGAAGATATTAAGGGTTAAAAAAAGATGAAAACACTTTCACCAGCCACAATGAATTTTATCCAAAGTAAAAGTGAAAAACAGTCAAAAGAAGTTTAAGGTTAAAAGATGAAATTAGAGCAAAAATGGTACATTCTTCAAAAATTTCCTGTCTAAAGTCATAGTTTTTCAGAAATTATTGTGATCAATCCAAGATGAATTTTGCAAAGCTGAAGGAGGTTTGTGTTCTTAAGAGGACAATATACAAAAACCTCTCTCACTTTTTTAACATCTATTATGGTTTTGGAAATATTAAACAATGTTGGAAAGCATTTTTTGCAAAAAATACCAGTTAAGTCATCATTTTTCAGAGAAGATTGTGGTAAATAAAAACTACATCATACAAAACTGAAGGGTGTTTTTGTTCCTAAGAGACCCATCTACAAAAACCTATCTCACTTTTTGCACAGTGATTTCATAATGCGAGATACATGCACATATTTACAGGCTATTTTTCAGACTCTGTAAAACTTTGTTTTACACATATTTTTACAGAGCCTATTGTGCACACCTGGAGAGGAATTTTATGAAACTGAAAGAGGTTTATCTCAAAAACATATTAATCCACAATAAAATCTTTCACTTGGTACATATCTATTATGGATTGAGAAATAAAAAGATATCTTTGAACCCCAAGTTTGCATAATTGTTGGAGCAGAATGCACAAAGAAAGGAAGCAATTAGTGACTTGGATGCATCATCATCAACTAAGAGTTGGATAAAATTTGAATTCTCCTCTTTTTAATCACCTATCCATAAGAATTAGTGCCAAATAGATGCATTAGTTTGAGTAAGTTCTATTTATGTAAAATAGTTGGAAAGATTTGTGAACTAATCTTGATATTTTTTCAAGATATTTTAGTTTAGAATTTGTATAAATACTTCACTCTTGGAAGTATTTTGGGGGTGGATTCTTATACTTTGATGTAACATTGAATATTTTGGAATAAAGAGCTTTGGAGATATTTTTTGTGGCAAAACTGGACAAGGAATTGAGGCAGGAGACTTTTCTCAGGATTCATGTGTCAAATGAAGGATCAATAAGTCATCTCTATCCCATGTTTTGAAGTTTTATATTTGTTTACAATATCATCTGTGTTCCATTATCTTAATATTTAATGAAAAGGATTAAATCAGAAAGTACTTAGGTGTAATCTTATTTCAGTCGTTATTATTCTAAATGTTTTCTTCTAAACTGGTTTAAACAACGAATTCTTAATTGCTCATGTTTGTCTAGTTCATACATCTTTGGTTATTTAGTAAAGAATACTTAACTGCTCTTTATTGATAATCAATCTATTTCTCTTCTCTTGAATGTGTTGAAAGATTCTTTATTGCCTTTCATCCGTTTGAATTCCATTCCATTCACTTTAGATCTATAATTGTTTCTAGTTTGATTATCTTGCCCTGATAAACCATATTTTGTTAAAAAACTTAAGCCAGTGCAGCCAATCCTTTGACTCCATTAGCCCAATGGACTGAAACTATTTGATCTTAATCTCAGCTAAATGATTCCATCAACCTAAATTCAAACAAAACCCTTGGACTTTATAACTAGCCTTTATAACTAGCCTAATACCTTGCAAAACAAAGCTAAATTTTACAGAGAGAGCCCTCTCTGGGTACAGATTGGCTAGATTATGTACCTAAAATATTGGTTTGTGGTTACCTCAGACCCCTTTCCTCTTCCAACAACTTCAAGGAAAATTTGAGTGATAACAGTTCCTATGTTACATTCTTCTATGTCTGATCTTAAAGGCTCCATTTTTGGTTTTCTAGCTACATCATTTGAATCAAACAATTCTTCTAATGGGGCTAATCCCTTAGGCAAAAAGTTATTTTTAAGGTTTAAAAACTCTGAATCATCATTTTCTATTTCTTCTATTTCTACTTTCTCTAATTTATCTATCTCTACTCTAGTGAATTTAGTTGGTTCAGTATAATCTAAATTATTTACATCTAACTCACTATCTATAGTGTCATATTTTGTATAATTAGTATCTGTGTTACAGTTTTGGAATTCTTCCTCAACATTCATAAAATTGTAGATTTGAGAATCTTGTGAAAATATCTGCCAGTACTTCAAGTTATCTGGAATAGTAGGTCTATGTCTTACCTCTATAGTGTACTAGTGGTTTGGTTGAAAAGGAAATTTTCAGGTATTGGCAAAAGTAACCAAACTGTGAGCCTGCAAGTTTTGTTTCCTTGGAATGACAACAAAGTCAATTTCAAGCAGTTCCATAATTAGATCTAGAACAACTTCCCTGTATTGATTAAGTCTAACATTATTCATAAAATACTCTCCTTTGATTTGTTTTATGATCAATTCTGAATCTCCCATGATAGAGACTCACTTGGCTCCTAAGTTTCTTACAATTTTCAGTCCTAAGATTAAAGCTTCATACTCTGCCATGTTATTTGTGCATTTAAAGTTTAACCTAAAGGCATGACCTACAAAATGATTATTTTCCATGTTGTAAATCCAAACTCCTGCACCTGCTCCTAATCTGTTCACTGAACCATCAAAATCTAGGTGCCACATAGACTCATGAAAAATATTGTCAATGTTAACTTCTTTATGTTTATGTTTTACAACTGTGTTATTGTCTTTTCCAGTGTCTAAATTACATAAAATAAAAGAATCCATATGAGAATGTAAAAAATAAATGGATAGTTCTGTGTTTTTTCTGCACTACTGACCATTTATTTCATTAAAGTTTCTCTGTAAAGCTTTATGGGCTGAACAAATACTGAAATTGTGGAATATGACATGCCTAAATATAGATATCCCTGCAATTTTTCTCCCCATGAGCGAGATAATAACATTCCATACTTTGGAGGGATATCAACAACTACAATATCCATGACAATACTCTTACCTGGGTTTTGGACTAGTGTAACACACAAGTATTTTATTAGGCCAAGACATTTAACTTTGCTAGAATCGAAAGAGAAAAGATATTTGTATGGTCTGGTTATATCTAAATCCAATGTTTCAATGATTGACTTTAGCATTAAGTTGTGTGATGCTCTTGAATCTAGCATAACATTGTGTAAAATTTGAACATGAATACTCAAGCTAATGTAGAAAGGAGGAACACCACCTTCTTGATGTTTTCCATTTACCTCAGGACCAAATAGTAATTCTGGTTGATCATCACTTAGATTAACAGAGTCTTCTCCTTCATTTATGTTCAATGTTTCAGTGATTTGTGATTTGTATAAATCATGTTTTACCAACTCAGTTAAAGGAATTGGTATTTTCAATTTGGCTATTTCAGTTTGGATGTTGAATGGTACTTAAGTTTTTCCTAACTAAGTGATTTCTTCTTTACCAATTGCAGTTTGAGTGTTTTTCTCTTATTTATCTACAGTTGGTTTTTCAGCCTTTGTTTCCACTATTTTGTTATTCTCAATCTTCTTATCTGGGACAGTTTGGGTGGCAGCTGTTGTTTTGGCAGCAGATGTTTTGGCAGTATCTGATTTGGAAGTATCAGCAGAAGCTTTATCAGTAATTGATTTTTGAATGTCAGCTAAAGTTTTATCAATAACTGATTTTTGAATGTTAGGTGAAGTTTTAACAACAATTGAAGTTTTAGCAGTAGTAGTTGATTTAGTATCAGCAGGTGTGATATCTACAATTTTTGGACTGGGTGTAATCTTTGAAGTGGAAGTTTTCTGAACTTCCCTAGGGAGAATTTGCAATACTTTGGTTGCAGGAGCTTCTACTATTTTCTTGGTATGATTTTGGGTAGTTTCTTAGTACGGGCTTCTGTGTTTTTCTTACTCCTAAGGTTATATTTCTTGTGAACTTCATTAATGGAAAATTCATAATCTTGTTTATAATCAAAAGAATCTCCAAATTCTAACTATAACTGTTGTAACATGTATAATTCCTGTTCTTCTTGGGTAAGAAAAATAGTATTGTCATCATTTATTCCCATTAAGTTAATTTGAGTGTCTTCGTCTTCTTCATTTTAATGAGAAATTTCAGCATAGTTCTCTTGGAAAGGTGGTCTTATTTGTTGATTAGGTGATGATTCTCTAGATCTATCAGTGTTGGGATTCTTCCTAAAGTTTGGATTTCTTATTTGAGTACCTTGTTGTTGATTATTCTATTGTGGTTTTCTTTCCATATTTTATAATCTATCCATTACTCTCCATACTCTTTGCGAAACTATCTATCTTACTCTTTGATGTGGATGGTTCATCCTTAATAGTTACTCTTCTTTCGTTTCTCATTCTAGCTCTTCTAGCTAACAAATTTGCTTCTACACTAACATCATTACTTTGCATCTGCTCTAATGTTTCAGGCTTTCTTTCTAAGTTTCTTTGTTGATGATATATTGTGTATGGGTAGTAGTTACAAAATGAATGATGAGCTAAAAGTTGCTATGATGAATGAATTTGAGATGAAAGATATAGATCTCATGAAACATTTTCTAGGAATGGAGGTTTATGAAAGTAAGGATGAAATTTTCATTTGTCAAACAAAGTATGCACATGATATGTTGAAGAAATTTTATATGCTTGATTTTAATGGATCCCCTACTCCAAGTTCTCATGGAGTTGTATTATGTAGAGATGATGGTGCTGATTTAGTTGATGAGACAACTCACAGAAGTATTGTGGGGAGCTTGATGTTTCTAACCCACACAAGACCTCATATTGTATTTTCAATTTCACTTGTTTCAAGGTATATGACAAATCCATCTAAAATACATACGAGGGCAGCGAAGAGAATTTTAATGTATGTGAAAGACACTAAATTTTGGTATTCATTACTACTTTGCTGAAAAGTTCAATCTTGTTGGTTTAGTGATTCAGATTGGAGAGGTAGTATGGATGACCATATGTCCACATCTGGAATTTTTATTTTTATTTTGGTTCTGGTTTAATTACCTAGAGCTCAAGAAAACAAAGCATTTTTGCACTCTCATCCATAGAGTTGGAGTATGTTTCAATTACATCAACACTTACACAAGCTCTTTGGCTCAAATTTTTTTTGGAAGAAATTGGAGAGAAGAAAATTTGGCCTACAGTGATTTATTGTGATAATGTAAGTGCCATGAATTTAGCAAAGAATCACATTCATTAGAGTAGAACAAAGGATTTTGACATGAAATATCACTTGATTCGGGATTTGGTGCAGAAGAATGATGTTTAATTGAAGCACATAAATACTAAGGATGAGGTAGCAGATATCTTGGCCAAAGTAGTTGCAAAACCTCTGTTTTTGGCACTACGATATAAATTAGTAATCCCTCATTAAGCATTAAGGGGGAATGTTGAGAATAATGCTTAAATCTAGCCATGTAATGGCTGATAATGGAGATTTTGCAATTCTACGTTATTAAAAATTAGTGCAACAAATTATTAGGATGTCCACTGCTCATAATCATTGATAGTGTAAAATAATCAATAGATAATTAGTAGTTTATAAATAATAATATTAGTAATAAGTTTATTATATAATAATGTATTTACACACCTAATTAAATATGAGATTTACGAGTTGAGTAGTGATGCATGTTTTTATTTTATTTCATTGTTTTTTATATGTGCTAGAGTCATTCCAGATTCTACATAAATGAAATATTAGTCCTCTTATAATCAATATTTACTATATGCATTTAAAATACAATATTATAATTAGACTAGTTTATACAATAACCAATTAAGAATGTATAGATTAATCAATGAAACAAAGGTAGTAAAAGAAAAGAAAATTAGATGAAATTGCTAGAATAATAACTCAAATTATTTTAATGGAAAGTGATTTTAAAATATTTCTTCACTTATATCATGTTAAAAAAAATACATAAAGTGAGAATTATATGGTGAGAGCACAAGTTAATGATGGAAAATGTGCTTCCTAATCTGAAAATTGAAAACTACTTTAAATATTGAAACAAGAGTTATTCAAATGTTACAAGATCAAATAACTAATAAGGTGACAAGAGAAATTAGATCAAATAACAAAGAAGAAATACAACCCAAAAGATTATATATAAAATAGAATTAAAATGAAACTCCAAATAATCAAATGGGATCAAGAAAATCAATTGCTAATCATACCTAAATACTAATGAAAAGGAAAACTAAGCTAGGAACACAACAGGTCCTCCCTTTTAAAGGAGGAGGGTTACTAGGGGATAATAAGAAGCTCACTAGAGATAGGTATTTTTATTAATGATATCATTGTGACAGGAACCTTTTAGTGAGAGAGAAGGGTTTTAAAATCCTCAAGAAGGGTTTTATAATGATATTAAACTTTACAAGAAAGAATCCTTGAGAAAATTTACAAATATGATGACAATAAAATAAAAATATCCTCATTGCAATTCTAAATACTCCAAGTAATTTCACACCAGTAAAGAAGGGAGGCCTTTCTAGGCTTGTGGCCTAGATAGGAAAGTGCTTAGATATAATTTCTCTTCCATAAAAAATGATTCATATGTGAGACTTCAAGTCTCACACAATATTTTCCCCAAGAGGTAATTCTCATATGTTTTTGCAAAAAGATTTAAAACCCTAGCCACTTACAAAAATACAAAATGAAAAACCCTTAAAAGGATCATGACTAGGTGGAAATTTAGCTCAAAAAAATCTATTAAAAATTATAAATTTTTTGGTGTAAATTTATGAAGATTCAAGGCTTTAAAACCCTTTAAAATGTTTATGATCGTTGCAAAAAACTATAGTTTGTGTCAAGGAAACAATGCCTTGATGAAGAAAATTTCAAAACCCTCTCCACCTTGATGAAAAAATTCTCCAAAGGCCTGCATCTTGCCTTAGAATATTTGTAAATAAATTTCAAACTCCAAATTATGTATTCTTTGCCAAAACTTTTATGATAAACCCCTCTACAAAATAACTTTATTTGTAAAAAAATCAAGGGTTAGTAAACTAGTCACGAAGAGAATAATAAATCCCTTAAGGCTTGTGGCCTCACCAAGAAAAAGTTGTGTTTGATTGAAAAAATAAATAAAAATAAACCCTAAATGACACTTTTAAGAAATTTTAAGAAAATGTCTTAAAAAGGTTTATAATTTTTTTATAAATCAGAGCCCTCAAGTAAATGTGTATTAGAAGAAAGGAAGGGCCTTCAAATGCTTTAGCATGAATATATAGGACTTTGAAATGATAGACAACCTCCAAAAGATAAATAATGCTATAGGAAACCCTAGCCTTTTAGATCTAGGGTTTATCCTTAAAATTGTTCTATTTTCTTCAAATTGCAAATGAATCCATTTGCAAAAGATGTTTACAAAGAGACCCAAACCAAACCCAAATCCTAGTCTTTATAATTGCGATAAAACAAGCAAATAAAAAGCTGAAAAATATATACAAGATGAAAAAATTTATATACAAGGGATTAGACTTATGTATAAAATTCATTTACAAACTTATAATAACTAAATCAAAGGAATATGAGTACAAATTTGTTCTTTTATTAGCAAACAACACGATCTTAAATATTAAATAAAATTAGTTGAAGTACAATATAGATATATTAGATGAGATAAATTATTTTTTATAGAGAAAATGGCAAGAAAACTCTCTCAACATTCTGAATGATAAATCTTTGAAAAATCCCACTATGAGTTCTTTAGCTTCTATGTCTTAATTAGTTAGTTAGTTCAGCTCAGAACATCACCAAGTCCCCAATATATGACCAAATAAAATTAATTTGTACACACTTTAAAAAAAATTGTTATATCGGACGGAATTGGTTGGCAGTCTAAGAAAAAAGTCTAGGGATTTAATTGAAAACCCATATAAAGTGTTTCCCCAATTCAAATAATGATTTTGGGTAACTCTAAACCAATACATCCAAAATTTGAATGCAAAATGGTCATAAGAACCTTGGACATACAGACCTACTGAAAGCCACAGAATTTGCATAACAACATTGTAATTTCGGGTAAACCCCATGATATGATGATTCCCGTCGTTACGTCTCTTGCTCTTTGATCTTAAAGTTCAGATCATCGATTGATACATAAAGATATAGCCTAGACATATATTTATATTACTCCCAGCCCCCAGTATATTCTAATGTGGAGTATATTGTTTTTCTCACTTATTTATCATAGTTTTGATGATGAGCAACCCATATTAGCTATAGCTTATAACAAGAAGCGATGGATCTAAAGAATCAATTCTCAAGTAATGATTATTCTTTCTTATAAATACATGATTCATGGACTTTGAGGAATATGTATATATTTTTTAATAGTCATAATTTTAAATTGTTTAATTTACAAGATTAACCACTTCATAAGTTTTTAGTTTTTTTAAGTGGTGTTGAATCTATTTATATTTTTATAAGTGTATTTTAAATAATACACAATCATAATTTTTTTACCTTTATTAATTAAAGTATCTTTTTTATTAAAAAATAATTCATCATATTTCATAAAAAACCAAAAAATACTTAAAAACTAATTTATATAAATTATTATCAATTATAAATTAAATATAATAAGTATAAATATTATTGTATATAATAATAATAATATAAGTGTATAATTTTATTATAATAATAATATATTTTATTAATTGTGTTATATTATATAGTTATATACATATACTTTAAAAAAAATTAAGATGTTACTAGTTTATTTTTTTTTTACTTTTTAATTGTAATGTTTAATATTTTATTTTGTCAAAATAGAATGAGAATAAAACTAAAACTAAAATTAAATTAAAACCATTGAAGGTCAATCTTAATTTTGGATCTACCAAGCACCTAAAGGGATCAAATCTCTTTTCAATCTCGAAGATGTTTTCATGTCAAGAGATTTGATCCTCTTTGGGCTTGGTAGATCTAGAGTTAAGATGGATATAGGGTAATTTAATTCCCCCTTTAAAGAAGCTATATTCCACATGAGAACCTTAGGTTCCCAATTGTTGTTCGCTAATGTGTACACTACGTGTGAGAATTTTTTTTTATGATGAGAGAACTAGGTGTCACCTATTCCCAACTCTCTATGTTAAATATGGTTGGTAAGGAAACATTGTTAAAACAACAAGTTCTAGGAGACAAAGGGAAGGACACTTCCACTAAATGTAACTTGATTATAAATTAATTAACAAGTATGATTATTAATGAGAACTGTAATGGTCAAATTATAGATTCAATTGCATCAATATGACACTCAAAATGATATACATATCTGCTACCAATGCCTTATCAAAAAATTTCAAATAAAGATAAAATACTTGCAAAACAAGAAATAATAATTAGAGTTGCACAATTGCCAATGTTGCAAGAAAAGTATTAGTACAAGGGCTAGCACAATATTGAAATATCAGAAGTGAGACAAAACTTGCAATGAAACTCGTACTTTAAAGAGATGCTCAGAAAAGGTAGAACAATATAATAAACTAATGAGCAAGTAATTCAAAATAAAAAGTACAATAGAGAGAAAAAGCAATGTTGCAAGTAAGATAAAATTCTCACAAATCAACAAATGCAAGATGAAGAAATGGTAGATGAATGGATGCAAGACTAAACTACGTGAGATAAAAGAAACTTGGTTGATTTTAAGTTATATGCTGAAATTTTGTTGAACAAGTGCCACACAATTTCTCAAAACTTGTTAAGGACTCTGGTGTCTTGCAAGAAGGATATGCTAAGGAGGCACTTAACCCATTATTAACAATACCCACCTAACCTCCTTCACAATCCAATTTTCTTAGTTCCTAAAAGGGCTAGACTCTAAGATAACTATTAGGTCAAGTGTTTTAACCTTACTCCAAACTCAAATTTATTAAATTGAATGATATTTAGGGAAGTTGGTTCTAAAAATTATATCAACCAAGTTTATGCTTGGAAGTAAAGATGCAATCCTAAATCTAGAATGAAATGAAAATACAATGTATAAAATTATTACAATATGCTTCAATAAATGAAATATTAGTCCTCTTATAATCAAGGTTTACAATATGCATTTTAAATTCAATATTATAATTAGACTAGTTTATGCAATAACCAATTAAGCATGTAGAGATTAATCAATGAAACAAAGGTAGTAAAGGAAAAGAAAATTAGATGAAATTGTTAGAATAATAAATAAAATTATTTTAATGGAAACTTCTTTTAAAAAGTTTCTTCACTTATATTATGTTAAAAAAAAAAATCAAGTGAAAATTGTTGGGTACCGGATTTGTATACTTTTCTCTCCTATGGGATATTTGATTAATGAAGTAATAGTCAAGGAGGTTTTACCTTTTTCAAACATTAACTCCAATATTTTCACAGATTTGGAAAAAGCAGGAAGACAACTGTAAGTCGTGGAGCAGCTCCTAATTTCCAGCATTTCCTTCACTTGCTGCTACAATGCAACAGACTCTGTTTCACCTCAGTAATATTTCAGGCTTTTTCATGGTTTTGTTTTGGCAATTAGACTGCTGTTGTAACGAATTGTATAATTGTAGATATGTAGTAGTTAGAAGGAAATCTGCGATTTCCTGAACAATTTTATAAAGAGGGCCCGCGGGCTATGAATCGGGGTTATGCCCAATACATACAGATTTTGTAACAACATATTTTGCAATTAATTGAATGCACAACACTCTGATGATTTACCTGTAATTCGTGAGTTTTCCGCAGCCCTCATCAGAGAGTTGGGCCCATTCTTATGATCAGGTGCCGCGTTACCTTTATTTTTGTTGATTCGTGTTTAGTTGGGTTTGTTACTGCTATTCTAGTATAATCCTTTAAATTTCTCTGAGTGTCTTTTTAATTTTGAAATTCATTTTAATTGTTGTTACAGTAGTCTGTGTGCTCATTGATTAAGCCTGTGATCTACAATAGCTTATGTGATTGCTCTTGCATATACTGTGCCGTTAGTCTTAAAATAACTAATGCCCTCGGGTTGATAATTTATGTGGAAAAAGGGTTTGAATATTGTTCACATTTGGACACCAAAATTTGGCACTGTTGCAAAGGAAGGCTAACAAGGTGCAAGAACACGATTTTCAATTGATATAAGGGTCGATATATCGTCTTGGGGGGAATTTATTGCCCTACTTCAAGTCCTGAGCATAGTGCTCTATATTTTTCTGCTTTTTATTGTTTTCCTTAATTTTTGATCTCTCGTCTTGGGGAAGGTATCTATTACCTTGCTCCAAGTCCCGAGCATAGTGTGTTGTTTTTCCTTGCTTTGTTTTCTTTTGTTAAGACTGATATCTCGTCTTAGGGAGGGTATTTATTACCTTGCTCTAAGTCCTGGGCATATTTTTCATTTTTTTTTTTGCTTTTTGATTATTTTCTGAAAGGGCCAACTTCTCGTCCTCGGGAGGGTATTTGATTACCCTACTTCAGGTCCTGAACTTTGATTTTCTTTTTAGTTTATTTGATTTTTTGTTTTGAACCTACTCTCTCATCCTGGGGAGGAAGCTATCTATCCTGCTCTGGGTCCTTAGCACTTTTTCTACTTTGATGAATTCCTCTCACCAATTGTATGAACAAAGATCTGAATAAAAGGGGCAGAGGAAGACCCCCATAGAAATAAAAGGATCTGGGAAGGAAGACGTATATTTAGGAGATCATCAAAAAGGCTAAATCTGAAACATCCTCTCATGTTGCTGCCAGGGTAAGGGTTCAAACGAGGTCCGAAGGGCAGTCGGTTGAACAGCCAGCTCCAACCACAGTACCAGAGGAAATTCTTTCGACGACAGAAGAAGCAATAAATAGGGTACCGATGGAGGATATATCCCTGTTGTCAGCAGAATGGGAAGAAATAGCAAGAAGAGGGTCAGAAGAACTAAGCAGTTCCAATTGGGAAGGAGAACCTCCAAAAGGGTTTTCATAACCACGAGATCAAGGGAGTGTTGTGAAGCCTCCCGCAGTTGAATCACCCCAAGTACCAGCTGCTGAACCAGTTGAAACCTGAGGTGAGTATTGGAGGATATTTATGGCACCTGCAAGTTCTTCTATTGATTTTCCAATTGGAAACATTATAGGTGATGCACCGATGAAGCCCATCCCTTTAACAATTATACCTAATTTTCATGGGCTTTCTTCGGAAGACCGTGATACATTCCTCTTTGAATTCGACATTGTCTGTCGAGGGTAAAATTATATCTTTTATGCTTAGAAACTAAAGATATTCCATACTACCCTAAAAGGGACAGCCCTGCGATGGTTCATGAGTTTAGGAGAGAGAACTATTACCTCATGGGAAGGGATGAAAGAAGCCTTCTTGGAGAAATACCAAGATTACTATAAATCCCATGACATTAAGGAGAAAATCTTCAAGTTTGTACAGAAAGAGGATGAGAACATGGAAGACTGTGTGGAACGATTCAAATACATATTGCACAGGTCAGGCCATAGTGACCTGAATAAGGATATTCTAAAGATAATTATTCTCCGGGCGCTTAGGGAATATTCTTTGCAACTTTTGAACATAGTAGGAAAGGGGGATATTTCAAAAGAAGACTTTGACACAATCTGCAACTATTGCATTCAGTGTTCACGAGGGGTTGCAAGGAGTGGACAAAGAATTCCATCATTGAAGGCTTCTGGTGGAGGGGTTACAAAGGTTGAAATTGGAAACCTACTGGATAATTGAAGGACTGACATTCTGAGCACATTATCTACCCATATGGACACTTTGCAAGCAAAGTAGAAACAGATAGAGTTGGAAAAGACTATGGCTATATTTAGCCCAGAGTGCAGAAAGAAGCACCCCTTGAAAGAATGCCCATTAAACATAGTGGAAGCCTGCATGATCTGTGAACAGACTCATGTGACCAACTCGTGCCCTTCCCTGGTCGGACTGAAGGCAGTTTTTCAAGGGGAAAGTGAAGAAAATGTGGTAGACCAGTTGTACTTCATGGGGCCGAAAAAGCCATCGCAACCTCGACCACCAGCTATGAATCCAGGTATGTTTTCGGACCCATCCTAGTATTTTAATAATTTTAATATGGGTCCCCATTCTGCACCATTTTCATCTATGTGGTCTCAGTATCAAGACCCCCCTTGGCAACAATGGGTTCCCCAGACCAGTTCGAATCCTTCATGGAATCAAAACTAGCGTGAACCCTCTCCTACTGTGAAATTTCCTCAATCTATGCCTCAACAACAACTTTAGTTGCCCTCTAATGCACCTCCTGTAACCCAACCCTTCGACCCCAGCTTCCTATCCAGCCCAATCTGAATCCTAATAATAAAGGGGTCCAACAAACAGATACTCTTAACCTTCCATCTTATAGCATTTCCACCACAGGACTTAAAGAAATAAACTTACGATCTGGGCGGGTGGTAAATGATCCCACTTCACCTATTATTATAGAACAGATTGACAGTGAAGTTACAAAATAAGAACATAGGACTATTGGGTATAAACCAGACTGAAACATAAAAAATCAGACACCTCCCCAATTGTTTCCTAATCAGGGTCATTCAACTTCCCCTCCATATCCTGAAAGACTGACCTTGAACAAACAAAACCCTCAAGCAGAGTTTGACTTCCTGGGGGAATTGCGAAATATTTTTGTTAAAATACCCCTACTACAAGTCATGAGGGATGTACATATATATGAAAAAACTCTTAAATATTACTTCTCTAAGAAACCAGGGAAGAAACCTAGGGATCCATTAACCATCCATGTGATGAGTATACTGTCTGACATGATGTTAGGAAGAATCATGCCTGTGAAATATGGAGACCCAAGAAACCCAATTCTAACAGTACAAAACAATGGGGTGGAAATCCCAAACGTACTAGTAGATTTGGGAGCTGCCATCAGCATTACTGACAGAACCAACAACAGGGGCAGATACCACAACAGATGGAGAAATAATAGAATCAGTTGTAGGGTCAGATCCCCCATCAAATTCAAACAAACCTTCTTCAGAGTTGTAAGAAGGAGAAATACTTGGCTGATTAGCTCCCACTCGCAAGTTTGTATGCGCATTATGTTCCAACACCTCAGCACCTGAGCCATCCCTGCGCCGGTTCCAAAACCGCATGGGGCAATTATTCCTCAAATGTCCCGTTCGATGGCAAATCATGGAATGGAAAGGGATGCCCCAGTAGTCGACCATTTGGCGATGTCTTCTGCGACCGAAAACCAAGTCAACCTTCACAGCCAAGCCACCAGAAAAATTCGCTTCAACCAAAATCCACGCAATGCGCTTGTCACATGCACCTAATATGGCCGGATCAATGTATCTTGTGTTCCCAATAGAGTCCCCGATAGCCCTTAAGGCTTTGAGTGTCTAGAACTCTAGTGGGAGGCCTGGAAATTTTACCCACAGCGTCCAGTTCAAAGGAGCCTCCAAGATTGGATTAAAACCAAAATACCACGGAAGAAACTAAAGAAAAGCCTTCCCCCTACCCCATGCCTTGTTAATAATCAACGCAACGTCCTTCTCATCCGAAAAATGGATGCTAAACTAGTTATTGAGAAGGACGCTGACCTTTAGAGTATAGCCCACGATGGGGCACCAGGAACTCTTAGCCCACTCCATAATGTTTATTTCTTGCCTATCAACGAATAACCATCTTCCATTGAGGGCCCATTTCTGTAAACTTGTGACCCTCCCCCACAAATCGTCATGCTCCATCACGACTTCTTTGATATCCATGGCTGGTTTATAGCAGGCGAGATGCTTTCTCTTCTGGTATTGCCAACTAGTACGCGCAGGACCACCCTTGCCAGTATGGAGACCCTTAACCTCACGATCTACTTCTCATAAATTTCCATTCTCATAAATTTTAAGATGAGTTTCCATTCTTAAAATTTTCCATACATTAAAACTAAATTATATAAAATTTTAAATTTTAAATTAAACAATCCAAATAAATTATTTTGAATACCATTATAGAACTAATTAACCACATAAATTAAATTGCTCTTAATCTAAATAAAATTAAAAAATCATAAAAATTAACTTAATTATAACTTTATTATTATTACATTTTTAATCATAAAATTTATTTCATGATAAATCATATGAGTAAATAATCCTTAGCATAACTTACAACATATCAAAAAAAAAAAAAAAACAACACTTATTTTATATGACTCTTATTGATATAATATTTTTTTTAATTAATAAATTTAATTAAAAAAATAAGTAAAACTAAATCTGAAATGACGAAAAGTAAATGAACGAGGACCAACCAAACAAAAATAGGCTTTTGATTTCATTTACTAATGCGAATCACTGAATGGTTTGATTAGGATTATGATGGTTTATAATTTAATTATTTAAGCATAGGGTGGGATCTGCAAATAGATGGGGGCCCCAACTTGATATATCAAGCCCACCGTTATTATAATCTTCGGATACACTGCATAACATACAGGGCAGGGCTATAATTTCCAGATATAAATATACATAGCATACAGCGCAGTGTTTTAATTATTTCGAAGGCCCATTAAACCATAGGAAAATTCTCTATAATTATTATCACCACACAACATACATAAAATTTCAATGGATAAATATCTGCATTGAGTTTCCCAATCTAAAACATCTTAATCATTTCGAAGGCTCATTAAACCATAGGATAATTCTCAATAATTTTTATTACCACACCACATACATACATAAAATCTCAATGGATAAACATCTACATTGCGTTGCCCAATCTAAAACATCTTAAATGTGCACCCCAAAACAACAAAATAACCAGATAACATAACAGTAACTAAATGCACCAATGCACCAGATAACCAGATAACATAACAGTAACTAAATGCACCCCATTTATTGTGTTAACGAACCAGATAACAGTAATTATTTTTATCACAGTAGACCTCGCTGCCATTGGTGATATGCAGAGTGCAGTCAGAATATGGAGCGACACAACAATTGCAATAAGGTTGAAGGTGTTCGTCTCCTGTCTCCGGGCAAGTCGTGTATGACACGGAGAAGCAATAATCAGGACATACTGTCATTCATACCGACAACAACAACAAATGCAGTCAAACATTGCCAGAAAGAGAGCCTTAGGGATTATAAAAAATCCAATCTATTTAATCAATTCAATTCACTAGAGTGTATAAGCACAAGGAGACGCTTACATGGTTTCGCATCACTTCGCTGTGCATTGAAAGACATTGTTAGAAGCATAACACCTGTTCATACAGCATCACCAACCACGTCTGAATCAGAGGAACGCTAATGTTGCTGGCATCATATAAAAGCGAATCAATTACCACTTACCTAATATTTTATCAGTAAAAAAATTTCAATGAAAAATGATCATAAGAACCTTGGACATACAGACCTACTGAAAGCCACAGAATTTGCATAACAACATTGTAATTTCGGGTAAACGCCATGATATGATGATTCCCGTCGTTACCTCTCGTGCCCTCTGATCTTAAACTTCAGATCATCTTATTACTCCAAATGCCCAGTATATTCTATATTCCAATCATTATTCTAATGTGGAGTATATTGTTTTTCTCACCTATTTATCATTGCTTTGATGATGAGCAACCCATATTAGCTATAGCTTATAACAAGAAGTGATGGATGTAAAGAATCAATTGAGAAGCAATGATTATTTTGTATTCATTAATACATGATTCATGGACTTTGAGGAATATGTAAATATTTTCAAGACTATAAGTTTAAAATTGTTAAATTGTTTAATTTACAAGATTAAGTGCTTTACAAGTTTTTAGTTTTTTTTAGTGGTGTTGAATTTATTTATGTTTTAAAAGTGTATTTTAAATAACTTAAAATCATTATCTTAGCCAGATTTTGGTTAAAAAATTATTTCTTCTATTAGTTAAAATATTCTTTTTATTAAAAAATATTTCATCATATCTCAGGAAAACCAAAAAACCAATCTCAGGAAAATCAAATAACACAAAATCACAATCTCATGAAAACCAAAAAATACTTCAAAAACTAATTTATATAAATTATTATCAATTGTAAATTAAATACAATAAGTATAAATATTATTGTATATGATAATAATAATATAAGTGTATAATTTTCTTATAATAATAATAATAATAATAATAATAATAATAATATATTTTATTAATTGTGTTATATTATATAGTTAGATGCATATATTAAAAAAAAAAATTAGATGTTACTATTTTATTTTTATTTTTTTACTTTTTAATTGTAATGTTTGATATTTTTATTTTGTCAAAATAGAATGAGAATAAAACTAATACTAAAATTAAATTAAAACCACTGAAGGTCAATCTTAATTTTGGATCTACTAAGCACTTAAAAGGATCAAATCTCTTTTCACTCTAAAAGAGGTTTTCATGTCAAGAGATTTGATAGCTTTTTGGGCTTGATAGATCTAGAGTTAAGATGGATATAGGCTAATTTAACTCCCCCCTTTAAAGAATCTATATCCCACATGAGAACCCTAGGTTCCCTATAGTTGTGGGCTAATGTGTACACCTACCTCTTAGAAACGTTTTTAGCCTGACAAGGTATAGACTTTAAGGTAAAATATGAGAGCACAGGGTGTCACCTATTCCCAACTCTCTGTGTTAAATATGGTTAGTAAGGAAATTTTTTTCAAACAACAAGTTCTAGGAGACAAAGGGCACAACACTTGCCACTAAATGTAACTTGATTATAAATTAATTAACAAGTATGATTATTATTGAGAAATGTAATGGTCAAATTATAGATTCAATTGCATCAATATGACACTCAAAATGATATAGAGATATGACACCAATTGCTTATAAACAAAGTTCAAATAAAGATAAAATACTTGCAAAACAAGAAATAATACTTAGAGTTGCACAATTGGCAATGCTTCAAGAAAAGTGTTAGTACAAGAGCTAGCACAATATTGAAATATGAGAAGTTAGACAAAACTTGCAATGAAACTTGTACTTTAAAGATATGCTCACAAAAGGTAGAACAATATAATAAACTAATGAGCAAGTAATTCAAAATCAGATGTACAATAGAGAGAAAGTGCAATATTGCAAGTAAGATGAAATGCTCACAAATCAACAAATGCGAGATGAAGAAATGATAGATGAATGGATGCAAGACTAAACTATGTGAGATAAAAGCAACTTGGTTGATTTTAAGTTATATTTTGAAATTTTGTTGAACAAGTGCCACTCAATTTCTCAAAACTTGTTAAGGACTCTGGTGTCTTGCAAGAAGGATATGCTAAGGAGGCACTTAATCCATTATTAACCATACCCACCTAGCCTCCTTGATAATGCAATTGTCTTCATTCCTAAAAGAGTTGGACTCTAAGAGAAATACAATGTGACTTGTTTTAAGCTTACTCCAAACTCAAATTTATTCAATTGAATGATATTTAGGGAAGTTGGTACTAAAAATTATATCAACCAAGTTTATGCTTGGAGGTAAATTTTAAAGATGTAAATCTAGATCTAGAACGAAGTGCAAACACAATGTTTCAATGAGATAAAATTATTACAATATGCTTCAATAAGTTGTTGAGAATAATGCTTAAATCTAGCCATGTAATTGCTCACATTAGTCAACAGATTTTGTGATTCTCTGTTATTAGAAATTAGTGCAGCAAATTATTAGGATGGCGAGTGTTAAGAATCATTGGCACTGTGAGAAAATAATAGTAGATAATTAGTAGTTGATATATAATAATGTTAGTAATAGGTCTATTATATAAGAATGTATTTACACACCTAATTAAATATGAGATTTAAAAGTTGAGTAGTGATTTGTGTTTTTATTTTATTTCATTGTTTTTATATGTTCTCGGTTCTACAATTGGTATGAGAGCACGTAGGATTTTTTTGGGTTAAAGTTTTATTGTTGGAATTTTGGCAAAGCTAAAATGTCGGATTCTAACATGTGTGTTCCAGAATTTGATGGGAACGATTATGATTATTGTTCCATTAATATGATGACCTTTTTTATTGGAAAATATTTGTGGGAGATTGTTGAATCAAGTTATGATGAGCTATATGATTGGAATGCTCTTAAAACCAATGAAAGAACAACAAGAAAGAAGCAAGGAAGAAGAATTCTCATGCAAAAGCTCTTCATAAGAGCTTATTTCCATAAATATCACGAGCAATAACTGCCAAAGATGCCTGGAAGACTCTAAAAGAAGCATACTAAGGTAGTGATCAAGTTAAGGTGGTCAAGCTCCACATTGAAGTGAGAGTTCGAGAATTTGAAGATGCAAGAAGCTGAAAGTATAAGTGACTACTATGTGAGAGTCAAAGATGTGGTCAATAAAATCACTACACTTGGGGAAATGGTAAGTAATGAAGTTCTAATAAAAAAGGTATTGATATCTTTAACTCCTAGATGGAATAATGTTGCCATAATATTAGAAGAAAGCAAGGATTTGAAACAATTAAAGTTTGATCAATTGGTTGGATCTCTCATGTCTCATGAAGAAAGATTGAAAGACACTTTTGAAGTTGTTGAGAAATATTTTTCCTCTAAATTACAAATTACAAATAATGAAGATGGAAGCAACACTAGTGCCAAAACCAATAAAGATCGAGGTAAATGGCAAAGCCAAAAATTTTCTAGAGGTAGAGGCAGAGGTGGTTCAAGAGGAAGAGGTAGTTCCATAGGAAGAGGTAGAGGTGGATTTGATAAGAGAAATTTTCAATGCTACTATTATAACACATATGGCCACTTTGAAAGAGAATGCAGATTGAAAGAAGGTAAAAATGATAAATGTTCTCAACAAAGTAATGAGTATCCTCCTGATCACTTATTTTTATCTTTTTCCAAAGCTGAAAATACTGGTAAAGATGTTTGGTACATACTTTCTGGATTCTCTAACCATATGACATGGAATGAGAAATTGTTTTCAACCAAAGATGGAAGTTTTAAATCCAAGGTACAACTTGGTGATGATAAACCATTGGAGTTTGCTGCCAAAGGATCTATGGAAGTCCAAAAAAAGGAAGGTATACATAGTATTCATAATATTTATTATACTCCATAATTGAAGCACAATTTGTTAAGTGTTGGGCAACTATGTGAGAAAAATTATAAAGTAGTCTTTGAAAATAAGACATGTATATCTATGATAAGAATAAGGGAAATAGGGTGATCATTATTGTGCCTAGGACAAGAAATAGGATGTTTCCCTTGAGGTTTGATGAAAATAACAACAGCCTTGCAAATATGGCTTATGAGGATTCAAGTTGGCTATGGCATCTCAGGAATGGCCATTTAAATTTTCACAGTTTGAAGTTTCTAACCTCAAATGAATTGGTTTCTCGTTTGCCCAAGGTAGAGGAGCGTAAGGAGGTTTGTTAAGGATGTGCTAAAGGCAAACATGCAAGGGAAAGGTTCCCAAAGGGAAATGCATGGAGGGCTCATCACCCACTTCAACTTGTTCATTCAGACATATGTGGTCATATGCAGACTAATAGTTTGGGTAAGTCATCATATTTCATCACTTTTATTGATGATTACTCAAGAAATTGTTGGGTATATTTTTTGAAGGCCAAAAGTGAAGCCCTGGATACATTCAAGAAGTTTAAAGCACTTGTAGAAAATGAGAAAGGGTGCAAGCTCAAATGTTTGCGGATTGAAAGTGGAGGAGAATTCTACTCAAAATATTTCAAGAGTTATTGTGATATGAATGGCATGAGGAGGCAACATACTAAAGCATACACACCCCAACATAATGGCGTAGCTGAATGGAAGAATCATACTATGGTTGAAACGGCAAGGTGCATGTTACAAACTAGGGTTTTGAACAACTCTTATTGGGGAGATGTAGTTGCTACATCAGTGTACATCCTCAACCGTAGCCCCACCAGTGCACTAGAAAAGATGACTCCTTATGAAGCTTTGTATGGAAAAAAGCCTAATGTTAATCATTTCAAAGTTTTTGGTTTCTTTGCTTATGTGCATGTACCTAATAAAAATATAAAAAAGTTAGATTCAAAGAGTGATTTATGTATTTTCATTGGGTATAGTGAGACAAGCAAGGCTTATAAATTGTATAATCCCCTCACTAACAAGCTTATTGTCTCAAGAGATGTAATTTTTGATGAAGGACGAGTTTATGGTCATCAAAAAGGCCATGTTGAGAAGACAAGATCTGTTTTAAATGATGATATAATTTTTGATATTGAGGAGCCAACTAATGCTTCTGTATCTAGTGTTTTAACTACACCAAGCAGCCATTCATCAATTTCTTCAGTATCAACTCCAACTTCTTCTCCAAATTATACAAGGAAGGTAAGGAGATTGAGTGATATATATGAGAGGACTGCAAATCAAGCACATGAACAAAACCAAATAGGTGAGACAATGAATTTTGATTGATTAGCCAAGGCTGATTTTGAATCATCATGTTTTGAGGATGCATGTACTAATGAGGTTTGGGCGCAAGCCATGCAAGAAGAGATAGATTCCATTCAGAGGAGTGATGCCTGGGAATTGACAAAGCTTCCACATGACAAGAAAAATATTGGCACCAAATGGGTCTACAAAACCAAATTTAACAGTGATGGGAGTATTGGAAGACACAAGGCATGATTAGTTGCCAAAGGATTCACACAAAAGTATGGAATTGATTATGAAGGGACATTTGCACTACTAGCAAGACAAGAGACCTTTAGAATGTTGATTTCATTAGCAACTCATAAAAGGTGGAGCATACATCATACACATGTAAAAATTGCTGTTAGGTCCTTATATTACTAGTATAGTCCCTTATTGTTGTTAGTGTAACCCCCTTATTGTTATTGTTGTACCCCTGTAACCCCCATATTGTTATTATTGTGCCCTTAAATTATTATTGTTAGGTCGGCAGGATTACATTGTGGCCCCATGGTCTCCTATATATAGAGAGGAGGTTTTGTCATTTGTATCATCCAAGAATTGTTCATTCATGTAATGTATTTGAGGTTGCCCCCTCAAAGTGGCTTATTTCTAAGGCATTGATATTTCTTTTCTTCTTTTTTTGGAGTTGGTTTCACAACATTTGGTATCAGAGCTTTGGATTCTAGGGTTTCGCTGCCCCAAACAGGTCATCGTGTAAGTTTCGCTATAAATTGTTTTCTACGAAGGTTCAGAAGCTGAAATTTTTAGAGTACGAAGCCGAAATCATGAGTAACATCATTGAAACATTTTAGGGCTTGGTTCGCAATATTTTCGGAGATATGATCTGTGTAAGTTAGGTATTTTTGGAGGCTCTTGAATTTAACCTAAACAAGTCATCGTGAAATTTTCGCTATAACGTTTTTTCTATGAAGGTTCAGAAGCTTAAATTTCTAGGGATCGAAGAAGAAATCCTGAGGAAGATCCTCACAAAATTTCAGATCTTGGTTTGCAACAGTTTTAGTGATATGGTCTATGGAAGTTAGGCCTTGTGCAGGCTCCCAAATTTCCTCTCAAAGAGGTGATCGTGGGAAAATATTCATAACTATCTCTTTGAGCATCTGATTGGAATTATGTAAAAAGTGGCCACAAGTACACGGATTGTAGTTTTCACTATATCAATTTTAGATCCGAAGGAGGCAACAGTGACACGTGGCAGGTCATACAATTTCGCTCTACTGAACGAGTCCATAATTAGGTCATTGTAGGAGATTGGGCATAGCTTTGCCTTCAAAAATCCAAATCAGGTCAGACTTGTGGCATTCAAAATAAGATTCAGAGGGATAATTCAGGGCTGAATTTTAGATATTGAAGATCCTAAATCACAGAGATAATTCAGTTTCAATATTGAGCTCCTCAAAATCGAGAAAAAGGTGTGTATTTGTTTTCAAATTGCATAAGTCTTGTTTGAAAAATCAGTTCTAGGTGATTTCAAAGGCCTATTGAGCATAGATATTAGAATTGGGTTCTAATATGACTCCTAAAAAGAATTCAACACCCATTAAGCCTTTAAAAGGCTCTACTATGACTCATGAAGATGAATAAATGAAACATGAGATATCAAAATTCCATGAGCAAGTGCACCAAATTTCGCTATCGCAAAGAGAAACAAAAAATGAAATGGAAGTTTTGAAGAAAGGCGTGGAAACTAAGATTGATGGTTTAAAGAAAGACATGGAAGCTAAGATGAATGGTTTGGAAGCTAAGATGGATGGCATGAAAGTTGGCATGGAAGCTAAGATCAATGAAAAAATGGAAACCATGAAGAATGATCTAAAAGTAGACATCGAAGGTTTGGCAAAGTTGATACAAGAAATGTTTCCTAGTGGCAAAAAGATAGTAGAGGAAACTAATAATGAGAAAAAAATAAATGTTAATCGTGATTTCATAAACTCGAATGTTGGATTAAAGAACCACCATATTCCAAAGATGGATATGAGGAAGTTTGATGGCAAGGATCCTATAACATGGATACTACATATGGAGCAATATTTTGATCTCAATAATGGGCAAAACACACAAAAGGTATGCATTGCAACTTTACATTTAGAACAAAATACATTTGTATGGTATCGATGGCTTTGCTCCCGTAAAAAAATTATCACTTGGTCAATTTTTACAGAGGAAATGATAGCACATTATGAGGATACAAAGAGCAACACCTTCTTTAGCCAATTGATAAATCTCAAACAAAAGGGTTTAGTGGGGCAGCACATTGAGGACTTCCAAAAATTGTATATAAGGGTAACTGATATTCCAGAGGAACACAGGATTGATCTCTTCATAGGCACTTTAAAGGATAACATCCAACATGAAGTTCGCGTTTTGGAACCTAATTCATTAGAGAAGGCATTCAGGTTGGCAAGAAAAGTTGAATGTAAAATTATGGCGACAAGGAAGCCTACCACTCAATTCTATAAAGAAGGAAGTGTTGCTACGCCTAGATTTCCACAACCTACAAGGTTGACACCACAACAATTGGAAGAAAAAAGAGCAAAAGGGCTTTGCTACGGTTGTGATAGAAAATACACTAAAGGTCATAAGTGTGCTGAGAAGAAATTATTTTACATAGATTGTGAAGAGGAAGAAGAAAATGAACAAGAAGAGGATATACACCGGGAACCAACCCTAGAAGAGGAAGAAATGAATCCGACCATATCGTGTAATGCACTGGCAGGAATTACCACTCCTCAAACTCTCAAGATAGAAGGACATATCAAGAAGAAAAATGTAATAGTGTTGATTGATTCAGGTAGTACCCATAATTTTATTCATTGTAAGGTAGCCAAGGAATTGAATTGTTTCCTATACCCAACACCGGAATGTCAAGTGATGGTTGCAAATGGAGGAACTATAAATTTCTCTGGAAAATGCCATAATATCAAGCTATCCATGGGGGAATATGTATTGAATAGTCCAATGCTTTCCATCCCAATGGGAGGTGTTGATGTCGTACTAGGAGTACAATGGTTACAATCTTTGGGGACGGTAGCTTTTAATTTTCAAGAACTTTTCTTGAAATTTTTTTCAGAAGGAAAGGAAGTCGAATTACGGGGTATTGAAGGGAAGCCGGGAAGGATAATAAGCTCTAATGTCATGACAAAGCTTCTAAAGAAAGAACAATGAGGCGTAATTGCAAAATTATGCTCACTAGAAGTTCCAACATCAAAATCATCTATTTCTCCAGATCCCCAAAGAGTCTTGGACAATCATTCCAAGGTGTTTGATACTCCCAAAGGACTCCTACCTAGTCGTGATCATGATCATGCTATTCATTTGATTCCAGGAACTGTTCCTCCAAACATCTGGCCTTACAAATATCCTTATGTCGAAAAGAGTGAAATTGAACGTATGATTGCAAAAATGTTAGAGGCTAGTATAATTCAACCTAGTCAAAGTTCTTTCTCTGCTCTAGTAGTATTGGTGCACAGGAAGGATGGAACATGGCGCAATTGTCCGGATTATAGGGAGCTCAATAAGCTCACTATTAAAGATAAATTTCCCATTCATGTGATTGATGAATTATTGGATGAATTACATGGAGCAATTTATTTTACCAAGTTGGATCTTCGTTCAGGATATCATAAAATTAGAATGAAGACTGAAGATATTTCGAAAACAACATTTCAAACTCGTGAGGGTCATTATGAATTTTCGGTCATGCCTTTTGGCCTTACCAATGCACCTTCTACATTTCAAGGGTTGATGAATTCCATTTTCAAACCCTTCCTTAGAAAATTTGTGCTAGTATTTTTTGATGATATACTAATCTACAATAGGTCTTGGAAGGATCATGTTCAACATGTTGACAAAATGGTGCTCAAACTATTAGAGGAGAACACTATATGCAAAAACATCCAAACGTTTTTTTACAAGAGGGGATATCCGGGTCATATTGTATCTCACATGGGTGTTAAGGTAGACCCTAACAAAATTAAAAAGCCATTAAGGAATGGAAAGTCCCCACAACCATAAAGCAATGGTACGCATTTCTTGTGTCATTGCAGTATAATGCACTAAGTTTTAAGAATTATGGGAGAATAGTAGCACCTCTAATGAACATTAATAAATAAAGATAATTTTCATGGACTCCTGAAGAAACTAAGGCGTTTGAACATCTTAAAGAGGCAATGTGCCTAGCACCAGTCTTAGCTACGCCAGACTTCACAAAAACCTTTATTATGGAATGTGATGCCACAGGAAATGGAATTGGTGCTGTTTTAATGCAAGAAGGAAGACCCATTGCTTTTGAAAGTCGTTCAATAAAAGGAAAGTATTTACAAAAGGCTACTTATGAGAAGGAAATGTTGGCAATACTACATGCACTAAAGAAATGGAGACCTTACCTAATGGGAAGACACTTCAAGGTAAAAACTGATCATGATAGTCTTAAACACTCTTTGGAAAAAAGACTATCTTCGGAAGAGCAGAAAAAGTGGGTCACAAAGATGTTGGGTTATTACTTTGAAATCATCTACAAAAAAGGGAAGCTAAATGTTGTTGCGGATGCACTCTCAAGAAAGGATGAAGAGGTGGAAGCATTGCTTTGTGCCATTTCTATTATCCAACCAGATTGGATAACCAAAGTAAGGGATGAATGGAAGAATGACGAAGAAGTTTGGACACTCATTTAAAAGTTTCAGCAAGATCCTAGTACATCTAATACATTTAGTTGGAAAAATGATTCCTTATGGTACAAAGATCGCTTATATATTTGCAAGAATTTCCAACTAAAATAAAAGATTCTTTTGGAATTGCACACTTCTCCTTTAGGAGGACACTCGGGATTTTTAAAAACTTACCAAAGGGTGAAGAAAGAATTTTTTTGGGATGGCCTTAAATCTGATATTCAAAAGTTTGTGGTGGAATGTTTGGTTTTCCAGGAAAATAAAGTTGAGACAATTAAGACCCCGGGTCTTCTACAACCTTTAACCATTCCAAGTCAACGTTGGGAGGAGTTTTCAATGGATTTTATCATAGGTTTACCTAAGTCCGAAGGAAGGAGTGTCATCATGGTGGTAGTTGATATACTTACCAAGTATGCACACTTTTGTGCATTATGTCATCCATTTAAAGCAAGTACAATTTCTACTGCATTTATGGAAACAATTCAAAAGCTACATGGAAACCTGAAGATTATTGTAAGTGATAGAGATCCCATTCTTAAAAGAATTTTTTGGACGGAATTATTTTCTTGTTTGGGTACTCAACTAGCTCATAGCTCATCTTATCATCCTCAATTTGATGGTCAAAAAGAGATAGTGAATAAATGTTTAGAAGGATACCTTCGTTGTTTTGTATCTGATAAGAAACCAAAATGGGTCAAATGGTTACCTCTCGCTGAATGGTGGTATAACACTTCCTTCCATACTACAGCAAAAATGACCCCATATATGGCACTTTATGGATATCATCCACCATCCATCACATCTTCTTTAAGGGAAAATTCTAGGGTTCAAGCAGTGGAGGATCACGTTGAGCATCAACAGGAAGTTCTCCAACTCTTAAAGGATAACCTAAATTTTGCACAAAATCAAATGAAACAACAAGAATATCAACATCACAGTGAGAGAATTTTTGATGTGGGAGACTGGGTATTTTTATGGCTACAACCATACAAACAAATGTCCCTCAAGCAAGCTAAGAAGGATAATAAATTATCGCCAAAGTACTATGGTCCTTACAAGGTGTTGAATAGATCAGCCAGAAGGCAATACTGGAGCTTCCTACTTTGACAGCGTTGCTTCCGGCTTTTCCATGTTTACTAAAAAGGTTAGGACAAAACTTCCGCCTAAACAATATCGCTGCAGACCATATGAGGAAGGAAAACCATATTGGAACTTGAAGCAAATACGGAAACAAGAAATTGCAGCTACGAAACTTAACTAGACTTCGTAGTATCTCATCAAATGGAAGAACTTAACCACTGAAGATTCTACATGGGAGGATGAGAATTTTATATAGAAGCACCCAGAGCTACTCAAGCGTTGAGGACAACACTTTTTTGAAGGAGAGGAGCATGTTAGGTCCTTATATTACTAGTATAGTACCTTATTGTTGTTAGTGTAACCCCCTTATTTTTATTGTTGTACCCCTGTAACTCCCATATAGTTATTATTGTGCCCTTACATTGTTATTGTTAGGTTGGCAGGATTACATTGTGGCCACACTAGGATTACATTATGGTCCCATGGACTCCTATATAGAGAGAGGAGGTTTTGTCATTTGTATCATCCAAGAATTGTTTATTCATGTAATGTATTGGAGGTTGCCCCCTCAAAGTGGCTTATTTATAAGGCATTGATATCTCTTTTCTTCTCTTTTTGGAGCTGGTTTCACAACAAGTGCCTTCTTGAATGGGTGCTTAGAAGAGGAAGTATATGTGGAGCAGCCACAAGGTTTTGAAGTGGATGGAAAAGAGAATAATTTCTACAAGTTGAAGAAGGCTTTGTATGGTCTCAAGTAAGCACCAAGAGCATGGTATGCTAGGATTGATGGATACTTTGAGGAAAATGGCTTCCAGAGAAGTAAGAGTGATCCTACCCTTTACTACAAAAAAGAAGGTATTGATATTCTCATCATAAGTTTGTATGTTGATGATCTATTGTATATGGGTAGTAGTTATAAAATTAATGATGAGTTAAAAGTTTCTATGATGAATTAATTTGAGATGAAAGATCTAGATCTCATGAAATATTTTCTGGGAATGGAGGTTTATCAAACTAAGGATGCAATTTTCATTTGTCAGACAAAGTATGCACATGTTATGTTGAAGAAATTTAATATGCTTTATTGTAATGGATCCCCTACTCCAAGTTCTCATGGAGTTGTATTATGTAGAGATGATGGTGCCGATTTAGTTGATGAGGCAACTTACAGAAGTATTGTGGGGAGCTTGATGTTTCTAACCCACACAAGACTTGATATTGCATTTTCAGTTTCACTTGTTTCAAGGTATATGAAAAATCCATCTGAAATACATATGAGGGCAGCCAAGCGAATTTTAAGGTATATGAAAGACACTCTAAATTTTGTTATTCATTACTACTCTGCTGAAAAGTTCAATCTTGTTGGATTTAGTGATTCAGATTGGAGAGGTAGTGTGGATAACCATATGTCCACATCTAGAAATTGTTTCTGTTTTGGTTTTGGTTTGATTACCTACAGCTCAAGAAAACAAAGCATTCTTAAACTCTCATCCACAGAAGTGGAGTATGTTTCAATGACATCAGTAGGTACACAAGCTCTTTGGCTCAGAAAAGTTTTGGAAGAAATTGGAGAGAAGAAAACTCAGCCTACATTGATTTATTGTGATAATGTAAGTGGCATGAAGTTAGCAAAGAATCACATTCATCACAGTAGAACACAACATTTTGACATGAAATATCACTTCATTCGGGATTTGGTGCAGAAGAATGATGTTAAATTGAAGCACATAAATACTAAGGATAAGCTAGCATATATCTTCACCAAAGCAGTTGCAAAAGCTCAGTTTTTGGCACTACAAGATAAATTAGTAAGCCCTCATTAAGCATTAAGGGGGAGTGTTGAGAATAATGGTTAAATCTCGCCATGTAATTGCTGACAATAGTCAATAGATTTTGCAATTCTCTGTTATTAAAAATTAGTGCAACAAATTATTAAGATGTCCACTTCTCATAATCATTGGTACTGTGAGAAGATAATCAATAGGTAATTAGTATTTGATAAATAATAATATCAGTAATAGGTTTATTATGTAATAATGTATTTACACACCTAATTCAATATGAGATTTACAAGTTGAGCAGTGATCTGTGTTTTTATTTTATTTCATTGTTTTTTATATGTGCTAGGGTCATTCCAGATTCTAAATAAATGAAATATTAGTCCTCTTATAATCAATATTTATTATATGCATTTAAAATACAATATTATAATTAGACTAGTTTATACAATAACCAATTAAGCATGTATAGATTAATCAATGAAACAAAGGTAGTAAAAGAAAAGAAAATTAGATGAAATTGTTAGAATAATAACTCAAATTATTTTAATGGAAAGTGATTTTAAAAATTTTCTTCACTTATATCATGTTAAAAAAAATACATCAAGTGAGAATTATATGTTGAGAGGACAAGTTAATGATGGAAAATGTGCTTCCTAATCTGAAAATTGAAAACTACATTAAATATTGAAACAAGAGTTATTCAAAATGTTACAAGATCAAATAAATAATAAGGTGACAAGAGAAATTAGATCAAATGACAAAGAAGAAATGCAACCCCAAAGATTATATATAAAATAGAATGAAAATGAAACTCCAAATAATCAAATGGGATCAAGAAAATCAATTGCTAATCATACCTAAATACTAATGAAAAGGAAAACTATGCTAGGAACACAATAGGTCCTCCCTTTTAAGTATGGAGGAGGGTTACTAGGGGATAATAAGAAGCTCCCTCAAGATAGGTATTTTTATTAATGATGTTATTGTGAGAGGAACCTTTTAGTGAGAGAGAAGGGTTTTAAAATCCTCAAGGAGGGTTTTATAATGATATTAAACTTTGCAAGAAAGAATCCTTCAGAAATTTACAAATATGATGGCAATAAAATAAAAATATCCTCATTACAATTCTAAGTCATTGAAATTCTAAATCCTCCAAGTAATTTCACACCAGTAAAGAATGAAGGCCCTTCTAGGCTTGTGGCATAGATAGGAAAGGGTTTAGATATAATTTCTCTTCCACAAAAAATGATTCATATCTGAGACTTCAAGTATCACATAATATTTTCCCCAAGAGGTAATTCTGATATGTTTTTGCAAAAAGATTTAAAACCTTAGCCACTTACAAAAATACACAATGAAAAACCCTTAAAAGGATCATGACTAGGTGTAAATTTAGCTCAAAAAAATATATTAAAAATTATAAAATTTTTGGTGTAAATTTATGAAGATTCAAGGCTTTAAAACCCTTTAAAATGTTTATGGTCATTGCAAAAAAGTATGGTTTGTGTCAACGAAAAAATTCTAAGATCTATTCCTTGATGAAGAAAGTTTCAAAACCCTCTCTATGTTGATGAAAAAATTCTCCAAAGGCCTACATCTTGCCTGATAATATTTTTAAATAAATTTCAAACTCCAAATTATGTAGTCTCTGGCAAAAACTTGATGATAAACCCCTCTGGTAAAATAGTCACTAATATAATAATAAATCCCTCAAGGCTTGTGGCCTCACCACGAAAAAATTGTGTTTGATCTGCAAAAAAAAATAAAAATATAACCCTAAATGATACCTTTTAAGAAGTTTGAAGAAAATGTCTTAAAAAGTTTTGTAATTTTTTTATAAATCGGAACCCTCAAGGAAATTTGTATTATAAGAAAGTAAGGGCCTTCAATTGCTTTAGCATGAATATATAGGGCTTTGAAATGATAGACAACCTCCAAAAAATAAATAATGCTATAGGAAACCCTAGCCGTCTAGATTGAGGGTTTATTCTTAAAATTCTTTGATTTTCCTTAAATTTGAAATGAATCCATTTGCAAAAGATGTTTACAAAGAGACCCAAACCAAACCCAAATCCTATTCTTTATAATTTCAATAAAACAAACAAATAAAAACCTCAAAAATATATACAAGGGATTAGAATTATGTACAAAATTAATTTACAAATTTATAATAGCTAAATCAAAGGAATATGAGTACAAATTTGTTCCTTTATTAGCAAACAACAAGATCTTAGTAGATAAAATTAGTTGAAGCACAATATAGAGATATTAGATGAGATAAATTATTTTTATAGAGAAAATGGCAAGAAAACTCCCTCAAGATTCAGAATGATAAATCTTTGAAAAATCCCACTATGGGTTCTTTAGCTTCTATGCCTTAATTATTTGGTTAGTTCAACTCAGAACATCCCCAAGTGCCCAATGTATGACCAAATAAAATTAATTTGTACACACTTTAAAAAAAAAATTATATCCAAAGGAATTGGTTGGCACTCTAAGAAGGAAGTCTAGGGATTTAATTGAAAACCCACTATATATTCCCAATATAAAGTGTTTTCAAAATTCAAATAATGATTTTGGGTAACTATACACCAATACATATAAACTAACAATGGAAATAACAATCACAATAAATAAGAATGAATTTACCCTAAAAGACTCAAGAATAACACCATAGCTTTGTCCCCAAGGACTTTGTTTCCTTATAGGAGAATATATTACAAATGTAGTAGAGCTTCAATCAGCTAAGACTCGAGAATTTTTCATGTTATAAATGAGAAGCTTTGAGCTCAATTTATAGAAAAAATTAAAGCTCTATATCTCTCTCCAAGTGAAAACTACTAGGTCCAAGTGAAAACTACTAGGTCTAACTAGTTGCGCAATTTTGACTTGATCCTAGAACAAAATGATTATTTAAATCCTTGATATATGTCAAAATAATCTTGTACCTTTATTTAGAGGAAAATATTTGAGCTCCCTTGAAAATGGAGCTGAAGTAACCAAAAAATTTGATCTTGGTCCAAAAACTATTTTCTTTCAATTTTTCTCCTCTAAATTTTCTCATTCAAAATGTTGGGGCCCTTGTTTTTGTTGTTTGGAATATTCTGCATTTTGAATAAAGGATGGCCTTTTTGAGTTGCGGCATGAGGACACATGGCAATCGCGACCAAGTCGCAACAACAACAAGCCGCGGAGCTATCGAGGTGGCGCAGAAGCAAGAGATAGCTGAAGACAACAGATGCATGAAGATATACAGCAGAAGACAGAAAGCAGAACACACAGATGACAAGAGAGAAGTGGGAAGCAGCTGAAGAAGAAAAAAAGAGGAACTAACAGTTGCAGAAGTGGGTGAATAAATAGCAGTCACCCGGCTGAAAGAAAGGAGAAGAAGGCTACAGGAAACGGAATGCAGAGCGACTGGAAGAGATCGGCCAGGACATCTCTGTAGTTCCTAGGGTTCTCTCATTTACCTTTATGTTATGTAATGCATATGTATCAGACTATAAGCTCTCCTTGCGGAAGTTATGTAAGGATGATTGTGGATGAAGATATCAATACAATTGCAGGTTATTGTCCCACTGTGTAGTTCTTATGCATGCATGATGATTACGATGATTTAAAATTTTATTTTCTTAATACCTATGTATGCTCTGAATGTTCTTGCAGATATATCTATGTTTATGCAATCTGTTTAATGGTAATCATGAGTTGCGGATCTGTTCCTTGCTATCGATCTGTTCCCCTTCTGCATGTGGTTTTGACATGCCTCGGGTGAGACTCTCTGCTCTTCGGAGTAGGGTGATAATGCCGACGTGGTTCTAGACTACAACGGATTCCTTTGTTGGCCACAACTCTTGAACCTGGGTCTTGCCTGCGAGACCTGATTCCTCGCCAACAAACGGTTCCGTTGCCGGGACCTGCATGGCATGAGGGGAACTAGATCATGGTCTCGAGGATCTATGAAGGTGAAATATAGAGATGGTGGGATAACCATCTAGATCAGTTCATTGCTCAGCAAGTGGAGGTGACACATAAAAAGGAAAGTGTGCTTAAGGATCTTGTCCTCTTCTCAGATTCCGCCAGTGACACTTACGAGATCCTCTGGGGAAAGTTCCCTAGTGACCTCTATAATTGGCTGCAGAGGTTACAGATGAAGGTACCTAGGGATAGCTCGCGGAAGATAAACCGCAGGTGGGTGCACGGGGATCTGGTGGCTCTGCATCAGTTGGACACTGAAGTAACCCGCGCGGTGGATTTCTGGGTAGAGACCACTTTGAACAGATATATTATGGACTTTGCTACCGAGTGCTATCAATCCTTCTCGAAGGCTGAAGCTATTTTACGTTTCGGGTTGAGAGGGAAGCTGCTTAAGGAGATTCCGCTGTGGATTAAGGCCCTGATGGTGGATGAGGGGCTGATGGAATTTCAAAAAACGGTCATGGAAGCGTAAACCTCCAGTGCTGGGGGAAGGGCTGAAGGGACAGATGCTACGTAGAATGTGAGGCGGGGAGTGGGGAATGGATGTTGAGGCCGCACGAAAGTTGAGGGAGCGACGTGCACATCGGCGGGCGCAGATCGCCGATAGGTGGCGACAACGGGTGATGCGGGATTTGAAACAAAGGGAAACCGATAGGAAGAACCAGAAGGAGGCGCCTTAGAGGACAGGAATTATGGATGCGGAAACCCGGGAAAAAGGAGGGACCGCGGTGGGAGTGCGGCGGGTGCATGGGAGCCCATCCAAGCGAGGAAGGGAGACGGTGACTGATGAAGACAATGCAGGGATGCAGCCCGATGAGAGTTCCGATGGTGAATGGTACGTTGCGATGCAGCGGTTGTTTCAAGAGTGGACGACATTCATTTCTCCAGGCAGCCCTGCTTCCAACACTCTGCATGGCAAGGATCCCTACCTTCCCCTGGTACTTTATCAACCTTTAAGTAATATTTTCGTTAAGTTACAAGCATTGAGTCAATTGAATAGCAGTTCATTGTTGACAGCGACACACGTTAGTAGTAGCGGCACTAGCATCATTGCATTCCCTAGTGGAACAATCACGCAACCAGGACCCGACGACTTTATTCTGGTCAACCCAACGCAATTAAATATGGCGGGGTCTTTCACCCGGTATCCAGAGTTCTCTGGCCGGGGCCATGATGATGTCGAGCAACATTGGTATCTGTGCGAAGCCATATGGAGGGACCGGCAGACGCCAGATGCAGGGAAGCTAATAGAGTTCCAGACCACGCTCAGAGAGAGAGCTCTATGGTGGTTTATCAAGTGGTTCGAGGCCCATCCTAATCCAGTAATTGCGGACGTAAAGCGGGATTTTGTCCGCGAATTCAAACTACCCCAGACGGACCAGCAGGGTCTGTCTGAGCTCTGGGAGATTAAGCAGAAAGAAGGAGAGACCGCATGGGAGTTGATGCGGCGATTCAAGGATGCGATCGGGAAGCTCAGCTACCCGATGGATCCCAACCATCAGAGGGATTGGTTCATCAAGGCCCTGCTTCCCTTGACATGAACCCCCCTCACCCAGCAGAAGATTGACAACTTGCAGGATGCCTTGGAGCAGGCCATGAAGATCGAGGCCATGGCGGGTTATCCTCAGGAATATCGAGGAGGGCCGGCCCCGCTGGATCCCTCCTTGGTGGGGCTACAGCATCAAATCGCCAGTCTAACAGAGAAGCTCAAGGAAATGCAGCCTATAAGGCCAGCCAGGCCGAACTTTTGGTGTACTCACTGCCTGGTTTAAGGCCACGTCACAACAGAATGTCCTCGGCTACGTGGCACGGGTGTGGGACCCTCGATTGCGGCAATCTAGGGGGGTCCACCTACCGGGGGTGGCGCGGCGATGAATCCGCAGGGTTTATACCAGCCGCAACAGCCTTACGCGGGATTCCCACCTCAACCGAACCCCTCCACCACAGAGTTCTGCGAGATTTTCCGGACGATGGGGCATCCCCCTCGGATGTGCCCGATACTACAGAAGTACTCCAATGTCCCAAACAATGTGTACTATGAGTTTTGTGCTTCCACGACTCACAACACGGAGCAGTGTGGGGCTCTCGACGCACTCACAGACCGGTTGGATCGACCATCCTATAGGGTGAATGAGGCTCCCAGGGGAAGGGGAGGCAGTATGCGTGGAGGCTGCATGGGGGGTCGCGGTTCGGTGAAGTGTTACAACTGCGACCAGGAGGGTCACGTGGCTCGGGAATGTCCCCTCCCCTGACGTCCCTGGTGTTCTCAGTGTCGCGTAAACGCCCACGCCACGGAGGACTGCCTAGAACTTATTAAGAAGTTTGAAGAGCAGACACGGCAGCGAGGCGCGAATTTGGTGAACTCTGAGCCACGAGGAACCGCGACTCAGGATATGCAGAACGTAGCTATTGTGACGAGAGGCGGTAAGAAAAAGGGGGAGGACGCTCGTGGGAAGGAGCTAGCTCAGATTGTTCGGCCAGCCTCCCCGAGCACTTTAATCCGGCCCGAAGCCCAGAAGAAGTATTTCCAGGAGGCAGTAGAGGAATTTGCCCAGCTGAGGGACGTAGGACGCCTGGAGGCGTCTGTGCTGACAGAACTGGGTGCGCCGAGCACCACAGGAAACATGATTGAGGAATGGCTCCAGTTACTCCTCAAGATTGTTGACAATGCTACGTTGCGACAACAACTAAAGCATACGTTGGAAGGGGCACTACAGGGGAATACGAGACTGGGGGAATCGGTGCAAGCAACCCCTCAGTACGTGCAGCGCGTCAAGCGGAACAAGTGATGAACGGGAAAAGAGTTCCGGCTTAACATGCAGGTTGCAGGATTCCAAATCAGCGATACCATGTTGGATTTGGGGTTTGACGTCAACATCCTGCCACGGAAGACGTGGGAGGCTCTTGGACGGCCGTGGCTGGCCTACTCGGTAATCCAAATCAGAATGGCGAACTAGTATTGCATCCTTCCGATCGGCCGACTCGAAGGCGTTGAGGTCGACATCGCGGGGGTGAAGACTTATGCGAACTTTGAGGTTATTGATATAATGGGGGACAAGGATCCCTACCCCGCCCTGTTAGGCATCGACTGGGCTTTTGAGAATTATGCCATCATCGACCTCAAAAAGGAGCTGATGATCTTCGAGGATGGGGAGGTACAGGTCACGCAGCCCCTCGACCCGTATTAAGGCCCTCGATATACCAAAACTGTGGACAACCGGGAGGATGCGCAGATGATGGACCACTTGTACCAGATGACTGCAGGGAAGAGGGAGGACTATATCAACCCGACTGCCACAGGCTCCGTCAGCTGGCGCAGTGTCTGGAGCTCGGAGTTGGGCTCGGAACTCGCCTGGGAAGACTGGCAGCAGGGGGGTACGAGACCAGCACGCGGAGATGTGCCACCATTGCCCGAGTCATTTGGATTGGTGCTGAGTTTAGAGAATACCCCACCCTGTCCAGCATGCAGGCTGTGAATACTTTTATTGCAAAGGTCGAGGACAGGGTACCAGAAGGTAGCAGGACACCCCTTTTGGACGTCGCCCTACAGTCCACATTAGCCAGGTGGTGGAAAAATCACCGCACCACCTTGTCGTGGTGGAGTTGCGCGACTCAGGCTTTGAAGGCACGGTTTAAAGAAGATGAAGGCCCTCGAAGTGCACACAAGTACGAAGGGATTTCCGATCCTCGGGACCACCTGAAGAGCTGTGAGGAACAGTGGCAAGGTCTGGGATACCTGCAAGAGCTATGGGTACATCGGTTTATCCACTCCTTGGATACAATCCCCCCGGCCTGGTACTTGGAAGAAGAGCGGAAACAAGGAACCCACTCGTGGCAGGAAGTCACAGACAAGTTTGTTCAGTGCTTCTCGTTCGAAGGGGAGACAGAGCAGGAGTCTCGGGCACTACGGGCGATCAAGGAGGTTCTGTTTTTCTGCGACCCCGGGGCTGGTGGGGCCACGGTTGCATCATGTCCTGAGGCCAGGCACGAGTTGGTTTGCCAACGGATTGATGGAGACCTAGATGATGACAGCCTGGAGGGCCTCAGGCACCTATATTTTGAAGAAAAGGAGGGCGAGCGAAACATCAACGACGAGCCCACCACTGAAGGCATCCATTTACAGCCACTGAAGACCAAGAAGTTAAACATTGGTACGGAGGAGAAGCCTAAGTTGGCTACAGTGGGCGATTACTGGGACGAGGAGACCACAAAGGAAATTTTCAGCCTCCTCCAGGAATACGAAGACTTGTTCCCTTTGTCAGTGGCAGATCTGAAGGGCATCAAGGGTGACCTTGGAGAAATGCGCATTGTGTTGAAACCGAATGCCCGACCCGTAAAGTATTGACCCTACCAGCTGAACCCACGAATTAAAGAAAAGGTCAAGATGGAGATTGACAAGATGTTCGCTGTAGGTCTCATCTTTCCAGTGGAGGAAGCAGAGTGGGTGAGTCCCATCGTCATCCAGAATAAGAAGGACAAGGCGGAGATCCGCGTCTGTGTCGACTACTGGAGTCTGAACAATGCTTGTATCCATGATCTATTCCCCACTCCTTTCAACGACGAAGTGCTGGATCATGTTGCGGGCAATGAAGCTTACTCCTTCACGGATGGTTTTTCGGGTTACCATCAGGTGCGCATTGCGGAAGAAGACAAGCCGAAAACGACATTCACCACTGAATGGGGATCGTTCGCATACCACGTGATGCCGTTTGGCTTGAAAAACGCTCCAGCCGTGTTTTACCGGATTGTCATTGCTGCTTTCCGGGAGTATATCCACAAGTTCCTAGAAGTCTACATGGATGATTGGACTGTTTATAGTCTGCTAAAGAAACACGCCACCTTGTTGCATATTATGTTTGATCGGTGCCGCCAGTTACAAATTTCCTTGAACTTGAAGAAGTGTATTTTTGCAGTTCCTTTCGGCACGCTGTTGGGACACGTGGTGTGCAAGCAAGGGGTTTGCGTCGATCCCACCAAGGTCGCGGTAATTTTCCACATGGAAGCCCTTGAGACTGTGAAGTAGTTGCGGCCACTTCTCGGGCACACAAGATATTACAGGCAGTTTATTCACAACTACGCAAAGATCACTGCCCCTTTGGAGAAATTGCTGCGGAAGTCAGAAATCTTTCAGTGGACGGAGGAGTGTCAGAAGGCCCTTAACACTCTGAAGGAAAAGCTGGCAACGATGCCCATACTTTTTCACCCAGACTGGGATAAGTAGTTCCATGTGCATATTGATGCTTCCAGTATTGCACTTGGGGCTGTCTTGGCGCAACTGGGAGAGACGACCGTTGACCATCCCGTCTACTTCGCCAGCCGCAAATTATCTAACGCCGAGACGAATTACACCACTACCGAGAGGGAGGCCCTGGCAATGGTGTATTCGCTCTAGAAGTTCCGCCACTACCTTCTTGGAGGCAAGTTCAAATTCTTTACGGACCACTCTGCATTGAAGTATTTGGTGAATAAGCCTGTTTTGGAAGGACGGATCTGTCGCTGGCTGTTGCTCTTTCAAGAGTTCACATTTTAGGTGATCGTCAAGCCCAGGAGATTGAATTTCAGGCCCGATCATTTATCCAGGTTGGCGACGGGGAAGAGCGACGGCTCGCTCGATGACCAGCTGCCGGACGCTGACCTCTTCCGGGTTGAAGCAGTCCCAGATTATCTGGCCGACATTGCCACCTATCTGACCACGGGGCAGTGCCCTCAGGATTATACCCCGCTCCAGAAATGGAATTTGGTCGTCCGTGCTGCCGAATACCAACTGATTGTAGGGCAACTGTATAAACTGGGTCTTGATGAGGTCCTGCGCCGATGCGTCCTTGACCACGAATGCGAAGCTGTGATGTGGGAATGCCACAGCGGTGTTGCGGGAGGGCACGTGGGTGCGAAACCGACTGCGAGGAAGGTACTCCACGCTGGCCTGTGGTGGCCGACAGTGCATGCCGATTGTAAAGAATTTTTGACGCGATGCGATGTGTGCCAGCGGACGGGAAGGCCCTCTCATAGGGATGAGCTTCTGCTACACCCGGTCCAGGTGTTGCGGCCGTTCGAGAAGTGGGCTGTCGACTTTGTAGGCCCCATCAACCCCATCGCCCGACACTCCAAGGCTCGCTATATTATTACCGCAACTGACTACCTCACCCTGTGGGCCGAAGCAGCAACGGTATGCGACTGCACGACGGATATAGCAGCCCGGTTCATTTTTGAACACATCATCAGCCGGTTTGGCTGCCGGCGAAGTTTAACCAGTGACCAGGGTACGCATTTCATTAATGCCACGGTCAAGACGATGCTGGACACATTCATGATCCAACACCACAAGAGCAGCCCGTATCACCCGCAGGCCAATGGTATGGTTGAAGCGTTCAATAAGATACTTGAAAAAGGCTTGAATAATATCTGCAATGCCCAGCGCGACGATTGGGATGAGCACCTACCAGCTGCATTGTGGGCTTACCGGACCACGGTGAAGCGCTTGACCAATCAGACACCGTTCCAGCTGGTGTATGGCTGGGAAGCTGTGATTCCCACCGAGTTCACTGTACCCAGTGTTTTAATCACCACGTCTCTACAGTTCTCGGAAGAGGAGTCGCTTCGGGAACGCCTCCACGAACTCAAGGAACTGGACGAAGCCAGATTCCTGGCCGAGTTTCACCAGAAGGTTCAGAAGGACCGGCAGAAAGCGTGGCATGATCACCACATCAAGCACAAAACCTTCCAATTTGGCGGTAAGGTCCTCTTATATGACAGCAGGTTTCAGAAGTTTCCAGGCAAGCTGCAGATGCACTAGCTGAGACCTTACTTCGTCATCGAGATTAGATATTCCGGAGCTGTTCGGTTGGCTCAGCTGGACGGTACGGTTCTACCAGGGTGGGTGAATGGCGCACTCCTGAAGCCCTACCAGGAGTAAGTTTCTTCCAACATTCATCAATAACTCTCGCACCCGAGAGCACCCGTAGAGTAGCGTAGCTGAATAACTCTCCCGCAACCGGGACGAGCATAGGTAGTCTTTTCCTTCTCCACATAATTCGTCAATAACCGCTCTGTGGCGGGGACCGCACCGCACCCGACTGTGGTCGGGGAGGGGCGTGTCCAGCGTGTCATCCCTGTAGGATCCATAAATGTGCCAGTGTCAGTCTAGGTCATCTCAGTCAGTACTTGTGTCAGTCCGTAGGATTGTCCCGATTTGCGTCATAAATTCCCATAATTGGAAGTAACCTCGCCATAATCATTCTACCATCATCCACTGTAACCTTAGCCATCGCATCCGCCCATTTCCCCATGCCACCGGCAGCAAGCTATATCGGCCTTCACGGAGCTTAAGTCTACCGCATTCCGCTGAGTCCCGGAGTTGGGGCCCTTGTTTGAACAACCGGCACAAGATGAAGGCGCACAGCGAGAACAGGCACAAGATGAAGGCACACAGCGCGAATAGGGCATGGGATCAAGTGGGGCAATGGAGATAGAGACCGTCATTTGTGATTGACTCGGGGACGAGTCAAGAAGCTGTGGTCGGGGCCTGTTGGGGCCCTTGTTTTTGTTGTTTGGAATATTCTGCATTTTGAATAAAGGATGGCCTTTTTGAGTTTCGGCATGAGGACACATGGCAATCGCGACCAAGTCACAACAATAGCAAGCCGCAGAGCTATCGAGGTGTCGCAGAAGCAAGATATAGCTGAAGACAGCAGATGCATGAAGATATACAACAGAAGACAGAAAGCGGAACACACAGATGACAAGAGAGAAGCGGGAAGCAGCTGAAGAAGAACAAAAAGAGGAACTAACAGTTGCGGAAGTGGGTGAATAAATAGCAATCACCCGACCGAAAGAAAGGAGAAGAAGGCTACAGGAAACGGAACGCAGAGCGACTGGAAGAGATCGGCCAGGACATCTCTGTAGTTCCTAGGGTTCTCTCATTTACCTTTCTGTTATGTAATGCATATGTATCAGACTGTAAGCTCTCCTTGCGGAAGTTATGTAAGGATGATTGTGGATGAAGATATCAATACAATTGCAGGTTACTGTCCCACTGTGTAGTTATTATGCATGCATGATGATTACGATGATTTAAAATTTTATTTTCTTAATACCTGTGTATGCTCTGAATGTTCTTGCAGATATATCTATGTTTATGCAATCTGTTTAATGGTAATCATGAGTTGCGGATCTGTTCCTTGCTATCGATCTGTTCCCCTTCTACATGTGGTTGCAGCATGCCTCGGGTGAGACTCTCTGCTCTCCAGAGTAGGGTGATAATTCCGACGTGGTTCTAGACTACATCGGATTCCTTTGTTGGCCACAACTCTTGAACCTGGGTCTTGCCTGCGAGACCTGATTCCTCGCCAACACAAAATAACTTCCTTGGACCAAAAAATTGGATTTCCTTGAGAAATTAATTCTTTCTAGGCCAACTAATTCCTTGTGGTAATTTTCCTGCTTGAATCATGGAGATTCCTTGAATTTTTTATTTTATTAATTTATTGGGAAAGTACACAAACTTTTTGAATTATTTTTCCACGTGGAGAGAATTTTATTTTCTCTCATTTTAATTTTGTGACCAATTTCTAACCAATTATTTTACCATTTTTTGTCTGAAATAAAAACAACTCTAGAGGGATTTAAACAAAATTTCCACCCTTGAAGTGTGTCTATATAGAAATTTTAGGAGTTCAAGTGTACTTCTTAGTATTCATACTCCCTACAAATTTTATAGACAAGACTTTTTACATATTTACATCAAATATTACATAGGAATCTCCTTCAAAAGGGGAATTTTGACAATTTAAAAATAACATCTAGATGTTGGTGTCGAGATGTGAAAAATATTCAAATCCTTTTTCCACATAAATTATCAACCCGAGGGCGTTAGTTATTTCAAGACTAACGACACAGTATATGCAAGAGTAATCACATAACCTGTTGTTAGATCACAGGTTTAATCAATGGACACAGACTGCTGTAACAACAATTAAAATAGATTGCAGAATTAAAAGACATTCACAGCAATTTAAGAATTATACTGGGACAACAGTAAAAAAACCAACTGATAATGAAACCAATGAAAAATAAAGGTCAAGCAACACCTGATCAGAAGAGTGGGCCCAACTCTCTAATCAGGGCTGTGACAAGCTCACAAATTATAGGTGAAACAAAAGAGTGTTATGCATTTAGTTAATTGCAGAATATACTGTTACAAAATCTATATGTACTGGGCTTAACCCTGATTCACAGCTCGCAGGCCCTCTTTATACAATTGTTCAGGAAATCACAGATTTCCTCTAACAAACTACATATCTACAATTATACAATTTGTTGCAACAACAACCCAATTGCCAAAAGGAAACCATGAAAAAACTTGAAATGTTGCTGGGGCGAAACAGATTCTGTTGCGCTGTAGGAGCAAGTGAAGGCAACGCTAGAAATTAGGAGCTGCTCCACGACTCACAGCTGTAACCTGATCGATTTTTCCGAATCTATAAAAATATCGGAGTTAACATTTGCAAAAGGTAAAACCTCCTTGACTATTACTTCATTAATCAAATATCCCATGTAAAATAGGAAAAATGGGTTTACCTTGTGTGTTTAAGTATAATAATGACATAAAGAGATAGAAAGGTGGGAAAAATTGGAGAGAAAAGTATACAAATCTGGTACCCAACATCTCACCCCAACTGGTCTATCTGCAAGTCCTCATGCAGCTCATTGTCTCCTCAAATCTGGGTTGGACTGACTGTGACTGGCATGAAGCTGTGTGAGATCATATTCTTCAGCCATTTCCATCCCAGGGGGTTTATAACCTTCTGTTAAAACAACATCCGTCCACCAATCTGGGTCAACGTTGTATGCAGGAGTATATTGCTCGGCTGGCAACCAAATAAGGGGAAACTGAAACATCAGCCGCATCCATCTGACCCCACAGGTCTGAATGCATGCTACAAAACGTGGAATCCTCTCTTGAGCCCGTGCCAAGTTAGGTGCCCCAAATGGTTCTTGTCCTCTGACGACTGAGGATGACAACATCCACTTTCTCTGACAACTGTCCAGTGCTTCCTTATGGAACATTGTAATTTGTCTGACACAGAGGTCAACACACCATTTCTGGGTTACCAACATGTGTTCTCTATGCCCCTCAATCTGTAGAAATGTAATACTTGTTATAAATGTTTGATGACTGGCCATTCTCCTTCCTCATCATTAGCAGCCTTATGACTTGGTTCCATTCAAACGTATCACAGGCCTTTCTCCACTTAATCTGATTGATGTTATAGGAGGTAAAAGCTCTTAAATGAATTTCCCCCAATAATGGAATGGGGTTAAAATACTAATCATGCCTTAAGAAGTACCCATGCATGTAGAGTTTTCACATTAAGTGTTTTCCTATGATATCATGAATTTTTAAGATACAGAGAAATTTAATGGGGTCCTCAATCTCGTGCCAAATCTCCTTATATATACTTTCAAGACAAAAGAAAAGAAATTGTTCGCGAAGGAATAAGGCATAGCTATTTGCAAGAGGTCTGCAGACACTTACCTATTGTGCTAGGGAGAATCTGATTGGAGCAACTGCACTTGTTCTTCCAATTATTCTATTCTAGCCTTCTTCTTAGATTGCTTTAGCCGTGCCTTATCTAACTGGTCGATGTATCCTATAATGATCCCGACAACTTGCTCTCATACCCACATTGTCTCTTTCTTGTGTCCATTCGCAGTAGACTGCCACCTCTAGATCTCAGCGGCAAAGAAAAATTCCTGGCCTTCAAACAACTATTCAATTAGACCAGTCTACGTAGCTATAGAAGCAACCTCAACTTTTGGCTTTACTGCCTTCCACTTGTAAATTTTTAACTTCTTTTTTAACTGGGAAACTTGTTTCTTCAACTCCCGAACCTCCTTCTTCAATCTCATGGTTTCATTGAACTACAACTGGTACCTTTTCTTAAGAGGTAGCCTTCTCTTCTCACACTGTTCAATCCATTCCTGTTTAACAAGAAATTCAGTTTCTGGGCCTATAATAGGCTCAGGAGGCGGCGGAATGCTGCTGGTATTACCAGTTGGTTCTTCTGTTAGGTCTTTCTGGCTTGGCTCCCTATCTTCAGGGGCTTCTTCCTCTATATTCACTTCAGGGACTCCTGACGTCTGGTCAGCATTTCCTCCGACCATTCTGTGTTTTGGTGTTTCCACAAGAACCCCATCTTCTTTGCGAGCCTTTGAGTGCCCCAATAGAGATTCAACAATGACTGGGCTGATATTAGCCATGTCCTCTCCTAGGTCAACAAATTTAAGCACTGGTGGATCAACTATTTCCTTCATTAATCGTTGGGGTGAGTGGAATCCCCTCACCCCTCTCAGCATCATGGACTGGAACGGAGAGTAGGGAGTGGCTTCCTCATCCTTGTTTCCCGCTTGAGCCATATTATCATGCATTATTACCTTAGTCGGGGTTGATGTTGGTTCCTGTGGCACAACGTGGATTCCGAGGGTTGTTTCCCTTCTATCCTCCCATCCTTTGTGCATTATTTTTTCTTCTGAGGTCGATACTGGTTCTTGTGGGATAATATCGACCTCGCGGTTTATTCCTTCTCTATCTTCTTGTTCCTCTTGAATTTCTTCTCTGTTTCCCTATTCTAGCTAAATTGGGGGTGGTTCTTGTGTAACACCCCCAATCATTTCAATATCCAGATCTGCTCAGGTAGGTGATGTTATTTCTTGCAAAATAGCATCACTTGTCATCCCTCTATCTACCATTTCACTTCCCTGTTCTTCATTGACAAAAGTCGACGATTGTATGGCAGTCTCAACTTCATGCACAATATCCATAATTCCTTCATCTGTGGGCTCCTCAGGTGAGGTTGGTTCTTGTGTGGCAGCCTCGACTGTGTTGCCAATTATCTCCGCTATTCTCATTTCTTCGGGTTCTTCCTAATCAACCTCCATTTCCACCTCTTCAGGTTCCTCCTAATCAACCTCCATTTCCATTTCTTCGGGTTCCTCTTGACTAATTCCCTTCGAATGTTCTTCTTCTACTAAACCAACCGAAGATACCGGTTCCTCTTCTCTAGCAACAATAGTAATTGTTATCTCTTCTTTTGAGGATCCACATAGTTCCACCTAGGAGACCTGAAATCTATTTATTGCATGCATGACTAGTAAACACCCCAATCCATGGTTGGAGAGTACTGCCGGCATCCGGCGCACACGCCCAGAAGACTATGCCATGTGTTACAGCTATTTTAATAGGAAGAAGGGCATATTTAAAGAATGCACCTGAGCCTGTGCAAATTGAAGGTGAGTTAGAATTTTAAAATGGTATTTAAACAGAGTTGTGGCCCAATCCTTGCAAGTTATGTATTTCATTACAAAACCTGCGACTTAGTTCCATGGATACGACATAGTCTTGCACTCATATCTTTTGCCCATTTTAATGACTCTTTCTCCTGCTTGCAAGAATAATTCGGGAAACTCCGGGAGAGGAACTCTCCGAGAAAACCATTGTTTCCCTTGCTTCCCGAGTCTGCTAACTTTTGCAATTATCTCTTCTATGGTAGGAACTTCCAATCCTCTAACCCGTGAGCCTTTGTCATCCAAATTAGCATGAACTCCATTGTGATTTCCCTATCAAACCCCTTCAATCGGTCGAAATAGGTATCCCAACCTGCATTGAAAAATATTTGCCATACTTATGGATTACTGTGGACCAAAGCCGTATTTTTAGGTTCATGCTGCACATCTAGTCTGCCTATACTATGGGGACTGTAACAACACTTCTTGAAACAACAGACTGTTGGACAAAATAGTGGATACCAAATTTGGAAAAACAACATGGTGAAAATGAATTGTGGTAGTGGTAAATATGGATGGTAATTCTCGGAAACCGATAAAAATCATGAAAAAGTATGGCAAGTGCAATGAATATAATGGTAATTATTTCGTATGAAATGGAAAGGACGTTTACAGATACAAATGCATACTTAATAATTATACGAAGTATTGATAGGGATCGTAAGGTGTACCACAGACGGTATTGTAATAATGACTCACAAAATCATCATTATGCCGTCATTAAATTGTGATGACACTCCCCCCCAACTTGAAAAGTTTTCTTCCACGGCATTAATGTATTCACATGGGATATTTAATTAAATCAGTAAAATTCATCTGGAGGCATACCTGGTGGCCTACCTGTACGAAGTGATGGTTGGTAGGATGACGACAAAGTAATGATGCAGTTGGAGTAACAGCAGTACGAGTAGTAGCATATGGAGTAACAACAGTGCAAGTAGCAACATATGGAGTAACAGCATCCAGAGTAACAACAGTACGAGTAGCAGCATCCAGAGTAACATCATCTGGAGTAACATCAGTACGAGTAGCAGCATATGGAGTAACAACAACACGAGTAGCAACATCCGGAGTAACAACATCTGGAGTAACAGTAGAGCGAGTAGCAACATCCGGAGTAACAACATCTGGAGTAACAACAGTGGGAGTAGCAACATCATCTGGAGTAACAGCAGTGCGAGTAGTATCATCCGGAGTAACATCTGGAGTAGCAGCAGCGTGAGTAGTAGCATCTGGAGTAGCAACATTTGGAGTAACAACATCTGGAGTAAAAGCATCTGGAGTAGCAGCAGCACGAGTAGTAGCATCCGAAGTAGCAACATATGGAGTAACAAAATCTAGAGTAACAACATCGTGAGTAGCAGCAACCGAGTAACAACACCTTGAGTAGCAGAAACTAAGTAACAACATCATGAGTAGCAGAAACCGAGTAACAACATCAGGACTAGCAGCAACCGAGTAACAACACCATGAGTAGCTATGACCAAGTAACATCATCATGGGTAGCAGCAACCGAGTAGCAGCATGAGGAGTAGCAGCAACCGAGTAACAACATCATGAGTAGCAGAAATCAATACTTAGATTTTTTTTTGATTTTAAAACATTACTCCTTAGTTGTAACTCCTGCAAAAAGACAGCAAAAATAAATAGTAACAGTATAATTCTTTATTCTTTATTATTTATTTATTTATGTGTATATATATATATATATATTAGAGAAAGGATGAGGAGGAAGAGTTCTATGTACTTATGACCTTCAAACCACATTTCTCAGAGAGGTGTTTGATAAAAGCATCCTTAGAGGCTGGGCGGTGGTATAATCTCATGCGATGTCCATTTGCTATGAATGTTGCACGTGTATCGTCAATTGTGACTAGCCTGACTATTCCATTATCAAATACAACTTCCACCTTGTGAGGTTGCATCCAGCGAGTGCAAAGCTTTCCCTTAAAATACTTAAAGCGGGAGTCATAGAGTGGTGCCAAATCTCCCCTCTGAAACACCTTATTCTTGATAAACTTATCGTGCCATTTCATTCTCTGCTTCTAAAGAGCAGTAGTTCTTTGGACAACCATTGAGCGGATTTCATCTAGTTCATTGAGCTGAGCCAATCGGTGTTTCTGGGCATCTGACAGATCCAAACCAACTTCAAGAGCTGTTATGAGCGTACTTATTTCAAACTCTATTGGAAACAATGGGGATTTCCCATAAACCAACTCAAATGGTGAAAACCCAGTTGTGTTTCGCCATGTTTTTTTTTACGCCTAGAGAGCTTTAGGCAGCTTTTGAGCCTAATCTCGACGATGGTATGCCATATTTTTTGTCAAGATATTTTCCAATGTCTTGTCTTGGCTTTCTACTTGTCTATTCGCCTGGGGATAGTATGGATATGTCACCCTATGTTTCACTCCATATTTCTGCATAAGCCCTGCTATCTTGTGTGATGTAAATTGTGCTCCTCCATCTGAAACAATCTCTCTTGGGGTACTGTAACGAGAAAAAATTTCTTCAAATAGGAAATCCAAGACCACTTGCTTTGTTGCTTTCACAACAGCTTTCGCTTCTACCCACTTAGTCACATAATCTTTGCAGACCAAGATGTGGACCTTTTACTGGGAGGGTGGGTTAAAGGGTCTAGCGAAGTCAATAGCCCATTTCTCAAAAGGTTCGAGGACTACCTACGCCTGCAAAGGCATTTGATCAGCTCAACTGGGCTGTCCCATACGTTGGTAACTATCACACCTCCTGACATAATTCTGTGCATCTCGAAAGATAGAAGGCCAGTAATATCCCATTTGTAGCACCTTATGGCATATTCTTTTGTCTGCAAATTTCCCTCCACAAGGGCCATCATGGGCAGCCTTCAATACTTCATAAATATCATCCTCAGATACATAGCGTCGAATCTTCTTATGATCTACTGTATGAAAAAGGTACCCTGCCATCCAAGACTATCAGGCACTGTGATGAATAATTTTTCTCTGTTCCCTGTATGACAAATGAGGAGGCACTTTCCCTATAGCAAGATAGTTAGCAATATTTGCATACCACGAAGGTTTAGTAGAAAATACAAAAAGATGTTCATCAGGAAAACTATCTCTTATAGGTGTGCATTCCTCATTGTTATCCATTATAGATAGCAAATCAACAACTACATTATCTTTTCCTGGTTTATCTACTATTGTAATATCAAATTCTTGAAGCAATAGCAACAATCTTGTAATACGGTCGGGAGTGATAGGTTTATTCATTAAATACATGATTGTTGCATGATCAGTATGTACAAAAGTAGGATACCCGGTGATGTACTGCCAGAACTTATTGAAAGCATAAATGATAGCTAGGAATTCATTTTCCGTTACCGTGTAATTTAGTTCAGCAGGAATTAAATTCTTGTTGACATAATAAATTGCATACAGTGTTTTGTCTATCTGATGTCCTAAAACAGTTCCTACTGCTGTCTGAGAAGCATCAACATGTATGTGAAATGGTAATGCCCAATCAGGTCCTCGAAGAATTGGAGCCTTGCAAATCAATCCCTTAATTTTCGTAAAAGTTGCTTCACAATCTTCAGTCCACAATAATTCTGCATCTTTTGTTAGCAATTGAAAAAGTGGATGTGCTACCTTAGCAAAATTTTCTATGAAACGTCTATAATAACCAGCACAACCGATAAAGCTACATACCTATGTGGGTGTCTTTGGTACCAGGAATTTTAATATCACCTCTACTTTGGTTGGGTCAACTCGAATTTCGACAGATGAGAGAAAATGTCCTAATAATATCCCTTCTTCCCTCATCATATGGCATTTTACTGTTCTCAAAGATACATGGGTATGTTTACACCTTTTGATTACTTTCTCCAGATTTTCCAATCCCTCTTCAAATGAGTTTCCATATGGAGTAAAATCATCCATATAGATTTCAACACTATCATCAACCAAATCAAAAAATATCCCCATAATTGCCATATGAAAGGTAGCAGGAGCATTACACAGGCCAAATGGGAGGACCCTACATGAAAAGGTCCCCCATGGGCATGTGAAATTTGTTTTATCCTGGTCTTGCGGGGCTATGTGGATCTGGTTATATCCACTGAATCCGTCTAGGAAGGAAAAGAACTTCTTCCCAAGCAGGGTGTATAGGACTTGGTCAATGAATGGCAAAGGGAAATGGTCTTTTTGAGTTGCCATATTTAGCTCCCTGTAATCTACGCAGATCTGCCACTTACAATTCTTTTTAGGAACAATAACTAGCGGGGATACCCATTGCCTATCTGAGATGGGGTAAATGAAACCTACATCCAATAATTTTTGTAATTCTTCTTTGAAAATGTTCTTTAGAGCATGATTCATTCTCTGTTGGGGTTGTCTTACAGGGCGGAAATATTCTTTAATATAAATATGATCAGTACATAAATTAGCAGGGATCCCCTTCATTTCGGTATAATCCTAGGCAAAAGCTTCCTGATGATCTTGAAGGAATTTTAAGAGCTCTTTTTTCTGGGATTCAAACAGATTAGGGTTGATATTAAGTGTTTTCCCTGGTTCAATTTCTATTGGAATACTATCATGGGATGAAGTGACAGGAATGTCTTCAATTTCATCTTCTGGCTCAATGTTTTCCTATTTTTCACAGCTCATAGCAGATTCTAAAATTCAGCGAGTTGAATTGGAAACAGAACTAGGATAATTTATAAAAGTGTAGATGGCATCGTCCACAGTTTCTGTTTTGAATTGAAGGGCCTGCCCAATAGTGAGGACTGGTCTAACTTCTTAATTTTCAGGTTCATGCTCTTCTATTGGTAGAGGTTTCTGATTGGTTATTAATTTTTCAGATGGGCTAGGTTCCATAGGAGGGTAGAGAGTAAGATTATTTGTAACAGTCCCATTTGATATGATCATATGCCTAGATCAACAGCCTATGTAAGCATCTGCAGTTGCGAGCCAAGGTCTTCCCAAAATCAACGGGTGACCTCCAACTGACGATATTTTCTGTAACATAAGGAGATCCACTGGGTAGTGCCATGAATCCACCGAAATGGTCACATCTTCCAGTTTCCGTATTGGTTTAATTGTAGACCTATCTGCTAGTTCCAAGATGGTAGGGGTTGGCTTGACATTTCTGAGACCTAATGTGTTCATTGTTTCAGAAGTAATGATATTGATGGAAACACCCAAATCCACTAGTACATTTGGGATTTCTACCCCATTGATTTGTACTGTCATAATTTGGTTTCCTGAGTCTCCATATTTTATAGGAACAATATTTCCTAGCATGATGTCGGACAATCTACCCATCACATGAATAGTTAATGGATCCCTTGGTTTCTTCCAAGGTTTCTTAGAGAAGTACTCTTTGATATTTTTTGCATATATAGGTACATCCCTCATAGCCTGTGTCAGGGGTATTTTAACAAAGATATTTTGCAATTCCCCCAGGAAATCAAACTCTGCTTGAGGGTTTGGTTTATTCAAGGTCAGTCTTTCAGGATATGGAGGAGAAGTTGAATGACCTTGACTAGGAACAGACTGGGGAGGTGTCTAGTTCATTATGTTTTGGTCTGATTTATCCCCAACTGTCCTCTGTTCTGGTTCTGTAACTTCACTATCAATCTGTTCTATAATAATAGGTGAAGTGGGAGCATTTACTACTCACCCAGATCGTAAGTTTATTTCGTTAAGTCCGGCAGTGGAAATGCTATAAGATGGAAGGTTAATAATATCTATTTGTTGTAATAACCAACACAACCGATAAAGCTACATACCTATGTGGGTGTCTTTGGTACCAGGAATTTTAATATCACCTCTACTTTGGTTGGGTCAACTCGAATTCCGACAGCTGAGAGAAAATGTCCCAATATTATCCCTTCTTCCCTCATCATATGGCATTTGAATGTTCTCAAAGATACATGGGTATGTTTACACCTTTTGAGTACTTTCTCCAGATTTTCCAATCCCTCTTCAAATGAGTTTCCATATGGAGTAAAATCATCCATATAGATTTCAACACTATCATCAACCAAATCAAAAAATATCCCCATAATTGCCATATGAAAGGTAGCAGGAGCATTACACAGGCCAAATGGGAGGACCCTACATGAAAAGGTCCCCCATGGGCATGTGAAATTTGTTTTATCCTGGTCTTGCGGGGCTATGTAGATCTGGTTATATCCACTGAATCCGTCTAGGAAGGAAAAGAACTTCTTCCCAAGCAGGGTGTATAGGACTTGGTCAATGAATGGCAAAGGGAAATGGTCTTTTTGAGTTGCCTTATTTAGCTCCCTGTAATCTACGCAGATCTTCCACTTACCATTCTTTTTAGGAACAATAACTAGCGGGGATACCCATTGGCTATCTGAGATGGGGTAAATGAAACCTACATCCAATAATTTTTGTAATTCTTCTTTGACAATGTTCTTTAGAGCATGATTCATTCTCTGTTGGGGCTGTCTTACAGGGCGGCAATATTCTTTAATATAAATATGATCAGTACATAAATTAGCAGGGATCCCCTTCATTTCAGTATAATCCTAGGCAAAAGCTTCCTGATGATCTTGAAGGAATTTTAAGAGATCTTTTGTCTGGGATTCAAACAGATTAGGGTTGATATTAAGTGTTTTCCCTGGTTCAATTTCTATTGGAATACTATCATGGGATGAAGTGACAGGAATGTCTTCAATTTCATCTTTTGGCTCAATGTTTTCCTGTTTTTCACAACTCATAGCAGATTCTAAAATTCAGCGAGTTGAATTGGAAACAGAACTAGGATAATTTATAAAAGTGTAGATGGCATCGTCCTCAGTTTCTGTTTTGAATTGAAGGGCTTGCCCAATAGTGAGGACTGGTCTAACTTCTTCATTTTCAGGTTCATGCTCTTCTATTGGTAGAGGTTTTTGATTGGTTATTAATTTTTCAGATGGGCTAGGTTCCGCAGGAGGGTAGATAGTAAGATTATTTGTGACAGTCCCATTTGATATGATCATATGCCTAGATCAATAGCCTATGTAAGCATCTGCAGTTGCGAGCCAAGGTCTTCCCAAAATCAACGGGTGACCTCCAACTGACGATATTTTCTGTAACATAAGGAGATCCACTGGGTAGTGCCATGAATCCACCGAAATGGTCACATCTTCCAGTTTCCGTATTGGTTTAATTGTAGACCTATCTTCTAGTTCCAAGATGGTAGGGGTTGGCTTGACATTTCTGAGACCTAATGTGTTCATTGTTTCAGAAGTAATGATATTGATGGCAACACCCAAATCCACTAGTACATTTGGGATTTCTACCCCATTGATTTGTACTTTCATAATTTGGTTTCCTGAGTCTCCATATTTTATAGGAACAATATTTCCTAGCATGATGTTGAACAATCTACCCATCACATGAATAGTTAACAGATCCCTTGGTTTCTTCCAAGGTTTCTTAGAGAAGTACTCTTTGATATTTTTTGCATATATAGGTACATTCCTCATAGCCTGTGTCAGGGGTATTTTAACAAAGATATTTTGAAATTCCCCCAAGAAATCAAACTCTACTTGAGGGTTTGGTTTATTCAAGGTCAGTCTTTCAGGATATGGAGGAGAAGTTGAATGACCTTAACTAGGAACAGACTGGGGAGGTGTCTGGTTAATTATGTTTTGGTATGATTTATCCCCAACTGTCCTCTGTTCTGGTTCTGTAACTTCACTGTTAATCTGTTCTATAATAATAGGTGAAGTGGGAGCATTTACTACTCACCCAGATCGTAAGTTTATTTCGTTAAGTCCGGCAGTGGAAATGCTATAAGATGGAAGGTTAATAATATCTATTTGTTGGACCCCTGTATTATTGGATTCAGATTGGGCTGGATAGGAAGCCCGAGTCGAAGGGTTGGATTACCAGGAGGTACATTAGAGGGAAACTAAAGTTGTTGTTGAGGCATAGATTGAGGAAACTAACCAGTAGGGGAGGGTCCACGACAACTCTGATTCCATGAAGGATTCGAACTAGCCTGGGGAACCCATTGTTGCCAAGGAGGGTATTGATATTGAGACCACATAGATGAAAATGGTGCAGTATGGGGACCCATATTAAAATTATTAAAATACTGAGATGGGTCTTGAAACATACCTAGATTCATAGCTAGTGGTCGAGGTTGCCATGGCTTTTTTGGCCCCATAAAGTACAACTGGTATACCACATTTTCTTCACTTTCTCCTTGAAAAACCACCTTCAATCCAGGAAAGTAAGGACACGAGCTAGTCGCATGAGTCTATTCACAAATTGCGCAAGTTTCCACTATGTTTAATGGGCATTCTTTCAAAGGATGCTTCTTTCTGTACCATGGGAAAAATATACCCACAGTCTTCTCTAACTCTATATGTTTCTATATTTCTTGTAGTCTCCATTTGGGTGGATAATGTGCTCAGGATATCATTCCTTAGATTATCTAGTAGGTTTCCAATTTCAGCCTTTGTAACTCCTCCCCCAGAAGTTTTTAATGACCAAATTCCTTGTCTACTCCTTGCAGTCCCCCGTGAACACTAAATGCAATAGTCACAGATGGTGTCGAAGTATTCTTTTGAAATTTCCCCCTTTCCTACTATGTTCAAAAGTTGCATAGAATCCTCCCTAAGCACCCAGAGAAGAATGGTCTTCAAAATATCCTTATCTAGGTCACTATGGCCTGACCTCTGCAATATATATTTGAATCGTTCCGCACAGTCTTCCATGTTCTCATTCTCTTTCTATACAAAATTTAAGATTTCCTCCTTAATGTCACGGGATTTATAGTAATCTTGGTATTTCTCCAAAAAGCTTTCTTTCATTCCTTCCCATGAGGTAATGGTTCTCCCTCATAAAGCCATGAACCATTGTAGAGCTATCCCTTTTAGGGTAGCAGGGAATATTTTTAGTTTCTGAGCATCGGAGATATAATAATACCCTCGACAAAAAATGTCAAATTCAAAGAGGAATGTATCAGAGTCTTCCGAAGAAAGCCCGTGAAAATTAGGTAGAGCTGTTAAAGGGATGGACTTCATCCATGAATAACCTATAATGTTTCCAATTGGAAAATCAATAGAAGAACTTGCAGGTGCCATAAATATCCTCCAATACTCTCCTGGGATTTCAGCTAGCTCTGCGACTCGTACTTGGGGTGATTCAACAACATGAGGCTTCACAACACTCCCTTGGTCTCTTGGTGATGAAAACCCTTTTGGAGGTTCTTCTTCCGAATTAAAATTGCTCAGTTTTTCTAATCCTCCGCTTGTTTTTTCTTCCCCTTCTACTGACAGCATGGATATATCCTCGACTGGTACCCTATTTATTGCTTCTTTCGCCGTCGAAAGAATTTCCTCTGGTACCGTGGCTGGAGCTGGTTGTTCAAATGACTACCCTTCGAATCACGTCTGAACCCTTACCTGAAAACAACACAAGAGGATGCTTCAGATTTAGCCTTTTAGATTATCTCTTGAATATACGTCTTCCTTCCCAAATCATTTCCTTTCTTTGGGCGTCTTTCTCTGCCCCTCTTATTCGAATATTTGTTCATACAAATGGTGATAGGAATTTATCAAAGCAACAAAAAGCGCTCAGGACCCGAAGGAGGACAGATAGTTTCCTCCCATGGACGAGAGAATAGGTTCAAAACATAAAATCAAATAAGCAGAAAATAAAATCAAAGTTCAGGACCTGAAGTAGGGCAATCAAATACCCTCCTCAGGACGAGAAGTTGGCCCTTTCAAAAAATAATAAAAAAGGAGAAAGGAAAATCTGAAAACTATGCCAAGGACTTAGAGCAGGGTAAAAAAGTTCCCTCCTTAAGGCGAGAGACCGGTCTTAACAAAATAAAACAAAGCAAAGGAAAAACAACACACTATGCTCAGGACATGAAGCAAGGTAATAGATACCTTCCCCAAGATGAGAGATCAAAAATTAAAGAAAACAGTAAAAAGCAGAAAAACACAGAACACTACGCTCAAGACTTGAAGTAGGGAAATAAATTCCCTGCCCAAGATGAGAGATCGACCCTTAGATCAATTGCAGATCGTGTTCTTTCACCTTGTTAGCCTTCCCCGACAATGGCGCCAAAATGATGGTGTCCAGATGTGAACAATATTCAAATCCTTTTTCCACATAAATTATCAACTCGAGGGTGTTAGTTATTTCAAGAATAACGACACATTATTCATGGAATCACATAACCTATTGTTAGATCACAGGTTTAATCAATGGACAAACATACTACTGTAACAGAAATTAAAATAGATTGCACAATTAAAAGATATTCATAGAAATTTAAGAATTATACTGGGACAGTAGTAACAAAACCAACTAAGCATGAAACCAATGAAAAGAAAGGTCACGCAATACCTCATAAGAAGAGTGGGCCCAACTCTCTGATCAGGGCTACGGCAAGCTCCCAAATTACAGGTGAAATAACAAAGTGTTGTGCATTCAATTAATTGCAGAATATACTATTACAAAATCTGTATGTACTGGGCTTAACCCCGATTCACAGCCCGCTGGCCCTATTTATACAACTGTTCAGGAAATCGCAGATTTCCTCTAACAACTACATATCTACAATTATACAATTCGTTGCAACAACAACCTAATTACCAAAGGGAAACCACGAAAAAGCCTAAAATCTTGTTGGGGAAAAACAGAGTCTGTTGCGTTGTAGCCATAAGTGAAGGCAACGATGGAAATTAGGAGTCGCTCCACGACTCACAACTGTAACCTGCCCGCTTTTTCCGAATCTGTAAAAATATCGGAGTTAAAATTTGCAAAAGGTAAAACCTCCTTGACTATTACTTCATTAATAAAATATCCGATGTAAAATAGGAAAAAGGGGTTTACCTTGTGTGTTTAAGAATAATAATGACACAAAGAGATAGAAAGGTGGGCGAAAATGGGAGAGAAAAGTATACAAATTGAGTACCCAACACTAGACACAACCAAATTCTCTGAGACTTTAGACATGATTTAGTATGGTAATTTAAATTTAATCTATACCCTAGGACTCACCTAAGACTTTACAATTGAGCCCCACTCTAGCTTTGGGGTATATTTGGGAGAAACTTTGACTAAATATTTAGCGTTGAGAAACACACATAATTAGATAAGAGAAAATAAAATTACTAGAGTGAAACTTTATAGTAAAAATATTAAGCTACCTAGATGTGTTTCATGGATTTATAACATACTAGAATTATTTTTACATAATGGCTGAGAGGGATGCAAAATTTGGATTACAATTTCAAACCAAAAGTTCCATGATGATGGTGAAATCTGAATTTCTTTTTACTCCTTTAAACTGTACTCCACTAATGGGGTAGTTGAAAAATGAGTGGTCAACATATAGCTCTACATGGGGATACTTTGCTTAATGAAGTAATTTCAGAATCCAAAATCTACATCCAAGCCCCGAGAATTACATGAGGAAATTATCCATTCAAATATAAATCAAACTCATCATATAAAATCAAGTACTCGAATAGAAATTCTACTCTAATAATATTTAAATACAATCTAATCTAATGACATGGAATAGAAATATTTAAATGAAACATATTCTAATAAATTAAATGATTTATGGATTTTTGGTATGTGCTATTGATAATCCATGGTACTAGCTATGGGGTATAAATAAGTTTATTTTTATTTGACTTTTCTTGGTTTTTCTCACCTATTTATCATAGTTTTGATGATGATCAACACATATTGCCTCTAAATATAAAAAGATGTGATGGATCTAAAGGATCAATTCACAAGTAATGATTATTTTTTATTCATTAATACATGAAATTGTCTTTCACTAATATGTAAATATTTTCAAGAGTCATAAGTTTAAATTGTTTAATTTACAAGATTAAGTGTTTCACAAGTTTTTAATTTTTTAGGGGTGTTGAATCTATTCATGCATTCAAAGGTGAATTTTAAATAACACAAAATAAAAATCTTACTTGAAATTCTATTGGGAGATTTTAGCCCAAAAAAACTATTTCCTCTATTTCTTAAAGTAAACTTTTTATAAATAATTCATCATATTTCATAAAAACCAAAAAAAACTTCAGAAACTAATTTATATAAATTATTATCAATTGTAAATTAATTACAATACGTATAAATATTATTGTATATAATAATAATAATAATAATAATAATATAAGTGTATAATTTTCTTATTATAATAATAATACTAATAATAATAATAATGTTTTTTATTAATTATGTTATATTATATATTTAGATGCATATAATGTTAAAAAAATTAAGATGTTACTAGTTTTTTTTTTTTTTTTTTTTTTGACTTTTTAATTGTAATGTTGAATATTTTCATTTTGTCAAAATAGAATCTAAATAAAACTAATTCTAAAATTAAATTAAAACCACACTAGATCCATTTCAATTTTGGATCTACCAAGCACCTAGAGGTATCAAATGTTTAAGAGGTTTTCATCTCAAGAGGTTTGATTCCTCTTTGGTCTTGATAGATCTAGAGTTAAGATGGATATAGGATAATTTAATTCCCCCCTTTAAAGAATATATATTCCACATGAGAACCATGGGTTCCCAATAGTTGTTGGCTAATGTGTACACCTAAGTGTGGGAAATGTTTTAAGTCCCAGAAGCTATAGACTTTAAGGTGCAATGATGAGAAAAGGGAGCGTCACCTATTCCCAACACTCTCAGCTTATGCTCTCTCTTAGGAAAGTTATATGGGGGTAGCCCCTAAATATGGTTAGTAAGGAAAAATTGTTGAAACAACAAGTTTTACAAGACAAATGCCAAGAGAGTTGCCACTAAATGTAACCTAATTATAGATCAATTAGCAAGTATGATTATTAATGAGAAATGTAATCATCAAATTATAGATTCAATTACATCAATATCACACTCAAAATGATATAGATATATGAGATAAATTCCTTATAAAAAAAGTTCAAATAAATATAAAATACTTGCAAAACAAGAAATAATATTTAAAGTTGCACAATTGGCAATGCTACAAGAAAAGTGTTAGTACAAGAGCTAGCACAATATTGAAATATGAGAAGTGAGACAAAACTTGTAATTTAAAAAGATGCTCAGAAAAGGTAGAAAAATATAATAAACTAATGGGCAAGAAATTAAAAATGACAAGTACAAGACATATAAACTACAATGTTGCAAGTAAGATGAAATTCTCAAAAATCAGCAAATGCAAGATGAAGAAATTCTATATGAATGGATGCAAGACTAAATATGTGATATGCAAGAAACTTGGTTGATTTTAAGTTATATGCTAAATTTTTTTTGAAAAGCTGCCCCTCAATTTTTGAAGGACTCTGGTGTCTTGCAAGAAGGATATGCTAAGGAGGTAATTAATCTATCATTAACTATATCCACCTCCCCTCATTGACAATCAATTTGCCTTCGTTCCTACAAGGGTTAGACTATAAGAGAACTAGGAGGTTAAGTTTTTAACCTTACTCCAATCTAAATTTATTAAATTGAATTATACTTAGGGAATTTGGTCCTAAAAATTATATGAACCAAGTTTATGTAGTTTATTCTTGGAGGTAAAATTTAAAGATTCAATCCTAGATCTAAAATGAAATGTAAATACAATATTTCAATCAGATAAAATTATTACAATATGCTTAATAAATGAAATATTAATCCTCTTATAATCAAGATTACTACATACATTTAAAGTAAAATATTATAATTAGAATAGTTTATACAGTGACCAAAAAATCATGTAAAGATTACTCAATGAAAAAAGCTAGTAAAGGAAAAGAAAATTAGATGAAATTTTTAGAATAATAACTCAAATTATTTTAATGGGAAGTTATTTTAAAATGTTTCTTCACTTATATTATGTTAAAAAAATACATCAAGTGAGAATTATATGGTGAGAGCACAAAAAAGTTTCTTCACTTATATTATGGTAAAAAAATACATCAAGCGAGAATTATATGGTTAGAGCATAAGTTAATGATGGAAAATTTGATTGCGAATCAAAAAATTGAAAACTACTTTAAATATTGAAACAAGAGCTATTCAAAATGTTACAAGATCAAATATCCAATAAGGTGACAAGAGAAATTAGATCAAATGGAAAAGAAGAAATGCAGCAGAAGAGATTATATATAATATATAATGAAAATGAAACTCCAAATAATCAAATAGGATCAATAAAATCAATTAGTAATAAGATCTAAAGACTAATGAAAAGGAAAATTAAGCTAAGAACACAAGAGGTCCTTCCTTTCAAATAAGGAGGAGGGTTATGAGGGGGAATGAGAATCTCCCTCATGATAGGAATTTTTATTAATGATATCATAGTGAGAGAGTACTTTTAGTGAGAGAGAAGGGTTTTACAATCCTCAAGGAGTGTTTTATAATGATATTAAACTTTGCAAGAAAGAACCCCTTCTCAAGAATTTAATGAGAAAATTTACAAATCTGATGGAAATAAAATACAAAATATCCTCATTACAATTCTGAATCTTCCAAGTAATTTCACAAGAGTAAAGAAGGGAGGCCCTTATTTTCTCCAAGTGGCAATTCTCATATGTTTCTGTAAAAAAATTTAAAACCCTAGCCGCTTACAAAAATACACAATGAAAAGCCCTTAAAAGAAAGCTCATGACTAGGTGGAAATTTAGCTTAAAAAAATCTATTAAAAATTATAAATTGTTTGGTATAAATTAATGAAGATTTAAGTTTTTAAAACCCTTGATCCTTGCAAAACAACTATGGTTTGTGTCAAGGAAACGGTTCTAAGCTCTTCGCCTTGATGAAGAAGGTTTCAAAACCCTCAAGACCTTGATAAAAAAAGTCTCCAAAGGCGTGCATCTTGCCTTAGAATATCTCAAAATAAATTTCACACTTCAAATGATGTATCCTTTGCCAAAATATTGAAGATAAACCACTCTACAAAATAAATTTATCAGTAAAACAATCCAGGATTAGTAAAATTTTCACTAAGAGAATAATAAAGGCCACAAGACTTGTGGCCTCACAAAGAAAATTTTGTTTTAGATTTGCAAAAAAATAAAACCCTAAATGGTAGCTTTTAAATTTTTTTAAGAAAATGTCTTAAACAATTTTGTAATTTTTTTATAAATGAGAAACCTAAAGTAAATTTGTTTTAGAAGCAAGGAAGGGCCTTCAAATGCTTTAGCATGAAGGGATAGTCTTTGAAATTATAGACAACCTCCAAAAAAAAAAATGCTATAGGAAACCCTAGTGGGGGAGATCAGGAAGAGGGTTTATCCTTAAAATTCTTCCATTTTCCTCAAAATTGAAATGAATCCACTTTCAAAAGATGTTTACAAAGAGACCCAAACCAAACCCAAATCCCAGTCTTTAGAACTAAAATAAAACAGACAAATCAAAACTTCAAAATATATACAAGATGAAAAAAAATATATACAAGGATTAGATCTATGTACAAAATTCATTTACAAATCTATAATAGCTAAATTATTGGAATATGAGTACAAATTTGTTCCTTTATTAGAAAAACACAAGATCATAAATAGTAGATAAATTTAGTTGAAGGAGAATATAGAGACTACATGAGAAAAATGATTTTTTATAGAGAAAATGGAAAAAAAACTCTCTCAAAATTCTGAATGATAAATCTTTGAAAAATCTTACTATGGGTTCTTTAGCTTCTATGCCTTAATTAGTTGGTTAGTTCAGCTCAGAACATACGGAAGTGCTTATATGATCCAATAAAATTAATTTTTAGACACTTTAAAGAAAAATTGGTAGATCCACACAAATTCGTTGGCACTGTGAGAAGGAAGTCTAGGGATTTAATTGAAAACCCACTAGATCTTCCCAATATAAAGTGTTTCTCCAATTAAAATAATTATTTTGGGTAACTATGCACCAATACATCCAAAGGAACACTAGAAATAACAAGCACAATAGATAAGAATGATTTTACCCTAAAAGACTCGAGAATAACACCATAGCTTTGTCCCCAAGAACTTCGTTTTATTATAGGAGAATATATTACAAATGTAGTAGAGTTTCACTTAGCCAACAAATCTATATTTTTTCATGTTAAAAGTGAGAAGCTTTGAGCTCAACTTAGCCAAAAAATCTAGATTTTTTCATGTTAAAAGTGAGAAGCTTTGAGCTCAATTAATATAAAAATGTAAAGCTCTAGATCTCTCTCTGAGTGAAAACAACTAGGTCTAACTAGTTACACAATTTTGACTTTATCCAAGAAGAAAATGAATATTTAAACCCTTTATCCATGTAAAAATAATCTTGTCAAATTTTGAATATAGAGTTGAATTAACCAAAACATTTGATTGTGGTCCAAAACATATTTTCATTCAAATTTTCTCCTCTAAATATTCTCATTCAAAATAACTTGGATAAAAAAAATTGATTTCCTTGATAAATTAATTCTTTCTAGGCCAACCAATTCTTTGTGGGACTTTTCTTGCTTGAATCATGGAGATTCTTTGACTTTTTGATTTGATTCCTTTATTGGGAAAGTGCAAAAAGTTTTTGAATTATTTTTCCATTTTTTGTGGGAAAATTAAAAACATGACTCTAGAGGGGTTTAAACATATTTTTCCACCCTTGAAGTGTGTCTATATAGAAATTTTAGGAGTTTAGGTGTACGTTTAAGTTCTCATACTCCCTACAACTTCTATAGACAACTCTTTTTAAATATTTACATCAAATATTACATAGGAATCTCATTCAAAAGTGGAATTTTGACAATTAAAAAATGACCTCTAGACACAACCAAATTCTATGAAACTTTAGACATGATTTAGTATGGTAATTTACATTAAATATATACAATAGTACTCACCTAATACTTTACCATTGATCTCCACTCTAGCTTTGGGTATATTTGGGAGAAAATATGACTAAATATTTAGTGTTGAGAAACACACATAATTAGATAAGGGAAACAAATTGCTAGAGTGAAACTCTATAGCAAAAAAATTAACCTACCTAGATGTGTTACATGGATTTATAACATAGTAGAATTTGTCTGACATAATGGCCCACATGGATGAAAATTTTGGATTACAATTGAAGACCTAAATTTGGATGATGATGGTGAAATCTGAAAATTTTTTACTCCTTTGAAATGTACTCCAGTTATGGGGCAGTTGAAACTTGAGTGATAAAAATATAGCTCTACATGGGGATACATTTCTTCATGAAGGAATGTAAGAATCTAAAATCTCGATCCAAGACACATGAATTACATGAGGAAATTATCCATTAAAATATAAATCAAACTCATCATATAAAATCAAGTACTTGAATATAAATTCTACTCTAATAATATTGAAATATAATCTAATCTAATGACATTGAATATAAATATTGAAATGAAACATATTCTAATAAATTAAATGACAAAGAGTAGGGTTAGTGATATAATACATAGGATGCTCTATGGAATGAGTTGTCATTTTTGTAGAACAACTTGAGAATTTGACCATTTTCAAGTAAGTCAAGTGGTTCACCATCTAATGTGCTCAAGTAAAATGAATTATATCAAGTGGTTCCTGAGATGATATAAGGTCCAATCCACAAGATGTGAACTTCCTATGACTTCTAAGCTTCTGGTTACTACTATCCCATAATAATACCATGTCTCCAAGCTGAAAAGGTCTAACTCGAGAAGGTTTATCAAAATTAATTTTAACTTTAGATTGATCTTTACAAACATGATCAAAATAATTTCTACGAGTTTGATCCAACTCCACTATTTGATCAATCTTATGCTAAACTAAATCTTTCTCATAAGAAAAATGTTAAAGGTTTTGATAATCTCAAAGCCTAGGGTGCACATGTAGAGTTACATCCAAGCCATAAACTAGTCCAAAGGGACTCTTTTCCGTATTTTTCTTCTACTTAATCATGTTTTCCTATAACGCATACTTGATTTTTCTATCTCAAGCTTGCTTATTATCACCTACTATATTTTTGATAATGGTTATAAGATTCTTAATACTAGACTCAATAACACCATTACCTTGATGATCGTAGTTTGATGAATGAGAAAAAATAATGTGATAATTAAAACAAAAATATGAAAACTACGAAGAACTAAAAGCCTTGTCATTATTGGTATTAATCTTAGGTGGCACAGTAAATCGAGAAATTATTTTATCTTCAACGTAATCCATAACAAAATTTTCAATGGAATTTTTCGTAGGAATGGCTTCAACCAATTTAGTAAAATCCATAAGTAGCCATTACTAGAATTTTTGTTGAATTTTCGATCGAAATCCAAACCCCAATGTTGAAAATGAGCCTCAAAACCCACATGTTGTAAGGGTAGGACAACTAAATTTTTCTTCCTAGGGAATACTTGACAAGCTTAGAAACTCCTAATGTACTTGTGCACATTTGAAAAAATAGAAGGCCAGTAATAACTAGCTCTCAAGATTTGTTTTTCTTCAACTTCATCAAGATATCTTATTATATGTTCAGGTTTTCTCCATCCAAAACCATATTTCATGATGCAATACTTAGTTTATTTAACCTTATAGAAATTGTCTTATGAGAAACTAAATGATTAGGACATGTAAGATCTAGAAAATAATAAATTTTTTCCTTATACCATTCAAGTTATCCTAACCTTTGAAGCTCACATGAATTTGAAACTTTTGACAAATCATTCTCACAAATTAATCCCAAATCCTTCTCATTTCCTTCAGTTAAAATTTTAGCCAAACCTTGGCTTATAACGAGCTTACTGGTTCTAATATCCAAGTCATACTCTTTAATCTTCGTGACCCATCTAGCTTGAATACCTAAACATTTAGTTTGAGTTAATATATATTTAATAGTAGAATGTGGGACGAAAGAAATAACTTTAGAATACCCCACATATGTCTTGAAATGATTAAAAGATTTGACCAATACATAAGATTACTTTTCCATAGTACTATAATTTAATTCAGAATTCTAAAGCATCATACTCATAAAAGCAATCCATTTCTCATGACCTTATTCTTTAGAAGTAAAATGTCTGCAATATTATCCTCCAAAGAAAAAGAAACTAACATGAAATAATTAGAATAATCCACATTAAATAAAATAGGATATTTCACAATAAAGCCTTTGATTTCCTGAAAATTCTGGTTTCCTCCATCTTTCCATATGAACTTCACATCTTTCTTCAAAAAAATTTGAATAAGCTTAACAATTTCCGCATAGTTTGGAATAAACATCCTAAGAAAACTGATTTTTCCAAGGAAGGACTGAAGGGATTTAAAATATGAGGCAAAGGAATCTTAAAATGGCCTCATTTCTTTCAGGGTCAATCTTGATCACATCCTTAGAAATGATGTGACCAAGAAACTTCCCTTCAATCAGTCCACACACGGAATTAGCAGGATTCAAGTATATTCCAAATTCTCTTCACATGTTGAAGATTTGTGTAAGATGGTCTATATAACTAATTACATATTTTAGAAACAATGAGATCATCGTGATAAAACTAAAAAGTTTTACCAATTAAACCTTTAAAGGCATAATCCATAGCCCTTTGGAAAGTTGCTCCACTGTTGGTCAACCCAAAAGGAATTCTGATATATTCAGATTTTCCCCATGGTGTGGTGAAAGTTTTCTTATATCTATCTTATTTATTCACCTAGACTTGGTTGTAACTAGACAAACAATCTAATAATGAATTCATGCCTGATCCTATGACTCTTCACAACATCGTCTCCGAATCTTGTTACTCAACTTTGACTTGTTGAATGATAATATCCGAATCTCCCTTAACATTAAAAAATTTAACCTTTAGATCTCTTGCTCACTCAACACCTAGAAAAAGGGCTTCATACTCACCCACATTGTTAGCCGCTTCAAAATCTAATCTATAGGCAAATTTGAAAAGATGAACAAGGGGAGACTTAAGCACAACTCCAATACATTGACCATGCCTAGAGGATGCACCATTGAAATACATACTTCATAATTCATTCTTAAAATGATCAACCATTATCCAAAGGAACTATAGAGTTAGACACAAAAAAAAAGTTCCCAATACTTTCATATTCTTTGGGTATTCGACATGAAATATTCTTTAAAGCTTCCTATCAAGCCTAAAAAAAACATTGCCTCTAGGTCAGGGAATAGTAGCATAAGACCAATCCATGTGAGTACTCCCTCCAAGGTCAAAATCCCATTTCCTTAATAGTAGCATTCCCCAAGAACCATGCACATCAATCACAACAATGTCGGCATCACAATCATTATATGAGGATAAACTAAAAAATGAACCTATAAATCCTTAATCAATCCATGAACTTAAGTTCTCTTACAGTCCATAGAACAAATGTTTTGATATGGTCTAGAAACTCCTAAATTGATTTGTTCCATGACCCTCTTGGTCATGACACAAGCTGATGCATTAGAATCCAACATGTAATTATATAACCGAAAAACCATTAACAAGAAATGTAATATAAAATGGGGTATGTTCTTCATTATTTTATTCCACACTTTGAAAATATATTAGAGCATCCTGATAACGAGCTTTAGGATATTTTCCACTAGAAACATCAATACGAGGAGCAGCAATGACCTTAAATAACTTAGACTTTTTAGATCTATCTTTTAATATCTAAGTGATAGGTACGAGGAATTTCACATTATTAATCCAACCTTGGAAGTCAATATTCAAACCAGGGTTAGATATAATAAGGGTAATGTGATTTTCATTTTGCTCCTTATTCTTTCATTGATAAGTTAATCCTTTACCCTTTACAATATCCAGGACTTGTCCTAAAGAATTATTTTCACCATACAACTCAGTAAGCATAACCTTCTAATCATTGAAATTATTCACTCTATAAGAAGATAGGAGTGTTTTCACATCATGGATTTTTTTTACAAGCTCCATTTAATCTTCCATAAACAAGTGATGTTCATTAAAAACCACATTTACCTAATCACTTGTACCTACCATTCCACTATCCATGATTCCCTTCATAATAGGGCAAGTCCCCTCATCATGAAGATTATTACGAGGTCTATAATAAGGTGGATTTTTTTTAACAATATTGGTAGAATAAAGTAAATTTGGCGGTCTATGCTCATTAGGAGGGCCCCTCTTCTTCAATGCATTATTATTTCTATTATTTCATAGCCTACTTCCTTGAGACCTCTCCATATTAATTATATAATTTTGAAGGTCATTCATCTTATTTGCATGATCAATTTTCATATCTTTAATGATTTTTGTGAGTTATTTAATAGAATCCTTATCAAATTCTTTAACTTCTTCTCCTTTTGATTCATTGTTATGATGGCCCCTATATAAATCCAGAATCTCAGACTTCCGAGACACTTTCCTACACATTCCCATTTCTTCAACCAATGTTTAGGAAACCTTTACATCTGTCAAACCAGGAGGTAACTCCACAAATCAGAATGTTTATTAAATGAGGAATGTGCATGTATTTATACATGGAGGTGAGGCTATTGGGATTCATCTCCCAATGATTCTTGGCCTTCATTATTTCCTAATATAATTTATTATACAATATTACATATGCACACCCAACCCATAGGATTAGGTATCAAAATTCCCCCCTTTAATCCGAAGGGATGTTGGTGAGCCCAAGCATCGATCTAAACTTTTCAAACTTTTCTCTTCCAAGTGCTTTGGTGAAGATATCGACAGTTTTCTCATTTGTTGAACAATGATGTAGATGGATGGTTTTGGCCTGAACATGATGTCGAATTAGATGGTATTTTGTATTGATGTGCTTTTTTCGATCATGGAACTTTGGGTTCTTGGCCAACTTTATTGCAGAAGTGTTGTCAATCATGAGTGGTGTGGAATACATTTGTTTCATCTACAAATCTTCCAGGATTTTCCGGAGCCACACAATTTCCTTTTTTGCTTCAGCTGCTGCCACATATTCTGCCTCGGTCGTGGAATCTGCTGGAACTGACTGTTTGTGTGATCTCCATGAGACAGCTCCTGATCCAAGACTCATGGTGTAACCTGTAGTAGACACCCCTGTTTCTTTGTCGCCATCAAAGTCTGAATCAGAGTATCCGATCAAGCTAAAGTCGCCTACCTGTGTATATTTGAGTCCAAAGTATTGAGTCCCCTTCAAGTACCTTAACACTCTTTTTGCAGCAGACCAATGTCCTTCACAAGGTTTTTGCATGAACCTTGAGAGGATTCCAACAGCAAATGAAATGTCAGGTCTGGTGGTGGTCAGGTAGATAAGACTTCCTATAAGCTGTCTATACTTAGTTGCATCCTCAAATTCCTTCCCTTGAATAGATGTGAGCTTCAAGTTTTGTTCCATTGGAGTGGTTAAGGGATTACATTCATCCATGCCAAACTTGTTGAAGAGATCTCCAATGTACTTCTTTTGAGAAAGAAATATAAATTTAGGATGTTGAATTACTTCAATACCCAGATAGTAATGAACATGACCCAAATCAGTCATTTCAAAACATTTCTTCAATTCTTTCTTCATGGATGCAATATAGCTCTCATTTTTCCCTGTTATCAAAAGATCATCTACATATACCACAAGATATACAACTGTTTTTCCAACTTTCTTAACAAACAAAGTTGCATCATCAAGATCAAAATTTTTGAAGTCAAGTTTCAGAAGATGCTCAGTTAATTTCTCATACCAGGCTCGTGGTGCTTGCTTGAGGCCATACAAGGATTTTATAAGCTTGCAAACTTTGTTTTCTTGACCCTTTACAACAAATCCTTCTGGCTGGGACATATAAAATTTCTCCTTTAGATCTCCATTCAGAAACACTGTTTTTACATCCATCTGATGGACTTTCCATCCATTCTGAGCTGCTAGGGCAAAGAGAGTCCGGATGGTGGTCCATTTTGTTGTGGGAGCAAAAGTTTCTTCATAATTGATTCTTTCTTTTTGTGCAAAAAATTTTGCACCAAGCCTGGCCTTGTGCTTGTCAAGTGAGCCATCTGCTTTGTACTTGTTCTTGTAGACCCACTTGCAACCAATTGGTTTTGTTCCCAAAGGCGGATCAACCAGCTTCCAAGTGCCATTACTTATCAAGGCATCATACTCCTTTTGCATCGCTTCTTTCCATTCATCATGAGAAGCGGCTTCTTTGAAGGAAGTTGGTTCATGATCTGTAGACAAACTCAATTCACAGTTATAAGCAATATCCATATCAATAGGAGAATTAGAATTATCTACATCACCTTCGATTTGTTGAGTGGAACTTCTTGTTCCTGTTTTTCCAACCTCATCAGGATGAACATTCTCAAGTGTCTTTGTCAGCCATTTGGGAGGACCTTTCTGAGATGGCCCAGGCTGGTCATTTGAATGAGTTGGGATTGATTCAAGATTCAATCTCCCAATTATGTCAATCACATCATCCAATGTGTCATCCGTGGTTGTTTCTTCATGTGGGGGAGAGAGTGCTTCAGGACATGATTCCACAGTTTGATTCAATATCGAAATCCCCCCTTCAAGATGTGGAATCTCATTATCAAATTCTTGGAAATACTTTGCATGTGTGAATCTATCCAGGCGATCAAGTTGCCGCTCAACAACCTTGTCACTCTTGGAAGATTCAAGGAATATGACATCTCTTGCTATCACAAACTTCTTATTTGCTTCATCATAGAGACGATATCCTTTGGAGGTATTGGAGTACCCAAAGAAGATACATTTTTGACTTATAGCACCAAGTTTATTCCTTTTACCCTTGGGTATCAAGGCATAACAGGTGGACCCAAAGACCCTGAAATGCTTTACCGAAGGAATGTGGCCATGCCACATTTCAAAAGGAGTTTTGTTTCTAATTGAACTTGAAGGACACCTATTCTTTATGTAAACAACACATAGAACTGCATCAGCCCAAAACATCAATTTCACATTCTTGAAAAATAACATGGAGCGAACATATTTAAAATAGTTCTGTTCATTCTTTCAGCTACACCGTTCTGTTGGGGATTATATGGCATAGTTGTTTGATGTTTGATTCCATGTTGACGAAGATAATTTTCAAATTCGTTTGAAGTGTATTCTTTTCCATTATCAGTACGTAGAGAGCCAATATGTGTTTGTGCATCATTTTCAATCCTTGCATGAAAATTATTGAATGTTTGAAAAGCATCAGACTTGTTCTTCAATAAGTAAATCCAACACATTCTGGTGTAGTCATCAATAAATGTCATCATGTATTTGTTTCCATTTGCAGAAGAAATAGGCATAGGGACACATAAATCTGAATGAAAAAGTTCAAGTTTTCTATGTGCTCTGGAGTGTGAATCATGAAATGGCTGTTTGCTATGCTTTCCTAGAATACAAGCATCACATTCATTAGGTTTTCTAGGAATTGTAGGCAGTCCATTAACACCATTTTTATTCAACAAACGAAGGCTTTCATAGTTTAAGTGTCCAAATCTAGCATGCCATAAAAGACTTGATGGGAATGTACCTTCATCATGATATGAACTGAATGCAAAGTTTTGAGCATGAGCAGATGAACCTTTTAGCTTCAAGATTCTCCCTTCTTCTATTCCCTCCATGACAAGTGAGTGATCTGATGCTTTTCTGACCTCTGCCTTGCCATTAAACAAGTGAATGGAGTGTCCTTGCTGGCAGATTTGGACCAAGGACAACAAGTTTCTCCTCAACTCATGGAGGTATAGAACCTCATGTAGAATATGATCTGGAAGACCAGGCAACTTAAGCCTGACTGTGCCAAGCCCTGATGGCTTGAGTTTGGATTTATCTGCGAAATATACTGCTCCATCAACTTTGTCAGTGAATTATTCAAAAAAATCTTTTCTAAATGTCATGTGACATGTTGCTCCTGAATCTAGCAACCAATCATCTCTCCATGAAGTAAATGAAACATCAAACAAGTCTTCGGTTACTCCATTGTTACAATGTGCTAGAACATAATGAGCGGATTCAGGTGCTTTACCTTTGTCTTTGTCATTAGTTTTACCTTTGTCTTGATTTCTTTGTTGCTCAATTTTCTCCCAAGGTGTTCTGCATTTGGATGCATCATGTCCATCTTTATTGCAACGTGTGCAATGAAGATTGGATTTGTCAGATTGTCTGCCCCCCCTTTCTGTGAAGTTTCTTCTTCCTCTTCCTCTTCTGCCACCTCTTCCTCTGGATGAATCTGAAGCATGAATCTTTTCTCTATGTGCCAAGTATGCAGCCTCTTCGGAAGAAGAAGGGACTGTCATCTTCCCGAAAGCTTTCTCTCTTTCTGAATTTTTTTTCTCAAGTGTATCAAAGGTGATATGCTCAAGGTTCCCACTTGCTTGCAAAGACTCAAGATAATGTGAGTAAGTCAGATATAATGCCTTAACATATGCTATGAGAGGTATGTCCATTTTTACACCAGTGCTATCAATATTATGCATGATAGATCTAACTTCTGAAGCTAAAGCAAGGGGATCATCATTCTTCATTTCAAGACTGAACAGTTTAATCATCAATTGAACATTTTCTAATTCTGAATGTGAGTCATAGAGTTATTTTAGCTTGCTCAAGGCATCATAGGAATTTGAGAAAGATGAAATGTGGCAGCTCACCTCTTCATTTACGGAAGCTGCAATCAAGGCATAGGCCTTGCAGTTCTTGTTTTCCCAAATGGCGAGCTCTTTGTCTGAAGTGGGCTTTGCTGGTGGATTTCCTTCTTGTCCTTCACAGATTCCTTTCCACAAATCATTAAAAATGAGTGTGTGTTTAATCTTCCGAGACCATTCAAGATAGTTCTCTTTGCTGGAGAGAACCACCCCAACAATAGATATGAGAGAATGCATTAGTTTGCTGGAAAAAATTCTTTTGAAGAGGAAAAATTTTGCTAGAAAATCTTCAATTCTGGAAATTTTCTCAATTAAAGGGGACAAAAACTCTTTGCTAAAAAACACTGAATTCTGCACCAATATATATATATATATATATATATATATATATATATATATTGTGTTTGAAAAGAAAAAATTTATATGAAAACTGTATTGTGAATGGGAGGCGGTATTATGAATGTAGGAATGGGGTGGTATAGTTAAATGGGACAGAGGGGCGGTATTATGGTGGGAGGGGTGGTATTATGGTGAGAGGGGCGGTAATATGAACAGTGGTATTGTAAATATGATAGCGTGGAGAGGGGAGAGAACTTTGAACAATCAGTTGAGAATGTATATTATAAACAGCGTGTTATAAATAGAGGTTGGTAATATGGTGGTATTCTATATGCAGTGCTATTATATGGAAAGAGGGCGGTATATATGCAGCTTGGAGGTGGTATTAAATATGGCAGCGTATGGACAGAGGGCGGTATAAGGTGTGGAAGCCGTATTAAAAATGAATAGCGTATTAAACTTGAATGTATTGAACAATAATGGTGGTGGCGCTGTATTATTTGAAAAAAAAACGCTGTATGGAGTAACGTGGGCGGAGAGGGCTCATGTTAAATGGACAGAGGGCGTATGAAAAAGATTTATTATATGGGCAACGTATTATGAATAGAGGGTGTGGTTATGACAGTCAATGTAATGGGAGAGCCGACTTGTATCACAGTGGAGGCGATATGCATGGGAGTAGTAGTGTATGGAGGGCTGAAGCCCACGATAGGTAGCGTAGGTAATGTATAGGTTGACTGTATCACAGTGGAGGCAATATGCATGGGAGTAGTAGTGTATGGAGGGCTGAAGCCCGTGATAGGTAGTGCAGGTAATGTATAGGCCGACTGTATCACAATGGAGGCGATATGAGTGGGAGTAGGAATGCAGAACTGGAGGGCCGAGGGGCGGAGAGATAGCAGTGAGGGAGGCGGGGTATGATGGGGAGAGATAGCAGTGAGGGAGAATGGTGAGCGCTGTGCAAAGAGGGTGAGTGAGAAAGAGGGAAGGCGGAGTTTAGGGAGAGTAGGTAATGGGAAGCGATAGGTATGGATGAGAGATGTGCTGGAGAATGGGGGAGGCCAAAAGGCCGTTAAGAAAATTTGGAATCAGATATTTGCAGGACTGCAGAATTGCAGAGTGGCAGGTATTTGCTGGAGCTGCAAATTGCAAAATTTCAAGGACTGCAAATTGCAGAATCTTCAGGAGCTGCAAATGTCAGAGTTGTGCATGAATTGCAGAGATAAAATAAAAAAAATGAAGAATTACAGTACAGTAATTTAATGGAGCAGCAGAAACTAGCATAAAAACTGACTGGGCAAAGGAATGAGGGAGTTACACCACAGGAAAAAATGCCAATAGTGGGACTGGCTCTGATACCATGTCAAACCAGGAGGTAACTCTGCAAATCAGAATGTTTATTAAATGAGGAATGTGCATGTATTTATACATGGAGGTGAGGCTATTGGGATTCATCTCCCAATGACTCTTGGCCTTCCTTATTTCCTAATATAATTTATTATACAATATTACATATGCACACCCAACCCATAGGATTAGGTGTCAACAACATCATTAGGCTTAGTGCGCCATAACTCATAAGAAGTATAAGCTGGAAATGAATTCACATAATATACCAAAAGAAACATCGTGGGAGGGTTATAATCTCGATCTAAATCATTTACAATATCATTAAATATCTTAAATTATTCCACAATCTCATTTTCATTCTTCTTTATGTTGCTAATAACATTAAGAAAGTACCTATATCCCTTATTATTTCCATATTTATCATCAAAGGCACTATTGATCAATCTCAATGAATCAAACGAGTTATCAAGAAACTATGAAAATCAATCCTTAGCATATTCCTCACAAAAGGGATGAAGACCATCAACTTCACATCCTCATGATTATAGTGAGAACCAATACACCACTTACCCACACAAATATTAAATATTTTGATGTTATCTTTGGCATTAATCGCATTATTGCTGTGAAAAGCGGGAAACTTCTCAATGGATTTTTCTGGAAATTGTGTATATAGCCTTGAATGTTAGCAAAATTATAGGGGGAAAATACATGATTTTTTGTCAATATTGACACTAAAAAATAAAATGGAAATCATACATAACTTCTTTTCTGATATTAATAATAATTCTACCAGAAGAGAGCTTATTTAATTGAACCATCAAAACCTTTTTAGGATTTGGAGTATGATTAATCAAGCTACTTATATGCCTTATAGTATATTCTCTTTTAGAATATGAAAAAAATGGAAAGGCCACTCAAACATACCAATATGTTAAGAACCCAAAGTTATTAAAACATAGAGAACAAGAAAATTATCACTCACAACTACGCCATAAAAATGTTTTCACCTAATATGTACACCTAAACGTGGGAAATTTTTTCAACCCCATAATTATAAACTTTAAGGTGCAATGCTGAGAGAAGGGGTTGTAACCTAGTCCCAAATGTCTTAGTTTAAGCTCTCTCTTAGTAAAGCTATGGGGTAGTAACTAAATATGGTTAGTAAGGAAAACTTGTTGAAACAACAAGTTCTAGGAGACAAAGGGCAAGGAAATTATCATTAAATGTAACTTGATTATAGATTATGCTAGCCTCACTCTCACATTAAAGAAATTATAAGTACAAATAATTAAATTAATTAAATTTGGTTTTAATCTTACCATTATAGATAGGATTTTTCGTCATAGTTAGAAGTTAGCTTAGGCCCAGTTGGTTGAGAGATTTTCTACAACTATTTAGGGTCCAAGATTAGTGTATGGTTGAGATATTTGATGAACCAAAGAGTCCAAGATAGACCTACTATCTTGAGACAAAATTCCTCATGTATTTATATGTATCATAAACAAATAATGAGAATATGAGAGTGCTAGGAGATGACACTCAACAAGGTATAAAGATATGAGATGAGTGTCTTATAAACAAAGCTCAAACAAAGATAAAATAGTTGCAAAACAAGAAATAATACTTCGAGTTACACAATGCCTCAAAACAATGGTTAGTACAAGGGATAACACAATGTTTAAACGTAAGGAGTGAGAAAAAACATGAATGAAACTTGTACTTTAAAGAGATGATTAGAAAAGGTAAAACAATATAATAAAACAACAAGAAATAAATTCAAAATGACAAGCACAAGAGAGATAAAAGGCAATGTTGCAAGTAAGATGAAATTCTCACAAATCAATAAATTCAAGATGAAGCAATGTTAGATGAATGAATGCAACACTAAACTATGTGAGATGAAAAAATATTGGCTAGTTTTAAGTTTTATTACTCAACTCTCGTGAACAACTTCCCTTCAATTTCTCAAAACTTGGTAAATAATGTTGTTTGCAACAAGGATAGACCAAGGAGGCACTTAGTACATCATTAACGATACCCACCTAGAATTTGTGACAATTTGCCTACAACAAGAGAATTGTGAGATAATGTGTCTTAAATATACTCCAAATTCAAATTTATTAAATTGAATGACATTTAGGGAAGTTGGTACTAAAATTTCTATCAACCAAGCTAGCGTTTGGAGCTAAATTTTAAAGTTGCAAGCCTAGATCTAAAATGTAATGAAAACACAATATTTCAATGAGATAAAATTATAAAAACATGCTTCAATAAATGAGACAAGGGTCCAATTATAATCAACATTCACCATAAACTCTTAAATTACAAGATTATAATTAGACTAGTTTATACAATAACTGGTGAAGCATGTAAAGATTAAGTATGTAAATATTACTCAATGAAACAAAACTAGTAAAGGAAATGGAAATCATATGAAAATGTTAGAAAAATAACTCAAATTATTTTAATGGAAAGTGCTCTTAAAATTTTTCTTCAATTATTTTATGTTATAAAAAATATATGAGAATTATATAACATAAAATATATTTTATTTTATGTTATAAAAATGAGAATTATATGGTGAAAACAAAAGTTAATGACAACATATGAGATTTCTAATAAAAATTTTGAAAAACGACATTAAATATTGAAACTAAAGTTATTGAAAATGAAACAATATCAAATAGGCAATAAGGTGACAAGATAAATTAGATAAAATGGCAAAGAAGGAATGTAACCCAAAAGATTAGATCTAAGATACAATGAAAATGAAACTCCAACTAATTAAATTGGACCAAGAAAATGAGTTAGTAATCATATCTAGAGACTAATAAAGAGGAAAACTAAGCTAAGAACACAAGAGATCCTCCCTTTTAAATAAGGAGGGATACTATGGAAGAATCCCAAGCTCCCTCAATAAAAAAGGTATTTTTATTAATGATATTACAGTGAGAGGAATGCTTTAGTCTGAGAGAAGAGTTTTACAATCCTTATTAGGGTTTCATAGTGATATTAAATTTTGCAAGAAATAACCCCTCCCCAAGAATCTAATGAGGAAATTTATGAAGATTATGGAAATAAAATACAAAATATCATCAATGCCATTTTTAATCCTCCAAGGAATTTCACACGAGAAGGGAGGCCCTTCTATACCTGTGTCCTAGATAGGAAAGGAAAAAGAAATAATTCAACTTTAAAAAAAATTAGGCATATCTAAGAATTCAATCCTGAGATAATATTTTCTCCAAGTTTTAATTTTGATACCATTTTGAAAAATTATTTAGAACCCTAGCTGCATACAAAAATACAGAGTGACAAGCCATTAAAATTTTCATGGCTAGGTGGATATATATATATATATATATATATATATATATATATAGAGAGAGAGAGAGAGAGAGAGAGAGAGAGAGAGAGAGAGAGAGAGAGAGATAACTTGATAAAACTTTTGGTGTAAATTTCTGAAGATTCAAGGCTTTAAAACCCTTTAAAAATTTTATCATCCTTAAAAAAAAGAAATATGGTTTTATTTCAAGGAAACAATGCTAATTTCTCCACCTTGATGAATAAGGTTTCAAAATCCTCTAGGCCATGATGGAAAAAATCTGTAAAGCCTATGGCCTGCTCTATAAAATTTGTAAATAAATTTCAAAATCCAAATGATGTATTCTTTGCCAAAAGCTTGATGATAAACCCCTTTAAAAGACTCAACTTTCTCTGAAAAAAATCAATGTTTAGTAATTTAATCACTAAGAGAATAATCAAGCCCTTCAGGCTTGCAACCTCACTAATAAAAAAATAGTGTTTGATATGCAAAAAAAAATTAAAACCCCAAGTCACATCTAACTCGGAGGAGGACTAACTCGACGATGACGGGAAGGAGCAGGTCGACCGACCAGAAACTGAGGGTGAAGGCCAAGAAGTCTCCGGGATGTGCGCCTTGGGGGCGCAATGATGACAACACAAACACGGCACAAGGGGAAGAAGAATGACCAAAAAAGGCAGGGAGGTGCAGAATCAAGTGATTACAATGTCGAAACAAGGGCAGAAAGGTGCAGTGTCAATTGATTTTACAATGTTTTAAAGTCTTTTCCTGGCGGTGTTAACCAGGCTCTTCTTCGCTTAGGGTGAGTGTGTGGCGTGCGTTCATTTTAATTTTTAAACCCAGACGTTTTGAGAGAAAAAGAAAAAGTGTGCTGCGTAACTGAAAATAAATCTGCAGAGAACAATATATAATGCTGAAATAACAGAAAATGAACAGCTAACAATGCATCGATCTAACCCAAAAAGGCAGGTCTCTTAAAACTAGTCTAAAAGAGGGGAAAACATCTAGTCAAAACACACTAAAAAGAGGCCAATAGATCTAAGGTCGGGAGGGACAGGGATCTAAAGGATAAATCTGCTGAAAAGAGGTGCAGAACACAGCCAAGAGGCAGAGGCAAGGTGGCTGTAAAAAGGAGGAAATCAGCAAAAAACAGAAGGGACAAGGAGGAGGCCCTAAAGGTAGATCCAAAAAAAACTTCAGGAGGTGATTTGAAAGGGAGAAGAGCTTATTAAAAGGGATCTGAAAAGGAGGTATCAGATCTGAAAAAGAAATGGCTGAAAACTCTGAAAATTTAGACACTTACAGCAGCTAAAACTCTTCCACAAAAAGTGGAGGGTACTGAGGCCCTAGGGGGCTAGATTCCCACTTAGTTGAGTAAAAAAGAGAAAGAATAGATCTAAATGGGTGGAGACAGAGGTCAGACAACCCTGACAGAGGTTCAGACAAAACCCAGAAAAATTTCAGAAAAATTCCAGAAAAAAGTCCAGGTCACAGTTTTTGACCTGTTTTTCGCTCAGGTAGCTGTTTTTGGGCTGTTTTCCGCTACTCAGGTCACAGTTAATGGGATAAAAAGTGATACCTGGAGTCCTGGTCACATTTTCTGTGCTGAAAAGTGCGACCTGAAGCTCCAGGTGTCCCGACGGCAGATTTCCGAAAAAGTTGCCGTCTCAGGTGCGGCTGATGTCTGTCACCTGCGCAATAGGGCCAGAAACACGCGGAAGTTAGAAATTTTAATGTTTTAGTGTTTTAAAGGTGAAAAACAACATAAAAATAGGAAAAAAAAAAGCTGAAAAGAAACCCTAGGGTCTGAAGTAGCTGGATATGCAGGAATATGAAAAACAACAGCGGTCGTAATTGAAAACCCGTGTGGAGTCGCCAGTTGTTAGTATGAATCTTTTGTCGAAGTGTACGAAAAAAGACCACTTTAGCTACGCATAACTTATAGCCCTAACATCAAATATGGCTGCCAATATCTTCAGATCTGCAATTAGTTGATCAAGACAAATGCTGCAAAAATCCAGATCTATGCATAAAGAGACATTAAGCAGTAAAAATAAGGTTTTGCTCCATACATCCAATAGACAAGACAAGAACAATATTTTTTGAAAGAATTTTTTGTATTAAGGGCACCTGGGAGGAAAACAAGAAGGTGTTTCCAATTCTCCTCAATAGGATGGGTTCTTGGAAGTCCTCAGCACTTCAGATCTAGCATTTCTCTCTCCTGTTGGTGTAGAAAACCCAGACAAAGATAGAACTCAAAGGGAGTTCACACAACAAATAATGGAAAATATGACAATGATAATGGCTCAAAGTCAGACCAAGAGTCTAGATCTAGAGTGATCTAATAGGCAACAAAAGGTCAAGAATGGTAGGAGAAACCCTCCTATTTATAACAAAATATTGGGTCATTCTAGATCTTGGTGCATGATTAAAATAACATTAACCAAATCTAGATCCACCTTTTATGGAATATTTTATTATATTTGTTGGAGGAAAAAGTATTTGACTTGGGTCAAATCCCTTTATTTGTGAATAATAAATAAATAAATGATTTATTTATCATTTTAAGGAAGTGGTTGAAAGATAATCAAATAAATAATGATTTATTTAATTATTTATAGGTGATTTAGTCATATTTAACAAGGAATATTATTTAAATAAGATTTAAATAATTATTCCTAGAAAATAATAAGATAAATAAAGATTTATCTAATTAATTTCTTTGTTTTGCGTTAAACATGACCAGGAATAACAATTTAGGATATTGTTTAATTAATTATTCCTTGAGGAAAATCAAACAAATATAGGTTTGTTTAATATTTCCTTTTGGGGTTTCCTATTTAGACCATAAACAACCTAATAAATGTGTTTTATTAAGTTATTTTACATAGTGAAAGCAATTTTACTTAGGGTAAAATTGGTCTTACATGGTGTACTTGGGTCCATCTAATGATAATAGGTTAGATGACCAAAAAATGGTGTAACATGCATAATGTTGAACTGCGTTGTTAGAGTCCCTAGAATGTTCGTTTTAAAATCTTCTAGTAGATTGCCAATTTCTGCGCGGGTTATACTTTCACCAGAGATCTTACTATCTCTTGTGATCATATCACGTTCTGTTGACTTTAGCCTTGTGCTGCCTCTCGAGCTCCTGATACATAAATCAATAATGTCAGCAAAATTTTCCTGATATATATCACCTTTGCCCATAATGTTTAATGTTTCAACCCATTGTTCCTTCATCCCTTTAAGTAATGTAGTTTTCAATACATTATCAGGTAAGGGTAAAGATGCATAAGGTGATATCTGGAGGTTGTATTGAAAGCATTCATTAGGGGAATTTTGAGGTCTAAAATGGGCCTCATAAGAAAAATGTACAACAAAAATAAACTTTATAACAACCAATAGGATTCAAGATGATGATGTCATCCATAATGGATGATTCACCATTTTTGGAGTAAAAAAATAAAAATATTAAAAAATAATAAAATAATAAAACTACTTTTTCAACTCGTATTTTAAACTTATCTCCCAAAATTTTTACTCAAATTTCGAGCGGGAGTACTCGTTGGATGCAGAATTTAATTCCTCATCCAAGGAGTACCCATGTTGCATACTTTCGATGAACTCTTCTACACGAAAAATGAAAAATACATAAAAAACGTGATTGTAATCATGTTTTTTTATGTATTTCTCATTTTTCGTGTAGTAGGACCCATCGAAAGTATGCAACATGGGTACTCCTTGGATGGGGAATTAAATTCCGCATCCAACGAGTACTCCCGCTCGAAATTTGAGTAAAAACTTTGGGAGATAAGTTGAAAATATGAATTGAAAAAATAGTTTTTTCATTTTTCCCTCTAAAATTTGATGATGTCATCAAATCTTATTAGATTTTTTCCACTATTATTTTATAATTTCCTTAGGAGGCCCATTTTAGACCTCAAAATTCCCCTAATGCTACATATTCTTCAAGTGTTTCATTAGGTTTTGCTGTCATCTGAAATATTTCATCTTTTAATTCCCTGGACCTACAATAATTCTGATATTTCTTTAGAAACACCGCTTTCATCTGATCCCAATCATTTATAACACCTCCACCTAACCCCATAAAACATCGTAAAGCTTCTCCTTTTAATGTGGAAGGAAATAATCTTAATTTTTGGGGATCAGTGGTATAGTCTTACCCCCTGAATAATACATTGAATTCAAATAGAAATGCATTTGGATCTTCTGATGTTAAGCCATGGAATGTAGGAATATGCTGAAGAGGAATGGCCTTCATAGCTGCATTAACTGTAGTGTCCACAATGGGATATTGCAGTGTGGAAGTTTGTTAAGGTGTTTGCTGGTTCTGGTTCTGGGCCATTTGATCGAATATTTTCCAATATCCTTCTGGGATTTCAAGGGAATTCCTAGGCTAACTAGAAGGAACAGGAATGACCTTGACAACACTCCCTTGATCTGGAATAATAAGTGTTCCTTGCTGGCCTACTATCTGAGGAGATTCAGGTCCTTTAGCTTTGTTTTGAATGATATTGATAGCACTTCCCTTATCTGGGATGCTCACTATTTAGATTACTTCAAGAGGAGATTTCTTCTGTTTCCCCTGCTTCCCCTTCTCCTTCGCGAAGATTACTAGAGTTCCCTTCTTGTAGAGAAATTAGGCGAGGATTCTTAATTTCTTGGGAATCTTGCTCAATTCCTTCTGTTTGACTATGTACCTCAGCAAAGGCTACAGATGGTGATTCTGTGGTCTGAAGGGAACTAGTAGGCTGTCTAGAAATAATTTTCCTAGGTCCTACTGATGGCTGAGATTCAATTTTCTTAAGGATTTCGTCAATGAAAGTTGTTTTCCCAAGGGTCACCGGTCCCTTAGGTTTTTCGGGTTTAGGAGGAATTTTATTCTATTTAGCTTTTCTATTCATTCAAAAAGACAAGCATTCATTCCTACCTAAAATTTTTCCCAATTCTGCTGTGAAGTGGGACAGTGAACAAGTATGTTTCTTTTTCGGTACGCAAGTTCTTACCTTCTGTTTTTAATACCCAATTCTTTGCTAGTAGAAAAAATCAAATATGCATCACTCTTTCTAAATGGCTACACTCTCCCCGGCAACGACACCAAAATGTTGAGGTATAAAAGGTGTCTTTTTAACGCCTATTTATCCTACATTAATTATCAATCCAGGAACGACTTTTTGTTTCAAGAGTGTACTCAGTCTGAGGCTGCAATTCAATCTAAGAGTAATGCTTTGAAATATGTAGTATAGTGTTGTAAATACAAGAGTAAACGGATGATTGGAAAAGAAATCTAACTACAATGACATGAACTTAAATACTTGAAAATTCAATCATTCATTCAACAAGTATCAGTCAAGGATACAGTAATGATAACTCTTTCCTTTAGAAACTGATAAAATCAACTAAGAACAATCTGAGAACGTGGGAGAAATAACCAGTATTATTTACAGTTGATAATCCTGCTTTAAAGCAATTAAATCAAAATAGAATTTGAACTAAATGCTGCTAATGAAAGTAAACTATGAAAACACTTTAAAAGAAAAATCTTTGCAATCTGTAAACTAATGAATCGGAAATGAACAACAAACTAGAATTTAACAGTAATGTAAATAAACTACAAACTGTAACTTAGAATAATTGAACAACAAATCCTATTCAATGAATCTGAACAACAAATCCTATTTGATGGAATCAAATAGCGAATTCTATTGAACAGCAAACCCTGTCGACAACAAACTCTGTTAAGCAACAATCTGAAATGAACAGCAATCAAACAGAACAAAAAATGAAATCAAATGTTGAATAGCAAAGCTCTGTAAAGCGTAACAAGATAAATGATACAGGAATTAAGATTCTTGTTAGAACGGAACAACGATGCAATTCATCAATGTAGCACATCGATATCAATAAGAAATTAAACAACAAACCAATTAACTTACAAACTGTTACGAAAACAAATCCGAACTATCACACAACGAGAACTGAAAAGTAATGATACAAACAGCAGATCGATTCACCAAGGCCGGGCTGTTAACCACCAGTGAAACGCCGCCGGGCTTTACTCCAGAGTTAAGAAATAGAACGGAAACAAGATCTTGTATTAATCGGATATAAACAGCGTTTACAAAAGTCGCTCTTTGATTACGAGAGTTAAGAAATTATAGAGTTACAAAAGCAGTGTTTAATCATAAATCAATTTCCCATCCCTCGATTTCTAAAGGCACTGCCTTTTATAACAATTCAACGGATAAAACAAGAAACATGATAAGATTGAACAACGATCCCTCAGGATCAAAATATCGTGAGGGATTCGCTTCTTTTCTCTTTTTAGCTAGCGCTCGGTCTTCTCAGGCTGTAAACGTGATGTTCCCTGTTTTCCTTTGGCTATATGTTCAGATTTCCTTCTTATTGTCTGGATACGGTCCTTTTCTAGAGGAACAACAGTTGCTCCTGTTTTAGCTCTGCCTCTCGAATGATGGCTTACTTCATTTGTTTCATGTTTTTAGAACAAAAAGTAGTTTTTAGTTGATTTTCACAATAAACACAATTCTTTGCAATTCTATCATAATATTCCAATAAATCATCTTTCTAGAATAAGAAGAATTATGTTTAAAGGAAAAATATGAGAAAATACATAGTGAATCCATACCTTTTCCAATGCTCAACACCTATCCCACTTCTATTTTCGCTCTTTTGGTACTCCTGGAATCCCTGTGATAGAATTCCTTCCCATTCTAAGATTTTCCTTTCCCACTCCTTTGTTTCCTCATGGGTTTATTGTAGGATCTCGCATACAAAGAGCAAAAGGATGTGCTCTAAAACATCAAGAAAGGGTGAAGTAAAATTCAGAATAAGTTGAGGAAGTCATGTGAAATCTAGCCTATATTTTAATTCCCTCTCTTAATATTCTGCTTGCACTAGTGCAAGCATGTTGTCCTATATGATAAGATGAGTAGAAAAATACTAGTAGAATGATATGATTTAAGCGGTGCAAAGATCAGTACAAGAATGCACCTCATCAGCAGCATAGCACAAGTTATCATATGACATAAGAAAGTGATCATGATGGAAAGCTATATGATGTTTTTCATATGATTGACAAGTATTTACCCTCTTATATTACCTAGGAGGAAATTAGTTAAAAGTACAAATTTTTTTAAGTAGAAATCATGATCTTTTTAATGAGTGCTAAGTTCCTTTTTTGTAATTATGAAGAAAATTAAGAATCGTGTTAATCGTTGTTTGCATATAATCTATCCCGATATGCAATGATTTGAAATTTCCTTCACTCACAACTCCCCCCGCTCCTACATTTATCCTAAATGTCCCTTCATCATGATTATTACTGCACTTAACCATTAAACCGTCGTCGCGCGTACCAATTAAGCCTGACCGGAAATGATGAGTATTTATGGCAAATGAATCAGAGATACGGTTAGATATTTATGTATGCACTAGTACATTTGGTGGAAATTCTGACACTTTTGACCAAATGTCGGAAATTTCCCCAAATTTTATCAAATTTTCAAATCCCACCCACAACTGTCGCTATACCGACGTTTGGAGACAAGTGTCGGTATTGCGACACTTAGAAGATAGTGTCGGTCTTCCGACGTTTGTATCAAAGCATCGGAATTGTGACAGTTTGGGCAAAAGTGTCGGAATTTTGAAGGTGTAGAGCTAAGTGTTGCTATTGCTACGTTTGAGGAAAGCATTGCTACTGCGACGGTTCGGGTAAAAGTGTCGGAATTGCGACAATTCAGGCAAAAGTGTTGGAATTGCGACGGCGTAGAGCTAAGTGTCGATATTGAAACGGTTGAGGAAAGCGTCGCTATTGCGACAGCTCGGGTAAAAGTGTCGGAATTGCGACAGTCTGGGCAAAAGTGTTGGAATTGCGACGGCGTAGAGCTAAGTGTCGCTATTGCGATGTTTGAGGAAAGCATCGCTATTGCGACAGTTCGGGTAAAAGTGTCGCTCTTGCGACAGTTTGGGCTATGTGTCGCTCTTGCAATGTTTGTATGAAAGTAGTGAGTGTTAATGATTAAGTAAGTGTAAAAGTGGTGCAACATTCTAAGTGTTTGTATATTGACAATTGGCATGGTGAAGTCGAATGTTGTGTGGATAGAAGATGCATCCAAACTAAAAACAAAGGTATGCATCCATAGTTTGTATAGGTTTTCTCTTGCAAGCTAAAAACAAAGGTATGCATCCATATTTTGTATAGGCTTTCTCTTGCATCTCTATAGATGAAAATTAAAGGGGAAGAAGATAACTTTGTTGCTACTCATTAGGGACAAGCACCAATGTATAACGATTTCAAATAAAAACCTTGCATCCTGCATATGAAACAATAGATTTTTCTAGATTATGTAGGTTTTAACCCTGAAAAAAAATTATCTACACACGAATCTTATAACAGAAAATAAACAATAGCGAGAGCATAAAACATAAAAAAGATAAACACAGAGATTTTCCCCTGGATCCCAAATCGGGACGACCAGCTTGATTTTTCGTTATATTCCTTTTAGTGTTACAACACATATATATACATGCCGAAACATACATAAACCACAATCCATTAACCCTGGATTAGAACATAACTGTAGTTCGCTTGACCGGATCTACAAAATACCAGGGGCCGAAAACCATCGTACCCAAAAACCATGTGCAAACTCATGCACAAAACATGGGTGGGTCCGCCTATGAGTGGGTCCGCACACCAAAACAATTTTCGCTAGGGCGCTACCACGGACCCCAACAGTGGGGGCTGCCTCCCCCCTTGTGACCCCCCTACTGCGCCCGACACAACGTATAGCGCATGGGGCTAGTCGTGGAAAGAATATAACACATACCCAACATTCTCCCACTTGTTGTTTTCTTTCCACAGGGGGCCACAGGAGAGCTTAGTCATTGGGCCAATTCTTCAACACCCATTGTTTCTCTACACAAAGAGAAGTTCTGAGTGCTTACAGACTTCGTCAATGCATTTGCAACATTCTTCAAAATGTCCACCTTTACCAGCAACACCCTTTTAGCCTCAACCATATCTCTAACAAAGTGATATTGAACATCAATGTGCTTTGTCTTTGAATGGTAAGCAGGGTTCTTAGCCAAGAAAATTTCACTTTGGATATCACAGTCTATCCTTATCGCTTGCTGTGCCAACCCCATACTTGAACACAATCTCTGCAACCAAACTGCTTCCTTGCTTGCATGAGTGGCAGCTATATATTCTGCGTCTATAGTTGAAAGAGCCACTACAGACTGTCTTTTACTCATCCAACTGACTACGCCTCCAAATAGGTTAAACACATACCCACTTGTAGATCTTCTTTGGTCCAGATCTCCAGCCCAGTCTGCATCAAAAAAACCACGAATTTCCAACATTCTTTCCAATCCTGGTCTTCCCTGGTAGCACAAGCCATAGTCACTAGTGCCACGTAAATATCTGAAACCCCGCTTCACTGCTGTCCAATGCTCCTTCCCTGGGTTTGACATAAACCTGCTCAATACTCCCACTGCATGTGCAATTTATGGTCTAGTACAAACCATTGCATACATCAGGCTACCCACTGCACTTGCATATGGAACACGGGACATATCCTCCGCTTCTTCTTGTGTCTTGGGACACTGTTCAGCAGACAGCTTTGCACCTACAGGAATAGGAACACTCACCGGTTTACTATCCTGCATATTGAACCTCTGCAATATAGTCTCGACATACTTCCTCTGGTTTAACCAGAGCTTCCTCTTTGCCCGATCTCTCTTAATTCCATGCCCAAAATATAGTTTGCAGCACCAAGATCCTTCATGTCGAATTTGGAGAACAGTTGGGTCTTCAAATCTTGGATAATTTCTTTGTCATTTCCAATCAACAACATATCATCCACATGCAAGACCAAATAAATAACACGGTCACCAATTAATTTAAAATAAACACAGTGATCCTCCTTGCTTCTGGTGAAGCCAAGTCCCCGTATATAGGTATCAAATTTCTGATACCACATCCTTGGTGAATGTTTTAACCCATACAGAGACTTCTTCAACTTGCATACCAGTTATTTATTACCCTTCACCATAAAGCCTTCAGGTTGCTTCATGTAGATTTCCTTTTCTATATCCTCGTGAAGAAATGTTGTCTTCACGTCCATCTGTTCTATCTCAAAATAAAATGCAGCAGCAACAGATAAAAGTAATCTAATAGAAGTAACTTTGGCAACAGGAGAAAAAATATCACCAAAATCAATTCCCGGCACTTGGGAATAACATTTTGCTACCAATCGAGCTTTGTATTTATCCACCTTGCCTTCTACATTCATCTTCTTCTTAAACACCCATTTTCTCCCAATGGGATTCCTTCTAGTCGGCAACTCCACCAGATCCCATGCCTCATTTTTGTGCAAGGATGCCATTTCATCAACCATGGCCTCCTTCCAGAGTTTTCCATCCTCGGAATCTACTGCCTCCCTGATAGTTCTGGGATCATCATCAGTTATAGTTAAGGAAAAACCTGAACAGAAAGCAGATGGACTATACCTTTTTGGTTGCCTTCTTTCCCGAATTGATCTTCTCAAAGCTGGAGTTTGTGGCTCTTCCTCTTCTGAATCTTCTTCTGCTGTAGAGTCTGATTCATCCTCCTTTAGCTCAAACTCTATCTTCTCAGGCTCCTTTGGTATGATTTCATGTTTAACAACATCTTTCACCTCTCTAAACACCACATCTCGGCTGTACACAACCTTCCTTGTTTCCGGGTTCCAAAGCTTTTAACCTTTTAAACCATCCTTATACCCAACAAAGATGCACCTTTCAGATTTATTATCCAACTTGGTCCTTTTGTCCTTTGGAACATGTACATATGCATCACATCCAAATACCCTTAGATGTGAAAGAGAGGGTTTCTTACCATTCCATACCTCATGTGGAATCTTATCCTCCAACGTTGATGAAGGTGATCTATTAACTAAGTAACATGCAGTCTCCACTGCCTCTGCCCAAAATTCTTGTCCTAACCCGGTACCACTAAGCATGCTTCTTTCCTTTTCCATCAGTGTTCTGTTCATTCTTTCTGCAACTCCATTTTGCTGAGGTGTGTATGGAGTAGTCTTCTGCTGTGCTATACCACACTTCTTATAGAACTCTTCAAATTCCTTCTTGCAGAACTCCCCACCATTATCTGTCCCCAATGCCTTTATCTTCTTTTCTGTCTGGTTTTCCACCAGAGACTTAAATTATTTAAATCTGTCGAAGACTTCATATTTCTTTCTCAAGAAATATATCCATGTATTCCTTGAGAATTCATCTATGAATGAAAAATAGTACACAGACTTTCCCAGTGATGGAACTGACACAGGTCCAAACACATCACTGTGCATAAGTTCTAATATCTTGTTTGCCCTCTTAGCACCAGAAGGAAAACTCACCCGATTATGCTTCCCATATACACAATGTTCACAGAAATCGAAATCCAGAGAACAATTATACATACCTTCTACCATACCATTTCTATGTAATATCCGAAGGCCCTTCTCTCCAATATGTCCAAGCCTTTGATGCCATAGCATGGTATTTTCTCCAGAGATAGCTAGGCTTTCCGCTCCACTTTCAGGAACCAAATAACTATTACACCCATCAATAAGAGTGCTACCTTGTAGCTTGTACAGAGTTCCAGTCCGAACTCCCCGCATTAATACAGGTGCTCCCCGAACCATCTTGCATGCATCTTTCTCGAACACTGTTTTTACACCTGCATCATCCATCTTGCTTATAGAAATCAGATTTCTGGCCAATGCAGAAATATGCAGAACAACAGGAAGTGTTCTAATCCTTCCACCTTGCAGCTTCAGCTTCACCTTTCCATGTTTGATGATTTTGGCCTTCCTATCATCCCCTAGGAAGACATCACCATCATATTTCTCATACTCGCAGAACCACTCCCTATGGGGAGTGAAGTGAAAGGATGCATCTGAGTCAATCAACCATGACTCATGATCTACATGTGTATTTGAAGAAGAAGCCAAATACACATCCCACCTTCATCCGAGGTGGTTTTGCCTACGAAGGAGCATCATCAAATCCCTTTCCTTTTTCAGGAGCTTTAGATCTGCACTCCTTTTTGTAGTGCCCTTCCTTTCCGCATTTCCAGCATACCTTTACAAAATTTCCAGGAGATTTAGATCTCCCTCTAGATTTGGATCTCCCACTCAAAACTTTATTCTTGTTTCTGTTTTTGGACCTTCCTCGTACAGATAAGGCATCTCCATTTTGGCCCTCCATATTTCTCCATCTCATTTCCTCCGACAGCAAGGCTGAGACAATGTCATCAAAATTCAAGATAGTTGTATTGCTACCTATTGCAATAACCAGACTATCCCACGAGTCTGGTAGAGAAAAAAACAAACTGATGCACTTATCTTCATTTGAGATTTTAATATCAACAGATGAAAACTGACTTACCACAGTATTGAAGACGTTCAGATGCTTTGTCACCGAGTCTCCATCCTTCATCCTCAGGTTATACAGCTTTTTCCGCAGGAACAACTTATTCACCAGAGACTTAGATTGGTACAAAGTCCCAAGTTTTTCCCACAAATTCTTCGCCATAGCTTCCCCAGATACATTCAACAATACTGAATCTGACACACACAACCGTATTGTGCTCTTAGCCTTTCGATCCAGTTTCTTCCAGTCTTCATCTGACATTGCCGTTGGTTTAGTACCTGGATCTACCGCGATCCACTGATCTTTATCCACCAGCAGATCCTCCATCTTGAGCTTCCACAACTCAAAACTCGGACCATTAAATTTCTCGATCTCTATCTTGCAACTCGCCATCTTCTTTCACCGCAAGAATCGATCCCGCAGATCTCCCCGCGAACAGGGTCTACCACAGGCCCGAGCAAAAAACCCTCAACAACAAAGGTGTCCCCTTGAAGCCGAAATAGCTTTGATACCAAATGTAGGTTTTAACCCTGAACAGAAATATCTACACACGATTCTTATAACAGAAAATAAACAATAGCAAGATCATAAAACATAAAACAGATAAACACAGAGATTTTCCCCTGGATCCCAAATCGGGACGACCAGCTTGATTTTTCATTATATTCCTTTTAGTGTTACAACACATATATATACATGCCGAAGCATACATAAACCCCAATCCATTAACCCTGGATTAGAACATAATCGTAGTTCCCTTGATCGGATCTACAAAATACCAGGGGCCGAAAACCATCGTACCCCAAAACCATGTGAAAACTGATGCACAAAACATGGGTGGGTTCGCACCCTAAAACAATTTTCGCCGGGGTGCTGCCCTGGACCCCAATAGTGGGGGCTGCCTCCCCCCTTGTGACCCCCCTGCTGCACCCAGCGCAACGTACAGCGTGTGGGGCTAGTCGTGGAAAGAATATAACACATACCCAACAGATTATGGATAGTTCATTGACTCAATTTGCATGTTATCCTGTTTTTATTGATTGGAAAAAGCTTGATTATGAGGTTGACAATGAGCAGGTTCATTATAGCCGAGCGTCATTGATAGTGGATTGTTTAAAACCTATAGTTTATATTTTAATGATTGCACATGAATTGTTAGTGGCACAATGAGGAAGCATTGATGATCCTTTTATGGATAATTTTGGATTACTATGCATTATTGGTTTTCAAAGTTTTGTGAAAGGTGTAATCTAGGGTTCCTTCCCAAGCCCAGTAATTAGATGCTTTGGGTTCCACAATAAGATTTAATGTGGTTGTTGGAGTTTTCGAGACAAGGTTCCACACTAAATACTTGTTATAGGGAAGTGTTCGGGTCGAGCCGTTTTGTTCGAGGGCGCCCGTATCAGTTTTGCTAAGTTGTGACTGCCCGGGTCCCTTGTGCATGTTCGAGCGGCCCGTTTTCTATTTTCTCTCTTGTGGCATTGTTCAGTCAGGCGCGCCATGTCGCGCCATGTGAGGTCGCCTGACCGGGCGCGTTCGGGTCGGGTCGGGCCGTTTCGTTTGAGGGTGCCCGTATCAGTTTTGCTAAGTTGTGACCGCCCAGGTGCCTTGTGCACGTTCGAGCGGCCCGCCTTTCGTTTGCTTCCTTGTGGCATCGTTCGGTCAGGCGCGTCGTGTTGCGCCATGTCAAGTCACACGACTAGGCGCGTTTAGGTCAGGCCGTTTCGTTCGAGGGCGCCTGTATCAATTTTGCTAAGTTGTGACCACACGGGTTCCTTGTGCACGTTTGGGTGGCCCGTTTGTCATTTTCTCCCTTGTGGAATCATTCATTCGGGTGCATTGTGTCACGTCGTGTGAGGTCGCCTGACCAAGCGCGTTCGGGTTGGGTCGGTCCATTTCATTCGAGGGTGCTCGTATCAGTTTTGCTAAGTTGTGACCACCCGGGTGCCTTGTGCACGTTCGGGTGGCCCGTTTGCCATTTTCTCCCTTGTGGCATCGTTCGATCGGGCACGCCGTGTGAGGTCGCCTGACTGGGCGCTTTCAGGTCGGGTCGTTTTGCTCGAGGGCGACCGTATAAGTTTTGCTAAGTTGTGATCGCCTGGGTGCCTTGTGCATGTTCGGGTGACTCGTTTGTCATTTTCTCCCTTGTGGCATTGTTCGGTTAGGCGTGCTGTGTCGCGCCGTGTGAGGTTGCCCGACCGGGCGCGTTTGGGTTGGGCCGTTTCGTTCGAGGGCGCCCGTATCAGTTTTGCTAAGTTGTGACTGCCCAAGCGCCTTGTGCACCGGGTGGCTCGTTCGCTATTTTCTCCCTTGTGGCATCGTTCAGTCGGGCGTGTCATGTGAGGTCGCCTGACCGGGAGTGTTCGGGTCGGGTCGTTTCGTTCGAGGGTGCTCGTATCAGTTTTGTTAAGTTGTGACCACCCGGGTGCCAGCTTGTGCACGTTCGGGTGGCCCATTTTCCATTTTCTCCCTTGTGGCATCGTTCATTCGGGCGAATCGTGTCGTGCCGTGTGAGGTCTCCCGACCGGGCGCGTTCGGGTCGGGACGTTTCATTCGAGGGTGCTCGTATCAGTTTTGCTAAGTTGTGACTGCTCGGGTGCCTTGTGCACGTTCGAGTGGCCCATTTTCCGTTTGCTCCCTTGTGACATCGTTCGGTTGGGCGCGCCGTGTGAGGTCGCCTTACCAGGCACGTTCGGGTCGGGCCATTTCGTTCGACGGTGCCTGTATCATTTTTGCTAAGTTGTGACCACCCGGGTGCCTTGTGCACGTTCGGATGGCCCGTTTTCCGTTTGCTCCCTTGTGGCATCGTTCGTTCGTGCGCATTGTGTCGCGCTATGTGAGGTCGCCCAATCGGGCATGTTCAGGTCGAGTTGTTTCGTTCGAGGGCGCCCGTATCAATTTTGCTAAGTTGTGACTGCCCAGGTGCCTTGTGCATGTTCGGGTGGCCCAATTTCCATTTGCGCCCTTATGGCATTGTTCGGTCGGGAGCGCCATGTGAGGTCGCCCGACCGGGCGCGTTCGGGTCAGGCTATTTCATTTGAGGGCACCTGTATCAGTTTTGCTAAGTTGTGACTGCGCCCGGGTGGCTTGTGCACATTCGGGTGGCCTCTTTGCCGTTTACTCCCTTGTTGCATCGTTCGTTCGGGGGCGCCGTGTGAGGTCACCCAACCGAGCGCGTTCAGGTCGGGTCATTCGAGGGTGCCCGTATCAGTTTTGCTAAGTTGTGACCGCCCGATTTCTGTGTTCACATTCAGGCAGCCCATTTTTCGTTTGCTCCCTTCTGGCATCGTTTGGTTGGGCGCGCCGTGTCGCGCTGTCTGAGGTCCCCCGACTGGGTGCATTCCGTTCGGGCCGATTTGTTAGAGGGCGCCCGTATCAGTTTTGCTAAGTTGTGACCGCCCAGGTGCCTTGTGCACATTTGGGTGGCCCATTTTCTATTTTCTCCCTTGTGGCATCATTTGTTTGGGCACGTCGTGTCACGCCATGTGAGGTCGCCCAACTGGGTACGGTCGGGTCGGGTCATTTTGTTCAAGGGCGCTCGTATTAGTATTGCTAAGTTGTGACTGCCCGGGTGCTTTGTGCACATTCGGGCGACCTGTTTTCCGTTTTCTCCCTTGTGGAATCATTTGGTGGGGCGCGCCGTGTAAGGTCGCCTGATCGGGCGCATTCGGGTCAAGCCGTTTCTTTCGAGGGCGCCCGTATCAGTTTTGATAAGTTGTGACCGCCCAGGTGCCTTGTGCACGTTCGGGTGACCCATTTTCCATTTTCTCCCTTGTGGCATCATTCGTTCGGCCGCACCATGTTGCGCCGTGTGAGGTCACTCGACCGGACACGTTCGGGTCGGGTCGTTTTGTTTGAGGGCGCCTGTATCAGTTTTGCTAAGTTGTGACCACCCGGGTGTCTTGTGTGCCTTCAGGCGGCCTGTTTGCCATTTTCTCCCCTGTCACATCGTTCGGTCGGGCGCGCCTTGTCACGCCGTGCGAGGTCGCCCGACCGGGCGCGTTCGGGTCGGGCCGTTTCGTTTGAGGGCGCCCGTATCAGTTTTGCTAAGTTGTGACTGCCCGGGTGCCTTGTGCACGTTCGGGTGGCCCATTTGCCATTTTCTCCCTTGTGGCATCATTCGTTCGAGCGCGCCGTGTCGCACCGTCTGAGGTCGCCTGACCGGGCTCATTCGAGTCGGGCCGTTTCGTTCGAGGGTGCCTGTATCAGTTTTGCTAAGTTGTGACCACCCAGGTCCCTTGTGCACGTTCGGGCGGCCCGTTTGTTGTTTACTCCCTTGTGGCATCGTTCAGTCGAGTCGGGCCATTTTGTTCGAGGGTGCCCGTATGAGTTTTGCTAAGTTATGACTGCCCGGGTGCCTTGTCCACGTTCAGGCGGCCCGTTTTCTGTTTGCTCCCTTGTGGCATCGTTCGGTTGGGCGCGCTGTGTCACGCCGTGTGAGGTCGCTCGACCGAGCGCCTTCAGGTTGGGTCGTTTTGTTAGAGGGCACCCGTATCAGTTTTGCTAAGTTGTGACCACCCGGGTGGCTTGTGCACGTTCGGGTGGCCCATTTGCCGTTTGTTCCCTTGTGGAATCTTTCGGTTGGGCGCACTGTGTCACGTCATGTGAGGTCGCCTGACTAGGCGTGTTCGGGTCGGGTCGGGCCGTTTCGTTCGAGGGCGCCCGTATCAGTTTTGCTAAGTTGTGACTGCCCTCTTGTGCATGTTCGGGTGGCTCATTTGTCATTTTCTCCCTTGTGGCATTGTTTAGTCGGGTGCGCCATGTCGTGTCGTGTGAGGTCGCCTGATCAAGTGCGTCCAGGTCGGTCGTTTCATTCGAGGGCACCCATATCAGTTTTTCTAAGTTGTGACCGCCTAGGTGCCTTGTGCACGTTCGGGCGGTTCGTTTGCTGTTTGCTCCCTTGTGGCATCGACATTCGTTCGGGCGCGTCGTGTCGCACCGTGTGAGGTCGGCGCTCGAATAGGGGTGTTCTGGTCGGGCCGTTTCATTCGAGGGTGTTCGGATCAATTTTGCTAAGTTCTGACCGCCCGGGTCCCTTGCGCATGTTCGGGTGGACCGTTTGCTATTTTCTCCCTTGTGGCATCATTCGGTCGGGCGCGGTATGTCGTGCCGTGTGAGGTCGCCCGACCAGGCGCGTTCGAGTCTGGTCGGGCCGTTTCATTCGAGGGCGTCGATATCAATTTTTCTAAGTTGTGACCGCCCGGGTGCCTTGTGCACGTTCGGGCAGCTTGTTTGCCGTTTTCTCCCTTGTGGCATCGTTCGGTCGGGCGCACCATGTCCCATCGTGTGAGGTCGCCCGATTGGGCGCCTTCGGGTTGGGTCGGGCCATTTCGTTCGAGGGTGCCTGTATCAGTTTTGCTAAGTTGTGACCGCCCAGGTGCCTTGTGCACGTTCGGGCGGCCCGTTTGCCGATTTTTCCATTGTGGCATCGTTCAGTCGGGCATGTCGTGTTGCGCCATGTGAGGTCGCCCGATCGGGCACATCCAGGTCGGTCGTTTCATTCGAGGGCGCCCATATCAATTTTTCTAAGTTGTGACCACCCGGTGCCCTGTGCACGTTCGGGTGGCCTGTTTGCCGTTTGCTCCCTTGTGGCATCGTTCATGTCGAGCCGTTTCGTTTGAGGGCACCCGTATCAATTTTTCTAAGTTGTGACTGCCCGAGTGCTAGCTTGTGCACGTTCGGGTGGCCGATTTTCTATTTTCTCCCTTGTGGCATTGTTCGTTCGGGCGCGTCATGTCGCCCCGCGTGAGGTCGCCCGACCAGACGCGTTCAGGTCGGGTTGTTTCGTTTGAGGGCGCCCGTAGTAGTTTTGCTAAGTTGTGACCACCTAGGTGCCTTGCGCACGTTCGGGTGGCCCATTTTCTATTTTCTCCCTTGTGGCATCGTTCGGTCGGGCGCGCCGTGTGAGGTCACCCGACTGGGCGCGTTCGGGTCAGGCCGTTTCGTTCGAGGGCACCCGTATCAGTTTTGCTAAGTTTTGACCACTCGGGTGCGTTGTGCACGTTCAAGTGGCCTGTTTTCCATTTTATCCCTTCTGGCATTGTTCGTTCGGGCGCGCCGTGTGAGGTCGCTTGACCGGGTGCATTCGGGTCAGGAGCACTGTGTGAGGTCACCCGACTGGGCGCGTTTGAGTTGGGTCGTTTCGTTTGAGGGCACCCGTATCAGTTTTGCTAATTTGTGACTGCCTGAGTGCTGTGTGCACATTCAGGCAGCCCGTTTGTCATTTTCTCCCTTATGGCATCGTTCGGTTGGGCGTGCTGTGTCGCGCCGTGCGAGGTCGCCCAATCGGGCGCGTTCGGTTTGGGCCGATTTGTTCGAGGGCGCCTGTATCAATTTTGCTAAGTTGTGACCGCCCGAGTGCCTTGTTCACGTTCGGGTGGCCCGTTTTCCGTTTTCTCCCTTGTGGCATCGTTCGTTCAGGTGCGTCGTGTCGCGCCGTGTGAGGTCGCCCGACCGGGTGCATTCGGGTTGGGTTGTTTTTTTCGAGGGCGCCCGTATCATTTTTGCTAAGTTGTGACCGCCCCAATGCCTTGTGCACGTTCGGGCATCCCGTTTGTCATTTTCTCCCTTGTGGAATCGTTCGGTCGGGCACGTCGTGTGAGGTTACCCGATCGGGCGCGTTCAGGTCGGGCCATTTCGTTCGAGGGTGCCGGTATCAGTTTTGCTAAGTTGTGACCGCCTGAGTGCCTTGTGCATGTTCGAGTGACCCATTTGCCGTTTTCTCCCTTGTGGCATCGTTCGGTCGGGGGCGCCGTGTCGCGCCGTGTGAGGTTGCCCGACCGGGCGCATTCGGGTCGGGCCGTTTTGTTCGAGGGCACCCGTATCAGTTTTGCTAAGTTGTGATCGCTCGGGTGTCTTGTGCACCTTTAGGCGGCCTATTTGCTGTTTTCTCCCCTGTGACATCGTTCGATCGGATGTGCCTTGTCGCCCCGTGCGAGGTCGCCCGACTGGGCGCGTTCAGGTCAGGCCGTTTCGTTCGAGGGCACCCGTATCAGTTTTGCTAATTTGTGACCGCCTGGGTGCCTTGTGCATGTTCGGGTGGCCCGTTTGCTATTTTCTCCCTTGTGGCATCGTTCGTTCGGGTGCGTCATGTCCCGCCGTCTGAGGTCGTTCGACCGGGCGAATTTGGGTTGGGTCGTTTCGTTCGAGGGTGCCTGTATCAGTTTTGATAAGTTGTGACTGCCCAGGTCCCTTGTGCACGTTCGGGCGGCCCGTTTTCCGTTTACTCCCTTGTGGCATCATTCGGTCGGGTCGGGCTGTTTTGTTCGAGGGCACCCATATCATTTTTGCTAAGTTGTGACTGCCCGGGTGCCTTGTGCATGTTCGGGCGGCCCGTTTTCCGTTTTCTCCCTTGTGGCATTATTCGGTTGGGCGCGCCATGTCGCGTCGTGTGAGTTCGCCTGACCGGGCGCATTTGGGTCGGGCTGTTTCGTTTGAGGGCGCCCGTATCAGTTTTGTTAAGTTGTGACCGCCCGGGTGTCTTGTGCACCTTTAGGGCGCTCGCTTGCCCGTTTTTCATTTGCTCCCCTGTGACATTGTTCAGTCAGGTGCGCCTTGTCGCACCGTGCGAGGTCGCCTGACCGGGCGCGTTCAGGTGGGGCTGTTTCGTTTGAGGGCGCCCGTATCAGTTTTGCTAAGCTATGACTGCCCAGGTTCCTTGTGCACGTTTTAGTGTCCTGTTTTCCGTTTTCTCTCTTGTGGCATCGTTTGTTAGGGCGCGCCGTGTCGCACTGTGTGAGGTCGCCCGACCAGGCGCATTCTGGTCAGGCCGTTTTGTTCAAGGGTCTTGTATCAGTTTTTCTAAGTTGTGACCGCCCAGGTCCCTTATGCACGTTCGGGCGGCCCGTTTGTCGTTTTCTCCCTTGTGACATCGTTCGGTCGGGTCAGGCTGTTTTGTTCGAGGGCGCCCATATCAGTTTTGCTAAGTTGTGACTGCCCGGGTGCCTTGTGCACGTTTTGGAGGCCCGTTTTCCATTTTCTCACTTGTGGCATCGTTCGGTCGGGCGCGCCGTGTGAGGTCACCCAACCGGGCGCGTTCAGGTCGGGTTGTTTTGTTTGAGGGAGGCCGTATCAGTTTTGCTAAGTTGTGACCACCTGGGTGCCTTGTGCATGTTCGGGTGGCCCATTTTCCGTTTGCTCCCTTGTGGCATCGTTCGGTCGGGCGCGCCATGTCATGCCATGTGAGGTCGCCCGACTGGGCGCGTTCAGGTCGGGTTGGGCTCTTTCGTTCAAGGGCGCCCGTATCAGTTTTGCTAAGTTGTGACCACCCGGGTGCCTTGTGCACATTTGGGCAGCCTGTTTTCCATTTTCTCCCTTGTGGCATTGTTCAGTTGGGCGCACCATGTCATGCCATGTGAGGTTGCCTGATGGGGCGCATCCAGGTCGGTTGTTTCGTTCGAGGGCGCCCATATCAGTTTTCCTAAGTTGTGACCACTCGGGTTCCTTGTGCACGTTCGAGTGGCCTGTTTTCAATTTTCTCCCTTGTGGCATCGTTCGGTCGGGCACGCCGTGTCACGCCGTATTGTGAGGTCGCTTGACCGGGCGCGTTCGGGTCGGGTCATTTTGTTTGAGGGTGCCCATATTCGTTTTAATAAGTTGTGACCACCCGGGTTCCTTGTGCAGGTTTAGGTGGCTCATTTTCCATTTGCTCCCTTGTGGCATCATTCAGTCGGGCGCGCTGTGTTGCGTCGTACTGTGAGGTCACCCGACCGGGTGTGTTCGGGTCGGGCCGTTTCGTTCGAGGGTACCCATATCAATTTTGCTAAGTTGTGACTACCCGGGTGCCAGCCTATGCATGTTCAAGTGGCCCATTTTCCATTTTCTCCCTTGTGGCATCGTTCGTTCGGGCACGTCATGTCACGTCGTGTGAGGTCACCCTACCGGGTGCGTTCGTGACAGGTCGTTTCGTTCGAGGGCGCCCGTATCAGTTTTGCTAAGTTGTGACTGCCCAGGTGCCTTGTGCACGTTCGGGTGGCCCATTTGCAGTTTTCTCCCTTGTGGCATCGTTCGGTCGGGCGTGTCGTGTGAGGTCGCCCGACCGGGCACGTTCGAGTCGGGCCATTTCATTTGAGGGCGCCCGTATCAGTTTTGCTAATTTGTGACCACCCGGGTTCCTTGTGCATGTTCGAGTGGCCCGTTTTCTGTTTTCTCCCTTGTGGCATCATTCGTTCAGGCGCGTCGTGTCGCATCGTGTGAGGTCTCCCGATTGGGCGCATTTGGGTCGGGTCGTTTCGTTTGAGGGCGCCCATATCAGTTTTGCTAAGTTGTGACTGCCTGGGTGCCTTGTGCATGTTCGGGTGGCCCATTTTCCATTTTCTCCCTTGTGGCATCGTTCGGTTGGGTGCGGCGTGTGAGGTCACCCAACGGGGCGCGTTCTGGTCGGGCCGTTTTGTTCGAAGGCGCCCGTATCAGTTTTGCTAAGTTCTGAATACTCTGGTCAAGAGCACCTCACTATGTTATTCAGAAGGAGTATTGGTTATTCCTCCTCATATATATCTAGAGTTAATCTATATCATGACATATTGGGACCTACGATTGGGTTAATTCCACCTTGTTGGGAAGGTTAAAATGTGCACAAATAGAGACCAATGAAACTATCATCTTAACCCCTAACCCCTTAAACACTAATTCCAAACCCCTAACCCATTTAACCCCCTAAACCTCTAGTAAACCCCTAACCCATTTAACCCCTAAACCATAAACCTCTAAACCCTTAACCCCTAACCCCTAAACCCTTAACCCCTAACCCACTTAACCCCGTAAACCCTAAAACTATAAACCCTTAACCCCTAACCCCTTAAACCATAAACCATTAAACCCTTAACCCTAACCTTTTAAACCTTAAACCTATAAACCCTTAACCCCTAAAACCTAACCCCATTATCCCCTAACTTCTAACCCCTAAAATCCTTAACTGCTAAATCCCCTAACCCCCTAAACCCTAAACCTATAACCCCTTAACCCCTAACCCATTTAACCCCATAAACCATAAAACTCTAAACCCCTAACCCATTAAACCCCCTAAACGCTAAACCTATAACCTCTAAATCCCTAACCCTTAACCCCCAATCCTCGGCTAAGCCCTCCAAATTCGAATTAGCTTTGAAGAAGTAATTGTTTTCTTACTTCTGTCTAATTCACTATATAATCAGATCATGAATGTGAGAACGCTTCTGGTTGTAAGCATGGTTGTGGTATGTTGATGTTCAGATGAAAACTACAACTTGTAGCCCTTGATTTGCTAGGGGCCGGTTACCTTGATATTAATGGTGGTGTATTCATACTCCTTTTGAATAACCAATAAAGGTTCAAGGAAATTGACCAATATGTTGTCAATTTTTATCTTATCCATCTCTGGGGCAAGCTTCTTTTCGGCTAACTCCACTGCTTTTGATCTCAATTTTTCCAATTGCTTCCTTCTCTCATATGATACCTGAGCCTTTGCCTTTCTCTTCCCTTCTAGTTCCAAATAGTGTCATAGTGATGCTAGCCAACTTCTTTGGAAAACCTTCCTAGCACACAATACTAGGTTATGAGGGTATCATGTGTTTGTGGGTAATGCCATTATTACCATGTGTTTGTAGACTAATTAGTAAATTTTAGGAAAAAATTGCAAAATTTCTAATGATGATAATTGATGGTAACTCATGTGATTATGACCAACTTGGAATAATGAGATGAACACAAAAAAAGTGCTAGCTAAATACTTCAGGTGGTTGAGTGGAAGTGTCACAACAAGTGTAAGAAATCAATAAGAAGAGACTGCTTATTTTAGAACATATGGAAGATGTTGGAATATTCATAACTTGGTACTCTAAGGGTATCCCTTGAATGAACAACTCTATGGAAAATGGTTGTGGAATCATAGAATTATCTCCATACACGAACATTATGAAAATTACTATAAGGTCTATTTAAGGATGATTCAAATAAGGAAGAAAATATTGGCAATCAACTAATGAAGTTGAATAATTATGGTAATAATGAAAGTAGTTTTGAAGGAACCTATAAAGTATGACGAAAGTAATTATTCTACCTAAAAATATTATATTTATTAATCTTTTTTATTACTTATAAATAATAATTAAAATGAAAAATTACAATGAATATTATAAGTAATGATTTTTATATCCAAAAATATTGATGAATTGTTTTTAAATAAAATAAAATAAGTTTATTTTGTAAAATATTACATCGGTTTACAATAAATATATAAAATAATTTAAATAAAATAAATTATTCACTAATGTTTGAGTGGGAAATTGTCATATGATTTCATGTCACAGTTTCAATCAATCACATAATTCCTTGGCCTACTTTCAATTAATGATATAAGTAATGATTTTTACAACCAAAAATATTGATAAATTGTTTTTAAATAAAATAAAATAAGTTTATTTTGTAAAATATTACAACAGTTTACAATAAATATATAAAACAATTTTAATTAAATTTACTAATTCATAATTAATCAATTCATACATGATTAAATACCCCAAATTAATCGATTGATATATTTAATATATGATTAATCATAATTAATCAATTGATAGCATTAATACATGATTAAAGATCCCTAGCTTGGCCTATTTTTTTAAATTCCAACAAATTAGCCTAATTACCTTACCCACGCACCCTATTCGACCTATTCAAATTTTCGTAATCGACCTATTCAAATTTTTTTTTTCCTGCTCAGCTTGTTCGACCTTTATGCCTTCTTTCCCATGATTCCATTTTGCCCTATGATGCTTGATTTTTTTCCAGAGTCTTGTAGAAGCATGGACACTCTGAAACCCTAATGCGGCCACAGTCCATTAACGGCTCGAAAGCCATAGTAACTGGTGGAGATATTTTGAGTTTTACCGCTGTTCAGAAATTTGTGGGAGATCTAAAGAGAAATCGATTGTGGAAGAATGCTCTCCTCTTCTGGAAGAATCAGATTGGTATTTCCCTTGTTTTATCCCATTCAAATTCGCTATTTTCTTCTATGCTATCTTGGTTATGAGATATATATGGTTGTAGGTTTGAAATATATTACATTTCTCATGGAAACATTGTACACAGCCTGGTTCTCATGAACTTTGAGCATGGAAAAAAATGCCTTGTATAGCTGCGGAAATTTTCCCTTGATGTTACCTCAACAAGTGGTGGTGGTAGTAATGTAGATCAACTTCATTCCTGCCAGAAGCTCGAATCCGAATCCTCTCGACTGGAAACCTCCCCATTTTCATTAACTGCTGTATTTTTGACAAACAACAAAAGGTTGGATATCTGGTAAGTGGTTTCTGCTATAAGGGTTTTACTGGATGTTTTTTTTAATATAAAATTACACTTCACTTTATGGGTACATTTAGAATGTGGTTTTGGGTTTGCCTTGTATGATTGACTAGCTAACTATTAACGTGGTTCTTCAATCTCAAGAGGATCTAGTGCTTGCTCCACCACCCAAAGGGGCTTCTGTCTGTTCTCTATCATCTGTGACCCATATTTTTTATACGATATCAGTAGAGATTGGGGGAAATGTTCCCTTTGAACCTTCTCAAGTGTAGTTGATTTTGTAGGGAGAGGGGTTGTAATGTTAACTTGTCTTATGAAGATTTGGATTACTTCAATTTCTCTCTGATATTGTCTTTTTGCATAGAATGCTAGATGAAAATTCCTTTAACAAATTGTGTATTTGGAATTGGGAACCTATAGTGATTTTTATGAATTCTTACTAGGGTTTGGGTTTTAAGTATGTGTGCTCACTATTTAACTCCAATGTCACAGCTCAATATGTTCTTTAATTTTGTACTTGGAACATTGTTGGCTCTCTTTCCTTGTGTAGTGCTGACAAGCATATTTCAACCCAAAATATCGTAGTTAGGGTCACTACCCTCTTTAGTTCTCCACCCTACTTGCAAACATGTAGCCATTCGTATATTTATTTACCTAAAGCTTTGGCAAGGTTCTTATCCCTAATTTTCAACATTATACTTCCTCTAATGAAGGTTGTGCAACATTACAACATTATGTGAATCTTGTATTTTGTTATCCTTTTGGTGTTTATGTTAATCTTATATTTTGTTCACCTTTTGGTGTGGCATTGACAGGTACGAGGATGGAAGCCTTGCTTGGTGGGATTTAAGGAATCCAAGGACAACTGTTACTTCTGCTAAATTTCGATCTGAACCGGGTTTGTCTTCTTTGAGTTTTTTCATTTTTCATTTTTATGATGTTTTTTCTTAAATTAAATCATGCAATTATTATATGGATATTTTTTGTATTTTGGCTGGTTTACTGCAACAAAGTTCATGCCTTTAATCTCTGACAATACCTTTATTTTCTGACAATAAGAGTGGGAAAACATCAACTAGCTAGTTCTAAGTGTCTATATATGTGTTTGGAACCAATATGAAAACTAGGTGGGTGCTAGACCATGATATCTGAGTTTGATCTAATTTCCTCATTTCTTCTTGCAGATCATTCCTTTATTCTCTGACAATAAGAGTGGGAAAAAATCAACTAGCTAGTTCTAAGTGTCTATATATGTGTTTGGAACCAATATGAAAACCGAGTGGGTGCTAGATCATGATATCTGAGTTTGATCTAATTTCCTCATTCCTTCTTGCAGATCCACATGTCATCAGTTTCCCATATAGCTAGTATTTTGGCTTTAATTGGTCTCTTGGTAGGCTTTGGATTCAAATTACCTATGAAATTCACGTTTATGTCTTCATTGCAGTCATCATTTTCATAATAGAAATGCCTCATGGTTTTCTTCACTTAATGTCAATTGGTGGTGTTCCTTGGCAAGCTTACATTATCGCCTTCTCCCTGGGTATGGGAGCAATCCCATGGATTATTATGTCTGAGGTAATGTGCCTTCTCGAACTTCACTTGAGAAGCATTGATAAAATTGAGGCTTACCGCCATAAACTATTTGTGATAATCGAAGAAGTGGACATGGTCCTGTGGTAAACTGGTGGCACTTGCCAACCAGTGATCATGACTTCCATTTCTCAAGGAATCACTCACATGCAAACAAAATATGGAATCTAATCGCGAGTGGATGTAACTGGTAATGTTGAACTTGGGCCTTTATGATGTTCTGAAAATCGAGCTTACTGCTAAATAGATTTCTTTTTCGTTCTATTATGTGGATGTCAATCAATTACTATTTCTGTTTATGCTCTGTTCCCCATCAATTATAAGTTTTCTACTTTACTCTATTGCATATACTTCCTACTAATGTCAAGGGAATCGTTGGTAGTGTGGAAACTTTGGCCAAATGGGCCCTTTCCTGGGCAGTAACAATGACTATCAATTTGCTTTTAGAGTGGAGCACTGTAGGTAAAATTTGTTGCTTTTGAGAACTGGTTATATTGCAATTTTCTGTTGTAGCATCTAGAATTGTTTTTTCAATGCGTTTTGATCATCACTTTGGGATCCCTAACTAAAGTCGATATTTTTGTTATCTGTTACAGGAACATTCTCACTGTATACTCTCTTTACTGTCTTTACATTCATCTTTGTGGTGCTGTGTGTGCCTGAAACCAAGGGGAAGACTCTGGAGGAAATTGAGGCATCATACAGATAAGTTTGGTCTAGCCAAGAACTTTAGATTCTATTGATGGCAGGACATATTGCTCTGAAGGGATCAAGTCCTTTCAATAGAAAAAATTGGTGTATTTAGTTAAGATGCTTCATGAAGTGGTGAGATGACATTGAATCCATTACAGATTGCGTCGTCATCCTCCAAAAGTGACTGAAATATCACAGGAAATCAAATCAGGTCACCTGTTTCAGGAACCTCATTAGTTATTTCATTGATACGACCCCAATTTTATAATGCATATTCACTAATCAATTAATGAAGTAATCTGATTTTACAACGCATCTTGAAACTATTACATCAAAGGTAATCATGTCAAATTGAATGTCAAATATAAATACTTTCAGAAGGGTACATGGGTACAATTATTTAGGAAAGGTCATTTGGGAAACATATATAGACCTTCCCATAGAGAGGACAAATGAGGGTATAACAAATATTTCCAAAGAAATAGTTAGGCTTATTGATGTGATTGGCCTCACATCCTCTGACATGATTGGGGAAAATGCTATGGGATTTCACTTTATAATAGCACTAATTCCCATTCTCCACCATTTTTTCTTTCATACCCATGGCTATATGAAAATTGATACACTCGTGCTGCGAGTAGTCTCTGTAGTTTTTTATACTCTGGCTGCTGAAATCTTTTAGGTCCTTGGGGATATTTTTTATTCAGAGTATCTAAAAAGAGTGGGGGTTGCCACCGCCCTGGTTAATTTTATTGAATCGAATGCAAGAGTTATAAGTAGTGAAGATCTGAATCACGGGATTGCTATTCTGAGGAGGGACTGGATCAAGGACCATGAATTATTGTCATGTTTTTTGGGGAATCAGTGGGATATGTTGGTAAGTGCTGTAATTTTGTGCATAGCCAGAGAAATTGAGGGGTTGGATTATAATGTCCCTGGTATTTTAGAGGGGCAACTGCATGAAGCAGAGAAATATGTGGGGCATAATTGTTTGGCGCTTGAAAATGGCCTTTTGTTGTTAAGAGATATACTCATTGATGAAGGCCCACTAGCTTCTAGTCTCAGAGTTGTGGATATATTAGAGTACATTGTTTGTATGTTTAAACGTTTTTTTTAGAATGAAAATGTGGGTGATACAAAGGTTGCAATTGATGGTCAAAAAAGAAGGAAAGGATTAGAGGATGTTCACTTCAGAATCGCTCATCTTGGATTGGAAATGAGTGTAGCATTTTTCAAAACTGGAGGACCACAACCTGATGTTGAACTTCTCCATAAATTCTTGAAATCTTGACAACCTTTTCTTTCATATTGTCACTTTGAAGTAGAGGAGCATAATTTGTGAGATGACTGACAAAATTTATCAAAGAATTATAACAATGTTAAACTACAGGTGCAATATATACACACTTGTCAATTGGTTTGAATTTGAATATGAATGAATATGAATGTTAGTCTGTTAGTTTTCCTGAAATTGTTTTATGGTTAATATTATTTTTCGAATTACACACAAGTTATTTAGGTTCTATCCCTATTGTTCAGTGTTATCTTAAAGTTTTCTGTAAGATTTCTATAATTAAAGTACTTTCAAAAGAAGAAAAAAGGGAACAACCTTCATTAAAATAGAGGATGTACATCCTCAAGGATCACAACCCATGAATTCTTAATCGCCTGCTAGCATATAGGAATCACCAAAATAACAAGCCTGGACAAAAACATATCAGTGAGGTACATAGAAGGGCAAGACAAAAGACCCTTGTTACCCAAAACAACAGGTCTAGGGACTATAATTAATCAGTGTCAGACATAATTGTAATCCAGAATAGCTCTATTGTGGGAGAGAAAACAAAAAACACTTGAGAACAGAGACTAAAGCACCAGAGGATGCAGACAAAAAAAACAAGAGGCCAGTGATATCGAATGAACCATGACCACAGACTGTACCGTTAACCAGATGCTAAAAATTCATATGCCCCGGAAAGAGCACCAACATCAGTATATTGTTACTATCGCACCAAAATGTTTCTCTTAATCAGAGAATGCAACCCAGAGGAATTGCAAAGAATGTAAGCTGGGAAAATCGCTCATCACTATAAAATAACCGAAATTACTGTTAAACCATAATCCTATTCCACATAGAGATAACGCCCAGGGGAAAAGAAGCTCTTGTCGGCCTTGGAAACATAATGTATGTCGAGCCTCGGCACAAAGGCAGCAATCAGGGTCTCATCAAGTTCTCATGGGGTCTCAAGGATCATCCCTTCCCATGTTGCCGAATTCATCTACTGCAAATTTGGATTATGGTTCTGATCCTTCGATTCCATCATCAAATCATATGTTATTTGAGGGTTTGGATTCAACAATGGTTTTTTTTCCTCTCAGAGGCACTTACCTGTTTCAGGAACCTCATTAGTTATTTCATTGATAAGACCCCGATTTTATAACGCATCTTCACTAATCAAGTAATCAAGTAATCTGATTTTATAACACATCTTGAAACTATTACATCGAAGGTAATCATGTGGAATTGAATGTCGATTCTAATCAGCGGACAGTCACCTTACCTGTAAGGAATGTTACATGTTTACGGGTTTATTTATTTTTTTTAAATTTTTATCACAGTGTCGGAAGACCGACGCTTTCAAAGTGTCGGTAGACCGACGTCTCTAGCCTTTTCCACAACGTCAGTTTTGCGATGCTTTAAAAGCGTGGTTAGCCAACCACGTTGGTATTGCGCCGCCTCTAGCGTCGGAAGAGAGCCTTTTGCACAACGTCGGTTTTGCGACGCTTTAAAAGCGTGGTTAGCCAACCACGTTGGTATTGCGCCGCCTCTAGCGTCGGAAGAGAGCCTTTTGCACAACGTCGATTTTGCAACGCTTTAAAAGCATGGTTAGCCATAGAGTCGGTATTGCGACACTTTACAAAACTTCGGAAGAGCGACGTTCAAAACGTCGGACCACGTATCGTCGGAATTGCGACAGTTTACAAACTTTGGAAGAGCGAAAATTTACAAAGTTACGTCGGAAGAGCGATGTTCAAAAATTCGAACCACGTATTGTCGGAATTGTGACCGTTTACAAACATCGGAAGACCGGTGGTTTGGAAAACGTCGGAAGAGTGACAATTTTTTTGAAACGTCGGAAAAAGTGTCAGTATTGCGACATTTTGGCAAAGCGTCAGAAATGCGACATAATGGCTAACCACGTTTATTCCGGCCTCGAACTGTCGCTCTTGCAACGACTATGTGTTGGAATAGCGATGAAGTGGGCATCGGAAATTGGGCCAAATTTTCTAGTGATGAAAGTCGATTCCCCAATATTGCATCCAAGCCTTGGAACTTAATGTTCATAGCCGATATCAGCAATTCCGCCCGTCTGAAATGAGCCTCTGTCTCTTAGCGAGATTGAGCAAATTGTCAAATTTCGCAATAGTCTTCCACTGTTGTGAGAGTCGAGATTTATACGGTTCCTGCAGAAGTTCGATGGGTATGACATGGAAGTCGCCCTACAATTTGCAAGAAGCTTTAAGAACGACTAAGTGAGAATTGGGCCGCTCGAATTCAAAGTCACGAAGAAATTTGTAGTAGAAGCAACGGGCTTGGAGAATATGGGAGTGGAGTGGTTCAAGAACCAGAAGCTGGAAAGAAAACGCGGGCAGCGTTTTTTCAAGGATAAGAAGATGGAGGTGAATTGGAAATGCGGAGTCCCTTGTAAAGCCTTGCTAGGTCAATGGCAGGATCTCCTGTTTATTTTGCATAAATTTGTGACCTGTGAAGGGAGGTACACCTGTACCCTGGTGTATCATTTTAGACTGTTGCAACATTTTGAAGGAGGCCGACACATTTGTTGGAGGATGAAATTCCCCTAATTTTTTCTCAAAATCTTGGATAAAATGGCTAGAAGCGTACAAGATGGAAGGGAGGACCAGGCCGATACACGATTATACCATCACAGCCTGATAAAAATCCTAGTCTTAAAACAGTTGGAGAGCAAAGGTATGACATGGGAAGAGTTGTTGAAATAGTTGCACGGGAATTCAACCAAGGGAAAGAAGATTAAGACTCCTACCAGTACAAGTAAAGGTCTGAATAGAAGCAAAAAGGGAAGTTCTTCTCGCACTAGTGCGAAAAGAAAGCGGTCAGAAAAATTGACAAAAGAGAATACCCCATCTTCCATTAAGGAAACAATTGGTGCACCCGCTGAAGAAACCCCTTCTACACAGGCACATACCTCTGAACACGATAATCTGTCGGTCCTTGCAGACGCGGTGAATATTGCACAAGTCGGGGGTGATACTCTGCTGGCACATTTTATCAAAATACCCCATAAGAAGAGTAAAATCACTGATTTAGGTAAGAAACCACAACCCCCATAGGGTATGGAATCCCATTCTGCACCAGTACAAGAAGAACCCACAGAAGAAGAGGAATCAGATGAAGAGGAACCAGAAGAAGAAGAAGAGGCAGAAGAACCCACAGAAGACGAGGAACCAGATGAAGATGAAACGGAGTAGAAGGAAGGAGACTTGGAAAAAGAGGGACCACAGGTAAAAGAGTTCCTTGACACGACCATGGCAGATATAGAAGTCCCGGAGCCAGTGACAGCCCCTGCTGAGACAGAGGGAGGAAAAGAATTGGTGACTCCTCCTGCTCGCATAGCAGAATTAGAACTCCAAGTGCAAAACTTGGAGCAGCATGTGACCAAAGAACAAGAGGAGAAAGATTGAAAGCAAAGAAGAATTGATGGCAGAGCTCAAACAAAATAAAAGCGAGGTTAAATTTCGAAAATATCAGGCTGGATTTTGTTTCAGGTGGTTGATAATGGTAGCAAAGAAGTTAGGGCACATCAAGAGGAAGAAGGCTGAAACAATGCAGCCTAAGGAAAACATGTCGGAATAGGACTGAGTTGGAGTATTCAAAATTTTTGTTTTTTGCAGAGGTAAAAAGTTGTGTAAGGACACACAACAGTTTAGGGATGGGAGGATGTTGGTCCTCTAATTTGCACCCTTTTTGACCATTTTTCCCTTTCCAAATCGTAATCATTTACCTTGTTTTACATATCTTATGCGCCCTCATCTCGCACTAGTGCGAGAACGATGACACATTTTGCATTAACTTCATATTTTACATATTTTAACTTAACTTAGCACTTATTAACTATTTATTATGTGATTTTCTTCTTAGAATTACTTTTGTAACTCATTGTTACCTCCTATATTATTTAATAGTTAAATTCTTACCTTGACCGTTGATTTTTAGTGCAGAATAGATCTCGCACCAGGGCCAACATCGTGAATCTTAGCAGCAAATCCGGATCTCTTTGATTGCTGCCTAATTTTGTACCACCATATTTGAAGGAAGTCGAGTCCCAGTGATAACATCAAGTCAATCTAGAGTAGCAGAGATCAGACTTAGGAGGAACGAGCAGCTGGAGATATCCACGACCCGTTTTTTTAGAACGTTTAATTTTTAAGGCCGAAAGCTTATTCTGCAATCGGTTATGTAATTTGTTGTAATGATTTCTGAAATTGGCTATGTAATGGTTAAACGATCCTTTTGGCCTGCGGCCAAAAGGATCTATATAAGGAGAAATGTAAATAGGACAAGATGTTCAATGTTTTGATAGAATTGAATAGATCAGAGAATAGAACCAGTGAGGCGGTAACAAGCCTGTCTTTTGTTATCACCCAAATCTGGGCTAGATATGTAATCACGCATGTATTTTCTTTGAGGATTTAATAAGAAGAGCTCCACCTTATTCTTCATGGATTTTATTTTTTCATGCTTAAATAGTTGATGAATTGATTCAATATTGAGTAGTTTTTCCATTTGAAAGGGAAACACACTGGTTGGCTAGGGCCCAGACAACCAAGCACGTTCTCCCTCCTTTCTGTTCTTGCAATTTATGTCTGATAAGTGTGATTTAATTTACATCATTTGAATTTCTATTTGAGTGAAAGAAAATCTGTAGTGTGAAGTAGTTAAATTTCCTTTTCTGCATCTGAATTTAAATTTTATTTCTCTACCCTGTTTGAGCAGGAAGAGATTACCTGCACTAGTGCACGTTGGTGTGCTATTCACTTTTTACATGTTTGTTTTATTTTCTCCACCTGGTGCAAGCAGGAGAACTGTTTCTGCACCAGTGCTGGATAGTGTGATGCAACAAGTCTCTTTAGTTTACTTCTAATAGCTTTCTTGCTTTCAGTTACATTTTAATTAAAAATATTGTTTCCTTATTCTATACAGATATTCATCTTTCTGATAAGCAATTTGGTTTCATAACACTTGTAGTAATTAATCATTGATTTCAAGGAATAAAAGTTAAAGTGTAATAACCTCAGATCAGGTACAAGAACCAGTTTCTTGGTACCATATCTGAGTGTTGTGGACTTGAGAAAGTTCAGGGCCCTTGCACGAAGAAAAGCATTTTTAGTACGAACATTACTTTACACCTTCTGCATAGATCGTTGTTCCTGCACTAGTGCAAGATCGATTATTGTGGGAAGGATATATTTACATGAGCAGGTTTGAAAGGGCCCATCTGTTGAAGACTGCTAAGGTGTCTTTGCTAAAGAAAACACATTCTCAGTAGATGATCAATATCCTGCTAGAGTAATTGCCTTATTTTTTATTTCCAAATCTCTCTTGCAACTATATTTCTTCTTGTTCTAGCCTCAGATTGTTTTGATGGTTTGATTTTCCTTCTTCTCTAAAGTTTGATTTCGCAATTTTTCTTTTAAAAATTAGGAGTTGATATTATAAATATTCATACCATCTCTGGCATTGCATGTGCTTCATCTCTAATTTTACGAATCCCCCGGGTTGACAATTTAAGTGTTGAGGACTTTACTTAAGTGTAATTCCTGCACCCAACACTCTCTGGAGGGTTATCTTCACTCGAGATGGTTTAAGTGGAGAAAATTGCACCAGTCTGTTTCATTAAGCAGGTTGTCAGGGTAACTGTTCCAACTGCCCCTTCTACATTAAAATACTATGATGTTGGATTTCATCACCAACTATTGTTTTTAGTGTAGGAAGTTACTTTTTGTGTGTAGTTTGATCTCCTAGATTTTTAGGTGTGTGATTCATTTGTTTGTTTCCTTAGTGAATCTAGGAGTTTTCATTGAAATTTTCTTTTCTTGCGTGTGATTAATAATTTTTAATCGTGGCTGAATTACCAAGAAAATTGTGTAGACTCTAGGGGAAACCCCCTGAGTATACACCAAGCCAACTTGAAGGACTCCGAGCTTTGGTACCGCCTAGTGTCAATAGAGTTAGATCAACAGAACCAGGAAAATCATCTATAGTTATTCATCCTGATTATCAATCACAAACAACATAATATATTCAAGAGACAATTTCAATTTCCGAAGTTACTGGTAGTATTTCTCCAACCAGTGAATTAGCTGAAGAACCTGAAATTTCTGAGCCCGAAACTAAACCTACTGTGTTGGAACCATCTTCAGGTTTTGTTACTCCGACTTCTAGTGATCCTGATTCACCTAGGGTAAGACATCGCATTACTGAAAACCTTCCTTCTGATCTCATATCTATTGAAGAACTTGTTGGTCTAGACGAATACGTACTTCTTCCCGAAAACCAAGAAAATTTGAATCTTAGGGAACGTGAATCAATATTCTACAGTCCTTTTAGAACTGATGCTTGGTATTTACCATTGACATATTTTTTACAAAACGCGGGTTACTTATTCACCACCCTGAATTCCTTTTCACCTTACACCGAGAGGTTATCATCCTTCATCAACTATGTCGGGTGAGTCATCTATGTTTTCTAAATCTCTGGAAACATTTGTATATGGTCGTCCGTATGTTCCTTCGGGATACCAGTCACTCTTTGGTACTTTCTTGGGGGCAGCTCCTCAACCAATTGAACAAGTGCTATCATCTGGTACAAATGAAACTAAAATTGAAATGTTGAACGCAGAACATATTTTTATGATGTCCGGTAATATTCCAAATCCTCAACCTCAAGGTAGTCAGTTACCGCCTGGGGGGCAACCTCAAGGTAGTCAGTTACCGCCTAGGGGGAAACCTCAAGGTAGTCAATTACCGCTTGGGGGGCAAACTCAAGGTATTTTTTTACCTGGAGAAACTGTAGGACAATATTATCTACCTGGAGAGAAACCTCAAGGACAGTACATACCTCAAGGTCAATATCAACCTCAAGGACAGTACATTCCTCAGGGTTAACCCCAGAGTCAATTTATTCCTCAGGGTCCACCCCAGAGTCATTTTATTCCTCAGGGTCATCCGAGGGTCAGTTTTTTCTTCAGAGTCAATACCAACCCCAGATTCAATACACGCCTCAAGGTTATCAACCTCAAGGTCAGTACCCAGCTCAAGGATTTCAACCTCCTTCAGGACAATCATTGTTACAAGGAACTGGAACTTTGCTAGTTAATTATCAAACTTATGTTCAACCTAGTTATGGTCCTTCATATGCACAACCTTCTATGGGTCATTACCCTGGAATGAATATGGCATGGGATCCATCTCAAATTCAACAGAATTTGCAACCCAATGTGTATTTACCTAATAAACCTGGACATCCCATAGGTTCTAGTCCAATCCAACAACCTGTCCAGCCTACCATTCAAGTCCCTGCACCTAGTTCTGTTCAGCAGCTTAGGCCTAGTTCACCTCAGACTCTGCCTTAGACTTCTGTTACTGCTGCAACTTTTGTTCAACCTACCACACCTATTTCTAGAGTATATGTAGCTCTTGTTTCTACTACCCCTGTATCAGTGCAAATTCCTCAAGTATCTATGCCACAGTCAAGACCTAAAATTCAGACTATGGTCCGAATACCTACAGGACAAGCTGGTACAAGTACGATTCTTACTAGTCAACCACAATTTACTTATCAACCATACCAGGGACAGTATCAATTTGGACAGGCTACACAAAATCCATTATATCAGTATCAACCTTACCTTGGATATACTTATCAAATACCTCAACAACCCCAGTATGGTCCGGTTAATCCTAGTTATCCAGGAGGTTTCACGATTCCCAATGTGCATCCAATTTCAAGATATCCTGGATATCCTCCTCCTGGAACTGGTTTGATCACACAAGGTTATCAAGACCCTAGCCATCGGTTACCGTTTATAGCAACTTTAGATTTACCTGATCTATCGTGCCTTACGAACGTTCCTATCTTTTATCTTCCATATTGGCTATCGATGCCTAACAAGTTGCCCACTGATATTCCAAAGTTTGAGGGTAAGTCAGGAGAGGACCCATCTAATCATGTTATGACTTATCACCTTTGTTATGAATCCAATTCACTAATCGATGATTCGATTCGATTGCGTCTTTTTCAGAGAAATCTCATTGGTGTAGCTGCCAAATGGTATATTGAGTTACCACGAGGCTCTTTCAATAATTTTAATGCACTAGCTACTGCTTTCTTAACCCATTTTCAGTTTCCTGTCAGATATGACAATGGCACTGAATTGCTAACTTCATTAAAAAAATCTACATCTACGTACATATCCGATCACATTCATGAATGGAGATGTAGGAGGCGTTTAGTGAAGGTCTTTATTCCAGATCAAATTTTGGCTAAATGGTTTATTAAATCTTTATTGCCCAAAATTACAGAAGATGTGGCCAAGGGAGGCGTTGTTATAGAAGAGAAATTCATTGCTCAGGCTCAGTACCTTGACCTTGTATATACCCAGTCAGGTACTCTATATGATAAAATCCTCGATTTACCAAGACCTGGTCAATTAACTACAACTCCTTCTGGCTCTCATGTCGCTGATGGTGTAATTGGTTCTATTAGCATTGGTAAAAGTAAGAAGAAATCTTCCAAGATGAATTCTCCTATTATCACTTTACCTGATTCACTGAAAGGAGATTCTTCTGTTAAAACTTCCGCCGATATTCATGTTGTAGAATCATCTACAACCAAACCTAAAACTGGTGGTAAGAATAAAAAGAAAAAATCTTCAAAAGATAAAAATGATAAAACTGAACCAATTGACGAAAAATGAAAACCTTGTTATCCTTGTCTCATTTGTGATGAGGATCATTTTACAAAAGAGTGTCCACGCAGATCCGAGCTATCAAAATTCGTTAAGGGTTCACCCATACCTGTTATCTTGAAGGATCCCTTTCCTACTCAAGATAGTAATATGGTTGGATCTTCCTCAAATACGCTAGAGGATATTTTCATGGTTGCGATGCAATCACAAGATTACGGTAGTAAAAATCCTGGTAAAGAAGCAGAAACATCTAATTCAGCATCAACTACATCTCCCTCAGTTTCTGATCCGCTACAGATTGAGAAACATAATCCTGACTTAGTAATCAAACCGCCTGTCAAAGGTGTACTTCGTAAATCAACTTTCAATCCACATGCGAGAGCTGCTTAGAATTACAATATTGTTGAAGACTTGGAAATTTCTCCTTCAACAATTTTGGCTTTGGAAGTGTTGCAATCATGCCCAACCCAAAGAAAATTACTATTATCAACCTTAGGAGTCGTAGACCTCCAGGATTCGAACCTCATGATCTTCAATTTAGAGAATTTTACACCCCGCCTACCCCATCAAATGGCTTTTCAAATTCCGGTAATAGTAAAAAACAAATGTATTTTTCGTACTGTTGTTGATGAAGGGGCTTCCACGTGTATTATGTCGTTAAAATGTTGGAAATCACTTGGTTCTCCTACAATTAACCAATCTTTGACTATCCTCAAAGCTTTTGATGGAAGAGGCTTTCAGTCGTATGGTATTTTAAAAGATCTACCAATAGAGGTCGAAGGAAAAACTGTTAATCTAGATGTGGAAGTGGTTGATGCCCCTCTAGATTACAACCTTCTCCTGGGTCACAGTTGGTCTTACGCCATGATTGCTGTTGTATCGTCGATCTTTCATCTCATCATGTTTCTTCATAAAGTAAAGATAGTTAAAATAGATCAACTTTCATATTACTCATCGGACCCAGCATCTACTGATAACATCCAGCTTATTGGAAAATCGATTATCCGTTATAAGGATGTCAGAGTAGGTTTGCTTAAATATTCGACTTTACTTGGAACTTTTTCCCTACCTGCTCCCAACGTACAACCTCCTATTGCTAACATCAATATGATTACATCAAGTACTATTTCCTTTGATGATCCTTGGATAGTACCTTCAGAATCAGAACTGGATTCTTTCGATGGCGCGATGCCTTTGAGTCCTTCTAAGTAAATTACTGAGTATCACATTCTTGTATGTAGAGTGTTTGATAAGAAACCCTTGCCGGGTTGTCTTGTGTTTTGTATAAGGAGACTAGATCTCAGTTTATGAGCATGATTATCTAATACATGAGTAGATCTATTTTTCTTCTTATTTTCTAAGTTAATTCCCTCATAAGACTGTGCATTCATTTGATGCAGAAACTCCAGTAAAATGCAGTTTTGGGGTTTTTAGTCATTTTCAGCTACACTAGTGTGAGAGGTTTTTTTAACCCACCTAGTTTCATTTCTTTCTGATATCCTCTTGTATTTAGATGATGTATGGATGTATCTATGGGATCCAAGTGATAATTTCACTATTTTATTTCATATGTTGCTGGAAATGCATTTTTCATGCATGATTCATGAGTTGTCCCGATTTTGGAACATTACAAGTAGTTTAAAGATATAGATGCATAAATTCTCCTAGCCCAGCTAGGAAGGGAAAGAGAATTAGATTCTGATTCTAAGGAATGAAAGTATGGTATCTAAAAAAATAGACACCAGTGCTACTGTTTCATATTAAAAGGCTTAATAAACTAATTTTCACTGCCATTGTTTCATATCAAAAAAATTAATAAACTAAGCACTTAATTTTCACTGCTACTATTTCATATCAAAAATCTTAATAAACTAAGCACTTAATTTTCACTGCTACTGTTTCATATCAACTCAAGCTCACAAGCTCACAATTATACATAAAATTTCAACACTTGAATTATATAAGAACTTTCTTACAGACTCAAGACTCGGACTCTTGGAGTGATTGACACTTTAATCACAGAGAGGATCAGCTTCGTGAGAGAGGGAATAGCATAAATTGTTTTCAGTTATACTTTACTGTTGCATAAACTGTTATAATCCATCAACAGGGTATAACATGTCATTTAGATGGAAATAATAGATTTTGAGAGATTGTCTAATGCTGCAGATTGACATTTTTTATACTCAACATGAGCACTATTATTAAATGAATGAACAAGGAGTACTGGTATGTTTCAATAAACTCTATACAACCCTATCTAACAATGAGTAACCATTGCACATAAGCTTCTTCTAATACAATCATTGTACTTGCTAAGCTTGATACAATAAGTAAACCCATTAAAGCTTTGAACATAGCTAATCGTTATAGCTCTGATAAACAGGGAATGTGATATGCCCGATTTACCTAATCATGATATGCATTATCCAAGATAGTACCCATGCTTATGAACACAAAGGTGATAGATTCTGTATAGAATGCATAGACTAAGCAGAGACATCCATATATAATAAGTAATCGGCTTCATATATGGGAATAGAACACAGATCACACTATTTGAGCAAGAGGTGATGCTTAACTATGATAATCATCGTATTCATAAGATTTTTTTAACATCTCTGTGGATTGATTGGCGAGTGAAGAGAATCTGTAAACTTTGTTTTGGTCGAAGATTGTTCGTCATGGAAGCAAACGATGCTATGACTTCATGTGTCGTGTGTCCTAATTTTGTATAAAATATTTTCAAGGATAATAGGTTCATTGAAACTATTGGGCAACATCACCTGTTATGGTTTCATGGGTAGTAGTGTGGTGTTGTTGTGAAGGCCTGCCTGCTAGTTAATTATTTAGTTTATAATGACCATAATTTTTTAAACACATGTAATATTAAGATTCATTCATCACAATTTAAAATATAAAAAATAAACATAATTAATTATGCATAATTATTTCCGCTTTCAAATTTACAAACTTTGTGGGTCGTTTAGTTTATAATCACTATAAATCTTCAAACACATGTAATGCTTTCATCACAATTTAAAATATAACAATTGTACATAAATTTTTTAGGCCAGATCACATTGCACATTTTTAATTTTGAAAACATTTAGTTTATAATTGCCATAATTTTTGTTTACACATAACATTAAGATTCAGTCATCCTAATTTAAAATATAACAATTATAAATAATTAATTACACATAATTATTTACACTTCAGTTTAATTCTCCTTTGAAATTTACAAAATTTTCGGCTCTGTTGTATAGTTATGAAGATACTTACCTAGAAATCCGCAGAAATTCATTACGGCGCAACTCCAAATCACAAAAAGTGCAACAGAGAAAAAACAGAGCTCACCAAAGCACAACAGAGCAGCAACAGAGCGCAACAGAACAACAAAAGCCACAGAGCACGGCAAAGAATTTGAAGAGAAACGAACAAAAATCAAATGCACAAGACATATGTGAACAAGAAACCTATGAAAGTTCGCGGGCGATATATTTATAAAATATGAGTTCGGCTCAACTAACAATTCGAATGAACTTTTGTTGTCGGTTTTCCCATCTCCAGCCAAAAATCTGTTTTCCCATGCCATCAGTACGCCATCAATGTAAATGGAAGAACGAGTTTGGCCAAACTAATTTCTAAAGTTCGGTTAAAAAATTTCGACCAAACTATTGAGAAAAAAAAAATTCCACTCCCGCTTCTCACAAAATTGTAATCCAACTTCACATTTTCACCCAAGGAAAATACTATTTTCGTTGTTGCTAGCCCACGCTTTGCAGTTGCGGCTGCCCTAGCTGCTGCTCGTCTGATACTTGCTGCTCGCATGGCCCCTCCGGAGTCCTCCCCAGAGGTGGCCTCTCCTCTGGATCAGGCCCAAGCTTTCTCGACTCTGATCGGCTCCTTAGCTTCTCCTCACCCCAGGCCGTCAATCTCTAAATTTGTTAAGAAGATCGATGGAATTTAGGAGGTCACCCTTCATCCTACTATTCTGCGCATGGATGCCATCTCTCTAGCCAAGAAGGGTCTCATAGGTCAATTTACTGGGTTATGGCCCTCTCCGAAGATTGTTCAAAGATGGGTTGAGCGTAACTAGTCAGAAAAAATCAATGGCAAAATCTGTATTCGTTTTTGCGGTAAAGGCTACTTCACATTTCACTTTGAAACGAAAAATGACAAGGATTTGATCTTTAGGAACGGGCCTTACTTTATGGACACCAAAGTTCTGTATCTCAACAAATGGACGTTGAACTTCTACCTTGTACTCGATGTGCCAAGTGTCGTCCCGGTGTGGGTGTGCCTTTCTCATCTTCGTTTGCACTGTTGGGGGGATGACTCTGTTCGAGCTATTTGGAACGCTGTAGGCAAGTTCATAGATCGGATCGAAGTAAAAGACAACATGAAAGCTTGTGCTAGGATCTACGTCGAGGTGGATTTGGGTAAAGGCCTCCCTAAGGCAATCAAGCTAAAAGTTGATGAATGGACACACATCCAGCAGCTTGACTACAAGAAAATCCAATTTAAATGCAAGGTAAGTCACGGATATGGCCACTTTTCGAACAGATGTTCTAAAATTATTGATATTGAAAGCCCGGAGTCAGACACACAATGGGAAACTGTCAAAAAAAGGAAGACCTCTTATAACCCCAGAAGCACCATCATATCTGTGCCCCCTCCCAAAAATAGCCCCTCCCTCCTCACCTCCTCCTCTTTAAAACCCCGTCAATCCTCCCATCATCTTGCTGATCCCCCTATCCCTCCCTCCAATTCCTCTCTCGCCCCTACCAATCCCTTCTCCTCCCTTTCCCATTCTGAAGATGATCCTCCCCTTCTTTCTATCCCCTCTTAGCCTGCCTCCCCTCGCCCCTCCCCCATCCTCCTCTTCAGATCCCTCCTCAACCCAAATCACAAGGAACTCAGTGAAAGAACATGGTGTAAGCTTGGAAAATTCAAAGAAAACTGGCCCTGGAAGGAAATCATCAAAGAAACATAGAGATGAAACGGCTCAAAAGGATATAGCCCTAGGGACTCAGAATCCTATTGAAACCTATATCTTAGGGAAAAATAGTAAATATTCAGGACAAAAGGAGCAGGGAGGGAAGGAAGGTTCTTGCTCTACTTTTCTTAAATGATGAAATCCCTCTCATGGAACTGTAGGGCTTTAGGGCACCCCTCAAAAACTTCAGCCCTAAGAGATCTAGTAAATCAGGAAAAGCCAGATATTATTCTACTGTAGGACACTAAGCAGGGATATCTTGAAATGGAAACAATAATAAATAGAATGAAGAATTATGTTGGCACCCAATCTGAATCTAGGGGTGCCTCAGGTGGACTTGCCATTATATGGAATCAAAGCATTTAGGAGAAAAAAAACCCAACAAAAACACAGAAATGGATCAAAGTGGTGCTACATAACATAAAAGAGAGCATTGAGATCTCCATTTACAATATCGATGGACCCAACCATTATAGGGATAAATAAATCTGTTGGAACACTCTTAAAATAGACATAGATAATGAAGGAAACAATAATATCATCATATGAGGTGACTTCAACTTAATCCTTCATGCAAATGAAAAAAGGGGTGGTTGTTTTAACCAGGATTCCTCTAGAAATCAATTGGAAACTGTCATGCAATACCATGACCTAGTTGATATCGCCCTAAAAAATCGCAGATATACTTGGAGCAATCGAAGGATAGGAAAAGGAAATATCATGGAGCGTCTTGAAATATTTCTCGTTGATGTCCCTCTCCTTTCCTTTTACTCCATCGCTTCCTCCAACATCCTCTCCTCCTCAGCCTCTGATCACTACCCCATCACCCTCTCTCTTGGTGATCATCACTCCCTCGTCCCCCTCCCCTTCAAATATAGCCCTCTATGGAATGATATTTCGGAAGCAAGGCAACTAGTTCACAAAATCTGGCTTCAGCACATAGAGGGATCCCCTTCTTTCATTTGGGAAACCAAACTGAAGAAGACCAAAATGGCCTTAAAGGATTGGGCCAAACTGCACTACAAGGAACCGGACAAGATCAAAACTAAAATCAAAGCAAATCTGAATGTTGTCCATAACACCATTGATTCCCAAGGGCCAAATAAGGAAAACTCCAATCATGAAAAAGACCTTTACTGGAAATTATACAGAATCAATAGAAAAGAAGAGGAGAAGTGGAGAATAAAATCCATAAATTTGTGGCTTCAAGCAGGTGACAAGAACACCTCATTCTTTCACAAACAAGCTACTGTCCACAAGACTAGAAACAACATATCCTCCATCATTGACACTGAAGGAAAAATCTAGACCGACCAAGATATAATTAAAGCTGCTACCACCGTTCACTAGAGAGATCTACTTACTGAAACAAAAGAGCGAGAAAAATACTCTGGTATTTTAAGATATCTTCCAAATATCATCACAAAGGAGATGAGCAACACTTTAAATAAAGATATAAAATAGACATAAATTCAGTGCGCCATTTGGTCCTTGCATCTTGACAAGGCACCGGGTCCAGATGGATTTTCTATCAGTTTCTACAGGACTTATTGGGACTTAAAAAAAAATTACTTGACCAAAATGATACAATGGGCTCAAAGAAAGAATAAAATTGGGGGCTTCACCAACTCAACCTACCTCATCCTTATCCCCAAAGAAAATCGTCCCTCCTCATTCTCTAGGTTTAGACCAATCTCCCTCTGCAACTCTTCTTACAAACTTATCACCAAAATCCTTGCCATGTGCTTCAAGCCCTTTCTCCACAGTCTCATCTCGGAAAATCAAGGAGGCTTCATCTCCCAAAGGCAAATTTCTGACTCAATCCTCCTTGTACAAGAAGCTATCCACTCAAGTATGACTAGCAAAGAGAAAGGTTTTATTCTCAAACTTTACTTGGCCAATGCTTTTGATAGGGTCAGGTAGTCATTTCTTCTTTCTGTCCTTCAAAAAATGGGCTTTGACTCAAACTTCATCGCCCTTATCAAATCTTGCATCACAAACCCTTGGATCGCCCCCCTTATTAATGGCACGCACACATCCTTCTTTCAGTCTTCCCGCGGCCTTAGATAGGGTTGTCCCCTCTCTCCCTACCTCTTTATCCTCATGGATGAATCCTTCAGCAGGGCCTTGGATCATATGCGAAGAGTAGGCCTCATCATTGGAATCAAATTTGGCAACGATGTCAAAAATATGAATCATTCGCTATTTGCAGATGGCACTCTTGATGGGTGATGCAACTAGCATAATTGCTCACAAGTTTAAAACCCTCCTTGAAAAATTCATGCTTTACTCTAGAGGGTTGATCAATCTTCAAAAAAACTGCATCTATGGTTGGAATGCAACCAACCAAACCATTCACAACATTTCACAAATATTTGGAGTTTCCTACAAACTGCTCTGGGATCACTTCAATTATTTGGGCATGCCTGTCAGCGCTATCCCTTTAAAGTCTAAAGTCTAGAACATTACCATAGACAAAGTGAAGAGAAAAGTGAAACAATGGGGTTCTTCTTGGTTAAATCTTGTAGGGCGAGTAGTCTTACTCAAATCTGCCCTCTCATCTCTACCCCTGTACCATTTTACTCTCCTTCAAGCCCCTGCCAGCAGTCAGCACAAATTTGAAGCAATACTAAGGCACTTTCTCTGGCAGGGTGGCAAAAATGAGAAGAAAAAATATAATCTTGTTAAGTGGAGGTAGATCATTCAATATTATGAACATGGAGGACTGAATTCGCTCTCCCAATCTTCCGAACAATGCCTTTGGTGGGAAGATCATGTGGAGGTTAATCAGCGAACAACAAGCCCGGTGGAAAAGAGTCATGGAATCAAAGTATCTTAACTCTCCCCGTCAGCATCTCCTTGATGAAGACATCCCAAAAAGACCCTGCTCCAAAATCTGGGCCCTTTGCAAGAAATCCATTCCTTTTCTAATTCACTATCTCTCCAAAGTACTATTGGGGGCAGCAACATCAATATTGGGAAGGATAGAATTATGGGAAAAAATCCACTCTTGGACAGACCTGGCACCCAATGCATTATTTCCAATTTTAAAAGTATCTACCTAAATCTCTTAAGTCATTTTTCTAGGTGGGATGACCAAAACAAATATTGGATTGGATGGCTCTTTCCCTCTGTCCCTTCTCATTTGGAAGAAAACCTATCCAATCTCCAAACTCTGCTACATGGTGCGCCCCCCTTGTGAAAAGACAACATGGATAGCTTTCTTTGGGATGCCACGGGCACTGCATACTCCATCAAAGTTGCTTACTGTCAACTTAGCCATGAGCACTTCCCCTATCCTCCTTGGCCAACTTGGAAACTGGTGTGGAAGTTGGAAGCCATCCTAAAGATAAATATCTTCATATGGACGCTACTCAAAGGAAAAATCCTCACCTCAGAAAATCTAAAAAAAAGGGGTGTGATTGGTCCATCCAGGTGCCCCAACTGCCAATGTATAGAAGAGACTACGCATCACCTCTTCGTCATATGTCCATTTGTTGCTCAATGTTGGACATACCTTACCTCTTCCTATCAGGTTCACTTAGATCCCAACAGCGCCATTTCATATTTGATTAAAACCTGGAGGAAAAATTACCCATGGGGAAAAAAGAAAAGCAATTTGGCAAGAAGGGTATGGGATACCCTTCCATACGTGCTCTTATGGAACATTTGGCTCTCTATAAATAGAAAGATATTCAACGACAAAGAGCCCTCCTATAGGAAGGTTTTTTTTTTCTTACACATTGTCTTTCATTCTTGCACATTGTCTATCATTTTATCTTCTAATGATTTGTATTTGTTGTCAAGCTTTGTGAATATTTCTAGCTTATGTTTCATAAGCATTGTAGATAATTTAAGTTTATGCTCTGTATGTTCCATAAGCATTATATACATGTCTCCAGTTTGAAGTGGCATATCTACATAGATATATGAATGGAAGTGGAGCATTGATAACCGATCACTTATTTGGAGTGGTGTCTTTATGTTCCCATGAGAGAGGAGGTGGAGCATGGAGTAAGGAACTTCTTAGGAAATTTGCTGGATAGCTGTAGCTTCCTCAAGCCTCCAGCTAATCAACTACATCAAAATGCCTCCAGCTGGAATATTCGTCTAAAAGAAAAGGAATTTACAGAATGGTTGGGCAGTTGCTCAAGGCCTACTCACTTCTTCGACGGTGCATCTAAATCGAACCCAGGCATTGCTAGTGTTGGAGGGATTATAAAAAATGAAAGTGGAAGAACTCTTCTATCTTCCGAATGGGGTCTTGGCTCCCTTTACAACAACAAATCAGAAGCTTACAACCTCCTTCAAGGCCTTCAACAGCTAAAAAAAAGAAACATCTCCAATGCAATGGTGTTTTGGGATTCCTCTATCATTGTCAACATGATGATCCAAGATCAACTAGTCAAAAACATAGACCTCCACAGAATTGTTAGAAAATGCAGCGATATTTCAAAATATATGAAAGACATATCCTTTCACCACATCCTTCGAAGGAACAATAAGGTCATAGACTCTCTTGCAAACAAGGCCTGTGATCGAGAATCTGGGAATATCTTCTACAATGATAGTCTATCTATGATGCCCCTGCCATGATCTTGTCTCAGAAGAATAATATTTCTCCTTGGATTCTCCCCTCTGAATTTTATGAATTTCGAAAGCCTTCCCGTACCCCCTCCTTCCTCTCTCTCATGATCTTATCTTCTTGGTCCTGCTCCCACGCTGCCTCGCTCCTATCACTTTGCGCTATTTATCCCCTTGCCCTCCATGAATTTCCTCACCCTCTCGCAGCTTTACTCCCTGCAGTGCATTCTCTCTCCATTTTTGAACGCTTGCTCCACGCGTCCCCCTCCCCTGGCTGGCCTCCTGCATTGCGCCTCCTCTCTTCCCTTATTCTGCGCTCTCCCTTCATTTACCCTCCAGTCTTATCTCTCCATTATTACATTATGGCCCACAGCGAGGGTTTCTTTCACTGTGCGGATCATCAAGCAGAGTTAGAGAAGATTCGCTCTCATCAAAAAATCCTTGATGAAAAGCAGCAAGCAGATGTGAAAGTATTTCTACACAGGGTTACCTCTCTTTAGCAACAGTTCAATGAACTCTCCAACCGGTGTGCCCATGCGAAAGAATCAGTCCAAATCTTCAAATATATAGTTGATAAACGCTCAACTCCAACAATGTGAGAAATGCTGGCAATGAGGACAACATAGATGCTTCGACCGGGCGTCCAATAAGCATCAATTGATCTATCATCTCCTCTTCTTAGCATGGCTTTTAATTTTTCTTTCTTCCTTTCTCAGTTTGTTCGAATCTACTCATTATCTATATTTCAGTATCTTCTGAACACTAGAAGCAAAGAAGGTGTAGTATTTTGTTCTATGTTGTGAAACCAGCTCCAAAAATAGAAGAAAAGAGATATAAACGCCTTAGAAATAAGCCACTTCTAGGGGGCAACCTCCAATACATTACATGAATAAAAAATTCTTGGATGATACAATTTACAAAACCTCCTTTCTATATATAGGAGTCCATGGGGCCATAATGTAATCCTAGTGGGCCACAATGTAATCCTAGCCAACCTAACAATAATAATTTAAGGGCACAATACTAAAAAAATGGGGGTTACAAGAGTACAATAATAACTATAAGGGCGTTACACTAACAACAATAAGGGGCTATACTAGTAATATAGGGACCTAACATGCCCCTCTCCTTCACAAAAGTGTTTTCCTCAACGCTTGAGTAGCTCTGGGTGCTTCTGTATAAAATTCTCATCCTACCATGTAGAATCTTCAGTGGGTAAGTTCTTCCACTTGATGAGATACTCTGAAATTGATCGATTCCGTAGCTGTCGAGTTCTTGTTTCCATGACCGCTTCAGGTTCCAATATGATTTTTCCTTCCTCATCAAGTTCTGGCAATATTGTTTTAACTGGAATATTTTCACCTATAACCTTCTTTAAGCATGAAACATGGAAAACTGGATGTACTTGCGAAGAAGAAGGAAGCTCCAATTTGTATGCCATAGTACCAATATTTTGCAACACCTTGTAAGGACCATAGTACTTTGGCGATAATTTATTATCCTTCTTAGCTTGCTTGAGGGACATCTGTTTGTATGGTTGTAGCCGTAAAAATACCCAATCTCCTACATCAAAACTTCTCTCGCTACGATGTTGATCTGCCTGTTGTTTCATTCGATTTTGTGCCAAATTCAGGTTATCCTTTAAGAGTTGGAGAACTTCTTGCTGATGCTCGATGTGATCTTCCACCGCTTGAACCTTCGAATTTTCCCTTAAAGATGATGTGATCGATGGTGGATGGTATCCATAAAGTGCCATAAATGGGGTCATTTTTGCTGCAGTATGGAAGGAAGTGTTATACCACCATTCAGCGAGAGGTAACCACTTGACCCATTGTGTTTGTTTATCAAATACAAAACAACGAAGATATCCTTCAAACATTTATTTACTATCTCAGTTTGACCATCAGATTGAGGATGATAAGATGAGCTATGAGCTAATTGAGTACCCAAACAAGAAAATAACTCCGTCCAAAAATTTCCAGTAAAAATGGGATCTCTGTCACTCACAATAACTCTTGGGCTTCCATGTAGCTTTTGAATTCTATCCATAAATGTACTAGCAACTGTACTTGCTTTAAATGGATGAGATAATGCACAAAAGTGTGCATACTTGGTAAGTCTATCAACTACCACCATGATGACACTTTTTCCTTCGGACTTAGGTAAACCTGTGATAAAATCCATTGAAATCTCCTCCCAACGTTGACTTGGAATGGATAAAGGTTGTAGAAGTCCCGGGGTCTTAATTGTTTCCACTTTATTCTGCTGGCAAACCAAACATTCCCCCACAAACTTTTGAATATCAGATTTAAGGCCATCCCAAAAAAATTCTTTCTTCACCCTGTGGTAAGTTTTTAAAAATCCCGAGTGTCCTCCTAAAGGAGAAGTGTGTAATTCCAGAAGAATCTTTTGTTTTAGTTGGGAATTCTTACAAAGATATAACCGATCTTTGTACCATAAGGAATCATTTTTCAAACTAAATGTATCAGATGTACTAGGATCTTGCTGCAAATTTTGAATGAGTGTCCATACATCTTTTTCCTTCTTCCATTCATCTCTTGCTTCGGTTATCCAATCTGGTTGGATAATAGAAATGGAACAAAGCAATGCTTTCATCTCTTGCTTTGGTTATCCAATCTGGTTGGATAATAGAAATGGAACAAAGCAATGCTTCCACCTCTTCATTCTTTCTTGAGAGTGCATCTGCAACAACATTAAGATTTCCTTTTTTGTAGATTATTTCAAAGTCATAACCAAACATCTTTGTGACCCATTTTTGCTGCTCTTCTGAAGATAGTCTTTGTTCCAAAAAGTGTTTAAGACTATCATGATCAATTTTACCTTGAAGTGTCTTCCCATTAGGTAAGTTCGCCATTTCTTTAGTGCATGCAGTATTGATAACATTTCCTTATCATAAATAGGTTTCTGTAAATACTTTCCTTTGATTGGACGACTTTCAAAGGAAATGGGTCTTCCTTCCTGTATTAAAACAACACCAATTCCATTTCTTGAGGCATAACATTTCACAATAAAGGTTTTTGTAAAGTCTGGCGTAGCTAAGACCGGTGCTAGGCACATTGCCTCTTTAAGATGTTCAAAGGCCTTAGTTGCTTCAGGAGTCCATGAAAATGCATCTTTCTTCAATAATGTTGTTAGAGGTGCTGCTATTCTCCCATAATTCCTAACAAACTTGCGATAATAGCCTGTTAACCCGAGAAATCCTTGCAACTGCTTTATTGTCTTGGGGACTTTCCATTCCTTAATGGCTTTAATTTTGTTAGGGTCTACTTTAACACCCTCGTGAGATATAATATGACCCAGATATTCCACCTCTTGTACTCCAAAGAAACATTTGGATGCTTTTGCATATAATTGTTTCTCCCGCAATAGTTTGAGCACCCTGTCAACATGTTCAACATGATCCTTCCAAGACCTGCTGTAGATTAGTATATCATCAAAAAATACTAGCACAAATTTTCTAAGGAAGGGTTTGAAAATGGAATTCATCAACCCTTGAAATGTAGAAGGTGCATTGGTAAGGCCAAAAGGCATGACCAAAAATTCATAATGACCCTCATGAGTTTGAAATCTTGTTTTTGGAATATCTTTAGTCTTCATTCTAATTTGATGATATCCTGAACGAAGATCCAACTTGGTAAAATAAATTGCTCAATGTAATTCATCCAATAATTCATCAATCACAGGAATGGGAAATTTATCTTTAATGGTGAGCTTATTGAGCTCCCTATAATCCGGACACATTCGCCATGATCCATCCTTCTTGTGTACCAATACTACAGGAGCAGAGAAAGAACTTTGACTAGGTTGAATTATACCCGCCTCTAACATTTCCGCAATCATACGTTCAATTTCGCTCTTTTGGAAGTAAGGATATCTATAAGGCCTGATGTTTGGAGGAACACTTCCTGGAATCAAATGAATAGCATGATCATGATCACGAATAGGTGGGAGTCCTTTGGGAGTTTCAAACACCTTGGAATGATTGTCCAAGACTTGTTGGAGATCTGCAGAAATAGATGATTTTCATGTCAGAACTTCTAGTGAGCATAATTGTGCAATTACGCCTCGTTTTTCTTTCTTTAGAATATTTGTCATGACATTAGAGCTTATTATCCTTCCTGGCTTCCCTTCAATACCCCGTAATTCGTCTTCCTTTCCTTCTGAAAAAAATTTCAAGAAAAGTTCTTGAAAATTAAAAGCTACCGTCCCCAAAGATTGTAACCATTGTACTCCTAGTAAAACATCAGCACCTCCCATAGGAATGGAAAGCATTGGACTAGTCAATACATATTCCCCCATGGTTAGCTTGATATTATGGCATTTTCCAGAGCAATTTATAGTTCCTCCATTTTCCACCATCACTTGACATTCTAGTGCTGGGTATAGGAAACAATTTAATTCCTTGGCTACCTTGCAATGAATAAAATTATGGGTGCTACCTGAATCAATCAACACTATTACCTTTTTCTTCTTGATATGTCCTTCTATCTTGAGAGTTTGAGGAGTGGTAATTCCTGCTAGTGCATTACATGATATGGTCGGATTCATTTCTTCCTCTTCTAGGGCCGGTTCCTAGTGTATATCCTCTTCTTGTTCATTTTCTTCTTCTTCTTCACAATCTATATAAAATAATTTCTTTTCAGCACACTTATGACCTTTAGTGTATTTTCTATCACAACTGTAGCAAAGCCCTTTTGCTCTTTTTTCTTCCAATTTTTGTGGTGTCAACCTTGTAGGTTGTGGAAATCTAGGTGTAGAAACACTTCCTTCTTTATAGAATTGAGTGGTAGGCTTCCTTGTCGCCATTATTTTACATTCAACTTTTCTTGCCAACCTGAATGCCTTCTCCAATGAATCTGGTTCCAAAACACTAACTTCATGTTGGATGTTATCCTTTAAAGTGCCTATGAAGAGATCGATCCTGTGTTCCTCTGGAATATCAGTTACCCTTATATTCAATTTTTGGAAGTCCTCAATGTGCCGCCCCACTAAACCCTTTTGTTTGAGATTTATCAATTGGCTAAAGAAGGTGTTGCTCTTTGTATCCTCATAATGTGCTATCATTTCCTCCATAAAAATTGACCAAGTGACAATTTTTTTACGGGAGCAAAGCCATCGATACCATACAAATGTATTTTGTTCTAAATGTAAAGTTGCAATATGTACCTTTTGTGTGTTTTTCACATTATGGAGATCAAAATATTGCTCCATCTGTAGTATCCATGTTACAGGATCCTTTCCATCAAACTTCCTCATATCCATTTTTGGAATATGGTGGTTCTTCCCGCCAACATTAGAGTTTATGAAATCACGATTAACATTTATTTTTTTCTCATCATGAGCATCTTCTACTATATTTCCACCATTAGGAATCATTTCTTGTTTTAAGCTTGTCATCTAGCCTTCCATGTATGCTTTTAGATCATTCTTCATGTTTTCCATGTTGTCTTTCATGTCATCCATCTTAGCTTTCATGCCCACTTCCATGCCATCCATCTTAGCTTCCAAACCATTCATCTTAGCTTCCACGCCTTTCTTCAAAACTTCCATTTCATTTTTTGTTGTTCTTTGCGAGAGTGAAATTTGTTGCACTTGCTCTTGTAATTTTGATATGTCATGTTGCCATTCTTCATCTTCATGAGTCATAGTAGAGCCTTCTGAAGGCTTAATGGGTGTTGAATTATTTTTATGGGGCAGTTTTTAGAACCCAATACTGATATATATTCTACAATATGCCCATGGAATCAATTCAAATTGATTTTTCAAACAAGACTTATGCAATTCGGAAAAAAATACACACCTTTTTCTTGCTTTTGAGGAGCTCGATATTGAAATTTGATTATCTATGTGATTGCAGCTCTTCAATATCTGAAATTCAGCACTGAAGTAGCCCTATGAATTCTATTTTGAATGCCATAGGTCTGACCTGATTTGGATTCTCCAAGACAAAGTTATGTCCAATCTCCCACAATGACCTAATTATGGACTGGTTCAGTAGAGTGAACTTGTACGACTTGCCAAGTGTCACTGTTTCGTCCTTTGCCTATGAAATTGATATCCAAGATACTAAATTCCATGTACTTGCGACCAATTTTTACGACACTCCAATATGATGCTCAGAGAAAGAGTTATTGAACTTTTCCCATGATCACCTCTTTGAGATGAAATTCAGGAGCTTGAAAAAGCACCACCTTCCACAGATCATATCTCCAAAAATATTGTGAATCAAGATCTGAAATTTTTTGAACCGTTTCCTTAGGATTTCAGCGTCACACCCTAAACATTTCAGATTTTGAACCTTCGTAGAAAAAAAATTATAGTAGGAGCTTTAAAAAAGACCTAACTTCGACATATCATATCTCCGAAAATATTGCGAACCAAGCTCTGAAATTTTTGGACGATCTTCCTCAGGATTTCTTCTTCGTACCCTAAAATTTTCAACTTCTGAGACTTTGTAGAAAAAAATTTATATTGAAAATTCCACGATGACCTGTTTGGAGTAGCGAAACCCTAGAATCCAAACCTCTGATACCAAATGTTGTGAAACCAGCTCCAAAAATAGAAGAAAAGAGATATCAATGCCTTAGAAATAAGCCACTTCGAGGGGGAAACCTCCAATACATTACATAAATGAAAAATTCTTGGATGATACAATTTACAAAACCCCCTTTCTATATATAGGAGTCCATGGGGCCATAATGTAATCCTAGTGGGCCACAATGTAATCCTAGCCGACCTAACAATGATAATTTAAGGGCACAATAATACCAAAATGGGGGTTACAAGAGTACAATAATAACAATAAGGGGGTTACAAGAGTACAATAATAACAATAAGGGGGTTACAAGAGTACAATAATAACAATAAGGGGGTTACACTAACAACAATAAGGGGCTATACTAGTAATATAGGGACCTTACATTGTAGCTAACTTCTTTATTGCTCCTAAGAAGCACTTGCACGTAAAAATGGAATTTTTCCTTTTCTTTTTTGAATATAAACTAGCACCCGACATTGTTAAAAAAATAAAAATAAAATATTAAGCACAATCATCATATACATGAAAACACATTACATTAAACATTATTAAATTAATAATTTTATTTAAAATAATAATAATAATTATTATTAATTAATTAAAATTTTAAAAATACATTATTTATATTATGAGTTTTCACACTTCACATAGTTACCTATATATTTTCTTCATTTTTCTTGATTGGCTTTCAAATTCTCATGCAAATTCCATGACCAATTTGTCTTCACAATTGTCATGTGGCTGAACTTGGCTCACTCTTTCTCTTGGCCCTTGGGTTTTGACTCTACAATACTTACATTAGCAATTTACACTCATGTCTACTTTGTTTTTCTTCAACTTGTCTTCTTTCTTTACACTAGCAAGCATATGAATTACAATACAAACACCTTTACAAAAATTCATCCCTTCTACATTTAGGACCCTTCTTCCTAAACACAATTATGTTGGTTTGTTTCCTTGCTATTCTTAGCTTTCTTAAACTTACAAGCTTTTTTACTGATCTTTTTAATCTACAATTCCCACCAAACTATTGGATAAATATTTTCACATGTGACTATAATGTTAAGCATTCATGTGGTTAAAAAGTGTATCTCATGTACTATATGTGTCACTGATTATTTCCCTACTCCTTAGTTTTCTTGCTTACCATAAAATACAACAAGATTCACACTCCTTTACAAAATATGAACCCTTTTATAATAGTTTGATCTTCCATGCCATTCTCGACCTTCTTAGACTTCCATTGTTCCTCATTGATCTTGATGTAGGGGCATCTGGGCCATCCTTATCATAATTGAAATTCAATGCTGCGGAAGGTGAAACGTGGACAACCGTTTGTAAATGGGGGCTAATTTTCGTGAAACAGAGCTAAAAAAATGGAAGCGATATGCATCTATAAGATTTGATTTATTGTAATTATCTGCCATGTAATCAAACAGAGATATTTCAGGGGTTAGTTGAGCGATTTGTGGATCTTAGATGGTCCACTCCTTTGTAATTTCTTTATAATGTGAGTCTGTGTTGTATGAAAGGGAGCGAAGAACACAATGTAGCCATAGGGCGAAAGTGTGATTCATGCAATTGTGGCCTTAGCCTGTATTCAAGCTTGAGAAATCATGGAAATTATGTGTTTTTAAGTATCCAGAAATAATCTAGATCTTGTTATATCTATTTGTTTCCTGAATGTTTTGATTCCAGTGCTCTGTGTGTAATTGTCTGAGAATCGCAATCGTTTTATGAGCTCACGAGAAGCTTGGAAGAATTATGGTGTGCTATATTATTTGAGAAAAAATTGTTGTTAAGTTTTCAGAGTAGATTGACCAGTAGAGTGGGAGATTCAGAGAAGGATGACTAAACGAGCGAGTAGTGAAGACCATTAGATTTGGGCGCAGATCAACAGTGGAGATTAAATCGCAAACAATGTGATTTCGCACATCGTCAAGTTTGATGTTTATTGTTAAGACTTCATCGGTAAATGATTTGGGTTGTGATGCGATAATTCGTGGCTGTTGCGATGTTGCGATGCGACATTGTCATCGCAACTTCCCATCGGCACATTTATTATTTACGATGAGAGGTATTTGTTATATTTTCCGACATGCGATGTTGTAAAAGTCCCGAACTGCGATATGATTTGGGAGCTTTATTGTGATGAGTTAAGGATTACCGATTGATATTTGTTTTAAAACTGCTAGAGTTGTGATAGACATAACCTCTCTTGAGTGATTCATTATTTATGTGGGTCCATAACCCACAGGTCCACAATATTATGTACATTGCAGTTTCACGCTGCATCAAGTGGTATCAGAGCCAGGAAAGATTTCATGCAGAGCAAGTTTTACGTGCAAAGTAAGTAGGTGAAAATTTATTGAAGATTTGGTAAAGAGTGTGGTCTATATAATTTTATGCAGATAGCAGCCGAATAAGGTGATAATATTTGCAACAACCTAGAGCCAGGAGTGCTCAATGGTTCCAGAGGAGAGAACCAGAGAGATGACGAAAGACTGAGTTCAGAGGAGAGAAGCTTAATGTGGTATCATGTAGCAAGCAAGACTTGCTACTGCAGAGGTTTTGTTGCTGCTCACGAATGATGTTATAGAAATATCACAAAGGAAATTCCACAGAGGATGTGGGTAGAATTGCTAAAGAAGAGGACTTGGTATTGATTGCAAGTAGCAGACTTGTTACAGAGATGAAGAAGGCATACGACCAGGAGGTCATAAAATTTTTGTACCTTGGGATTTTCATGCAGGGGCATCCGGACCATCCTTATCATAATTGAAGTTCAACGTTGTGGAAGGTGAAACGTGGACAACCATTTGTAAATGGGGGCTAATTTCTGTGAAACTGAGCTAAAATTATGGAAGTGATATGTCTCTAGAAGATTTGATTTATTGTAATTATCTGTTGTGTAATAATAAAAAAGATATTCCAGGGGTTAGTTGAGCGATTTGTGGATCTTAGATGATCCACTCCTTTGTAATTTATTTATAATGTGAGTCTATGTTGTATGAAAGGGAGCGGAGAACACAATGTAGCCGCAAGGATAAAGTGTGATTCAGGTCGTAGTGGCCTTAGCCTGTATTCAAGCTCAAGAAATAATGGAAATTATGTGTTTTTATGTATCCATAAATAATCTGGATCTTGTTATATTTTTGTGTTTCCTGAATGTTTTGATTCCAATGTTCTGTGTGTAATTGTTTGAGAATCGCAATCATTTTATGAGCTGACGAGAAGCTCGGCAGAATTATGGTGCACTATATTATTAGAGAAATATTATTATTGTTAAGGTTTCAGAGCAGATTGACCAGTAGAGTATGAGAATCAGATAAGGGTGACTAAACGAACGAGCAGTGAATACCGTTAGATCTAGGCGCAGATCAATGGTAGAGATTAAATCGCAAACATTGTGATTTCGCACATCGGCAAGTTTGATGTTTATTGTTAAGATTTCGCTGGTAAATGATTTGGGTTGCGATGTGATAAGTCGTGGATGTTGTGATGCGACATCTTCATCGCAACTTCGCATCGGAACATTTATTGTTTACGGTGAGACGTATTTTTTATATTTTCCAACATGTGATGTTGTAAAAAAACCGATCTGTGATATGGTTTGGAAGATTTATTGTGATGAGTTAAGGAATGTCGATTGAGATTTTTTTTTAAAATGCTAGAGCTACTATAAAGAGACCCCCTCTTGAGTTCTTCATTATTTATGTGGGCCCATAACCCACAGGTCCATGGTATTATGTAAATTGCAGTTTCGTGTTGCATTAGATCTTAGCAATAAATAATGCCTGCCACATTCTCGAAGATAACTCTTCACATGCATCTATAAATGGGGAATGAATTGATGCGACTACAATGTGTGGTGCATGTACTACATGTGTGAATCCCCCTTACCTTGTAATGTAGTTTTCTTGTCTTCAAGAAAATCCAACTAGGTTTGTTTACCACCTAGGATTTTCTCATAGGGATTTCTTGGCTCTTATATGAAGATGAAAATGATGTAGCCTAAGAACATATAGATTCTAGTCCTTTGTATTTTCATATGTATTATTTCTTGTATGGTGTGATAATTATTGAGATTTTTATTATCGAGACCATTAGCTTTCCTAATCTTAGGGTTTAGTTGAGGTGTTCATGGAAATGGTTGAGATCTTTCCTCAACCTATTCCTTACAAATTTATATAAAAATCATAATTTTTTGGATCTAGAGATAAATTTTATCCTAATTTATTGAAGTACTTTCCTTCATGTAAAATTATAAAAGGTTGTTATTTTCTTAACAAAAATTTTGTTATAATTTGCATACTTTCATTTTGTGTATGAAATTGGCTTGATGTTTGGTAGACTTGTGTGAAAATACAATGTGACATAATAATAATCCTTCAGTAAAAAATTTAAGGTGTGTGGTAGATGTGATAAATTATTGTTTGTTTTTCTATTCCTCATTGTTATGTGCATGAAGAATGTGAAATTTATTTGGATGCTTCATGTATCCATATTGTCTTCTTACAAAACCGACGAGAACTGTGGCTAGATACCTAACTGTCACAATTGTTGAAATGTGTCGATATGATGGTTAGTTGCTCATTTTTTATCGATGGGTTGATGTTAGTCCCTAAAAATCTTCCCACTCAATATGTGTGGTATCAATTTCTTACTAAAATTGGTTCCCAACTGTTATATTGTTTGATATCATGGTATTGCAACTGAAGGGTGGATCATCATAAATTGATTATAATAACCCACTTTTCATTTTAAATATTCGAATATGTCCATATTTTGCATGATCCACCAACATTTGGGATTTTTTGTAACAGTACCTCCAGTGATGATTTATCCCACTCCTCAAACTTGCTTTGGTATTTGTGATTCTAGGAGTTTACATGTCTTCTTTTATCAGTGACTCAAGGAATTTTTGTACCATTTTCATGCATTACCCCAGCTAGCCCTAATCCATCATCATTCTTCATCAATCTTAGAAATAATCTATACATAGATTTTATCTTTAAAAAATACCATACTTAGTTATAAGTTTCAAGCCTTATGTAGAATTCAATACTTATGTTGACTGGTTCCTCTGTTAAAATCCAACAGATTCTTGGTAACGGGCACAAGCCGCAGAGAACCAAAATATTTCCAAGTAGTTGAGGACACAATACTAACAAATTCACCTTCATCTATGATTATTCTAGGTACAACCACATTATAATATTGTACTTTGATCTGGAAGGGCACATAAGGAGGAAGACAATATCCTATCAATCGACTCCAATCAAAGGAATTGACCATACTACTTGGACATGGTGTCATAGGAATGATAGAACTTCCCCCTTGTGCTATGGGAATGGTAGGATTCCCCCCTAGTTCATTGGAATCCGAAGAAACAAGAAGAGCCTAAGTGGTATGAAGTTCACTCTCTATAGGAAAGGTACGATCAATTGAAGGTGAAATTTAGTCAACCATTTCCTTGACCAATGGTTGGTCATGAACAAACTTATGGTATTCACAATCAAAGAGAGTGGGATTGAATGGATTCAGATTCTGTTTAATAGCTTCATCAATTAATGGAGTATTGGGAGAAAGATTTCGGTAACTAGCCAGAAGACGAGGCTGAGAAGATTTAAGGTTTTCCAAAACATTTGAGGCTTCATCAATATAAGGACAAAGGTGAATAGGATGATTCCCTTCACATAAACTACATGGACATTTTACTTTACCCTTTTTCCCATGGCCTTACTATCACTAGTTAGATGGTTTATCACCAACATCATCTACAGAGGTTGATGACAAAGGCTGATGTGAGCCTCTGGACCACACTTATATATCTTTGGAACACCAAGACAATCACTAAGAAGGTGGTCACCCTTACATAAATTTCAAGGGAATTTAACTTTGTGGGGATGATTGGAAGGTTCCCCCATACTAGCTATTAACTAATTAGTTTTTATCTCTTTCCTATGATTAGAAAATTTGTGAAATAATTTAGTGTTTTCATCTCCCACCTTAAGCCAAAGGGAACTAATTTTTGTCCTCCACTCCATTTTCCCTATTCAAAAGAATGTTTTCTATTTTATTTTCTAGGTCTAGAACAAGAGATTTTTTATCCTCGAAGAGAAAGCCACAATCCTTGTCCTCTAAGAGATATTTAATTTTGGATTACAATTCTACCATTCCCTTAGAATCAATCTCTTTATTTCTTTAAGCCCATGAAATAGAAATAGTTTTTTCCCTTTTAGGTTTTCTTAGAAGTTCAAGGGGGGGAGGTGGGGAGATTTCTAACTATCTAGGCATTACAACCTTCAACCAGCTTAGAGTTCTTGAATGAAGGAGAGATTATCCAGCCAATGGGGATTAATATTTAAATGAGAGGGGGAATTTTGACCAACAGACTTTAGTTTATGGATGATGGGGAAATTCTCAGAAGGCCCTCATGGAGGCAACCCATTGTTTAATACAAAAACATGAATCCAACAGCTCCTCAACTGCCATAAAATGAGCCAATCACTTGGAAATTGATGCAGGAGCATCGAGAACCTAGCCAGAAATGTGACGTCTTGGTCACATGTTGTGGCTAATTGGAATTAAAATAAACTTAGGAATAGTTTAATAATTTAATTATTAAATTTGTTATTTATTTTTAGATAATTGTTAATTTGTTTCATATTTAATTAAATTTGGCATAATAATAGAAGTTGGTTTCTCTCCCTGCGTGGATGTAGAGCCAACATAGGGATAAGCCAAAAAAATAGGAAGGTATAAATTTATTGAGAAAGTGTATTCTAAGAGAAAGTAGTTTTATTTCTCAAGTATAAATAGTTTAAGGATGGTAGGGGAACTTCAAGTTTTTGTTTTCGTCAATATGTAGATTCCAGAGTTTTTATAAAAATCTGATCAGTAGATTATTTATATCAAATGAAACGTCTTATGGATTAGTTCTGCAATTTCAATATATGTATACATGTTACTGGATTTTATGAGTGCAAGATATTGAAAACGTTGTGGCTATGTCTGCAAGAGGTGCTCCGACACCATGTGTGAGAATGGTGAGATCGAAGTCGTAAAATCCAAATCAATGCATACAATTGTTACTCCGTATGGTTGAAGGCGCTCTTGGAAATGAGGGACCACAACTGGATCGATTCTCTGCGCGCAACCCAAGACAAAAAATGAAAGCGGATTCGCTGTGTAAACCACCGAGCTATGTATTGAAATGACACGCAGGTTTGATTCATTGTGCATTTGATGTGATTTGGGAAGATACGCCAGTTTGATGCATTGTGAACGTGTTGTATTACGTGCCATGATACATGAAGGGTCCGAGAGCCAATGATGCAGTACGTGCCATAATACATATGTTCCATAGGATGCGTTGTGAGTAATAGATGTATGGTTATGTTTGAAATAAACATTCAAATGATATGTTGAAGATTGAATGATATTGCAGATTGAAGTGACATTGTCGGAGGTGGAATAAAATATGGCTTTAACGGTTTTAAGATGTGGTTCCCACCATAGATAACGTTTACAATATCTTTGTCAAACGTTTGTATGTGTATGGTAGGATAATTAACCCATCATATGTGTTGGGTTTCAACTATTTTATATGTTGGTTGGAAAGTCATGGTATTCGAATTCTTTAATGAATTCAAATTTGAAATGATCAATTTTAAATAGTAAATCTTCTAATGGGGTTTGAAAAAGGAATACCATTCTGACAAAAATAGATGGTATGTGGTCTTAAGATGTTCACATCATTATGCTGGGAAAATTGGGCAATTTAACATTGATTAAGATTGTGAAAATACAGAAGCAAACTAGTTTGTTTTAAGGGAAGTGTGGGCCTCAGTAAAAATAATACATTTTACTACAGTAATTGATTTGTAGGAATTGTGTATTCTTTATTCCTACACCATTTTTGGTATCAAATCTTGTTAAGCTATTTTTTTTGGAGCATTGCAGAGAATTCCGCCCAGAAGAGGAGCCGGGATAGGTCGAGGGAGACCTATAGCAAACACAATTTTGCTAGATGAGATTTGGAATTTGCACACGAGACTCGCTATAGTGGACACCACTCAGAGGAGAGCAGCAGATGGTGGAATTTCCAGTGCCGATGAAGAAGAGACCACTGATGGAGAAGCGGAGGAGGAAAGCGAGGCAGCCAAAGTCATGAAAATGCTCGCAAAGGTCAGCAGATGACCAAAGGTAGAAGTACCTTTATATGATGTAAAATTGCCCTGTAAAAGTATAGTAATTTCTAGTCAATCCGGGCCATTCATTAGGCAGATGTAAAACTGCCTTATAAAATTGCCTACCGTCAGATCATCTACCTAATGAATGGCCCAGATTGACTAGAAATTACTATACTTTTACAAGGCAATTTGGCCGTTAAATTTCTCGACTCTAAATTACCATCTTCCGCCATTGCTCCCACTTGAACTAGGAACCCTTCTTTCCTGTGAGTTTATCAGCCAAATAAACCTGGCTTTGATACCAGTTGTTAGAAAAATAAATATTACAGAGCAATGCAACACATAAAATATGCGGAAAACGCAAGCACACAAAACACATAAAACCAGAGAGACACAGATATATGTGGTTCACCCTGTTTGGGCTACGTCCACCCCGAACAGCCAGTCCTTCCTTTCTATTATCCAGCAAAATGAAGAGACACAACCTACAGAAAATCCATTTTAATATCCTCTGTTCTCTCTCATAGTCTCCCTATCTATTTCTCACTTCGAGAAATACACACACAATACACAGCCACAATAAAATACCCTCATAAAAGCGATGGGTTTCCTTCTAGGGAAAAAAACCCTAAACTAAACATAGCTTCTACTGTCAGATCATCTGCCTAATGAATGGCCCAGATTGACTATAAATTACTATACTTTTACAAGGCAATTTTACATATGTTTTTAGCTTTGGGGGCATTTCCCCCGAAACCCCCCGCCAGGGGGGGGCTCCATAAAGTCGCAGCCGCCCCCCCCTGGACCCCCTAGGTAGCGTTTAATTACGGGTGGCGTTTCTGCCCCATTAAGCTACAGGGGACCAATGCTGTGATACAAAATAAACAAGATAATCAAGCTCCACACCCAACAGCAGCGAGCAGATATGAAGAGGAAAAATAAATTCCAAGTAGGTGACTTAGTCATGTATTGCAAATTTGTACTTATACCAAAACCCAGAAGAAGAACGACAAGGAGACGCCATAACAAAAGAAAGCCCAAAGCAGGAAAAAGGGAAAAGAGAGAGTCAACAAAAATGAGGAGCCAAACTTATTTAGTCAAGTGGAAAGGACAACAAATAGAAGACACCAGTTGGATGATTGTAGCAGAACTACAGAGATTGGGGATTGACTCCAAAGTATTACAAGATCAGTTTTTCTTCCCTAGGAGTATGATGTAGGAGCATCGAGAACCTAGCCAGCAATGTGATGTCTTGGTCACATGTTGTGGCTAATTGGAATTAAAATAAACTTAGGAATAGTTTAATAATTTAATTATTAAATTTGTTATTTATTTTTAGAGAATTGTTAATTTGTTTCATATTTAGTTAAATTTGGCATAATAATAGAAGTTGGTTTCTCTCCCTGCGTGGATGTAGAGCCAACATAAGGATAAGCCTAAAAAATAGGAAGGTAGAAATTTATTGAGAAAGTCTATTCTAAGAGAAAGTAGTTTTATTTATCATGTATAAATAGTTGAAGGATGGTAGGGGAACTTCAAGTTTTTGTTTTCGTTCCAGAGTTTTTATAAAAATCTAATCAGTAGATTATTTATATCAGATGAAACGTCTCATGGATTAGTTCTGAAATTTCATTATATGTATAAATGTTACTAGATTTCATGAGTCCAGGAGATTGAAAACTTTGTGGCTATTTCTGCAAGAGGCGCTCCGACGCCATATGTGAGAATGGTGAGATCGAAGTTGTAAAATCTGAATCAATGCATACAATTGTTACTATGTACGGCCAAAGGCGCTCTTGGAAATGAGGGACCACAGTTGGATCAATTCTCTGTGCGCAACCTAAGACAACAACTGAAATCAGATTCGTTGTGTAAACCATCGAGCTGTGTATTGAAAAGACACGCAGGTTTGATTCGTTGTGCATTTGATGTGGTTTGGGAAGATACACAGGTTTGATGCATTGTGAACGTGTTGTATTAGGTTCCATGATACATGAAGGGGCTGAGAGCCAATGGTGTAGTACGTGCCATGATACATATGTGCCATAGGATGTGTTGTGAGTAATAGATGTATGGTTATGTTTGAAATAAACATTCAAATGATATGTTGAAGATCGAATGATATTGCAGATTGAAGTGACATTGCCGGAGGTGGAATAAAATATGGCTTTAACGGTTTTAAGATGTGGTTCCCACCATAGATACCGTTTACAATATCTTTGTCAAACAGTTGTATGTGTATGGTAGGATAATTAACCCATCATATGTGTTGGGTTTCAACTATTTTATATGTTGGTTGGAATGTCATGGTATTCAAATTCTTTAATGAATTCAAATTTGAAATGATCAATTTTAAATAGTAAATCTTCTAATGGGGTTTGAAAAAGGAATACCATTCTGATAAAAATAGATGGTATGTGGTCTCAAGATGTTCACATCATTATGCTGGGAAAATTGGGCAATTTTACATTGATTAATATTGTGAAAATATAGAAGCAAACTAGTTTGTTTTAAGGGAAGTGTGGGCCTTAGTAAAATTAATACATTTTACTACAGTAATTGATTTGTAGGAATTGTGTATTATTTATTCCTACACCATTTTTGGTATCAAAGCTTGTTAAGCCATTTTTTTTGGAGCATTGCAAAGAATTCCACCCAGAATAGGAGTCAGGATAGGTCGAGGGAGACCTATAGCAAACACAGTTTTTCTAGATGAGATCTGGCATTTGCGCACGAGACTGGCTACAGTGGACACCACTCAAAGGAGAGCAGCAGATGGTGGAATTTCCAGCGCCGATGAAGAAGAGACCATTGATGGAGAAGCAGAGGAGGAAAGCAAGGCAGCCAAAGTCATGAAAATGCTCGCAAAGGTCAGCAGCTGACCAGAGGTAGAAGTACCTTTATATGATGGAAGTCTTAGTGTGGAGGTGCTAATGGACTGGATCAGTTCATTAGATAAATACTTCGACTATGAAGAAGTCGATGACAAGAAGAAAGTGAAGTTTGCAGCCACGAGATTGAAAGACCATGCAGCCTTATGGTGGGACGAATTGCAGCTATCCAGGGAGCGAAAAGGGAAGCCCAAAATCAAGAAATGGGACAGGATGGTAAGTAAGCTGAAGGGTAAGTTTCTACCGAACGATTACAAATTAAATTTTTTTAGACAATTGCAGAAATTAAAACAGAAAGGGATGACAATCAAGGAATATACTAAAGAATTTTATAAGCTGAGTATTAGATCTAGCCATGTTGATGATGATCTAGAAAAGGTAGCTAGATATATAAATGGTTTGAGATATGAAATACAAGATGAGATCGGCTTATTAAATTTGAAGTCGATTGAATATTCTTATCAAGCAGCCTTGAGGGCAGAGGAAAAACTGTTACACAAACAAAACTAGAGAAATAAAGGTAGGAGTCCGGTAAAAGAAGGGGGAACATTTGAATCTAGATTTCAACACTCTCAGAATGAGGTAGGGAGTGCGAGCAATAGATCACCACAAAGAGGATATTCTAGCCGCGGAAGGTTCTTTCCCAGAGGTAGAGGCTGAGGAAGAGATGTTCGGTGCTTTGCATGTGGTGAATGGGGACATGTGCAATGGGATTGTCCTCACAATAGATCAGCAACTCAGTGCAATGTGAATGTTGTTGAAGCCAAGGTGGAGATTCCTCAACTTGAAGCCAAAGAGGAACCACCTGAAGCTGGAGAATCCTTGTTGTTGAAGAGGGTATTGCTTAAAGAAACTAAAGAAGCCAGAGAACCAACTCAAAGAAGGAATCTGTTCAGAACTGTATGTAAGTCAAAGGGTAAGTGTTGCAAATTGGTAATTGATAGTGGTACTACTAACAACCTTGTTTCTACAAAGATGGTGGACAAGTTGAAGTTGGAGAGAACAGTACACCCCACTCCTTATAAAGTATCGTGGCTTCATAAAGGCCATCGAATTATTGTAACTGAACAATTTAAAGTTGACTTCCAGATTGGTACTTATAATGATGTTATTTTATGTGATATAATGTCGATGGATGTATGTCACATATTACTATGGAGACCCTGGTATTTTGACCGAAATTCCATACACGATGGCAGAAGAAACACTTGTAATTTTGAGAAAGATGGGAACAAGCATACAATGCTACCATTGAAAGCTGAAGTTGAGGAAGAAGCACCTGGAAACAACATTATGTTGATGAGTGGGAAGACCTTGTTGCAGGACGATGAGAAGGGTAAGGAGATGAATTTTGTTAGTGTTGGAAAACCCAAGGTAATTTTAACTTCTACAAATTTAGAAGATTTACCTGAAGAAATTCAAAATCTATTGAATGATTTTGCTGATATTACTGTGGATGAGTTGCCGAATAAAGCAGCCTATAGGTTAACACCGTAGGAAAATGCCGAAGCTGGATGACAAGTGAAAGAGTTGATGGATAAAGGGTTAATCAGTGGAAGCCTTAATCCATGTGTTGTACCAACAGTACTCAGTCCAAAGAAAGAAGGTGAATGGCGCATGAGCACAGATTCTCTAGACATAAATAAAATCACCATCAGGTTGATGAATGAAGTTTTGGAGGAATATGCAGTCTCTAAAGAAGAGTTGAAAATGGATCCAAAGAAAATCCAAGCAGTCCTGAAGTGGATAACTTCTATATATACGTGGTTCACCCAGTTTGGGCTACGTCCACCCCGAACAGCCAGTCCTTCCTTTCTATTATCCAGCAAAATGAAGAGACACAACCTATAGCAGATCCGTTGTAATATCCTCTATTCTCTCTCACAGTCTCCCTATCTATTTATTGCTTCGATAAATACACACATAATACATAGCCGTAATATAATACCCTCATAAAAGCAAGGGGTTTCCTTCTAGGGAAAAAAACCCTAAACTAAACATAACTTCTACCGTCACATCATCTACCTAATGAACGACCCAGATTGACTATAAATTACTATACTTTTACAAGGCAATTTTACATCTGTTTTTAGCTTCGGGGGCACTGCCCCCGAAACCCCCCGCCAGGGGGGGGCTCCATAAAGTCACAGTCGCCCCCCCTGGACCCCCCAAGCAGCATTTAATTATGGGTGGAATTGTCGACCCATTAAGGTACAGGGGTCCAACTCTGTGATACAAAATAAACAAGATAATCAGGCTCCACACCCAACAATCTCCCACCTGGCTATTTCTCATCTTAATTGTCATCCTTGAAGACCAATTGAAACTGAGCATAATCTCAGTTTCTCCCTGGTTACAACTTTTGTTAGCATATCTGCAGGATTTTGGCTAGTGTGTATCTTTTCCAGCTTCAACTGTCCAACTTCCAATACTGACCGTATGAAATGGTACTTGAGATGTATGTGTTTAGTCCTGGAATGAAATGTTGAGTTCTTTGAAAGATGAATGGCACTTTGGCTATCATTTTATAACGTGCCCATATCATGCTTCTTACCCAATTCATCCATAAAACTTTGTAACCAAATCATTTCTTTACTAGCCTCTGTAGCAGCAACATACTCTGCTTCTGTTGTTGAAAGTGCAACAACACTTTGGATTTTTGAAACCCAACTGACAGTTGTTCCACCTACAGTAAATACATACCCTGTAGTGCTCCTCATGTTATCTCTGTCACCTGCCATATCTGCATCAACATATCCTTGTAGAGCAATGTTTGAACCACCAAAGCATAATGCTTGATTTGTGGTACCTCTCAAATATCTGAGAATCCATTTTACTACCATCCAATGTTCTTTTCCTGGATTGTTCATGTACTTGCTTATAACTCCCACTGCATGTGAAATATCAGGCCTTGTGCAGACCATTGCATACATTAAGCTTCCAACTGCTGATGCATATGGAACTTTAGACATATAATCCATTTCTTCTTGGGTCTTGGGGCACATCTCCTTACTAAGTTTGAAATGGCTAGCAAAAGGTGTACTAACTGGTTTTGCATTCTACATATTAAATCTTTTCAACACCTTCTCTATGTACTCATTCTGAGACAGTGTTAATTTGCGATTTTTCCTGTCTCTAGTTATCCTCATACCAAGGATTTGTTTTGCAGCTCCCAAATCCTTCATTGTAAATGAATTTGCCAATTTTCTTTTGAGCACATTTATTTCCTGCATGTTAGACCCTGCAACAAGCATGTCATCTACATACAATAACAATATAATATAGCTGCCATCATTTTTCCTTTTGAGATAAACACAATGATTAGAGTGACATCTAGTATAACCTTGTTCAGACATAAACTTGTCAAATTTTAGATACCACTGCCTTGGAGCCTGTTTTAAGCCATACAATCTCTTCTTTAACCTGCACACCAATTTTTCTTTCCCTTTTACCTCATATCCTTCTGGTTGCTGCATGTATATCTCTTCCTCCAAATCTCCATGGATAAATGTTGTCTTTACATCTAACTGTTCAAGATGTAAATCTTTCGCTGCTACAAGACTTAAGATAGTTCTGATTGAAGTCATCTTAACAACAGGAGAAAATATTTCATCAAAATCAATACCTTTCTTCTGTGCAAACCCCTTCACCACAAGTCTAGCTTTGTACATCTGTTTTCCTCCATCTTCTTCCTTCAGCCTGTAAACCCATTTATTCTGCAATGTAGTTTTACCTGCAGGCAACCTGACTAAGTCCCAAGTCTGGTTATGCATTAAGGAGTCCATCTCTTCTTCCATGGCTAGCTCCCACTTCTTCTTGCTTTCAACCTGCATTGCTTCTTCATAACATTCAAGTTCACCAGAATCAGTCAACAATAAATAATATAATGAAGGAGAGTATCGTTCAAGGGGTCTACTTATCCTGGTAGATCTTCTGACACCACTTTCAGGTGTTTGAGGTACCTGTTTTTGTTGTGGTGATTGATGTTGATGTGGCTGTTGATTATTATTATTTTCAGGCACCTTTACTTTTTCTGTGATCTCATCAAGAACTATGTATTCTTTGTTTTCCTTTTCCTATTTCTTTTCCTGCAACTGATTCTTATACAAGACCTTTTCATTGAATATTACATCTCTGCTCCTAATGATTTTGTGATTTTCATAATCATATAAGCGATAAGAAAAATCATTAGCACCATATCCAATAAAGGTACATTTCTTTGATTTTGCCTCAAGCTTTGTTCTGTTTTCTTTATTAATATGGACAAAGGCCTCACAATCAAAAGGCTTTAAAAAAGAGTAGTTTACCTTTTTACCTGTCCATGCTTCCTCTGGAATACCACCATCCAAGGAACTTGAAGGCCCTATGTTTATTAGATAAATAGCAGTATCTACAGCATCTGCCCAAAATTGTAAAGGCAATCCTGCATGCAATCTCATGCACCTTGCAAGCTCCATGATTGTTCTGTTCATCCTTTCTGACACACCATTTTCTTGTGGTGTTCTTGGAACTGTCTTCTCTCTACGAATTCCATGCTCTAAACAGTACCTATCAAACTCTTTGCTGCAATATTCACCTCCATTGTCTGATCTGAGACACTTCAACTTCTTTCCTGTCTCAATCTCAACCAAAGCTTTCCATTTCTTGAAATTATCAAATACATCAGATTTATTCTGAATACAATAAATCCATGTTTTTCTAGTTGCATCATCAATAAAAGTAACATAATAACGAGAGCCATCGAGAGATGATACCTGAGCAGGTCCCCATACATCTGTATGCACAAGCTCCAATTTTCCGCTCTTCTTTTCTTTCCCAACTCTGAGAAATCTGACTCTCTTCTGTTTTCCATAAATGCAATTCTCACAGAAATCCAAATCAACATTCTTCAAACCCGACAACAAATTTCTTGAGTGAAGAATCTTCATCCCCTTCTCACTCATGTGTCCGAGCCTATGATGCCATAATGCTGCATCGGCTCCTTTGGAAGTTAAAGCATTAACAGAGTTAGAAATACCATTGCATAAATACAATGTACCAACCTTTTCACCTTTTTCTATTACCAGGGCTCCTTTGGTGACCTTCCACGTTTTATCTGTGAAAGTTGTCACACAGCCCTCACCACCTAACTGCCCTGTTGAAATCATATTTTTCTTCAGATCTGGAACATGCCTTACCTCCTTTAATAGCCATTGGTTTCCATTATGTTGTTTTACAAGAACTTTACCCATTCCAAAAATTTTACAGGGTTTATCATCACCCAATTGGACTTGTCCAAAATCTCCTTGAACATAGTCATGAAAATATTTCTTATCAGGTGTGGCATGGAATGAGGCCCCTGAATCTACAACCCAAGAATCAGTAACATTTTTGAAAGAAAGAATCAAAGCATCTTGTAACACATCACTTGTCACATTTTCTTCATGATTGTTTTCTTGTTGTGCATCTCCTTGTTCGAGATCTACATTCTTTCTTTAGGTATCCTTTCTTTCTGCATTTCCAGCACATTATCCCTGATCTGGACTTGGATTTGCCTTTCCTTGATTTACTGCGATATCCTGAGCTCTTTCCTCTTTCCATTTTTCTTCCCCTAGACTCTGCACTCAAAGAATTACCCGATGTCTCACCGGAGCTTTTTTTTCACATTTCCTTGCTAAGGATAGCACCGACAACATCATCAAACTTTAAAGTACTAGATCCAGAGACAGAGTTACTAATGGCCATAACTAAACCATTCCAGTTTTTTGGCAATGAGCACAGAAATAAAAGAGCCCTAACTTCATCATCAAAGTTTACCCCTACAGAACTTAACTGATTGGTAACTGTAATAAAATCATTTAAATGGTCTGCAACAGATCCACCTTCCGACATCTTCATATTAATAAACTTTTCATAAGAAATACCTTGTTTGAGGCCGAGGGTTTTTCATATAGTTTCGCCAATGCCTTAATCAAACCCTTTGTTGTTGTTTCCTTCGAAATATTGAAGGCTACCGATGCCGCGAGGCACAACCATACTATTCCGAGTGCCTTTCTATCAAGAATATCCCATTCTGCGTCTTTCATAGTCATCGACTTCTTTGTTTTTCCGCTCAATGGTAGGTACAGATATTTTTGATATAGATAATATTCCATCTACATCTTCCACAGCGGGAAGTTTTGGCCGTTAAATTTCTTGACCCTAAATTTACCATCTTCTGCCATTTCTCCCACTCGAACTAGGAACCCTTCTTTCCTGTGAGTTTATCAGCCAAATAAACCTGGCTTTGATACCAGTTGTTAGAAAAATAAATATTACAGAGCAATGCAACACATAAAATATGAGGAAAACACAAGCACACAAAACACATAAAACCAGAGAGACACAGATATACGTGGTTCACCCAGTTTGGGCTACGTCCACCCCGAACAGCCAGTCCTTCCTTTCTATTATCTATCAAAATTAAGAGACACAACCTACATCAGATCCACTGTAATATCCTCTGTTCTCTCTCACAATCTCCCTATCTATTTCTCGCTTCGAGAAATACACACACAATACACAGCCGCAATACAATACCCTCATAAAAGCGAGGGGTTGCCTTCTAAGGAAAAAAAACCTAAACTAAACATAACTTCTACCGTCAAATCATCTGCCTAATGAATGGCCCAGATTGACTAGAAATTACTATACTTTTACAAGGAAATTTTACATCTGTTTTTAGCTTTGGGAGCACTACCCCCGAAACCCCCCGCCAGGGGGGGGGGGGGGCTCCGCCAAGTCTGCTTGGATCCCCCAGGCAGCGTTTAATTATGGGCGGCGTTGCCGCCCCATTAAGGTATAGGGTTCCAACGCTGTGATACAAAATAAACAAGATAATTAGGCTCCACACCCAACAACAGCAAGCAGATATGAAGAGGAAAAAGAAATTCCAAGTAGGTGACTTAGTCATGTATTGCAAATTTGTACTTATACCAAAACCCAGAAGAAGAACCACAAGGAGATGCCATAACAGAAGAAAGCCCAAAGCAGGAAAAAGGGAAAAGAGAGATTCAACAAAAATGATGAGCCAAACTTATTTAGTCAAGTGGAAAGGACAGAAAATAGAAGATGCCAGTTGGATGATTGCAGCAAAACTACAGAGATTGGGGATCGACTCCAAAGTATTACAAGATCAGTTTTTCTTCCCCGGGAGTCTGATGCAGGAGCATCGATAACCTAAACAGCAATGTGACGTCTTGGTCACATGTTGTGGCTAATTGGAATTAAAATAAACTTAGGAATAGTTTAATAATTTAATTATTAAATTTGTTATTTATTTTTAGAGAATTGTTAATTTGTTTCATATTTAATTAAATTTGGCATAATAATAGAAGTTGGTTTCTCTCCCTGCCTAGATGTAGAGCCAACATAGGGATAAGCCTAAAAAATAGGAAGGTAGAAATTTATTGAGAAAGTCTATTCTAAGAGAAAGTAGTTTTATTTCTCAAGTATAAATAGTTGAAGGATGGTAGGGGAACTTCAAGTTTTTTTTTTGTCAATATGTAGATTCCAGAGTTTTTATTAAAATATAATCAGTAGATTATTTATATCAGATGAAACGTCTTATGGATTAGTTCTGCAATTTCATTATATATATAAATGTTACTGGATTTCATGAGTGCAGGAGATTGAAAACGTTGTGGCTATTTCTGCAAGAGACGCTCTGATGCCATGCGTGAGAATGGTGAGATCGAAGTTGTAAAATCTAAATCAATGCATACAGCTGTTACTATGTACGGTCGAAGGCGCTCTTGGCAATGAGGGACCATAGATGGATCGATTCTCTATGCGCAACCCAAGACAACAACTAAAAGCAGATTCGCTGTGTAAACCACCGAGTTGTGTATTGAAAAGACACGCAGGTTTGATTCATTGTGCATTTGATGTGGTTTGGCAAGATATGTAGGTTTGATGCATTGTGAACGTGTTGTATTACGTGCCATGATACATGAAGGGGTCGAGAGCCAATGATGCAGTACGTGCCGTGATACATATGTGCCATAGGATGAATTGTGAGTAATAGATGTATGGTTATGTTTGAAATAAAAATTCAAATGATATGTTGAAGATTGAATGATATTGCAGATTGAAGTGACATTGTCGGAGGTGGAATAACATATGGCTTTAATGGTTTCAAGATATGGTTCCCACCATAGATAGCGTTTACAAGATCTTTGTCAAACGGTTGTATGTGTATGGTAGGATAATTAACCCATCATATGTGTTGGGTTTTAAATATTTTATATGTTGGTTGGAAAGTCATGGGATTCGAATTCTTTAATGAACTCAAATTTGAAATGATCAATTGTAAACAGTAAATCTTCTAATGGGGTTTGAAAAAGGAACACCATTATGATAAAAATAGATGGTATGTGGTCTCAAGATGTTCACATCATTATGCTGGGAAAATTGGGCAATTTGACATTGATTAAGATTGTGAAAATACAGAAGCAAACTAGTTTGTTTTAAGGGAAGTGTTGGCATCAGTAAAATTAATACATTTTACTACAGTAATTGATTTGTAGGAATTTTGTATTCTTTATTCCTACACCAAAAATTATATAAAATTTGCTTCTATTATTTCTCCAGGTCAGAGAAGTGTCGTGGGTATTATCACAGGAAAATCGTACAATAGAAGATGACATTAATTAATGTCAAGCCAAAGGATTTATAGGGTAGGAAGACATTATGGAATCAAGGAAGTATTTAAAATATCTAAGTTTTTGAGAAAATCAAATTTGAACTAGTCTTAAATGTTGATTGCATGCATTATCCTTCAATAAGAGTGCCTTCTCCATGCCTTTTTTCCCGATAAGCGTGCATTCCTGAAAGTGGAAAAATGTCGCTTTCCGGGACCACACAAAGCAAAGGACAAGTTTCTCCTTACATGAAGCCACCTAAGGACAGCCACTAGCACCTCCTTATACACTATGTGAGAACACAAAGGAATATTTGGAGCACACAATGGAATCATACCTCTCCCTTGGGTCACCCACCATGTACCAAGGGAGGGAAAAAGGATTTGAAATCCCCTATATAAAGCCACCATGAGATGAAGAATGGGTGATCACATTGTTATGCTAGCTATAATTGCCCAAGAAATACCAATAGTGTGTGACCCGGAGTTGGAGATAGAGGGGACTCGATTGTTGGCCATCCAAAAATATTATTCCATCACAGCAGAGAGAGAGGGAGATTGCACCAAGGCAAGCTTGGAAAACAACATCCTTGCATCGGGACCTAGAACTATTGTCTAGGGGCCCTTTGGCAAGTGGGTAAAATTTCTTCTTCGTATCAAATGTTTAATAAAAAGGGCCCTAGAGCCACTATTTGCACTATTATCATTTGACTCTCTTCAATAGCTTCTGTATATTTGTGTTTTAGTTTTAGTTTAATTTGAGTATACATTTTCATGCTTTTTCCTCTAGATTGTATGCTTTGGAACTCCACCACTTTCTTCCTGTTACCTAGAGTTTAAATGGCCGAACCACACCCTTTAAACTGGTGCGACTTCGTACATCCATGCACCAAATCCATCACAACAGGATTGGCAACTCCAGTAACGTTTTACAAGTTTATGTGGTTGTGCCTTCTTTTGCAAGAGAGCTTTGTCTATGCTGGAGAGTGGAGTTGATAGTCTTCTGATCTATCTTGCAGTCCCTAGATTCAATTTGAGTGATAAACTGAAGAAGAGAAGCTCCTAAATTTTTTACTTGCAGGAATTTGCGCGCATTTTTTCCTCACAGACATGCAGGGTGCACGTTTAGTGTTGACTTGCGCGCATGAAAGCGCACTTGTCATGGAATTTTGCGCGCAATTCACAAAATGAGAAATTTCTCCCAATATTCTATCCTTTTCTACTTGTAAGGTGTTTGGAAGCCCCTAATATATTTTCCAGCACTTGTTGTGATACCCCACAGCTTGTTAGAACTCACTTTTAGCTGCTTTCTATAGGCTTAGAGTTATTTTTTAATTCAAGTTGATTTTTGCAAAATTTTCACATAGTTTAAGTAGGGGGAAATTAACTTGCATTCCAAACAATTTATGTTTTGCAAATTTTTGGTATTCACACCTAGATACTAGTCCAAGTAAGTGGCCCAAGACCACGCATGCATAGCTAGTTTTATGTCCTTTAGTGTAGAAATTGTTTAGTTTAATTCAATTTTTGCATTAGGAATTGTGGGACTAGGATCGAATTGTCTATAGAAGAGCAAGTAATCTCTGCAACCTTTGCACCCTCCGGTGATCCTAGGTAAGCATATGAACGCTCCATATTCAAAATGCGCCATCTCCCTATAGTTAGTCACATAGATTAACTAGGAAAATTTGAAAACGGCCCATTATCCGCACATGTTTTCCATTTGAACCAGGAACAATATAACATAGTTTAAATAGGGGTTTTTTTGTAAAGGATCACCGATATCCACACATTCAAACTATGTGCTTGTTCACCTTATGCTCACACACACTCACTCACTAAGCAAAGCAAGAAACCTAAAAACATCTTAACCAAACTCACTAAATTCTCGCCACAGGGACCACAAAAGAATTTATAGTTTAAGTTAGGATCAATGCGGTAGGCATCCTATAAGACACCTTGATCATACTTCATATTGAAACATAGAAGTTGTGTATTTAGGGAGCTTCAAATCCACCTATCAGCCCACGACAAAGAAAACCCAGGCGCGGCAGAGACCCGATTTAGAGGGGGTTAGGCTTAGGCGCAGTGCGTACGGTATCAGTTGGGGCTACCTGACCCAGCTGATACTCAGTACTATTAGTTGACTACCAAGAGGCCCAAGACTCGAACGCTCATGTGGGACGGTGGTTCTTAGTGGCCAAAAACAAGGGCATCCTTTACCTATAGTTGACGGTGCATGCAAGTGCCAAACCCTCTACCCTTACCTTGGTGGATTCTCTTCAGCTGACTAGGGGCGTCGTCAGCACTTATGGGACATTGTGCCAGCACTTACAGGATGTTGTGCCAGCACTCGCAAGAAATATTCTCAAGGCCCAGTTACTTTTGAGTGTGTGAGGACGTAATAGGTCTTCTAGGATTTTTAGTATCATACACAAAAAAATAAAAACCACTTTTTTGCTTGATTGATCACATAGATTAATTTAAAGGGAAAATTTATTTTATTTTCGCTTTTTTTATGTATGTGGCCATAATTTTTCTTTGATCATAGACTCTATCCTCTCAAATTTTTCCAAAACCTAACCTAGTCAGCACTTGAATGGTCCGAACAGAACCTCGTTGATCCAGGCATCTTTTGGACCTCCCCCCGTTACCAAGAGGGGTTCCAGATCTTTCGCCATTTAGGCATCAAATACGAAACACTGCCACCATCATTGGTTCATCCTTCATTGGAGCAGCCATAGTTGGGAACCTTAGTCGGTCTCCCAATGCCACACCACACACCACTCCCCCCTCGACCCCTAGGGCCAAAGGAGTGCGTCCAATTTGGGAAGCAAGCTAAATACATAGAAGGTTACGTCACAGACTAACCCTCGTTCTAACCAGAACTTTGTATCTTCACACATTGCAATGGTGTCAACATCGCAGTCACCTTTCTTGGCTTCGTTGAATCTACCCGATTTAACCAAGCTAATGAATGACCTCATCACACACGATCCTTCATGGCCTCCCATGCCCACAAAGCTCCTTTTGGATATACCAAAATTCGAAGGCAAGAAAGCAGAAGACCCAGGTAATCATGTAATGACCTTTCACCTGTGGTGCTCATCGAATAGTATCATCGATGACAGTATTCGATTGAGGCTATTTCAACGCACTCTTACAGGAGTAACCGCGAAGTGGTACGTGGAGCAACCTCCTGCTTCACATGGAAAATTTAGTGCCCTTGCTACTGCATTCCTCACATATTTTTAGTTACCCATTGACCATGATTCAGGAATGGAATTACTTACTCATTTTAGAAAAACCCCCATCATCCATATCTCAGAACATCTTCATGAATGGAGGTGGCGTCCCAGTTTATGTAAATCTAAACTCGACGATCAGGTCCTCTTAGATTTATTCTTGAAAACTCTGATGGCAGAGATTTCAAAGGATGTGGCGCAGCAAAACCCCACATCCGAAGAGGATGCAATCAGTAAAGCCCAGAAGCTTGAACTGATTTATACGTAGTCAGGATACATTTACAACATCCTGTCTAACACCCCGTGCCTGCAAACTTATCAAGAATTTCCAGGCGCGCCGAACTCTACAGACGGGCTAATTGGGTCAATAACCCAAGTTACCTAGGTAGCAGTAGTTAAAACCTCAGTTACACATATATTTGTACCCAAAAAATGTCTCAACCCGGATTTAAAAGTCATCATATGCCTTAGAAAAATTTGACTAATAGGGCGCAAGCGTATCACCAGGGAGGACCCTATCCTCCAGCTGAGGTGACCTAGTATGCAAAAAGAAAAATTGACAGAAAAACTCCCCTCCAACTGCCAGGTGCAAACCCGGGACAACATTATACTCAGTCCCCTGCACATAACCCACCTACGCAAACCAACACATAGGTGAACTTTGTGCAGCCATCCCAAAACCAACCACACCAGTATAACCAGGAGAACTACCCTCCTAATGTGGTAAAGAAAAATCCTAAAAACAAGTCAAAAAGGAACCCTAGACAGGGGGAAAGAAACTAGCAACGCCCACCACGATCCCAGGCTGGAGGTAACTCCAACCGGAATCAGAATCAGGAGCCAAGCAATGCCCAACAACAGAGAAAAAGGCCACCTCTTCAAACAAACCATTTGTTTTAGATATGTGGAGAGTACGGGCACTATACTCACCATTGTCCCAATATCCATGAGCTAAAAAATCTACATAGTAACCGAGGACAAGGAGGATCTTCCTAGCAACTCGCCGTGATGCAAGAACCTTCCCCCCACCAAGGGATGGTCAACACTCAGCAGCAAAACCTAGACGGCTCTATGAAAGGTAGCCATGAGATCTACATGATTGGGGAAGAGATGTTTTTCTAAACATGGAATTGCAACTATGACACCCCACTAGAAACCAATATGTCAGAGGCAAGTACCAGTGCGTTAACTGCACCTTTGAACATTTAAAATATTCCTATAGAAGCGTTGCCAAAGATGGAAAAGGGACCCATCAGGCGAGCATAAAATTACTCCAAAGTGGCCCATAATTATAGCATCGTGGACGATTTAGCTCAATCTCCCGCTGCTATGTCAGCTATGGAAGTACTACAGTCATGCCCGAAACAACGGAAAGCCCTACTTTCCGCGTTAGGCGCTATCGACCCTGTTGATATGCACTTGATGGCTTTTGACTTAGACAAAGCCACCCCCAGACTTCCTTCCATGGTCACCTTCCAAATACCAGTATCGGTACAGAATATCACTATTCACCGATGTGTCATAGACGAGGGTGCATCGACATGCATCATAGGACCTGTTGTTCACTATCCTCTCTTTATGAAAATCTCCATGAGCCAGCTGATTTAAATCATCACATTCCCTTGCCCTGTCTTGCAAAACCCTTTGGTTGTCTATCGTTGCCCTCTCACTGCTTTAAAATTGTATTTTTAATTGCCAGAATCCATATTTGAAATTATATTGGGCCTAGCCCCTTCTCCGCTAGCCCCGCGCATTTTTCTCTCCATGCGACCCGACGCCGTGACCGAAGCGTTTCCCCTGCGGGGGCTTTACTCTATCCGTAGGGTCAAAACTTGGTGCCCCTGTAGTTGACTCCTCGGGATGGGTGAAGACTTAATCTAACGGTTGCCATTCACTACGGGGGGTTGCTCCAAAAGTCTCGTGTCCGTACACCTTGGCCCCCCGCAGTTCATCTCCGCCGTCTGATCAAAAACCAATCGACGGAGTAGAACTGTTTCCCGTGGTGGTCCCCGCGCCTGCGTTCATTGTGTGAAAACCGGTGGTTTCATTCCGCACCACCCATCCATATCCGGCGGTATTTCCCACGGACCCAGCGATTCCATACGCTGGGTGACGCGTGTCCGAGTGTACTATTTCGAAAACCGCCCATTTCGCGCATTATCTCCCGAACGAAAGCCGGGCAGCGGAATTCACCTGGGCCGTTCGATCTTGGGGACCACATCTAACGGTTCCCGCTCTCCAGAGATGCACGATTATTAGTGTCCATGTAAAATGCCCCGGGCCCGCCATTACATCATCCTCCAGTTCTGTTTTGACCATTGATATTGTGTGATGATTGTATGGCCTAGAATTATTTACACGTCGCTGTCCAAGTCCGCCGCATCTCCACGTCCGTGTTCCCCTCCACCATTTACATATTTCATTTACGTGTCATATTACTGTGTTTACATTACATATCTCCCCCTCATGCATTCATCGTCGTTTCCCTGCATATTTCACCATCGCCCTGCATCTCTTCACCATTTCTCCCAGTCCACATCATCATCCTGTGGTCATGGTCCCATTTTCCACCCCAGTGTCTGGTTTACTTTAATGTGTTTGTGGATTTTTGCAGGTGTTCGTTGCTGGAGAGCCATTATAATTTGGTATTTGCATCATAGAGGACGAGTGCATTTCAAAGAGCTATTCAACAGGTGTTGGATGATGAAGCAAAGATCCGAGGAAATATTGTTGACAAGACTTTTATTTAATGAAGCAGGGCTAGAATTTATCAAACCCTTCGGAGCAATACAAAAGGTAGCTTCTAGTAGATGAAGACATTTATTTCACAGCATAAGGATATCAGTGAAAGATCGAGAAATGCAACACCCTACATTAAAGATCTGGGATTTTAATTCAAAGTTAGAGGGCCGAGAGTACTATGCACAATCACAAGCAATCTCAAGGTTTCATGGCAGCAGATTTTTCCCTTTCAGCAAAGGGCAGAACATTCGTATATTTTATTATTTGTGTCTTGTTTATAAGGATATTTTCATCCTCAGCATTTATTTCTGGAGGTAGATTACAAAGTACAATTAATTATATTTAGTCATTCACAGTGTGGGCGCGAATGTTTTCCGCCATTTTATTCAAATCAGATCATTAAATGTATCACCTACCTCATTCTCTAGAGTTTTCTCCTTCTCCTATAAAAACTAGAAAGAAAGACATTGTAAGGGTTCCAGATTTCTATCAGCAAACTGTGCAGTGAAAGGCTTTTGTATACATCTTGTAAAGTTTTTGTATGAAGGCTCAGAGCCCGTAGGGTTTCAGTGAGGAGGAGTTATAACTGTAATGAGGATTCTGGTCTTTGGTATCCCACAGTATATAATATTTTCTTATGTGTTAATATAATATCTCATTTCATGCTATTTATCTTCTTGTATCATGTTCTAGAATGCGAGTGGCTCACTGGTCTTAAGTAAGGATTCATCCTAGTTGGTGCCCATACTTGGATTAGTCAAGCACTTTAAATAAGCCTAGTCATGATATACTGTTCCATGTTCATTTCATCCATATTTTCTGCTATATTAGTTACTTGAGGAGGGTGCTTTTAAAACGCCATTTTCATGTATGGATTCTTAGTTGGATAAGCCCATATGTGGTTTTGTTGTGTATTTGGGTATCAACCTCATGCTAACTAGTATCTTCTTCATGTTTCTTCACTGCATCCACTTTCTGATATTTGATTTCTGTGGCATATTATTTGAACTGGCCCTCTTTGCAGTAAGCTGTCTCTTAACTGTCTGATGCTTTTGTATTGGAGTTTTTCATGATGTTCCTACATTATTCTTATCTTTGTATCAGCTTCTGAGAGAGTTTGGTTCCATTTAAACTAATTTCCTTGTTTTGCAAGAGATAGTAAGAGAGCTTTTGGATTGACAACCCAAGCTATATTATGAGCTCCTTGCTATGTTAAGATGTCCTAGGCACTGGTCTATAGCAACTCTAGGCTGTCTCTAGGGTAGACAAGAATTGTCGACAACAAGAACCTACCACTAAAGGTAAAGGCAAAGCGCTACGTACCAATCATGCATGCACTCTCTATAGAAACTATGGGCACTATACCCACCATTTTACAGAGATACCACGGTATAGGGATGCCTTACATGTGATCGAGCGATCCTATCAAGAGGATCCTTCCATCCAATCTGTCAGCGATGAGCCTCGCACCATACTATACATATAGGAGGAATGTAGGGTTGTATAAATACCCCCAATTATGCCCATTATCTGTTGTATGTTATGCGATGAATGTGGCCACTTCCTCGAAGAGTGCGCAACCATGGAGCTCATCCATAGATGGTATCCAATTGAAAGGGTTTACTACGTGGAACTATGGGCAGCACAATTCACATGCCCGTTATGCACTGAAAATCACCTTTTGGAGAATTGTCACTACATACCTCACTTCCGGCTAGCCCTTGCTAGCCTCCGCTCAGCCATAGTCCACCTTTCCCAAGAAGATGACATGGATTCCGAGTCCACGGGCAGCTCCACGACCCAAGCGGATTAGATGAGCGCATCCATCATGATCTTGACATCTGAAGAACGGCCCACCAGGGAACCCCTAGTTACCCCCAATTTCTCTTCGCAGGGATGACCAACATGTACATTATGCAAAAAGACAGACCATGTAGTCGTCCATTGCCTTGATTTAGCAGCGTTCCGGCATTGGTTCCCCATCAAACCTCAAACTAAACTTGACAGAACCTTCATATAAAGGATATTTTTCCTGGTATGTTAGGGAAATCATTATGAGCGACATTGTACTTATGCCTCACAAATTCATTCCACCATCAACATGATTAATGCCATAGAGAAGAGACAGGACGAACTCTGGGAATGGCATAAAAATTATATCGTCGATTCAATATCCCCACCCCCGCAATGGTGTATCAAGCAAGATAAGACAACACACCAACAAAGTGTAACCTCGGCCAAGCCTAGGATAAAATGTGGCCTATGTGATCTAAACGAACATCGAGTCAACCAATGCAGAGAACTGAAACCCCTTGCAAACAATCTCCACATAGTCTCTTCTCTCCCTCAAAAAATTCTCTCCATCCAAGAGAAGATCACGCGCACTTATTGCCAGATTTGTTCGCACTTGCACCATATGTTTAAGTGTGTACATCTCCCCAAGCTAAGAGCAGCATGAGCTGCATTGAGTCTACACCCCACCAAAGAGGTAGACGCACCTAACCCAACAATACGGAAATGGAAGCAGAAGACAAACTCTTCTACGACCGACCCTTTCCAAGCATCCACATCAGGAACAACAAGTAGCATAGAATCCCACACTATCTACTCCGTTGGCTCAGTGATATCGTGCACCATATGCACCAGCCAAAATCACACACTAGAGTCATGCCTGCTAATGGAAACATTCAGGCACCTCTGTGGCAGGCGCAATTTCCACCTACCGGAAAATGACCATCCTAGCGGGGAACCCAACCTTGTGCTCATACGTAATCCCATTACAGAGATTCTTCCCCTGCCAAACGCCGATGACACAATCCACCATATACAATTTGTATCAGCTCATATTGGTGATAGGATAACTGCCTCCCCCCCATCCCAGGATTTCCACCATATTCCTGTCACAAAAAACCAAGGTACCTTGCACTTTTGCATTGATTTCTGCAAAATCCCAAATTTGCATGCCGCCATCAAACTCCTAAATGACACCCAGCCTCTAAAGCAGCGCCTAGTACAACTAGAGCTTGTTGACGAAAATAGACGACAATCGCTGCAACACAACGAGGCCCACAAGAAAAGGGTAAAAGCATCATTCGACTGCCACATCACCCCTCGCTCATTCACTGAGGGAGAATTAGTCCTCCTCTATGATGTCGCAAAAGAGGCCTTCGAGCCAGGAAAGTTCGAAACCTTGTTGAAAGGACCCTACATCATTAAATATTGCCTCTGACAGGGGGCATACATCTTGACAGAACTGGATGGGACTTGCCTCACTAACCCCATCAATGGCCTTTACCTCAAGAAATTCTACCCATAAGGGCCCTGACGGCCAGCTACCTCTAGAGTGAGAGTACACAAAAACCCAACCACTCAAAATTTTTGACCCAAATAATTATTTAAAAGTGCTCAAAGTATCACCATGGATCACCAAAACGAACTGTATTTCAGACTTGTTGATGGAGCATCAAGATGGTGTCAAAATTTAGCCACCACCGCCTGGGTCATTTATCGCACTGAACGATCACCTCTGTGTTCAAATGGTGTGTGTATCGGTTCAACAATAAACAATCAGGCAGAATATGACGTCGTCATCAGACTTATGTGCGACGCCCTCCATCGGGGCATTCACCATATGCATAACTACCTCAATTTCTAGTTAGTAGTATCACAGCTAAACCAAACATTTAAGACAAGAGATACACATCTGTTTAGAAAATATTTGTGTGCCAAAAGATTAAGCAGACAATTTGACTATATCACATTTTCACATGTACCAAGGAGTCAAAACCAAATAGTTGATTGCATAGCTAACAATATCCTAAACTGGAATGCATATTGAATAAACCATCATACATAAAACCAAAAATATAGATATCCATAAACATAACAAAATACATAAACCGAAATAGGTGATACATCATGTAGAGCCGCAAAAAATGTCTCTCATATATATATATATAAAAATATGTATATTCAAGTACAAAAAATAGTTTCGTTGGCCCAATAGCCAGCCCAAAGATACAAAAGTCGTCAAAAATAAGGGAAGCGTCCTCATAACGGGTGCTTTCCCTGTGTACAAAATTTCTCTAGGGGGGTGCCCCCTCAAGCGGGGCACCTAGACCCACCACTGCTCCCGGTACCACCACCGGAGCTACTATCGCAACTGTGATCACCACCCGACGTAGAGTGGGTCGATAATCCCTCTCGCGGGCCATCATTGTCTCTAGCCAAACCTCCTTGAATTCATCCATGAAACCTCGAGCAGGCATACCCTGGGTCAAGCGGTCTACTCGACCCCGAAAATCCTCAAGAGTAGTCGCCTGAGTTGTCAGTACCGCAATGCGCGCCTCTACCGCATCAGCACGAGCTCGCTCGACTGCAACCCCTATAGCAGCCGAGCTGCTACCCTCACCTGAGGGGCCAACACCATCTCCGCTAGGTCCATCGGCACCACCACCTAGTCCACCTGCATCACCTCCTCCCTAACCACCTCGAGGTCATCGCGGAGGATCATGGCCCACCAATCGGGCCACCGGGTGACCCACCTCACCAACATCTGCACGAGTAACCAAAACCATGTCAGTGTCACTAGCGAAACATGTAAGTACATACATACTCAAAAAAATGCAGAAAAAACATATAAACCATACCTACAGGTCCCCAAACATAACCAAAAGGGAGACCCATGTCTGGGTCACCCTGGAAGTCCATTCCCGCATACAGGTATGGCAAGAACATCTCTGGGTTGGCCTCGAACCAATCCTCTGTCGTGGCATTCTTATAACGCCCCACCATGCCGCCGCCGCCCCGCAGCATCACCGGATCCCACCTCCTCATACGTGGCTACTAGGGCCCCCCAATATGCGCCACCACCATTGACCTCAGCAGCACCACCCTCTCATACATGATGCTACATATGATACTGGTGTACGCAAATGACTTCGATCCACGTTGGACCTTATTCAATTGTGATACCATACCATCAAAACAAAAGCGGGCGAAGTCGAAAAAATGCCCAGACCTCAACCGGCACAAAACTCCAACCTGCGGGCCAGACGCTCGATGTGGAGCAAACGACCCCGCCAGTCGGACGATCACTGCAAGAGCACACCGCTCTGCCACATCTGTAACTGATGCGATACTGATGCATCCTTCGGTAATAGGCGCCTCCCCCCCACACCTTTGGAATCTATCCAGGTTCACCCTCCCAAAGGAGAGTGGGTACCTCAGTGCCTCACCCTGAGGTAGTAACTTGGTCACAAAGTACATATCTGTCTCGGGATGGATCACCAAGTTCGTCCCCCGCAACACGAACATGTTGCGCCTCCTACGCCAGTTGTGTATAATGTAGCGCAGTAAACGGTCCTGCGACCGAAGAAACTCATTTTCAGCAAACTTTAGAAGGCCCCATGCGGCCAACTAACATCACGCCCCAGCATCAGCAGCTAGAACGGTTCGGATCTTGGGCCAGTCTCGCTCCCTCCATAATAACCTGTCTTCAACACAGGTAACCATCAGTATTCCATGATGATTAGAAGTGATGCCACACATTCGCTTTCCGGAAAAAATAAATTTTCAGCGCCAGTAGGTATGCCCTCTCTTATCTTCCTTTTTATAGCTCATGCCTTTCAATAATATTTGATGAAAAGAAGATGATTTCACTTGAGGTAGTTGTTTTTGCAGGAAAAAACCCACAAACCATTCATAGCACCATCTACTGAAAATTCCAGAGCATGTATCATTCTACCCCCAGCATGATAGAGTCCCAGAAAACTTTGCATATCCTGACATCATTTCTCCATCAGAAATAAACCATAGGGTCCTCATATCCGACTATGTTTATCATCACCTCACCTTGCACATGATAAACATCCGCATTGGTTGGTAGAGCCTCCCCTCCATGGCGTTCGTCACCCAAAGTAGACCATATATCACAGCAATAGTGATGCCATGGCTATACCACTTCAGTCCGAGAAGCATCTCGTGCCCATCCATTCATCATGTATAAGGTCAAGTTTACCATGATAACTGAAACCCCCTTCCCAAATGACCAGGTTGTAACAAGAAGATAAAATGTGCACCTCCGCGCATCACATTTGGCCCACCATACCTCCACCAGCATAATCCCATTTGCAACATTGTTTCATCCGCTTTATCAACCCCGCACATGAGACTAACAGTGGGACCCCCACCCTCAGCAAAACACCTTCCTCACGCCTTTAGTGAGCGAACACTTTCATGTTTTGGGGTACCCCTCTCTATGTTTTGTACAAACCAAACCCCATTATTTTATTCTTTTGGTAAGTGTACAAAGACCGCAAATGGTGCACTTTGCCCCTACACCCTCATATTTCATCTTTTCTCCCATGGCAGCAGTCCCTGACCTCTCTTGGTTGGAGTGTTTCACCCCCATGCACACACCATCACGACATTCATAGCCGGTTTACACCCGCCCTGGAAGTCCTACCGACTCTAGGGATTTTCCCCTCAGAAATAACTATGACTGCTGCCAAGCTGCTTAAGTATACTCCAACCTCGGGCCACTGAATCCCCATCATCAGTTTTCAGTCACCTCTCACCAACATGCCGATGTTAAACCCATCACATCCAAGTCCCTGACCCCTAAGGTCGACGACCCATGGTTCGGTTAAGACTTCCTTTTTGTTGACCTCGATACCTCTTTTCCAAAAAGGAAGCGGTACCTTGGATCACCCCTCTCCATGCAAAGGGGTATCCTCAGGTGGCACTGTGGGAGACATCATTGTCCACAGATGTCATCGATCCTCCTCACATTCGACTACGACAAAAGCTTTCATGTCAAGATGGTATCGTACCTTACAACCATTTCACTTTGATCAGATTTGTCGAAGACCCGTGCCTCCACAAGCATCTCTGTCAAATAATGCTTACATGGGAAGGTCCCAGCCAGTATATATGGGTACATTATGCAGCTACATGCCATACCAAATTTACACATATGGGTACCACATTCCACCTATCATGAAAGAAAAAACGCCCCTAAAGGCGTCAGCAGTTGTCTTCAACAACCGCCAGCATCACTACCATAGTAGTGACACAAACAACACATGTATCTATCAATTTTGGTTAACTATCCATAGCATCACGAGCATGGTACATGCCCGCCTCGTTGAAATTTTGTATATATGTTGTAAATTGTATTTTCTTGCAGGGATCCCTTAGACGTGGTCATTCTTGGAACTGGTGTAGGGTGTTTTCAACTCCAAAGCTTCACGCAGGTCTCCCTCTCTCTCTATGCATGATATAGAAAAGAAACTATAATGTATTTCAACTATACAGTCCTTCCTAGACCTCACACATTAGGAGGAAAATATTAACACTAGAAAATCGTATATCATAATATGGCATTAATTAATTTCAAGCCAAAGGATTTACAGGGAAGGAAGACATTATGGAATCAAGAAAGTATTTAAAATCTCTAATGTTTTGAGAAAATCAAATTTGAACTAGTCTTAATTGCTGATTGTGCGCATTATCCTTCAAGAAGAGCACCTTCTACGCGCCTTTTTGCTTGATAAGTGCACATTCCTGAAATTCGAAAAATGTCGCTTTCTGGGACCACACAAACTAAAGGACAAGTTTCTCCTTACATGAAGCCGCCTAAGGATAGCCACCAATGCCTCCTTAGACACTATGTGAGCACACAAAGGAATATTTGGAGCACACAATGGAATCATACCTCTCCCTTGGGTCACCATCCACCATGTACCAAGGGAGGTGTTGGGCCGTTAATATGCCATTATTATTATCACTTTTGAACACTTATTCCACCCATTTCTACTATTCTTCATCATGTCATTTATTATAATTTATTATATAAATTCCATTTTATGATGATTTATGCTTCTATGAATGAATATTATTTATTCTCCTTTATTTCTAATAAATTGATGATTATGCATGATTTTATCAATGATAGTTTTAATAAATCAGTTGTAACATTATTCACCATTTTTAGCCTCCAAGATAATTTCCAGATTGAAGATTTGATCATTAAAAGTGCCAACTGAGAAATTCGCTGGAATAAGAAATGACGGTTTTGCGGTTGAAATTTCGAGCAAATGAAGCAGAATCTGGAAAATCTGGAACATGGGTTTTTTCCAGAACGGACCCAATTAACTTTATAAAAGAACGGTTTGCCCAAATTCGGCTTTTACTGAGAGAAACGCAGGGTTCTTCGAGCACGATTTTCTGAGATTTGTTGTTGCGGTCGTCCTCCAAATCTCAGCTGCAAAGCCAAATTCGTCTTGCTCTTATTGAAAGCTGGATGGAAATATATCTTCTTGTTTATCAATTGGTTGGAAAAAATCCAATTTTGTAATAGAAATCATGTTATACTTATCTTTATTGTAACTTCTTTCTGATCTCTCTCTATTTAAATGAAAACAGAGATCAGAGATGGGGATGATTTGAGGACGATTTTTGGGGATTCGAATGATGGAATTGAGGATGAATTAGAGATTCAGAATTGAGGATGGCAGAGAGAATGGATAATGGATGAGAGATTGAGAGACTTCTTGTTGTAATCCACTATAACTCTGCTTTGATATTTTAATATAAATCTAGTTGCCATTCCATCTTTCATTCTGAAGTAACCCAGCAGCGTCCGCTGGCGGCTAAGGGCCCAGCCTCTGGTGGAGTACGTTGCTGCTGCTGTGTATCATATATTTACAATTGCTGCTGTGTGATGGTTTGATTTATTTCCTATTCTTTTGAATTGCATTATTTTACAGTTTCATGTTTTTATAGTGTGCTGTTAGAATATTTTATGGAATTATTTTATTGCACAAGTTGAGATTGAATCGTGTGGCTGTTCTTTTCCATCATAACGGAGATTATTATCCTTTTCAACTTATATTGTTATGTTGTTCATTTCAAATGTAAAGCTTCGCTGTTCATTTCAGATTATTGGTTATTCGATTCCACTAATTAGAGTTTGCTGTTCAGATTTATTAAATATGATTCGTTGTTTAATTCCTTTAATTATAAGTTTGCTGTCCATTTACTTCGTTGTTTAGTTTGGTTGATTAATTGCAAGAGTTTGCTTTTAAGGAGTTTTCCTAGTTTACTTTCAATGGCAGCTTTAGTTTAATTTCTATTTCCTTTTAATTTCTTTAAAGCAGGACTCTCAACTGTAGAGAACATTGGTTATTGCTTCCTCGTTCCTAGATTGATTGTCTTGTTCCGGTTTGATTTCAATTGCATCAATATCCAGAGGAATGAGTTATTGCTACTTTATCCTCGATTGATGGTTGTTTGAGTGAATGATTTAGTTTAGAACATTTCAATTTCTTGCTGTTCCAATTAGATTTTGTTTCCAGCTTTCATTTACTTTTGGATTTTAAGCACTATACTGCAAAACATTACTCTTGAGTAAATAGCCGCCTCAGACTGAGTACACTCTTGAAATAAAAAGTCGTCCCTGGGTTGATAATTAATGTGAAGGTAATTAGGAGTTAAAAAGACCCTTTTTATCGCTGCACATTTTGGCGCTGTTGCCGGGGAGAGTGTAGCCATTTCTAAAGAGTAGTGTGAATCTGATGAGTGCCTGCTAGGAGAGAATTGGGTATTAAAAACGGAAGGTAAGAACCTGCGTACGGAGCATGTAACAGCCCTGCTCCCCCGCCCGCTTTCTGGCAGATTTGTTAATTTTTTGTGTAGAAATAGATGTTTGAATTTTTGTGTGAAAGACTAGAAAAAATAGAGAAATTAAAAAAAAAACGAATCACATGATTTCACTCAAGTGGTGATGTAAGCACCACCCATTTCACTAACTAATTGACAGGAACATTTGAAGAAGGAGCCTCGAAGAAACACATGAAAAACATCTTATATTATGGTAAGAAATAGCTCACGTTTCTACTTTTGAATTTCCTATCAAAGATCTAGGGGGAGTGACACAAATGCACATAATTCCCCCATCTTTACCAAATTTTCATGGTTTAGAAAATGAAGATCCAGATACATTCTTATTTGAGTTCGAAATACTTTGTAGAGGATATGATTATTGTACTAATGATCAAAGATTGAAAGTGTTTCCTCTTACGCTAAAAAGAGCAGCTCTCCGATGGTTCATGAGCCTAGGTGGGAATTGCATCCAATCATGGGAGGACATGAAGAACATATTCTTGAAGAAGTACCAAGACTATTGCAAATCCAATGAAGATATTTTCGGTATGATACAAGGGAAGATGAAATTTTGGAGGACTATGTAGATCGATTTCATTATAACCTTCAAAAATCAAAGCATAAGCATTTGGAAAAAGAGATCTTAAAAACACTCCTTCTTAAAGGAATCAAAGATGAATTTTTAGAACTCTTAAATCTGATAGGAAAAGGTGATGTTTTTCAGTTATCATATGATGATATTTGTGAGTTGTGCATAAGGTATTCAAGAGGAATCTCCAAGGCTGGTAAGAATTCTAGAGATGTTTGTTCTTTCTTTTCCAAATCTGCTACAAGAATAGGAGACATAAGAGCTGAAATCAATGATTTATTAGAAAATTTTAAAGTTGATTTTATTAGCTCTCTAAGCTCAAAATTGGACGTTTTGCAGGTTCATAAAAATGAAGAATTTGATGAAGTGTTTTTCCCTCATGACCGAAAGGAGCAGCCCATAGATGGTTACTCTTCCTTATCTGGGATGGAAGTATCATATCAAAAAGGTGAGGAAGCTGCAACAAGGTCAAAACCATGGAAATCATGGCCTACAGGTATGGTTCAAAACACTTCTTCTCCATTCTCTTACTTGCATAATCCATTATGGAATACTCATGTTCTAGGGCAGCCATGTCAATTTCAATATAACCACCAATCTTATCTACAAGTTTTGCATGGTTCACCTTATGATTGCATGACTACTCTCCCTCATCTTGTAGCACAAGCACATTCTCCATATTCTCCACCAGCTCTTTCACAACATCCTGCTTGCATCTCAAATTTATCCACTCAACCCAACCAACCACATCATCACAATGCTCCATTCCATACACAATTTCCTGCTCAACTAATTCCACACCCTCACCACAATAAACCAGTACAACATGCTTACAATGTTGAACTGCAAAATTTACCCATCCTTCCCATCCATTCTATCTCACATGCACCAATGGAGAAAACTTACAATGAGATTCAGAATGTTTCAAATTCAAAAATTGTAGAAGTTATGGAAGAAAATGAGGTTTCTTTTAGTATGCCTCAACAAGTCATTTTAAAAGCTCAAGAACTTCATGATATGATGGCTATGGGAAATCAAGAAAGTATAGGATATATTGAAGATTGGTTTCATTCCATCACTTGTTTGCAGCATCACTCTATACTTCAACAATTTTTGACAACATCTTTTCAAGGGAAGTTGGCTTCTCATACCCTAATTTTTATCAACATGCCTTTTTCAAATTTGAGTATGTACATATTTGAAGCCTTATTTTGAAAATGGTTCCATTGGAAGTACTCCTATACATAGTCATATTCATATTTCAATCAAAGTAGGTTAGTGAAAAAATAAAATAAAATAAAATAAGAACATAAATAAATGCATTTTGTTTTTTTTTTTTATAAAAATAGTTGTTTTTTTTGTTGCAACACGCTATCGAAATCAACATTGGTGATAAATATTTCAATTTATTTGTGTATGTAGATGAATCATAATAGAAATAATAAGTTCTACAAACACTCATTTTTCATTTTTATCACCAATTTGAAAAAATGCTTGAATATCATTTTTTTGGCTTGCGGGCTTGATGAACTTTCTGGAAAAACAGTCGGGACAGTCATGTTTTGAGGGACAAAAAATGAATATTTTTAAAACCTGTTTCTACCCTAGGTAGCCCTTGATGTCTACTTTCTAACCCAATTTGAATCAGTCAATTTGGATTTGAAACGAAAAATTTAGAACCAAAACATTGACCGGATGTCTAGTGGGAAGCTCAGGAACAGAGTTGGGACAATCAGTTTTTGGAGGCCTAAATGTTTGAATTTTTAAAACCTGTTACTATGGTAGATTCCCCTATGAATCTAGTTTACAATTCAATTTGAATCACTCATTTTCGATATCGTATGGGGAATTTATGATCAAAATACTGACTGTCTATCGTAAATCAGCACCCTTAAAACTATGTCTTTCCGGCTGTTCCTTACAGTATTTGACCTATCAATTCTTCTTGTCTTAAAAACCTGTTTCTATTGGAAATAAATAAATGAATCTAATTTCATTTCCAATTTGAATCATTCGAATCCGACATCAAACGAAAAAGTTACGCTTAAAACATTAACTGTTGATCTGATCTGGGTAATTGAAAATGACTATGTTATGCAGGTTGTTCTAACTAAAATTGACATATCATATCATTGAATTTCTAAAACCTGTTGCTACTGGAGATAAACCTTTGAATTAGCTCTCATTTGGCTTTGGAATCACTCAATTTCGATGAAAAACAAAGAAGTTGTAATTAAAACACTGCTGGATAGTATGGTCGACCACTGCTCTCCCGCAGGTGACAAATAAATTTTACTTTGTTATTTTCTCAATGGATTTGTTATATAGAGTAACTACTTGTTGTTTTTGCATCATTCTTGGATTAGGGGAGCCCGATCACCTCTCTTTCTCCATGATTTAATGTTTTATTGCAGGTAGACACTCGCTTTTTTGCAGGTCCTGGGAAAATAAAGAAGGTCAATTTATGGACGAGTGATTCTTGAAAAAAATTTAACGAAACAAAGGAATTTCATCTAAGTCATTACCCAACGGATTCATAATAGAAGAAATGAAGAATTGATTTCGATTTGAAGATTCATGTCTTGTCACTGCTGCCAAAACATTCTTCAAAAATATCATTTTTTTTTACATAATATCATAGCTGTTGTAACTTAATTTACATATTGTTTTTAAATAAAATGTTGTTTCTTTTCTAATTTCTCTTATATTTTGTGTTTCAGGTGTTGCTTCATTCAAAATGTAACTCATCCTCAGCATCAATGCTATGAACAGCGAATTTGTTTTTTTTGCATGTTTGCATTTTATGATTGTCCATTTTGCTGTTTCTTTCCGAATGGAACAGCACTTCTGCACTTTCACGTTTTGCTGTTCCTTTTCGAATGGAACAGCACTTCTGCACTTTTCATTTTTGCTGTTCCTTTTCCAAAGGAACGACACTTGCGTTTCTGCTGTTCCTTTTTTCAAAGGAACGACATTTGCATTTTCACATTTTTTTATGTGTATTTTTGCTTTTTGGTGTGCATTTCCTTTGCTGTTCCCTTTGTTGTTCCCTACAAGGAACAACACTTTTTTGAGTGTTTTTGTTGTTCCTTCAAAGAAGCAACACTTTGGGAGCAACCCTTCCTTCCTCTTGTGGAATTATTTTTAGTTCATCTCAACCACATTTTATTGATTCCCTTTTATGGCATGAAGTACACTATTTTTATGAGGACAAGAATTATGGATTCTATTGAAGCGAGCTAATATCATTCACGTTATGATCTTTAACAGGACAACTCCTTGATGATAGATTATTTTCAAAAGGGACACAATTATTTATATACTACTTTACTGCATTATTTTCTGTTGAACATGATGTTGATTGATTATCTTAATACCATGCTGGTTCCACCCTTCTGGATTATAATCTTCTCTGTCTGTAATAAATGAGATTATGGGTATATTTTTCTATTGACATGTTCAACTTCTTCCACCATCACTGCTCTTAAGGAGTACTGAGCCTCCCTCTTTTTATCATAAAAATGTGTAATAATAACAAAATTTTGTTCACAGATGGAGGATAAAGAGGTCTCATTACGAGCTTGACCTATCTGTATTCATAAAGTTGTAGTGACAATGACATTCCTTCTTACTTCACCAAAGTTGTGATCATTGAATGGTCAAGTTATCCTTGCGACAAGAGGGGATTCAGAAGGCAGCATTTGATCACTTTACGGACTTCTTCAAGAAATCGTTATTGATTTGTACGGTTACCATGTGACTATGGTCTCTTGCCTTGAACGACGAAGCTTTCTCTGGTTATAAATTGAGGTCTCGCTCATGTAGGATTCATAACAACCTGTTTAAAGGCTATGGACGCCTGCTGGCAGCAGAGGCTCTGCTTATGGTATTGAAGTTATATCTTATCGTCAATTATTACTATAATACCCTTTTCTTATTTTTTTTTTTTTTTTTTTATCAGAGAAGTTATTTCCTTAACTTTTTCCCTGTTTTGAACCTTTATGCATGAGAAATTGTTTTATGATCAATCGCATCATTTTCAGCTAGCATACTATCAGTAAAGCATCTTTTTGGCATATTGTTGTTCTGTTTCTCTTTTTCATAACTTATCATCAATCCAAAGCGTCCTATCTTTTATTCATAACTATCTTTACACACTCTGCTCTCATTATAACCATAACTCTCGCTATCCTATCATTGATATGTGTACTCTGCTTCATTCACTGCTATATTGTTCATTCCCTTGCCTTGCCATTAGCACAACACCTCTCATATGCTTTATGGTCATGGAATTCCTTTTCCAATTAGAGGGGGGAATGTATGCATTATGGGATTGTATGCATAAGTTTTTCTGATTGAAATTTTTGCATGCATCTTATCTATTGCTTACACTATGGATTCAAGAACATTGTATGCCAAATAGTGCTTTGTTTGCAGGAAAACAACAAGTATGGGCAGAATTCTATTCATAGCATGACCACACTATTGCAACTAACAGAAGAGGCTCGAGCAACTCGCGAACGTGCACAATTCTTCCGACATGATGTGCTTGCCTGGATTCTACCTTTTGCATCACTTTCAGCACCAACTCTGCCTACATCAGCTTCAACACCTGCCAATACATATATGTCATTCCACATTTTTGGAGGTAAAACTTGAGGTAAAATCGCATAATTTTCTGATTTATTACGAATTTAGGAGAATTTCAAAAACGTCCATTTTGAGCATTATTTATCATCCTTCAGTCCACATCTGTACCACTTCCCATTTTTTTCAGCGGCATATCATCTTTCAGTTTGGGGGAGTGTCGCTTTCATTCATTTCTTTCTCATAACCATGTCATTCATATTCTTTATCATCCATTGCTATTCTTATTCCTTCTCAACACCTCCCTTATTCCATGTTGTTTTACACCAAGCATAGAATTCAACAGCTGGTAGCAACCACCTCAATTTTTTTCTAGCATCGCATGAGGGCATGCTAATTTTTCAGAGAGGGGGAGGAATTGCTACGCATGATGGATGTTTTCTATTTTCTTTCTCATTTAAGGCATACAATTTCAGTGTAGAAATTGATTTCCATAATATTTTTAAAATTATGAACTCAATTCTTGTGATTTTTGGAAAACACAGACGTATCATTAATACAAACCCAGACAATTTCAAGAAATATTGGTTCATAAAATTTCGGAAATCATGCACTCTCAGCTACAGTCATTTTGTTTATATCTCATGATCCATGCATCAAAACAATCTGATTTTTGTATCATAAAGGCATTCATATATTATAAATTTACTTGCCAAATTTCAACAAAAGCTGGTTTGTAGTTTTTGAGAAAATTGTTAATGAAGTTTGATGTTACTTATATCATATTTTGTTGCAACTTCATATATACATATAGTTGAATGTCAATATAAAAATTGTTATGCCTTCATCAAGATTACTAAAAGTGAATATTCATTAATTAAGGAAAAATTCATTTGTTCTATCCATTTCATGAGCTGAGATGAACATATTTTTTTATTGCTTGGTTAACACATGGGTTTTTGTCTTTGGGTTGCATGAGGACATGCAATATATTCAGTTTTCGTTGCATGAGGACATGCAACATATTGAGTGTGGGGTATGTTGGGCCGTTAATATGCCATTATTATTATCACTTTTGAACACTTATTCCACCCATTTCTACTATTCTTCATCATGTCATTTATTATAATTTATTATATAAATCCATTTTATGATGATTTATGCTTCCATGAATGAATATTATTTATTCTCCTTTATTTCTAATAAATTGATGATTATGCATGATTTTATCAATGATAGTTTTAATAAATCGGTTGTAACATTGTTCACCATTTTAGCCTCCGAAATAATTTCCAGTTGAAGATTTGGTCATTAAAAGTGCAACTAGAATGGAATAGGAAGTGACAGTTTACGGTGAAGATGCAACAAATAGAGCGAATACGGAAAATCGGAACATGGGTTTTAATACGAACGGACCCAAATTAACGTGTCGAACGATTTTAGGTCGCTTTTCTTTTGAGAGAAACGCAGGGTTATTTGAGCACGATTTTCTGAGATTTGTTGTTGCGGCCGTCCTCCAAATCTCAGCTGCAAAGCCAAATTCGCCTTATTCTTGTTGATCAAATGGTTAGAAGCAAACCAATTTTGTAATAGAAATCATGTTATACTTATCTTTATTGTAACTTCTCTCTGATCTCTCTCTATTTAAATGAAAGCAGAGATCAGAGATGGGGATGATTTGAGGATGATTTTTGGGGATTCGAATGATGGAATTGAGGATGAATTAGAGATTCAGAATTGAGGATGGCAGAGAGAATGGATAATGGATGAGAGATTGAGAGACTTCCTGTTGTAATCCACTGTAACTCTGCTTTGATATTTTAATATAAATCTAGTTTCCATTCCATCTTTCATCCTGAAGTAACCCAGCAGCATCTGCTGGCGGCTAAGGGCCCAGCCTCTGGTGGAGTACGCTGCTGCTGCTGTGTATCATATATTTACAATTTCTGTTGTGTGATTGTTTCATTTATTTCCTATTATTTTGAATTGCATTATTTTACAGTTTCATGTTTTTATAGTGTGCTGTTAGAATATTTTATGGAATTATTTTATTGCACAAGTTGAGATTGAATCGTGTGGCTGTTCTTTTCCATCATAGCAGAGATTATTATCCTTTTCAACTTATATTGTTATGATGTTCATTTCAAATGTAAAGCTTCGCTGTTCATTTCATATTGTTGGTTATTCGATTCCACTAATTAGAGTTTGTTGTTCAGATTTATTAAATATGATTCGTTGTTTAATTCCTTTAATTATAAGTTTATTGTCCATTTACTTCGCTGTTTAGTTTGGTTGATTAATTGCAAGAGTTTGCTTTTAAGGAGTTTTCCTAGTTTACTTTCAATGGCAGCTTTAGTTTAATTTCTATTTCCTTTTAATTGCTTTAAAGCAGGACTCTCAACTGTAGAGAACATTGGTTATTGCTTCCTCGTTCCTAGATTGATTGTCTTGTTCCGGTTTGATTTCAATTGCATCAATATCCAGAGGAATGAGTTATTGCTACTGTATCCTCGATTGATGGTTGTTTGAGTGAATGATTTAGTTTAGAACATTTCAATTTCTTGTTGTTCCAATTAGATTTTGTTTCCAGCTTTTATTTACTTTTGGATTTTAAGCACTATACTGCAAAACATTACTCTTGAGTAAATAGCCGCCTCAGACTGAGTACACTCTTGAAATAAAAAGTCGTCCCTGGGTTGATAATTAATGTGAAGGTAATTAGGAGTTAAAAAGACCCTTTTTATCGCTCCACAGGAGGGAAGGAGGATTTGAAATCCCCTATATAAAGCCACCATGAGATCAAGCATGGGTGATCACATTGTTATGCTAGTCAAAATTTCCCAAGAAATACCAGCAGTGTGTGACCTAGAGCTAGAGATAGAGGGGACTTGATTGTTGGCCATCCGACAATCTTAGTCCATCACAGCAGAGAGAGAGAGAGCTTGCACGAAGGCGAGCTTGGAAAACAACATCCTTGCATCAGGACCTAGAACCAGTGTTTAGGGGCCCTTTGGCAAGTGGTTAAAATTTCTTCTTCGTATCAAACATTTAATAAGAAGAGGCCTAGAGCCACTATTTGCACTATTATCGTTTGAATCTCTTCAACAACTTCTGTATATTTGTGTTTTAGTTTTAGTTTAATTTGAGTATACATTTGCATGTTTTTTCCTCTAGATTGTATGCTTTTGAACTCCACCACTTTCTGTCTGTTACCTAGAGTTTAAAGGGCCGAACCACACCCTTTAAACTGGTGCGATTTCGTACATCCATGCACCAAATCCACCACAATAGCGGGCAAGGGATCTATCATCCCCCATTTTTCAAATAGAATAATGAAAAAATCCTCATATAGATCCCTTCAAGTTACAAACCCCCAAATATCCTCAAGACCTAAGGAGATATTTAAATCCCCACCCAAACGAGAGCATGTGGGTGAGAGAAGTGTAGTGACTGTAAAATCTCCCAAAAAAGCTTTTTGCCAATAAAGGGGCCATAAATGTTGTTGAGTGATAAATGAATGTCCAAGTTTTGAGACCAAATATCTACCACCAGAGCATGCCTGGTGGCCCAAGCAAATCACAAAATATAATTAGGTTATTTCTAGCGAGATATGAGTCCCCCATATTTTGTCACTACATTTATAAACATTAATTCTTAACCTTTGAATAGATGGGACAACTCAAAAACCAGTATTTCTCCCTCCATCATAAATCCTTGCAAAAACGAGCATGTGACCCTATCGTCTCCGGTAGGCACCACAAGGCCAATGTTTCTATAGGACTATGCATTCCATAAATATTGACTAAAATATTAATCATGAGGAAACCCCCAAAGGGGCCATGGCTCCAAGGGTCCTGACTATATATTGTTGTTTACCCAACCAAATTTATGTTGAAGCCTTCGATATTTCCCTGTAGATATTCGATTTTTTACCTCGAACTTGTCAGACCTGATGAGATGACTCAATGCAACCAAGACCCCCACCCATATTTAGAAAGTGAAAGGAGGGTTCTTGAGAGTCCTAGGAGGAAGAGGATAGGGGAGGATGAGGCTTGAGGTTATAGGAGGAGTGGGGAGGCCCTAAGGAAGGAGAAGAACAAGGGGTGTCATGGGGACACAGAAGTGGCAATGACTGGTAAGGTGTAATAGAAGGTGAGTAGGAAGGGGAAGAAATCGAAATACCATAGATTAGGGTATCTCAACTCAATTTTCAATGCAACCCTAAATTATTGAATTGTATATTGAAGAGTTCATGAACATAAGGGACAAGAAGAGGGGAACCAATAACCATACTAGAAGTGGCCGTCGAAATTGAAACCTTTGAAATGTCCATCTTCATCTCCATGTACTTTATCCCATTTGTCACTGACATAGGGACTTCATCAAGAAACATTGGCACATCTTCTAATGCTTTTCTCACCTCTACCATTTCTTTTGAAACTAGGGTTTCTAGACTAGGGGATGCAACCTTCAGGAGCCACCTCTTGAATGTGTGTATAATTGGAAAGTCAACCTCTAGGTGTCCATAAGTATGATAGCGGCCACAATGAAAAGGGATACCCTCATAGTCAAGGGGTTATTTGATAATGGAGTCCCCATATGCAATTGTAATGAAATACATCAAACCCTTTGTCACATTAAGCCCTACAGAATATGGGCCATGCCCATATAACTTGTATCCTTAAACAAGTTTTTTGCTTCAAAGAAATGCTTAATTTTATTTCCAAATTTGCAAAACACAACATTTGACCAAAAGATCAAACACAATCCTGACAAACACACCTAGATCGGAGTAACCTCCAATTTCTCACTTCGGGTGTCAAAGTCCAAATGATAATGTTTCAAGAAGAGGGCTTGAGAACCCCAAAACCAACATTTTTTGAGTAACTTGTTTGCATCCTTTGGCGATTTCATAGTCCATGCAAATCGGTCGTTTGCCATAATCATACATTTCGGTAAATAACCCATGAAATATTGAAAAGTACTAGTAAACCATGTTTCAATACCTCCACGTTCATTCTCTAGTTGGAAAATTTCTTGACTACAATACATTAAGTCATCATTGAAATGTTGCTTAAACAAACTCTCACCCCGAATACAAGACTAGTATTTGTCGCTTTCTGGTTGATGCATTCCCTGCTAATATTCTCCTTCGAGGTGGTAGCTGGACTAGGGCTAGCTAGGCAACCAGAGTCCTTATTGAAAGATGGCACGCCACTAAATATGTTCGAAGTAAGCAAACCAATTTTCGTCTTGCGGAAAATTGATTTAGTTAGGGCTCTAGAAAGGTCGAAATTATCGTGAATGTCACCAACGTAATTGAAGTAACAACCAGGAAGAAACCCACCATAGAGATGGCTCGTTCACCAAGCTTTACACGATGCAATGCAACAAGGAGGTAAGTGTCAAACTCTAATTAGAAAAAAAAAAAAAAAACATGTATTTTAAATTGTGATACCCATGTAAAAATGAAACATGTGTTCTTCTTTGTTACCCACTCGTGGAAAAAACTAAAGACGTTCTTCATCAACCCACTGAAAAGCGCATGTTGTTCATTGCTAGCCACTCATCATGACGTGGCTTAAAGCAAGACGTTCTTCATATGATATGATATAGATTAGTAAACATGATATGATACAGATTAGTAAACATATGCTATGATATAGATTAGTAAACATGTGCATTCAATTTATATTTTCTTGAATCCGACTGTCTCCCTGGGGTGCGGTAGGTGTCTCAATTTATATTTTCTTTATTCACCCACTCATTACCATTTTCTGTTTTTTCAGGTACGAAATATCGATCACGCCCTCGTCGAAGGGGCAATTCCCAAACATCATTTTGACGAGAGGCAACTCGGTTGTTGATCATGAGATGGGGCATTTCGTGTCTTACTCAATTCCTATCGGTTCATAATCTTATTTTTTCCGGAAATTAAGAGTTAAATAAGAGTTAAATAATTATGAGTTAAATATTCAGTTCGTTGATGAAAAAATTAATAGTAATGGATAATAAGTGATGGAGTTCAATCTTTTTCGGTAAATGTTTTGAAAATTAGATTAAATGTAATGAATTTTGGGAATTTAAAAAATATATATTTTTTATTTTTTATTTAATAATTTATTTATTTTTTAAATGTAATTTTTATATAAATAATAATAATAATAATAAAAATAAATTTGATATTTTAATTTAGAATTAATAATTTCTTTGCAATAATATTATTTCTTAAAATATTTAAAACTTCTTTCCTGTGTTAGTTATGTGCGTATAACTGATGATAATGATGATGATTAACATCCACTGAGACCAATTTTTGGTTTATTGAACCTAAAGAAAAGGGTTATTTAATTTGATTTAAGATTTTATTCCTATGCTAAAAAAGCTTAGAGAGAAGCCTCTCAAGCTCACTATAATTTTGACATCTTAAAAGGCTAGGAAGGTCAGTATTGCAACAAAGATTATGAAATTGAGCTGTAATGTGGTTGTACACGGGGCACTCTAAGAGGAAGTGATTTTCATCCTCGATGTTCATATTCTCACAGAGAGGGCAGATCCTTTCCATCCATGGTGTTTTAGGAACTGTCCAACGACCTGTTTCACTATGGAGCTCATGAGAGTTTGTTCTAATCTTGGCTATATTAATTTTCTTCTTTGAGCTAGTTAAAACAGAGAGATACTTTTGATCTTCTAGGGTGGAGTTGATGACCTCCTTATAATATCTTAATTTTCTTTTAGCTGCTAGATCTTTCTCACACCACATTTTTTCTTTGAACTTAGAAGTAACAATTTTTTTAATGTTATTGATGTTTTGCAATGCAACATTCTCGTCGATCTCCCAATGGTTTAACCAGGCCCTGGTGTCTTTAAACCAACCTCGTTTAAGCCTTAGGTGGTTTTGGTTGGAATTTAAAGCTATCTTAGGAAGTCGATGGTCTCCTATGCTATTGAGTTTTTGCTTGTACAACAGAAGCCTAGTCATAGCTAGGCTCTCGATAGGGGAAAGACCCACTTCTATAAGGAGAATAGGATAGGGTGTATTGCTTTTAATTTTAAGGTTATAGTTATAAAACGCTTCTGGATTTGCTCAATATTTCTCCAAGATTATCTAGAGATGCTGCAACCCCAAACCTCACATCCATATAAGATAACAGGTGTGACCAAAGTTTCAAAGAGGAACTTCTTTCTATCCCACATTACGAGGTTTACCGTTTTACAATTATTTTCAAGACCAAAATAAGCTTTCCACCCCCCATTAATCCTTTTCTGAAAGTTATAGTTCCAGTTGAGCTTGTGATGAATATCAATTCCTAGGTACTTCTAAGAAGACACTTCTTCCAAGTTACTATTGTCATACATAAAATTAGCGTAAGTGTCCTTCTTGGATTTGATAATCATAACTTTCTTTTTGTCAGTGTTAACAGACATACCCATGGTAGAGCAGAAATCCTTAAGAAGTCTAAGTTGCTTATCAAGATCAGATGGGCACCTTGAGAGAAGAACAATATCGTCAGCATAGAGAAGAAGGATGATGACTATCCCAGCTAAAGATCGTGCCAGCACATCATGCTTCCTCTAAACAACCTTCTAGCTTGTCGATGTAAATGCCAAATAGGGTAGGGGAGAGGGGGCAACCTTGTTTAACTCTGATATTAATGTCTTTCAACCACCCCTCGTTGCTCTTTAACTTGGCAATTACATTCTTGTATAACCTTATAGCGACCGCTCTTAGCTAAAAAGGAAAATTTAGCTCTTCTAATCTATTACATAGGTTATTTCTAGGAACCATATTGAAAGCCTTTCTAAAGTCCACAAAGCAACATAAGAGATTGGATTTATCATTGCGACATTCCTCCACAATGATCCTAAGCGTAACGAGGTGGTTCATTGTTGAGTGCTGCCTTCTAAAACCCACTTGGCCTTTAGCCCGCTTACTGTCACTTTCAAGCCAAATGCTCAACTTCTTTTCCAAAATAATACCATATAATCTTGCTAAGAGAAGGCTGATCATAATTGTTCGATAATTAGAGGGGTTATTTGTATCCCACTTTAAAAAATAGGGATAATGAGGCTCTGATTCCAAGGTTTAGGGAACCCTTGCTTGACCGCTTGGTTGAAAATCTTGTGGATGTGGGAGATGAGGACATGACCTCCAATTTTTAAGATTTATGCCTGGTAACCTTCAATGTCTTTAGATTTCCCATTTGCCATGTGTTTAACCCCAAAATCAATGTCTTCTAATGAGAAAACTTCTTTCGTTGTGAGCAGGGTTTCAAAGTCCCTGGCATTTGGAGATTCGTAAAGCTTTTTAAGATAGGAATTCCAGTTGTGTAAAGCAATTTTATTATTATCTTTAGTTTTCCTAGTTAGAATCTACCTCCAGAATTTCTTAGGAGCCACCTTATAAAGGTGTAAGAGATTCTCTTGTCTTTTACGAATATATGCCTTTTTTTCCTTTTAGTTAGGACTTTGTGGATTTTTATCTTGTTAATTTTGAGAGATTCATCAACAGCTTCCTTAATTGCTCTCCTCGCACTTTTACAATCTTTTTCATACCATGGGTTGGTTTTGCAATTTCTTTTATTACTTGAGACTTCAATTGAGAACTTGTTAATAGAATATGAGAGGGTTGTAGTAAAATTATGATAGAGGTCATCTATGTTGTCTATACTAGATAAAGGAAGAAAATTAGTTTTTAATTCATTTAGAAAGAGATCATTTTTACTTCTATCAAAGATTAAATTCTTTTGACTATAAGGATTATCTTCTATGGAATCTCTACGCATGACAAAATTGAGAGTTATGAGTAAAGGCCTATGATTAGAGTCAGGCTCGTGGTTGTCTAAGATGTCGAAATTTATTATTTCGTTGTATAAAAGGAGATCAGAAATAACATAGTCTACCATGCTCCTGCCAAGCCCATGGATGCAGGTCATCTTGCTAGAATTGGGCCACTTCTTTAGATCGTTGCAAATTATGAGATCCTGAGCACTATAGAGCTTGACTATATATATTTATCAATATAAATACTTTTAAATATTATTATTATTTATATTTTATTAAAATAAATAATATTTATTTTTATAATTATATAAATAAGAATAATAATATTATTAATCATTTATATTTTTATAATATTATATTGTTATTTTCACATAAATCTTAATATATTAATATGAAAATAAGTTTTCATAAACAATTTAAATGAAATTGTATCCAGGACCCAAATTGATAAGTTTTATTAATATAATCAAAACCCTGAATTTCCTTATTCGCCTTCAATTTGATGGAGTCTCAGCATTCTAAAACATCTTATCTCAATGCCCCAGTGAAAATAGGAATTGAGATGTGAATTCGGTGAGTGTGAGGAATGAGATAGTTATTTGATGGAGTCTAGGCGTTCTAAAACATCTAATCTCAATGCCCCACTGAAAACAGGAATTGAGATGTGAATTCGGTGAGTGTGAGGAATGAGATAGTTACCGTTAGTCATTTTGCTAAGAATTTGGAACATGACAACCCCTCACCCATGAAGTCACAAAGAATAGAGGACACAAAGAAGTGGAGGACCTGGAACTCCACCTCCATCTAAAGATCTATTATAAGGGGAGATGCAATTTTTTTTTTAATTATTAATTTAAAATTATTAAATCTAATAATATTAATATTAATATTGGATTTAATAATAATAATAATAATATTATTATTGTATTTAATGATGATGATGATGGTTAACATATCCATTGAGACCAATATTTCAACATAAAGAAATGAATTATTTAGTTTGATTTAAGCTTTTATTCCTATGCTCAAAAAGTTTGGAGAGAAGCCTCCCGAGCTCACTATAATTTTGACATCTTAAAAGGCTAGGAAAGTCAGTATTGCAACAAAGATTATGAAATTGAGATCTAATGTGGTTGTATGCAGGGCACTCTAAGAGGAAGTGATTTTCATCCTCGATGTTCATATTCTCACAGAGATGGCAGATCCTTTCCATCCGTGGTGTTTTAGGAACTGTCCAACGACTTGTTTCACTATGGAGCTCATGAGAGTTTGTTATAATCTTGGCTATATTAATTTTCTTCTTTGAGCTAGTTAAGATAGAGAGATACTTTTGATCTTCGAGGGTGGGGTTTATGACCTCATTATAATATCTTAATTTTCTTTTAACTGCTAGATCTTTCTCACACCACATTTTTTCTTTGAACTTAGAAGTAACAATTTTTTTAATGTTATTAATGTTTTGCAATGCAACATTCTCCTTGATCTCCCAATGGTTTAACGAGGCCCTAGTGGTTTTGGCTGGAATTTAAAGCTAGCTTAGGAAGTCTATGGTCTCCTATGCTAGCTTGTGCTTGTACAACAGAAGCCTAGTCATAGCTAGGCTCTCGATAGGGGAAAGACCCACTTCTATAAGGAGAATAAAATAGAGTGTATTGCTTTTAATTTGAGGTTATACGTTATAAAATGTTTCTGGATTTGCTCAATCTTTCTCCAGGATTCTCTAGAGATGCTGCAACCCCAAACCTCACATCCATGTAAGATAACTTTCAAAGAGGAACTTCTTTATATCCCACATTACTAGGTTTTCCATTTTACAATTATTTCAAGACCAAAATAAGTTTTCCACCCCATTAATCTTTTTCTCAATGCTATAGTTCCAATTAAACTTATGATGAATATCAATTCCTAAGTACTTGTAAGAAGACACTTGTAATAATAATGTTTTTTAATATTCTATAATAATAAAATTACATTAAATTAATATTTTTAAATATTTCCATTTTAACATTAAAATATTTAAATTATATAATTTAAAATACTATTTTTATTTTTTATATTAAATTATATTATAATTTAATATTTATATAATCATTTTCATTTTTATTTTAAATAGACATCACTTTTTATCATTATTATTATATTATTAGAACGTTGTACGAAATACTTATTCATACAAGCGATTATCCAGTCGCAATTAAATTAATCGCGTGATGGTCGTCGTCAATTCGATTACCTAGACGGCATTCAAACCGTCCCGCTTTTTCCAAACAAATTCGGCCATAAATCCGTACTGGAGGGAGACTCTCATCATGAGTGGCTAGGTGTATCAATGAAAAACGTGTGTTTTTCTTTAATCCACGTGAATGAAGAACACATGTATTTTCGCATATCACTGGGCTTTTTTTGATGTGTGTCTGAATTCTTGTTCTTGTTCATGAGATTATTTTGTGAAGTAAATATTGTTATAGGAATTATTTTTAACATAATTTTTTGGAAAAAATTTTAGTGGATTTTTAGGATTTAATTTGTTTAAAATTATATAGAAATTTATTGAAATCACAAGTTTAATGATTAAACTCTGCATAACTCAAGTGTCTTAGAATTTTTTCAGGATGTTGAATCCACATATACAATCATTAAACTAGTTTAAATAACATGAATCAAAATTTCACCTCAAATTTTTAGGCTAGAAAATGCACGAAACTCTAAAAAATAACATTAAAAACAACTCCATTACTATATACTCTCCTCACAAATTATTAGTCAAACAGAAATTGCTCTTCTCATAATGAAGGTTGATGAACCACTAATAGAAGTAATCAAACTCATTTGGAGCTTTGGTAATTAAAACATGTGCATGAAATAGTTACCTTGGGTTAACATTTGGGTTTTTAGAATGTTGATTGAGTCCATATCAATGACATATTTGATTTCTTTGTATTTAATTTAATTTAGTAGGTGGGAGAGCAATAGATACTTTGCATTAACAATGGGCTCTAGAAATGTTGGTTCAATTTATTAATCATTATTGTTGCTTCAATTTATTAACCATTATGATGATGGTAATAGCTTTATTTTGAGTTTACATTTGTATTTATGGGTATTAGTGGATTAGAAAAAATAGTTCAGTATGAGGAATTTGACTTGTGTGATTCATAAATTGTGTATAAAATCTTTCAGTAAAAATGACATCAAAGTAAATTAAGTCAAATTTACTTTGATATGATTTTTACCAAAATATTTTATACATAGTTAAGTATCATTAAATTATATTTATTTAAAAATAAATAAATCTTAACATTATTTCAAATATATATATATATATATATATATATATATATATATATATATATATATATATATATATATATATTTAAATTGTTTATTATCTAATATTAATAAGGAAAACAATAACCACAATCATCATATACATGAAAATACATTACATTAAACATTATTAAATTAATAATTTTAATTAAAATAATAATAATAATAATTAATTAATTAAAATTTTACAAATACATTATTTATATTATGAATTTTCACGCTTCACATAGTTACTTATATATTTTCTTCATTTTTCTTGATTGGCTTTCAAATTCTCATGCAACTTCCATGACCAAGTTGTCTTCACAATTGTCATGTGGTTGAACTTGACTCACTCTTTCTCTTGGCCCTTGGGTTTTTACTCTACAATACTTGCATTAGCTATTTACACTCATGTCTACTTTGTTTTGCTTCAACTCGTCTTCTTTCTTTACACTAACAAGCATATGAATTACAACACAAACTCCTTTACAAAATGTCATCCCTTCTACATTTATGACCCTTCTTCCTAGACACAATTATGTTGGTTTGTTTCCTTGCTATTCTTAGCTTTCTAACTGATCTTTTTAATCTACAATTCCCACCAAAGTCTCGGAGAAATATTTTCACATGTGCCTACAATGTTAAGCATTCATGTGGTTAAAAAGTGTTGCTCATGTACTATATGTGTCACTGCTTATTTCCCTACTCTTTAGTTTTCTTATCTACCATAAAATACAACAAGGTTCACACTCTAAAAAATACCCTTTTATAATAGTTTGATCTTTTTTTAGGAGCTTTCTTGTTATAATTAGTTGCATTGGTTCATTTCCATTCCATTCTCGGCCTTCTTATACTTCTATGGTTCCTCATTGATCTTAGCAATATATAATGCCCACCACATTCTCGAAGACAAATCTTCACATGAGTCTATAAATGGGGAATGAATTGATGCGACTATGATGTGTGGTGCATGTACTACATGTGTGAATCACCCTTACCTTGTAATGTATTTTTCTTGTCTTCAAGAAAGTCCAACTAGTTTTGTTTACCACCTAGGATTTTCTCATAGGGATTTCTAGGCTCTTATATGAAGATGAAAATAATGTAGCCTAAGAACATATAGATTCTAGTCCTTCGTATTTTAATATGTATTATTTCATGTATGGTGTGATAATTATTGAGATTTTTATTATTGAGACCACTAGATTTCCTAGTCTTAGGGGTTAGTTGAGGAGTTCATGGAAACGGTTGAGATATTTCCTCAACCTATTCCTTGAAAATTTATATAAAAATCATAATTTGTTCGTTCTAGAGATAATTTTTCTCCTAATTTATTGAAGTAGTTTCCTTCATGTAAAAATATAAAAGGTTGTTCTTTTCTTAATAAAAATTTTGTTAGAATTTGCATACTTTCATTTTGTGTATGAAATTGGCTTGATGTTTGGTAGACTTGTGTGAAAATAAAATGTGACATAATAATCATCCTTGAGTAATAAAATGTGACATAATAATCATCCTTGAGTCAAATTTGTAAGGTGTGTGGTGGATGTGATAAATTATTATTTGTTTTTCTATTCCTCATTGTTATGTGCATGAAGAATGTGAAATTTATTTGGATGCTTCATGTATCCATATTGTCTTCTTACAAAACCAACGAGAACTATTGCTAGATACCTAAGTGTCTCAATTGTTGAAATGTGTCCATATGATGGTTAGTTGTTCATTTTTTATCGATGGGTTGATGTTAGTCCCTAAATGATGGCAGTGTGGGTGCAGGCGTTAAGAAGGGTTGCTCAAATTTAGTTACAATGCTTTCTAATTCAGGAGGAATTTGTTCCTGGTCTTTATTTCCACTCTCGGTCATCAAAATTCATCAAATTTGATTGGTTAATTTAATAAAAATAACATGCGGAAGAAAAATCCCCTTTACTCATTCATCACATTATAACACACTTTAACCAATGTTTAAAGACCTTCAGAAATATATTAATTGATTGTTAAAACAATGTTTTAAACCTTCTCGGCAATGTATTTCCGAACTTCAAACTCTTAATAAAGCTTTATTGAAATAATATTAAAACCTTCGAAGATGGGGTTTCGGACTTCAAAATCCTTTAATAAAACTCTATTGCATACCTTTGTTTTAAACCCCATGCAACTTTCGACGCGAACACCGTCGGATCTCAATTGTTGATGATCGAATGACTATCATGTTCAATCAACCCCCATACTTTATCAATCAAAACACACACGAAATCGATAGTTTCGCGCCCGTGACATGTCACGTTCTGATTTGATCGTGTTCAAATTGAATAAAACCGCTCACAACCCAAAAGAGGCACGACAACAGTGATCGATTTTCTCCAAAACCGCTTAACCTTCAAATTGTGTTTCAAACACGTTTAAACACGGATTTTCGCCATTTCTTTGTTTAACTTCAATTTCTCTTGGAACCCTCCTTTTCTACTGCGTAACTCAATAAACATAGACCATTTGTCGACTATTCAATATCAAGCCAAAGTAAACAGAATCCCTCGATTCCTCTGAATCCTTTTACACATAAATTAATATACATTCAAATTCTACACAGAAAACATTAATCCAATGAATTTTCGAAGGGATGAAACCCTTCGGGAACCTGCCAAGAATACAACGGATAAATAAACTCGGCAATTTTATTAAAACAGAGGCAAAATCTTCTCAATCAAGTCCTCCATGGTCCAAATTCGATTTTCTCCTTCTCAGAGGTTACATTTATAGGTTTTTTACATAACAGTCGACCTCCTCTTGAGAATCGAATTCTCCTAATTTAGATAAAATCCTAATTACATAATATCATCTTTAAATCTATCAAATGAAGGCTAAATATGATAAATCTAACCTAAAACTGTCAAATCCTCCTAGATACTAGTTCAACCCTATCTAGTAAAACTGTAAAGTGTCAGCTAAAGGTACCAACACCTTTGCTTGTAACATTTTTTTGGATTTTTGGAATAAATAATGAATCCTTTTTTCTCTAAGCCTCATGCTCCTGCATCAGACTCCCGAGGACAAAAATATTCATGGGCTCCTGTCCATGAGCTCCTTCACAGAACTGCCCAATTTCTGTAGCATGGTTTCTGTCATCCAGGTAGCATCCTCAATTAGCTGATCCTTCCACTTGATCAAATATTGAAAATAATCGTGTCCCTTGGTCTTCTTAAACACTTTCCTGTCTAAGATCCTCTCTGGCTGTAATGTCTTTGCTGTGGGTAACTATTTTACCCAGTCAATCTGTTCTCTGTCTTCTGGTATGTCATCTTTGCCACCATCTTCATATCTGTACAAATTAGCAACATTGAATATTGGAGATATTCCAATATCAGATGGTAATTCAATTTCATAAGCATTTGTAGAAAAATTTCTCAATATCTTGCATGGTCCTATCTTTTTGAATTTTAACTTGTTATACTCCCTCTTTGGAAATCTTTCTTTTCTTAAGTGTGCCAAAACCAAATCACCAACTTCAAAATTAACTTCTCTTTTTCTCAAATCTGCTCTGTTCTTGTACTTGATGCTGCTGTCTTGTAGCTGCTACTTTAACTGTTCATGTATTGCTTGAATTTATGAAGCAAACTCTTCTCCTTTAGCACTTTTCATTTCTAATGTTCCTAAGTTCCTCAATTCAGATACTCCTCTTGGGTGCATTCCATAAACTATATGGAATGGACTCTATCCTGTACTTCTGTTAGGTGAATCATTATATGCATACTCTGCTTGTGGTAAAATATGATCCCACTGTTTAGAATGTTCTCCTGCAAGACTTCTCAAAAGATTACCCAAACTCCTGTTCACTACTTTAGTCTGCCCATCAGTCTAAGGGTGATAAGTTGAGCTGAAACTTAGTTTAGTACCAAGCTTCTTCCACAATGTCCTCCAAAAATGACCAACAAATCTGGTGTCTCTATCAGAGACAACACTTTTAGGTAACCCATGTAATCTAACAATCTCCTTGAAAAACAAATTCGCAACATGAGTAGCATCATTGGTTTTATAACATGGAATAAAATGTGCCATTTTTGAAAATCTGTCAACTACAACATAAATTGAATCATTCCCTCTCTGTGTCTTAGGCAATCCTAAAACAAAATCCATACTTACAATATCCCAAGGTCTGTCTGGAATAGGTAATGGAATGTATAAACCTGCATTTTGACTTTTCCCTTTTGCATATTGACAAATTTTACAATTCTTCACATACTTTTCCACTTCAAATCTCATCTTTGGCCAAAAATAAAAATTAATTAATTTCTCATAATTAGTCTTATCAACACCAAAATGTCCAACAAGTCCACCGCTATGTTTCTCTCTGATTAAATTTTCTCTCATGGAAAAATTTGGTATGCACAATTGATTTCTTTTGAGCAATAAACCCTCTTGCAAGAAATAATCTAACCAATGACTTCTGTCTATCAAAACAAGATTAGAACATGCTTCAAATGCTTATTTGAAATCCAAATGTGTCTTATAGAGTTCTTTAATAAAATCAAAACCTAACACTTCAATTTGACTTTCTTGAACAAGAATGTTTTTTCTACTCAAGGCATCAGCTACCTTGTTTGCTTGACCACTTATGTGCTTCAATACAAAGTTAAAAATTTGAAGATATTCAACCCATTTTACATGTTTTTGACTCAATTTAGGCTGTTTCATAATATGCTGTAAAGCATGATTATCTGAATATAGCACAAATTCTTTAGACATTAAATAATGTCTCCGCTTCTTCAATGACTGTACAATTGCATAAAATTCCTTGTCATAAGAAGAGTACTTCCTTCTTGTCTCATTCAACTTCTCACTTAAATATGATATAGGCCTATATTCTTAACTTAATACAGCTCCAATAGCTTCTCCACTGGCATCACATTTTACTTGAAAAGGTTTATTAGAATTAGTCAAAACTAAGACAGGTTTCTCAGTTATCTTTTTCTTTAAGAACTGAAAATTCCTTTCAGCTTCAGCAGTCCACTTGAATGGTTGTGTGTCCTTCTTTATGGTTTCAATGATAGGTGCATTGATCTTACTAAAATTCCTTATGAATTTTCTATAAAAACTAGCAAGACCATGAAAACTTCTTACCTCAAAAACACTTTTAGGTGAAGGCCCACTCCACAATTGCCTTTATCTTTTCTGGATCCATTTTTAATCCTTCAGTAGAAAAAACAAAACCTAGATATACCAATTCTTCTTTCATGAATGAACATTTATTTAAATTTATCAGTAACTTCTCTTGATGTAACTTCCTTAAGACATAATTAAGATGTCTCAGGTGTTCTTCCTTTGTTTTGCTTTAAATTAATATATCATCCAGATATACTATTGCAAATTTACCAATAAATTCCTTCAATACTTCATTCAAAAGCCTCATAAATGTACTAGGTGCATTTGATAAACCAAAAGGAATTACCATCCATCCATACAATCCCTCATTTGTTTTAAAGGTTGTTTTCCATTCATCTCCTTCCCCTATCCTAATTTGATGAAACACACTTTTCAAATCTAGTTTTGAAAAATATCTTGCTCCACTCAAACAATCCATCAAATATTCAATTCTAGGTAAAGGAAATCTATACCTGATTGTTATCTTTTTAATTTCTCTTGAATCAATGCACATTCTCCAACCTCCATATTTCTTCGGACTTAATACTGTAGGTACTGCACAAGGACTCAAACTTTCTCTGATCAACCTTTGTCAACCAATTCCTACACTTGCTTCCTGATTTCTTCATTTTCTGTAGGAGTCATTCTGTATGATGCTTTGTTTGGTAAATTTGATCCTGGAATCAAATCTATCTGATGGTTGATTCTTCTTACAAGTGGTAATTCATCAAGTAAATCATCCACAATAATTCTCCAACATTTCTTGAATTTCAATTGGCAAATCAGAAATTTTAGTAGAAGTAAATACTACCTTAGGTTTGCAAACTAAAGCAAAATTTACCTCATCATCTTCAATCTGTTGCAAGTATTATTTTCCACTCAACAATAAAGCCTTTGGATCAGACTTTTTACTTGATGCATCTTCTTCTTCCATAGGTAACAATGTTTGATTCATACCATCTTTGAAAAACTTGTAAGTGTTTCTCTTTCCATCATGTACTGTTGCTCTGTCATACTGCCAAGGTCTACCAGCAATATGTGACACACATCCATAGGCATCACATCACACATGATTTTATCATTGTAACTGCCCATTTGCAATTCTATTTAACATTTTTCCTTTACTATTAGTTGATGTCCCTTCTGAAGCCATGACACCTTGTAGGGTGTTGGATGTTCCCTTGTCTTCAATTTCAACTTCTCTATCACCTATGTAGAGACCAAATTATCTGTACTGCCACTATCAATGACCAATTGACAACATTTCCCTTGAACTTTGCACACACTTCTGAACAAAGTCTTTCTCTGGGTTGGTCCAGCAACTTCCTTTGTTTTTTTTAACAAAACTTTGTTAAACACCAAAGATTCTCCTTTCTCTAGCACAATTTCTTTCTCTATTACAGGCAACTTTGCTGCTTCTTCTTCAGTATGAGAAACAATTTCATTTCTCTGGTTTGTCCCCACATTCTCTGGACATTCATAGGTTCTATGTCCTAATTTGTCACATCTGTAACATCTTACTTCTCTTCCTCTGTTTCTGCCTCCTCTTCCTCTGTAAGGACTCCTCCTGCCACTTGTATCACCTTCTGTGGGTGCATACTGAGGTGAGTTGCTGCTAGCTCCATCTCTTGGTGCTGTAGATATTCCTCTACCACCTTGAATTCCTCTTCCTTGGAAAGTACCTCTTCATTTGGTAGATTGCTTTCTTATGAGTTTTTCTTCAGATTTTAAGGCCATCTGGTAAGCCTCTTCTATTGTTTTAGGAGACAATATACTTATCTCATCTTGAATCTCCATTCTGAGACCATTTATGTACTTGGAAATATTCTCTGTTGTATCTTGAATTTGTCCTGCTCTTATGCTCACTTTGTAAAATTCTTCTGTGTATTCTTTTACTGTCATTAATCTCTGTCTAAGATTATGCATTTATCTAAATAATGAAAGTTGATAATCACTAGGAAAAAACTTACCTCTCAGCTTTGCTACCATTCTGTTCCAATTCTTGTTTAGCTGCTTACCAACTCTCCTTCTTTCTGCTTGCACTCCATCCCACCAAAGTGCTGCATGTCCTTTCAACCTTGTGACAAAAAACTTAACTCTCTTTTCTTCACTCATCTCTTCATAATCAAAGCATTTATTCATTTCATTGATATATTCTATCAACTCTTCTGGATTCAATCCTCCTACAAAAGCTGATACTTCAAGTCTAGGCTTGGATGTAGATCCTGAAACTGATTTAAAGACTCTCAAATCAGGAGTAAGCTCAACATTTTCTTCTTCTTCTTCAGCTTCAGGTTCACTGACATCTTCAGGATCTCTCTGTTGTCCAGTTTCCATTGCTTCCAATCTGGCTTGAATCTGCTGCATAGTCTCTAGTACTTCAGCATTTGCAACTGGTCTACCTCGTCTTCTACCAGCACCACCTTTACCAATTCTGATATCCATGTTGGGTTTATTTTTCTGAATTTTGGAAGCTTGTTCAGTGTCTAACAAATTATCTGAAGACTGATTCGATACCACAAATGATGGCAGTGTGGGTGCAGGCATTAAGGAGAGTTGCACAAATTTAGTTACAATGCTTTCTGATTCAGGAGGAATTTGTTCCTAGTCTTTATTTCCACTCTTGGTCATCAAAATTTATCAAATTTGATTGGTTAATTTAATAAAAATAACATGCGGAAGCAAAATCCCCTTTTCTCATTCATAACATTATATCACACTTTAACCAATGTTTAAAGACCTTCGGAAATATAATAATTGACTGTTAAAACAATGTTTTAAACCTTCTCGGCAATGTATTTATGAACTTCAAACTCTTAATAAATATTTATTGAAATAATATTAAAACCTTCGGAGATGGGGTTTCAGACTTCAAAATCCTTTAATAAAACTCTATTGCATAAAATGTCGGGTCCATACCTTTGTTTTAAACCCTGTGCGACTTCCGACGCGAACACCGTCGGATCTCAATTGTTGATGATCAAACGACTATCACGTTCAATCAACCCCCATACTTTATCAATCAAAACTCATGCGAAATCGGCAGTTTCGTGCCCGTGACGTGTCACATTATGATTTGATCGCGTTCAAATTGAATAAAACCGCTCACAACCCAAAAGGCGGCGCGACAACAGTGACCGGTTTTCTCCAAAACCGCTTAACCTTCAAATTTTGTTTCAAACACATTTAAGCACGGATTTTTTCCATTTCTTTGTTTAAATTCAATTTCTCTTGGAATCCTCCTTTTCCACTGCGTAACTCAATAAACATAGACCATTTGTCAACTATTCAATCTCAAGCCAAAGTAAACAGAATCCCTCGATTCCTCTGAATCCTTTTACACAAAAATTAATATACATTCAAATTCTACACAGAAAACATTAATCCAATGAATTTTCGAAGGGATGAAACCCTCCGGGAACCTACCAAGTATACAACGGATAGATAAACTCTGCAATTTTATTATAACAGAGGAAAAATACTCTTAATCAAGTCCTCCATGGTCCAAATTCGATTTTCTCCTTCTCAGAGGTTACATTTATAGGTTTTTTACATAACAGTTGACCTCCTCTTGAGGATAGAATTCTCCTAATTTAGATAAAATCCTAATTACATAATATCCTCCTTAAATCTATCAACTGAAGGCTAAATATGCTGAATCTAATCTAAAACTATTCAATCCTCCTAGATACTAGTTCAACCCTATCTAGTAAAATTGTAAAGTGACAGCTAAAGGTACCAACACCTTTGCTTGTAACATTTTTTTGGATTTTTGGAATAATTAATGAAGCCTTTTATCTCTAAGCCTCATGCTCCTACATCACTAAACATCTTCCCACTCAATATGTGTGGTATCAATTTCTTACTACAATTGGTTCCCAACTGTTATATTGTTTTACGTCATGGTCTTGCAACTGAAGGGTGGAGCATCATAAATTGATTCTGATAACCCACTTTTCATTTTTAATATTCGAATATGTCCATATTTGGCATGATCCACCAACATTTTGGGATTTTTTGTAACAATACCTCCAGTGATGATTTTTCCCACTCTTCAAACTTGCTTTGGTATTTGTGGTTCTAAGAGTCTATATGCCTTCTTTTATCGATGACTAAAGGAATAGTTGACCCATTTTCATGCATTACCCCAGCTAGCCCTAATCCATCATCATTCTTCATAAATCTTAGAAATCATCTATACATCTATTTTATCTTTAATAAAATACCATGTTTGGTTATAATTTTCAAGCCTTATGCAGAACTTACTACCTCAAATAAGAACCCCACACCCTACACACCTCTTTCTTTGCACACTTTTTGCTACACACCTCTGCAGATAATTTTTCTCGTATTTATTTTATACTTAGCCATTTTTTTTTAGTGTGTGTAAGATACTCCATAAAGTTTTCTCTATATATCCCATTTCTCCACACACCTCTTTCTCCGCACACATAAATGTTATACACTATCATATCATATAGTATTGTAAAATAAATCTCTCCACTTACAAACCATACTTAATAAAATCATGAAAATAATTGAGTGAAGGCTTAGTAATAAAACTTGAAGCATGGTTCTTGCTAAGGTTGGTTGTGTTCCTAAAGTATTTTATTTCAAAGAAATTATTTCTTGGTGCGCCCATTTATTTCAATCCTAAAATAAGAAATGTTAAAGTTACTTTGCATGGATAGAATTTAGTGCTTCTGACTCCAAAATATTTCAATGAAATGTTGAAGCTATCAGACCCAAATAGGAAACTTAAGTTGTTGAAATCATCTATGTTTCCTGACTCTCAGGGTAGGGGTGCGAATGTTCTTAGAGAATTCATGGTTCAAACAATGCACATGCCAAAGAACATTTTTTATAGTTATGTCTCATTAATAGATAAGCCCTACATAGACTTATCTTGGGTTTTTCATGTGTATTATGGGACACAATTCAATGTCCCACATATCTAGGTCGGTTCTATCTATTCTGTATTTTCTTTTAAGAGGGAGAATTTTTTTAGTTAGGTAGAGGTGATTTCCAATGAGATTTCCTTTCAATTATCTAATTAGATGAAGAGTCAAAGATTATTCATGATAACCTATTTGGGGATAACAATAGTTTATTCTAACTCATCCAATGGCATACCTCTGAAGAGCAATATAAACCATTAGAAAAAACTAGTGCAATTATAATACTCCATTTTATGGAGACAAAATGCACCATTTCACGTTTTCCTCATCCAAGATATGTTTTTCAGAAAATTTTGATATATATTGACCGTATTTTAACCACATAGGTTTACTAAACAAGCATAATATTTCTTGAATAGAATATATGTGTACAAGAAGACAAATATACATACATAATACTTTATAGGTACCACAAAAGTCTCCTATTACTCCCTATGTTTATTTGTGGTAGATATTCCATTACAGAGGTATGTAGAAAAACCAGAGGTATTGCAGAGGTATAGTAGAGGTATCCAAGATGGTGAAACCCTTCAATTTGAATGAAGCTAGACTCATCCAAGGTTTTGATCTTGAGGAGTTATTTTCTTGACATTTATCATTAGTAATATTTGGAAACTTATTTACTAGAATCTCAAAAGGAACTAGAGATAATGAAGTGGAAGTATTAAAGGAAAAAGAGAAGGAAAAATTCATACAAAATGATGGTATAGTTGCACAAGCTAGTACGAATTCAAGGGAAAATAGAAAAAATATAAAAAGAGGGGGAAACCCCACAAATGTAAAATATTCATCATCTCAACCAACTCATCATATTTCCTCCTAAAAACGCCAAAGAAAAGATAAATTTGCATCTAGATGAGAGAGTCATGAATTTTTTTTTGTTGGAGACGATGGTGAAAATCCAACCCCTCATGTTAATTTGAAAAGGTATTATGTTGTTGTTACTTCATTAAAGAGTAAAAAAATTTCTAGTAAAAATGGACCCAAAAATCAATTGCTCTTGTTGATATGGAAGTATTTAGTGCCATAGTCTTGGACTGTAGCCTTATGCTTCAGAAAAATTCAAAATATGGTGGAATAATTGGCTATAGAGGTACAAACTATATTCTAGGAGAAATCATGACTATATATAAAACCCCATTAGAGAAAATTTTAACCTAAAAGTGCCTATAAAATTTTCACGTAATTTCCAGGTCATATTATGTAAACCAATTAAAATCCCTTAATTTTAAAAAGAGCTACATGTAAATATTTTAGAGGAAAAAGAAGAAAAATTAATTTTTGAATTGTATTTTTGGCTTATCTCCTTATAGGTTTACTCAAATTTTAATTTTGGACACTCGTTGGATGTGAAATTAGATTCCTCGTCCAATGAGTACCCATTATGCATACTTTTTATAATACCCACATTGATAAAAATTTAAGATACATTAAAAAAGTGTGTTCAACACACGTTTTTAACGTATATTCATTTTTTTTATCAATGTGGGTCTTCTCAAAAGCATGCATAATGGGTACTCGTTGGATGCATAATTTAATTCCACATACAACGAGTGTATACACTTGAAATTTTATTAAACTTATAAGGAGATAAGGAAAAAATACAATTAAAAAAAGTTAGTTTTCTTTTTTTTTCCCCTCCAAAATTCATAACTCGTATTTTATTATTTTAACTATTATTTTATTATTTTCCCTTAGGAGGCCACTTTTAGGCTGAAAATTCCTCTAATGACAATAATAAATCATGAAAAAGTTACAAATTGAAAATGTTAATGCTAAGAATAAGAGAATAACAAGGAAATAGAAGTCTAAGTTAGATATATCAAGAGTTGCACGTTTTGGGCTTCTAAAATTGCATATGACCACAAGGTATGCCCTCTATCTTACCGTTACAAAGAATGATATTGAAAACATAAGATTAAAAAGTAAAATCAATGAGCTTAAAAAATCCCTTAGTCCTATACCTTTATTCATGGCCACTCTAGCTATTTTAGCTCCATAACTGACACCATCAATCACACCCAACAAACCCAACATAATCAGAAAGGAAACTAAACTACTTAATGGAATTATAATTTATGTCATATAGAACATGAATAAGTGGCTGAGCATCATTGAATAAGCATGGTGTATATGCTTGTACTTAATCTCTCTCAAAGGATTTCTTCATTCATGAATATTTTCAGAAAAAACTAGAGTACAATTTGTATTTCATTGAAAATTATTTATTGACATTCATTACTAAAATCACTTCCCTTAATGATTTTCAAAAGCTAAACAATGGATTACAACGAGGAAGTGAATAAAGAAGACCAAAGTAAGACAGTTTGCAAATATCCAAATGTTAAAAGATGCTATTGATTAATGTACAAAAATTAATGAATGTAGTAGTAAATATTTCTTTAAATAAATCAAGGTTTTCTAATATATTGAAGGCCCATGAATACTTAGACTCCATGTTAATTTTAAAGGACAAACTAGAGGTGTATTTCAAAATTACTAAGACATCATGGGGTAATAGGTTCAACAACCTAATGGATTTCATAGAGAACAAGATTAAGAAATAGTTAGATACATTCATCAATGACAATGATATCAACTATAAACCATTGAATAATTATGCTTATATTCAAAAGAAATTAAAGATGAAAATTTGAATTAAGAGTAAAGCAAGATACGAATATACTACCTATGAAGGAGTATATTGAGGAATGGCTTAAATATCATTAAATGAAATTGTTAATCCTAAATAAATATGAATGTAGTTACATTAATAGACATACGAGACCAATACATATATACTTCGACGTATGATTTTTCCGAAGAGAGAATTCATTCTACCAATCCTTCTATAAATTTGTGAGTGTTTTATTTGAAGCAATTTCCCACTTTTTGCATCTCAATATTAGATAATCGAGCTTTATGAATTGTGATATATAATTATAAATATGATACTTGAATGTGTGCATTTTTTTCTAGGTCACTATATTTTTAATGGTTTCTTGGAGCCCCATCCCAGTCCCTTAGGAATGAATGTATTCAAGTTTTGTTTAAGTATCGGGAATTTTGTCGAGTTATTTAGGAACCTACTTTATTCGAACTTGCATTTCAAGTTGGTAATATTATTTCTGACTCTCATAAAGAGTTATTTCCATAATTTCATAGTATTTTTGGTTTCATAGATTCTTGTTAAGCGTGATATCTCATGAATATTCTCCTATCACTCTTTTTTATATTAAATGAATGAAATCATTTTAGAGCTCTCTGAAATATTCAGATCATCTTTGTTAATTTTGGTCTATGTATATTTTCTTCAAATATGTCTTCTTCATGATTTATGAATGGATGTATAGCATGGAATGAATAATTTGTGGTATTTCCATTTAAATAATGTTTTCATTATTTAGATTTTTATTTTTAACCCCTTTCTCCATTCTCAGGTAAATGTGTTGAACGATTTGATTCATTTTTTTATAGTAGCTTTAAGTAAATCCTTAAGAGGCTGAATTTAGTACTTAATAGGAAAAATATAAATAGGATTGAAAGTATCAAATCCAAATTTTTGTTCGAGTATCTTTTTATTCAATATCCTCGTTATTTGGATCACACTGCTTTCTATGGTTTTATAACCTTTTATGACTTGTTATCCAGTAGAATTTCAATTAGTTTTGAGCATTAATATGCTCTTATATAGATTTGAGTTATAGTTCTTGACTCACTAGTTTTAATAGATATTTGCAATATTCTTCCTTATCAACATCCACAACAAAGATTATAACAGAGATTTTTTCTATCTCGCCTAATAGCATTGGAGGCCATTTTTTGTTGTTGTGAGGAATGATAAGGATTCTAGTGACTAGTATTTGTATATTTTCATATGTATTATATTTTATATGCTGTGATAATTATTGATATTACAATTTTCAAGACCTTTTAATTTCCTATCCTTAGAGGCTATTTGAGAGTTTTAAGGAAATCCTTATTATATTTACTCAACTTATTCCTTTTGTTACATCTAGAGAGTCTTTCTCTCCCAATTTATTGTGGTAGTTTATTTGATGCAAAACATAAAAGCTTATTATTTTCTTAATAAAAATTGCAAATCATAAAATATTGTTATTTTCTTCATAGAAATTTAGTTACACTTCGTATATTTTCATTTTGTGTATATGAACTCATATTTATTGAGTGGGAAATCCCACATAACAATATGGTATGAAAACCATAGCCACTTTGGGCTATAAATAAACATTCATGAGGGCATAAAATATACCAATTGCACACATATTGTTATGACACAAACACATAAGAATAAATCTCATATTTTCATATCCAATGCTTCAACTAAACTAAAATTTATGAAATTACATGTGTATGCCTCAATTAGATTCGACTACTTTTCATTTTTTTTCTATATGGTTCATAGTTACTGGAGATCGATGAATGACTATGTCCTCAGAATATTATTCCAATAAAATCCACTCGAACGAATCACTCGCATCATCTCAAACATGAAGTCTAACCTCAAATGTGTCTAGAGAATTGAACCCATGACCTCCCAATATCAAAGGTGCTTAATAATGAGGAATCGACCAATTGAACTAACCTTTGAAGCTTCAACTGTTGTCTAATTATAAATCTCAAGATCATTATTTCTAAAAACTATATTAGGTGGATCTCCTTGTATAAGTCTTACCAAGAATTACAATAATTTCATGGAGAAATTCCAAAAAAAAAAAACGAAGAAACAAGTTATTTAACCTGGGTCTCCTTTGGTTTTCTACTACCAAGCTCTATCGTTGCTCCTTCTCCCGCATTTTTTTCCTTAAATTATATTATGTTCCTTCAATGGTTTTCCTTCTCTTCACAATTTCTACTCTTTTATTTATTTTTATCAACTTCTATTAGAACAACCACACCACTCCACCTAATAGTCTCTCTTAGTGGCATTTCTTCCCAAAAACTTGCTAGACCTATCTTCTCCTCTGTTACTTATCCCTTTTTCTTTCTTCACTTAAAATTTCCTCCTACTTCTCGTCTCCGTGATTGTTCCTAGATACTTGATAGAAATGCCTCTCCTCTCTACTATCCCTTCTTCCTTTTGTTTTGCACCTCTAGTATTTCTCTTTTCCTTCTCTTTCCTCTTCGTCGTATTCATTATTTCATATTTAATTTTATCTATACTTCCTTCTTCTTCTTTATTCATGGAAACCCTTCTTTCCTATATAAATTTCCCCCTCTTTTTTTTCTTAAGATCCCTAATTTTTTTTTATGAGTTACCTCTTCCTCTTTCTTCTGCTCCATGAATTGTTTTTTCTCCTCTTTTCTATGTATCCTTCTTCACGAAAGAGAGGATGGATTCTGTTTATCAATATTTCATCCTTAACTTAAATATCCTTCCATAAATTCCATTGAACTCTTATAAAATAAATTGAGCTCAACCTCTAAGTAAGAACTCCATGGCATTCTTACTAACCAACAAATTTATAGTCCTTAAAACCTCAAACCAAGTGCTCAAGCACTTATTAAACAAGTGAAAAGGGTGACCAGGTGAATAATTTCTTCAATGGGACCTATCAAAAATTAGTGAAAATAAGGAAATTTCATGGTGAAAATGGGAAATTTTCGGATTAGAGATAAGGGTCCAACAAAATGTACACTTATTCTTTGATTGCCAATTCTATCCACAATTGAAAACAAAGCATCACAAGAAACAACTATCACTAAATGGGAAGAGATAGAATGGCTTAGAAACATTTGATGGCACTCTAATTTCACTGTAGTCATTCAACCTGATGAGATACTCTCACTCATCAAAGGGGGTGACAAGAAATAATTAGAATTTCCATGGTGACCCAAACAAATTTTATTGTTAATCTAATCAACCACTATAATGGTGTTTGGAGCATTGGACGAGATCAAAGGGATGGACAAAATTTAAAGGGTAGCTCAGTGAAATGCCCCTACATTTCACTCTCTAAGAAAGAAAAAATCACAACCCCATGTTGTGGCCACAAGCTACAAATAAAACTATTCTACTACTCCTTCAATTCACATATCATTCTAATATGCACATGGGAAATTTGTGTCTCTTTCACTTATTCTTGTGACTACATAACCATTTTTCATTACAAACTTTTCTTCTCTTGATTTATTCATGTCTCATCGAGCCATATTCATCATAATAAAATTTCTCATGGAGTGATATGGCCTCATGTCCAACTTAGCACAAGCCATGTTGGCTCTTATCTTTCAACTCACACTTGAAAGCACCATGTTCTCTTGTTCTTAGAGCACTACCACAATAACACCATTTCCTCTTGATATTGCATGGACACAATCATACTAGAGAAATTTGAGGTCTAAAAAGGATCTTCAAAAAATATATGATAATAAATTAAAAATTAGTCATTTTGCGGGAAATGTATATTTACAACTCAAATCTTACACTACAATTTATATAATTAGGGTTCAAATTAAATTGAAAATATGTTTAACAATATAAATAATAATAAAATATATATTGATATGATATAGAATAAAAATATTTTAAAATAATACTAATACATATTTCAAAATATGACTAATATTATCAAGCATGAATATTTCATACTCAAAATATGTTATAAATCTACCTAAATGTTGGAAGAAGTACCAATATTATATTCAAAGTATGACATATTCATATGGAATAGTCTAACTAATGGATGAAATGATTTTTTTGGTTGGAATCGAGAAATACAATTTTGACCAAGATTTTGATTTCTTGTTGTTTTAAATGTAATTTTGAATGCATAAAATCATTCAACACATTAAAAGGCCCCAAAGGCACTATATCTTTTCATATTAAATAACTTAAACTTGTGATTCTTAAAAATATCTACCATATTTTGAGCAAGATTAACCAGAAAAAGTGCCTATAAAAAGGTCATTTAGTCTATCAGTTAGACTATGTGTATTCCTATTATGTTATAAACACAAATGAAGGTTAGAAAAAGTATTAATATTACATTCAATGTGACTAATATTATAAAGTATGAATATTCTATATCCAAATTATAATATGAATCCATGCAAAGGTTGGAATAAGTACTAATATTATATTCAAAGTGTTTCCCATCCTTTCTTTATATCCAATATTATCCATGGATGACCATTATAGAAAGTATAATTACATATATCAGTTGGAAATTGACATAAATATATAGACCATATACATCACAAAATTTTAAAAATTGCCCCAATAGAGATAAGAGTTATGTAATGTTATTTAGATGATTTAAGGCTGCTTCATCTGCCCAGTGATGATGGATGGATTCTTTTTGAAGAATATGTTATAATTTTGTGACCAAATAGACTCTGGAGGAAATTATAGACTCTCCTTTGTTATGGATTTTGCAACTTGGTTTTGGTGCTTGTATACATGATCAAAAGTTGTGTGAAAAATACAGTAGTCATGTTCTGAATATTTTTGAAAAGAGACAAAGGAGAAAAACAATCCTATAAAGTACTTTCATCCAAATTATGACCAATTTAAAGTCCTCATAAACATGTAGTTTATTGAGATTATTTTCAAGAGCAAGTTTGAGAAGAACTTTAAGAATTTTCAATTCTACCCGATTGTTTGTAGCAGGTCCCAAACTAGTGCAAAAGGAGGCTCGAGTGTATATCTGAAAAATATAGTATACCCCCTTCCACACCTTTTGGAAAGTTCATCTAGGTTGCACCATCAAAGAAATATGAAATGAGTTTGATTAGACTATCCATAGACAAGGAGTATGGAAGAGAGGTTGGGACATGTGCATTAGAATTTAGGATTGCAAGACACTGAGTTTCCACTTTAACATCCACAAGGGGATAAAAATCAAAACTGACCCTATTGCGCTCTAGACATATTCCCCATGCATAAACAAAGGGGACATCCTTATATTTATTTGGAATATGTCCCAAATAACAGCTCTGTAGACAAGATTCAATATGTGCTCCTTCCCAAATAAGATTCAGCTACAAAATCTGACGCATTTCTGACCAAACTGTCTTTGAAAAGAGACAACATAAAAAAATGTGGAGAGTTGATTCTCCCTCCAAATGGCACAAAGCACATATTTCCAGGCCTTGTAAAGAATGTTTCTAAAGGTTGACCGAGGTCGATACTTTGTTCTTCATCATATGACACATAAAAAAATCGATTTTGTAGGATACTTTTCCTTCCAAATCATTTTCCCCTTTAGGGTTTTTGTGCATGGAAAGAATTAGAATAACCCTTGAGATACCCAAACCTAGGGGTTTATCTATGAGTAGTATGCCAGGTCCTAATTGGACTGCATAGAGAATTTTAGATATGTATGACTCAAAATGATATATATGATATAGCTTTCCTAGGTAGTAAATGGGTGACCTCTCAAGACTAGACCTTAACTAGTTTCCCACCCTTGTGGGCCTCTAAACTTAAGGAAAAGTTAAATATAAATAAGATGAAAAATACTTTGATTATTAATAGATTGAATGATCTCCCTTGGAAAAGTATAATTTTGATCACAACCCACCCATGGATCCTTTCCCACTATGAGATACATCTGATTCCAAATATACCAATAAAGACCCATCCTAATGAGACCAAAAGCTTTAGAAATATCCTTCTAGATGATTGACCCACCTTTATGGTTATTGGAAGTCACATGTATCTAGTCATACAGGGAAGTAGGGGAAATGTATTCCTTGTATAATAATTTTTCCCATGGCGCTTACCCAAGAAGAAATATCCAACCACTTTTTGCAGCGAGATCATAGGAGAACCAAAAAAATATCATTTAAACCAAAACCCCCAAGTATTTTGGGGAAAGTGATTGAATTATAGCAAGCTATAGAAAATGGCCTCTTGTCCTTTATACTGGCCCAAAGGAAGTGAAGGGATATTTGTCTAATTTTTTTAATGATTCCTTTAGTGGTCCAAGCTAAAGTTTCTCAAAAAACTGGAATTTCCTCTATGACTAACTTAATGAGAACCAACCCACCCACATTAGATAACCATTTATTACACCAAACATTGATTCATTCTTCAAATTTTAAATCAACCACTAGAAGTTTCTTTTTTCATGGTAATTGGGATCGAGAAGGATGCCTAAGTATTTGATAACCCCCATGGTATCATCCACTTTTGCTTCAAGAATCCTTGCCAAATATTTCTTGAACTGATCGTGGATACCCCAACAATATATGGAAGAATTTCAGGGTTTATAAACATAGCAATGGACTTGCGAAAATTCTTCAATATGTATTTTAGAGGTTGGATGTTGTTATACGAAATCGACAACTGCAGACAAAAGTGTATTCCCTAGATTGGGTGGCTTAATCTAGAACAACAAAAAGACAAAGTGGATATTGTTTTCCTTAAAGTAAATAGATAATGGGATGAATCCTACTTGTGATATAACATGTTCTTCACTCCTTTCTTGGCTTAAATGCTCCAATCCTAGCTCCTCTCACAAAAATTAGAACTTGCACAAACAGAGAACATAAGCCAATGATATACAATATCTATGTAGCATCATCTAAATACTTCATTAAATGGATCAACATGGCATAGAAATACATGAAATAATAACATCACATATAAGAAAACAAATAACTCTTTGCATTAATATAAATGGAAGGAGTTACAACCATAAATAGGAGTTGATCTTGTAGAAGAGCTCCTCCAAACTGACTTGTTCCTTCTTTGTCACAAAGTGCACCTCTAACTACCCTAATGCATGGAATGATAACTCTTTACAACAACACCATGAGGGTATAATTCTATCTCCAAAAGCAAACCCTTAACTTGTGGGTGGCCACAAATATATAGAAAAAGAGGGGAAGTTGGGATTTATTTTCCATTTACCAATATAGGGCTTGAGATCCACTCTTGATGGGAGGATGGGATCAAAGGATAAGGGATTGAAACTCCAAGGTAGGATAGGATAGGATCTGAATGTTTTATATGAGATAAATGTTTGTAACACATTCTGGAAGATTCTAGAAAAATAGGCTTTCTGAGTTTCTCTCATTTTCTCGAATTTATGGAACCAACATAGGTGCATAGTGGAGAAATCTGTAGGTGATCAACGCAAGCCATAGTGGAGCAGCCTATAGGTGGAAATTTTCCAATAGGAAGCCATGGAGCATTTGTCCTTAAACTGACTGAAACAAGGTGTTTTCAGGAAGAAACTCTGGGATATGAGAGTATCATGCATAAGGCTTTATGTGATGATGATGTCAAGGGGTAAAAGGATATTGATTCATCCATTTTGTAGGTCAACTGACCATATGTGACCAAATGGCCTATAACATATTTCCCCTTGAAGTGATAAGTTGGGAATTGTGAGTGATGAATGAAGTGATTTACCTTGTGAGAAGTCAGGATCAAGAAAAACTAGCGAGAACATCTTCTATTACAATAAATTTACACCACGATATCTTTGTTGAGGGAGGCATACCCATACTCAACACATATGCTAATATTACATGTAAAATGATCAAAAGACATGTCTACTGATGAAAAATGGTGGACTCGTGACTAGATGATTGTATGTATGGCCATAGCCATCATACATCATAATCTTGTATTTATCTGAAAATCACAACCTAGATGGATGTTGTTAGTGACCTATAAATATAGGATTCATAATTTTAACTTGACTGATGGTAATCTTGTAAATATGTACACACTTTTCCTTCCGCAAGTTGTATTCCCATATTTTGTAAAAAATAAAAAAATAAAAAAAAATAAAAAAGAGGGTAAAAACTCCTAAAAGAACAATCAAAGGACTTAGAAAAAATAATAGACCCCAAAAGAAAAATATGAATAAAACATGAAAGTGTGCAAGTCTAAATGCCACAAATTTTACCTTTTGCAGTTGATTATGGCAGAGTGTCAATAAATGCCATAATCCATGATGAGTTAAATAGTTTAAACTTGACTTGTCATGTTTCAATTTCACTTGTTGTAGATAGAGAATAAAGAATTTTCATACAGTTTGATCATGACAATTCAATAGTTAGGTAGAGAATAAGTGAATCCAACAGTTTAATCTGGATTCATGGATGAAATAAGTGTAGAATTAGATAGTTTTATTGCTTTCAGAAAGAATAAATGTTGTAATGGTTGCTAGCTCAAATGCACCTAATGAAAATAGAAGAAAAAATGTTAGCAGTTAAAATTGGGTAGGTAGTGTTAGTGACCTATAAATATAGGATTCATAATTTTGACTTGAATGATGGTAATCTTGTAAATTTGTACATACTTTTCCTTCTGCAAGTTGTATTCCCATATTTTGTAAAAACTAAAAAATAAAAGATAAAAAGGAGGGTAAAAAGTCCTAAAAGAAAAATCAAAGGACTTAGAAAAAATAGTATAGCCCAAAAGAAAAAGATGAATAAAACATGAAAGTGTGCAAGTCTAAATGCCACTACCTTTACCTTTTGCAGTTGATTATGGTAGAGTGTCAATAAATGCCATAATCCATGATGAGTTAAACAGTTTAATCTTGACTTGTCATGTTTCAATTTCACTTGTTGTAGATAGAGAATAAAGAATTGTCATACAGTTTAATCATGACAATTCAGTAGTTAGGTAGATAATAAGTGAATCCAACAGTTTAATCTGGATTCCTAGATGAAATAAGTGTAGAATTAGATAGTTCTATTTCTTTCAGAAAGAATAAATGTTGTAAAGGTTGCTAGCTCAAATGCACCTAATCAAAATGGAAGAAAAAATGTTAGTAGTTAAATTGGGTAGGTAGAAGAAGGTGAGAAGCATCATTGTAAATATTATTCACTGGGGCTGCAAATAACTAACTTCCCTTCCCCATAGCCATTTACCATTCTAAAACTATCAGTCAAAAAGGCTCAAGGAATTTCCTTGACTTCTGTTGGGACCGGACCCAAGGCTCTATGGCTGATTAGTTGAAAATGTTAAATGTCTATATTAATCCCACAAATCACATCATTTTCCATTCATGCATTCATTTACCAGGAAAAATCATAAGTAAAAACCTCATTTTTACTTAATGATGCTCTAATCCCCATTTGATTAACTTCCTACATCTTATGTAGTATAAAACCCTCAAAATAACATTTTATCCTAAGTAGAAGTGATGAAATTATCATAAATGCAAGTTTTGCTTTGATCTTCACTTTTCTTGGTTATAATGGTATGTTTTGAGTATTCACTTTTTCCTTTTCATATTAACACTTAACATATTTTATTAACTCCCTATCAATTATCCTAGTCCTATTAATATAGTTCCCTTTTATTTAATATCCCAAAAACCCATTTAATATACACTTTTGTGTCAAAGATATTAATCACATGTTGAAAAACATCCCGAAGTTACCCCTTTGACACAAAACTACCCATAAAAATATTTCCCCTCTCCCCTATAGTTTTAGACTTTTAACAAATCTAAAACTATAGAATAAAAATAATATTTCAAATGCGCTATTTATTTACACAATGTGTATATAGAACAACGAAGAAAAGGAAGTGTATTCACCTTTCCCCTTATAAGCTTTACCCATGATGAAAGCTTTAGCCTTATCCCATTTTCCAGATACATATTCCCCTACCACAATATTAAACCTTGGTTAATATAATAACCCGTCCATTCCATGTATAAAATCCTTTTATACATAAATTTCATTAAACATAAACGAAGCCTCCTCGCATTAATTCTTGACCCTCCGATCATCTTAATCCCTTTAATCCGACGATCCAAACTAAATCCGATAAATCCTTCCCCGCCCCCACCATTTCCTATCGGATCAAATTTAAATCATCGATCTCCCCTTACCAAATCAATGGCACAGATTATAGTACCTGGTCCCATATTATTTCCCCGCATCTTCTCGACGCATCTTAGCTGTTCGCTTCACTCAACAAAATCCGATGGCGCGGATCCCATATTGCATTTCTAAAGTGATCGGGTGAAGTTGCCAATTGTTTTTTGCGAAAAAAGCTGTTTTACGAAACCACCGCCTGCTACGTGTCCTGATTTCACTGGATCGCATTGTAAAAGCTAAAAACCAGTTACCACTCGAAAACAATGCGATAACCACCTCTGGTTTTTTCTTTCAAACGAAAAACCTCTCCAGCCATTAATTTTGACCTGTAATAAATGTTATGTGTGTTAATAAAACTTAAGGTTTCAACCTTAGTTTTTATTATTTTCATATCATTTGTGCCTTCGACCTTCAGAAACTACTCACAGACACCATTGTTGAGCCTCCCTGACCAATTTTCCCAGAAAGCCCTATTTTCGACTGTGAACCTTTTTAAAGCCAATTTCCTCAATTTTCACAGTTTAAAGATTAAATTCAAGGATATGAACAACTAAAAACTCCGAATTACCTTGATATTCCATTTTTTCAATCAAACCCATTCATAAAACCTAATTGAGCAAAAAATCCCAAAAGAAGCCATCCTTAGCCTAAATTGTTCAGTTTCATCTCTGTTAAAGTGAATAACTCCTGCAAACAGTCTAATCTTGCAGTAGCTACCCAAAATTCCTAAAAAATAGAGTTAAACCTCCACAGACTGATCTCATTCCACAAGTCTTTCAAAAAAGCCTTCAATCACCTCCCTGAAAGAACAAAATCAAAAAACAGTTTGCATACAAAGAAAGAAAAAAATCAAGACAGAGAGAGATCAGAATGATGAATTTTTCATAGTGAATGGTAAAAGTGAAATCAGAATTCACAATGACATTAAAAACATAACAGTCAAAGAGTATCAGTGGTGAAAGTGTATCAGGTAAAAGTCAAAGTGAAAGTTAAAACAAAGTTACAAGAGCAGTCAAAGGTAAACAGTAAAAGTAAATACAGAGGCAGTGAATGGTAAAAAGAGATGAAAATACTTTCACCAACAATTAAGTTTATCCAAAGTGAAAGTAAAACAGTTAAAAGGTGAAAAGATGAAAAAGAGAGCAAGAAGGGACATTTTTTGCACAAATTTCTTGTTTAAGTCATTGTTTTGCAGAACATATTTTGACCAATCCAAGATGAATTTTGAAAAAATGAAGGAGGTTTATGTTCTTAAGAGGGCCATATACAAAAACCTCTCTCACTTTTCTAACATCCATTATGGATTGGGAAATATTAAACAAATTTGGAAAGAAATTTTTGCAGAAAATTCTTGTTAAGTCATCATTTTGCAGAGATGATTGTGGCCAATCAGAAATACACCTTATAAAAATGAAGGAATTTTTTGTTCCTAAGAGACCCATCTACAAAATCCTATCTCAATGTTTGTACCTTTATTTCAGAATGAGAGATACATGCACATCTTTACAGCCTATTTTTCAGACTCTGTAAAACTCTGTTTTACACATATTTTTGCAGAGCCTATGATGAAAAGCTGGAGAGGAATTTAGGAAATTGAAAGAGGTTTATCTCACCAACATATTTATCTACAATAAAATCTTTCATTTTTTACATATCTATTTCGGATTGAGAAATACAAAGATATCATTGGACCCCAAGTTTGCGGAATTGCTGGAGTAGAATGCACGAAGAAAGGAAGCAGTTAATGACTTGGATGCCTCATCATCAACTAAGAGTTGGATAAAATTAGAATTCTCCTCTTAGTCATCACCTATCCATAAAAAATAGTGCCAAATAGATGCATTATTCTTGAGTGTCCTTTACTTAAGTTCTATTTATGTAAAACAGTTAGAGATATTTGTGAACCAATCTTGATATTTTTTCAAGATATTCTAGTTTAGAATTTGTATAAATACTTCACTCTTTGAAGTATTTTTGTGTGGAATAAAATTATCAAGACTACTATAGAATTTTTTTTTGAAACATTGGGATTTTATGTGAGTTAAGTTGAAGCAGCAGGCTGGAAACTGAAGAAAATAGACATCATAACTAATGATCCTCGCGCTGATCAGATGAGTATTGTATCTTCCAGTTTTCATTGTTTATTTCTTTAAGTTTCATTCAGGCATCTTGTGTTATTTTCTATCTTAAATGAATAACTAGGAAAGGTATTACAGAATCAGTGTAAAAAGCTCTCTATTTTTACTAGTTTTCATGTTTATGTTTTCTGTTGATTTCCAGACTTTAGAATTCTTAATTTCTCTTTAGTCTCGTTTGACCTCAATTTCCCTCTTCCTTTTATATGATCTAAGTATTTTTAATTTCCATTAGTCAAGATCATACCATTTCATCAAAATAGCCTTTTTAAACCCTCTAAAGATCATCTATCTTGCCCTTAGTATATTTTTTCTTTTGACCTTAGTTTCCTAGTCTTGTTTGCTATAAATTTGACTCCATTGCCCAATGGTCAGGTAGATATTTCTATGGTTTCCCTTGTAGTCCTTTATTCCTACCAACATTCAAAAAATCAAACCAAATTTTCCACTCATAGCTAGCCTAAAATCCATTACAAAACAAAGTTAAATCTTAAGGAGAGATCCCTCTCCGGAACTCAGGAAGACTAGATCCTGAATTCTAAAAGAGGTTCTTGGTTACCCTTGGTTTTCTTTAACTATAAACCAAAATCCCATGACCTAAGAATTACTAGGGTGATAACAGGTAGAAGAAGGTGAGAAGCATCATTGTAAATATTATTCACCAAGGCTGCAAATAACTAACTTCCTTTCCCCATGTAGCCATTTATCATTCTAAACTATCAGTCAGAAAGGCTCAAGGCATTTCCTTGACTTCTGTTGGGACCGGACACAAGCCTCTATGGCTGACTAGTTGAAAATGTTAAATGTCTATATTAATCCCACAAATCACATCATTTTCTATTCATGCATTCATTTATCAGGAAAAATCATAAGTAAAAACCTCATTTTTTACTTAATGATGCTCTAATCCCCATTTGATTAACTTCCTACATCTTATGAAGTATAAAACCCTCAAAATGAAATTTTATCCTAAGTAGAAGTGATGAAATTATCATAAATGCAAGTTTTGCTTTGATCTTTACTTTTCTTGGTTATAATTGTATGTTTTGAGTATTCACTTTTCCCTTTTCATATGAACACCTAACATATTTTATTAACTCCCTATCAATTATCCTAGTCCTATTAATATAGTTCCCTTTTATTTAATATCCCCAAAACCCATTTAATATATGCTTTTATGTCAAAGATATTAAGCACATGTTGAAAAACATCCCGAAGTTACCCCTTTGACAAAATATGAAACTATATCATAAAAATAATATTGCAAATGCGTTATTTATTTACAAAATGTGTATATAAAACAATGAAGAAAAGGAAGTGTATTCACCTTTCCCCTCATAAACTTTATCCAGGGTGAAAACTTTAGCCTTATCCCATTTTCCCGATACATATTCCCCTACCACAATATTAAACCCTGGTTAATATAATGACCCATCCATTCCATGTATAAAATCCTTTTATACATAAATTTCATTAAACATAACCGAAAGCCTCCTCGCATTCATTCCTGACCCTTTGATCATCCTAATCCCTTTCATCCAATGGTTTGAAATAAACCCGATAAATCCTTCCCCCGTCCCCACCATTTCTATCAAATTAATTTTAAACCGTCGATCTCCACTTACTGAATCGATGGTGCAGATCATAGTACCTAGTCCCACCTTATTTCCTCGCATCTTCCTGACACATCTCAGCCATTCGCTTCACTCAACCAAATCCTACGGCGCGGATCCCATATCGCATTTCCAGAGTGATCAGGCGAAGTTGCCAAAAAAATTTGCGAAAAAAGTTGTTTTATGAAACCATTGCCTGCTACATGTCCTAATTTCACTTGATCGAATTGTAAAAGCTAAAAACCAGTTACCGCCCGAAAGCAATGTGATAACCACCATTGGTTTTTGCTTTCAAACGAAAAACCACTCTCGCCATGTCAACTTGGCCTGCAACTAATACTCCGCATGATCCATAAAAACTAAAGTTTTAACCTTAGTTCTTTATCGTTTTTCATACCTGTGCACCCCTATCCCTTTGAGAGTTAATCACAAACACCATTTCTGAGCTAATTTTGAACCAATTTTCCATCCTAAAATCATTTCCACTTTGAAAATTTACTACCGAAGACTTCCAGTGCCTTATACCAAACTACTGTAACCAGTATGAAGACTGGTACCACCTACAATCTGCTTCGACCACAACTATACCTATTCTAAGGTATTTCTTAGTAATCCAAGCCTGCAAATTTCAAATTTCCAAGTACAAAATCGAAATAATTAGAAATTAAAAGCCAATACTACTCATCTGAGAGTACTTAAACCTTTAAGAAATAGGGGAAACCCTGTCAAAATTTTCCCAAAATTTTCCACTTCCTAATTAAGAATTTTAACCATCTAAAAGATATTCCTGCGGTTAAAATACCTTTGAATTACTAAAGAAACCATTGGAAATCCCTTTCCCACCTTCTACACTATACAAATCTGCATTTTCCTCATAAAACCCTTGCCCAGATTCCGAGTTTTTCCCAAATCAGCTTAATTGACCTTCCGCTTCCATAAAGAGCTGAGCAAACTATTTAATCTTGTTCAGTTTCTTAAAAAATGACTAAGAAGGAGGTAACCCCTAGAGCTGGAGGTCCTAAACCTCATAAGCCTGCCTCCAGCAAGCTTCCAAATCCCAAACCTCCCAAAATTTATAAACCTACTCCTATCCTAACTGCCGATTCTACTGAAGTAGCCAGACCTTTACAGCCTCCTGTAACTACTGAAGAAAGCAATCCTTTGATTGACTTAGATTACAGAATTGCTGACGCTACTCTTGAATTTGATATGCTGGAAGTACATAGTTGGTGTCAAGAAAAATTTGAGAAGAAAGTGGCCAATGATATACATGTATGGGATTCCAATTTTCCCAAATATGTGGTTCCCATCACCCATCCTGCTAAGGATTTCATTAGGTTGTGTCAGATGCATTATATTCCTGATCAAAGGTGCATGGTTAACAAAGATAGTGAGGTCCTATTTTACATAACTGTTGAATCAATCAATGATATGCTCCAACTAAACCATGATCCTTGAGAAGTATCATTGTCAATTGAGGACTTGACTGAGATGTATTTAGACCTAGATTTCCTTAGGAAGTTTGAAATCCTTCAAAACTTCATGCCCAATAATGTCAACCTTCCCAAGGTAAATCCACCTTATGATACTTTTGATTTTCCTGAAGGCTCCAGATAGGTAATTTCCATGCTGTCATTTATTTTAGGCTATGTTAATGATGAATTCACAGATGCCTCCATTTTAGGCTTCCTCTCCAATTTTTCTCCTGGACAACAGCCAGAATTGGTCTTCGACTTTGCCAAATTCATTGCAGACAATATACATTATCAACTAATAAATTTACCTGATGAAGGAGTGTTCAGATATACATCATATCTGTTACATCTTTTCCTTTTCTCTGAAGCTTATAGTTTTCCTTTTGCATTACAAAAGATGGATATGGAGGGAAAACCTTTTTCAGTAATATTTTGGACCTCTCTTCTTAGAAAAAACAGCAGTGAGTATGGTTACAATGACTTTAATGACTTGTTTATCAGACCTGCCATAAGTTTGTTGGATAAAGAAGAACCAGCAAGGGTAAATGAAGATATCAAAAGGATTTTATAGTTGTCTGAAAACTGTAAAGTTGGAGATTGGTACTTATATAAAAATCACACAGAAATCATAGTATATGCTGCAATTTTGGCTCCATACAAATTACCAAAATTTCTAACCACAAGGATCTTTTCTTTGGAATACTTAAGACAAATTCTAAATGCTATTGCTGTAAACTTTATAGCATATAAAAAGAAGGCACAATTCAAATTGAAAATTCAAATTGGCTCTTTCATAGTTAATAGCAGAGATGCCTTGAAGGAGGTAACCAACAAACTATCAGCATTCAAGTTTCAGGAAAGCTTTTACTGGAACTATGACCCTCATGGTATTCTGAGCAAACTTAGGGTCAAATGCAAGTTAACCCCATTTCTACATGAATCGAAGCCAATAATTGAAAAATATGCCAATAAATTGGAATGGGTTGCAAACACTTTAATTTATGATGATCAGGAGATGCAGACAAATAATTTGGACAATAAACAGGCGGTTATAGTTAACCAACCAGAAGAGGTATCCAATAAAAGGCCGAGGAAAGAAGAAGTATATTTGGCTGACACAATCATTGAAAACAAATTTAAAACATTCTAGAGAAAAAACACTGAAATAACTACTCTAGAAAAATACGGAGTCATAGATGTGGATGACACTAATGATCAGCAAACAGATGATGAAGCCACCTGATTGTTAATGAAACACTCAGGGAAATTCAGAATGAACAGGTACAAGCACAGGGTAAAGGCAAAGAGATGTTTGAAGTAGAAATGGATACAGAAGCTCCCTCTTCTTCTAAAACAACTGAAAAAACTGATTCTGATATTCAGAAGAGGTTCAAACAAATCAGGGAGAAGAATGAATAAATCAAGAATGAAGTTTATTATAAAGTTCTGAAGAAAAACCAGGTGATAAGGACAGACTAGTGACAAAATTTGATTACTAAACCAATAAAATGATCATGTCTTTTCTCCAACCAGTGGTAGCAGATCCAAAATCATCCTCAGACTACAGAAAGACAGAATTTGCAGTAAATGCTGATACTATTCATGAACTAGATGAGATAGAGTTCCATAGGAGTGCTTCAGAGATGCTATATTCAAAGGTAGTAAGCAAAACAATGAGTGCTACCATTCTTCAAAAGACTGTATCCAATTTTCAAACACAAATGAAATTGGATAAAGCATCTTTACATGCCAAGGATTTGATGATAAAATCCTTAGAACATTTGGTAATTGAAATAGGAGCAGATCCTTCTAATACTAAAGTTGCTAAGAAGTTGATAAGGCAAAACAATGAGGATATTGCAGCCTTAAGAAAGCAACTCAAGTTGCCACAAAGTGAGCACCCTCAAGAAAAAGAAATTCTTTAGGAAAAGACAGAGAAGGAGGAAACTATGCAACTAGTTTTGAAGACGACAACTCAGATTAAAGATATGGAAAATCAAATAGAATCTTTAATGCAAGAAAATGAAATTTTGAAGAAATCTCAGGAAGACCCCATTCCCACAGTCATTCCAACTATAAGTACAACTATCCCCTCTACATTGGCAGAACATTTGGCACCTAAAGGAGTATTGGCAACTGCAGTGTCAACTACTTCTAAAGATATCTCTGCCACTTCTTCATCTACTTCACAGGTAAATCCAACAGGGGAAACAACTACTATAGTAAAGGCTATGGAAGACATGTCCTTGAAATATAAAGAGATAATCAGCTTAAAAGGCACCATTAGAAATCTGGAAACATCTAACAGAGATGCATTAATCACTTCCAAAGGACATGAGAAGAGGGCCAACAGATTACAGGAATAGGTAAAGATTATTCAACAATAGGTTAATCTCACTGAGCAGGTATCTTACATTAAAAATTATCTTTGGAACAACATCATTCAGCGCATACATTTTCAATGGCCCTCAATCCAAATTATTTATGAACAAAAAGAGTTACTCAAAGCAGCCCAAATAGAAACACAAAAGACAAAAGAAGAATTGGCTGATAAACCTACTCAAGCCATGGAGCTTATCAAATTTTTGAATAGCAAACACAGAGAAGAAATTGAAGAGTTAAAAATTCAGGATAGAACTGAATGTATATTACAAATTAAGAAAGTCCTGAATAAAAGAAATATTATGAATAATTTGGAGGATAGGTGCAAGGATATGAACTTGGCAATCACAAGATTTTGAGCCAAATACACAGTACTAACACAAGCAAGCCTACCATATATTCATGCTTTAAATGAAAAATTGATGCCACAAAAGGACTATGATAACAAAATCAGGGCTTATGCCAAAGAGCAAGTCAACAAACCTTTACCACAAGGGTATCTTACTGGTAAAGTCATTTTGGAATATTTTGAAAACTTCTTTTTGCAAAATGAGATCAAACATATTTTCATGGTTAAGCCCAATTTTGCTAAGTATACAGAGGCAGATGAAAGTTACAGGAAACTGAAGAGTACGAGAATTCCCAGTGCAGAGCAATGGCAGGAATTCACTGATTTATTATAAAAAATTGCAGTCAATGTATATCAAGGTGAAAAATCAGTGGTTAAAGAGTATCAGTGGTCAAAGTGTATCAGTAAAAACAAGAGTTACTGCTGGTTATTTTTAATTTACAATAGTAAACAGTGAAGAAACAGATTAAAAGAGTATCAGAGAAGAATGTGAAAGAGGAGGAGTACACTACAAGTCATCTTCCACAATATATTGTCCCAAGCGCCAACAATACTTCCAGCAAGACAAATAATCTGTTTGATTAGATAAACTGTTCTATTTTTATTGTAAAAGAGGACAGCTTGCCCATCTGTTTTGCAGCTGTCCCTCTTCTTATGTAATAATTCCTATTTTCTCTTGAGATATTCTCTCAAACTTTTAAGATATTTTGTAAACAATTTACTTGTATAAATACTTCATTCTTCGAATTATTTGGTGTGGAATAAACTTATCAAGACTACTATAGACTTTTTTGTTGAAAACAATGGGATTTTATGTGAGTTAAGTTGAAGCAGCAGGCTGGAAATTGAAGAAAATGGACATCATAACTAATGTTCCTCGTGCTGATCAGATGAGTATTGTATCTTCCAGTTTTAATTGTTTATTTCTTTAAGTTTCATTCATACATCTTGTGTTATTTTCCATCTTAAATGAATAACTAGGAAAGGTATTACAGAATCAGTGTAAAAAGCTCTCTGTTTTTACTAGTTTTTCATGTTTATGTTTTCTTCTAGTTTCCAGACTTTAGAATTATTAATTGCTCTTTATTCTCATTTTACCTTAAATTTCCCTCTTCCTTTTCTGTGATCTAAGGATTCTTTATTGCCCTTAGTCCATATCATACCATTTCATCAAAATAGCCTTTTTAAACCCTCTGAAGATCATCTATCTTGCCCTTAGTATATTTGTTCTTTTAACCTTAGTTTTCTAGTCTTGTTTGCTGTAAATTTGACTCCATTTCCAGTTGAAAATAATTATATTATTTTGTATTAATGGAGAAAAGGTTACACAAGTTGTAACGTATCTCCTTAGTTTAGGATTTGTTCCTAGAGTTTAGGGGTTTGGTTGCAACTTCTTGATTTCTAGTAATGTACTTAATGATGTAATCTGTCATTCATGAATGTAGAGTGTACGAGAGTGATCTCTCAGTTTTGAGTGTAGTCTCCAGGTGCAGTACTCACCTGAGAGCTACAACTCCTTCTTTTCAATTCTGTGCATATTTTATCTTGGTATCAGAGCTCAGAGTGGGTGAACCTGATCTTTTATTGCCTTTGTGGCTGAATCACCTTTGTGGCTAGTTTGCCTTTGTGGCAGAATCACCTTCGTGGCTAAAAGTGCCTTTGTGGTCATGTGTACACGAGAGCTGTGTGCTCACAGAGCTTTGTGCTCGACCGAGCAGGTGGACTGCAGTAACACCTGGCTCACGGACTCAGATGATTTTTTAATTTTTCTGAGCAGAAGGGGGTTGGTGCGCTTTTCGCGCTGACAGTTGCGCCAAGAAGCGTAATTGGTGCGTCTGTTCGGCCTATAACTGCACCACCGCACCAAATCACGGGATTGGCACGGAAACGCACAAAAAAATCGCGCCAAGAAAATTGCCTTGCATCGATTTCATCTGGGCACGGATTTTTCGCTTAGGAAGGCGCCACCTCACCTTCAAGGAGATCCGCAGGAAGCCTCACCTTCGCTGGAAGATTTGCGGGAGTTTCAGATCGGAGAAGTTGCGGATCTATCCGGAAGAGGCATATCGGATCAGTTTTGATCTGATCAGTTTGTGGCTGTATTCGAAAATAGCGGATTTGCTCATTGGAGCAAGATTGATTTTGCAGATTTGTCAGATATTGCTGGATCTGAATCGAAGATACATTGGGTGGATCAGGAGAACCAGCAGAGCAGTGGCAGATCGGTTGTGAAGATCTGACAAGTATTCATTTTTTTTTCTGAATCAGTTGGGTAGATTCATTTATTTGTAGATTAGTTCAGAATGAGTAATACTATGGAATCTTATCTCCACGAGTCTGGAAAACTCGATGGATCTAACTTCACAAATTGGAAGTTTAAGATTCAGACCTTGCCTGAGGGTGCGAATGCATGGTTGATAGTTACAGGAGATGAGCAGAGGCCGAATTAAAACACAGGGGCGAATACGCAGGAGCAAGAGTGGGATAAACGAGAAAACAAGGAGAAAGTTTTGCTGAAGATGTCTGTCAAGGACAACATTATCCCTCACATCAGAGAATGTAAAACGTCCTCTGAGATCTGGACGACCATCAAAAGTTTATATCAGACCCAGAATACAAGTCAAATTATGGCACTCAAAAGAAAGCTATTTTCAATGAAGATGGACGAAAGTGAGACTGCTGCTGCATTTATCGCGTGAATCAAAGATGTGAAATACGGATTGGGAGACATCGGAGAGAAGGTGTCTGACTCTGATCTCATCACAATCACGCTAAATGGAATGAGAGATGAATATCAAATGTTCATCACTGGATTGGCGGCAAGGAAGAAAGCGCCTACATTTGAAGATCTGATAGGGATCTTGCTGCAAGAGGAGGAGCGGCGGTAGAATTTGAAACCCCAGAGCGATGATCTTGCTCTGATGGCGAAACGACGATCATTTAGGGGGAAGAAACCACATCAGTAATCACAGTCGCAACTGTAGCAGAGAGGAGGTACATCGCAGAAGAGTCCGTATAAAGGTATGTCTGTAAATCATCCTGTAAAAAGATGTTATTATTGTGGAAAGAAGGGTCATATACAGATGGAATGCCTTAAGAAGCAGGCAAATGATGCAAAGAAAAAGTTGGCGATAGCAAAGCACAGAGGATATTTTGTTGAAGAAGATGAAGATTAGAGTCACGAATTTCAACTGTTCACAGCTAACTGTGCCCTTTCAGCATCCAATGAGGACGACATCTGGTATGTTGATTCCGGTGCATCCTCTCACATGACAGGTAAAAAGGAATTTTTTGAAAATCTTGAAGAAAGTACATATGGATCAAAAATTTATTTAGGAGATGATAGTGGAGACGAGATTAGAGGCTATGGGGATATTCCAGTAAAGTTACCAAATGGTGAAATCAGTCGTCTTAAAAATGTTTTATATGTACCTGGAATTAACAAAAATCTGATATATGTATCCATGATAACTGATCAAGATATGCAAGTCGAGTTATTCAAGACTCATTGTGTCATAAAGGATTGCAGGAAAGAAATTGTTGCAACAGGCGTGCACATAGGAAGCCTATATAGACTGGATGTAAAAAGCATACCACAGCGAGCCATGGTTGCAGGTGGATCGACAGTCGAACAACTCTGGCATCAGAGATTCAGTCATTTGAATTTGCAGGACCTCATGTTATTGTAGAGAAAAGGTATGGTTGAGGGACTCCTTGTCTTTCATAATACTCAGTTAAATTGTGATGGATGTGCCTTAGGTAAAATGCATAGAGAACAGTTTCCTGTGCATGATAGAAGGAAGGAAACAGACATTCTAGAACTAGTGCACACTGATATATGCAGACCTATGCAGACAAGGTCGCTAGGTGGAGCATATTAATTTCTGTTATTTACTGATGACTGCACTAGATATTCATGGGTTTATTTTCTGAGTAAAAAGAGTCAGACTTTCCACTACTTTATAGAATTTAAAACCTTGGTGGAAAAACAGTTTGGAAAAAGTATAAAAATTCTCCGATCTGATCAAGGGGGAGAATACAAGTTAGGGAAATTCATGAAATTCTGCAAATCTCACGGGATTGTTCAGCAGTTTACAGTGCCACACACACCACAACAGAATGGAGTGGCAGAGCGTAAGAATAGAACCTTAGTGGAGTGCGCAAGGAGCATGTTACAAGGTAAGGGTCTATCTAACAGTTTTTGGGAAGAAGCTATTAATACTGTTGTATATTTAAAGAACAGAAGTCCTACCAGATATCTTGGCTTCAAAACCCCTTTTGAAGCTCTATATGGACTCAAACCAACAGTAAACCATCTAAGAGTATTTGGGTCAAAAGCATTTTCCCATATACCCAAAGCTGATAGGAATAAATTAGACCCTAAAGCTGTTAAATGCATCTTTGTTGGCTATGGCACAGAATTTAAAGCATATAAGTTGTTCAATCCTGAGTCTCATAAGATATTTGCAAGCAAGGATGCAGTGTTTCATGAACATGTTCAAGAAGGGAAAGATGACATTGGTGATGATTGGCACATTCCATTTTTGATGGATGAAAGCAGTGAGGATGAAAGAGAGCAGGAGCAGAAACAGGAGCAGAAAGAAGAGCAGAAAGAAGAACAGGAAGAAGGTGATAATGCAAGCCTAATTAGATCTGAAGAAAACAAATTTGAGGTAAGTCCCCTACCAAGAAGATCAGGTAGGAAGACTCAAAAACCATTAAGATTGAAAGACTATGCTTTGATGTCAAATATTTTGAACATTGTAGAGCCCACTAATTACAAAGAAGCTAATCAATTTGAGGAATGGAGGGCTACAATTTATGAAGAGATAGAATCTATTCTTAGAAATAACACTTGGGATTTAGTTGAACTGCCTAATAATAAAACACCTATAGGATGTAAATGGATGTTTAAACCAAAAATTAATGTAGATGGAAGTATTGAAAAAATAAAATCTAGGCTGGTTGCAAAGGGGTACTCACAGCAAGAAGGCATAGATTTTGATGATACCTTTGCACCTGTAGCAAAGTTAAACACTATCAGAATTCTTATCTCTCTAGCAATTAAACATAATTGGGAGCTACACCAGCTTGATGTCAAATCTGCATTTTTAAATGGTGAATTAAAAGAAGAAATTTACTTAGTACAACCAGAAGGGTTTGTAAAGCAGGGGCATGAACACCTTGTTTGCAGATTGAAAAAGGCGTTATATGGCTTAAAGCAAGCACCCAGGTCTTGGTACGAAAAGATTGATTCTTTCTTTTTAGAGCATGGTTTTCATAGGAGTTTGAATGACCCAAATTTGTATACCAAGTATTATAAGCAGGGGTAGATTATTTTGATTTCCTTGTATGTAGATGACATGATTATAACAGGAAATGCAGATAATTTAATCAAAGAAATCAAAAGGCTTATGGAACAAGTTTTTAAAATGAAAGATCTCGGAATTCTCCATTACTGTCTGGGATTGGAAGTATGGAGAGATACTGGGCAAAATTTTCTTACCCAAGGAAAGTATGCTAGAAATCTGTTGGAAAAGTTTGGCATAGATCAATGTAGGTCAACAACGACACCATTGCAGCAGAATTTGAAGTTGTGTAGTGACGATGAAACTAAGGAGGTGGATGCCACTATGTACAGACAGCTAGTTGGGAGTTTGATATATATCACAACAACTAGACCAGACTTGGCATACTCTATTAGTGTGTTGAGCCAATTCATGTCAAAACCGCTTGAAAGTCACTAGGTAGCAACAAAAAGCGTGTTGAGGTATCTATGTGGTACTATTAATTATGGCATTTTATACACTGACACATCTGATATTATTCTAGCAGTTTTTTCAGATTCAGACTAGGCAGGTAACTTGGATGATCGAAGTTCTATCACAGGTTACGCATTCAGCATAGGATCCAGGGTCATAGCATGGAGCAGCAAGAAGCAAAGTATTGTAGCATTGTCTTCATGTGAAGCTGAGTATCAAGAATTGTGTGCAGCAACATGTGAAGCGATCTAGTTGAGAAGGCTTCTCAATGATGCAGGAGAAGAACAAAAGAACTCTACTTTCATCAAAAGCGACAACCAGAGAACTATTAAATTAGCATACAATCCAGTGTTCCATAAAAACACCAAACATATAGACACTCAGTTCCATTTTGTCAGAGAGAAAATACAGTCAAAAGAAATTATTGTTGAATATTGTAAAACTTGTGACAATGTGGCTGATATTTTTACAAAGCCTCTTGCACCTGTGAAGTTTGAATTGTTTAGAAGGATGCTAGGAGTTTAGGATAATCCTTTCTCCATTAAGGGGGGGAGTTGAAAATAATTATATTATTTTGTATTAATGGAGAAAAGGTTACACAAGTTGTAACATATCTCCTTAGTTTAGGATTTGTTCCTAGAGTTTAGGGGTTGGGTTGCAACTTCCTGATTTCTAGTAATGTACTTAATGATGTAATCTTTCATTCATGAATGTAGAGTGTACGAGAGTGATCTCTCAGTTTTGAGTGTAGTCTCTAGGTGCAGTACTCACCTGAGAGCTACAACTCCTTCTTTTCAATTCTGTGCATATTTTATCTTTGCCCAATGGTTAGGTAGATCTTTCTATGGCTTCCCTTGTAGCCCTTTATTCCTACCAACATTCAAAAAATCAAAACAAATTGTCCACTCATAGCTAGCCTAAAATCCATTACAAAACAAAGTTAAATATTAAGGAGAGATCCCTCTCCAGAACTCAGGAAGGCTAGATCCCGAATTCTAAAAGAGGTTCTTGGTTACCCCTAGTTTTCTTTAACTATAAACCAAAATCCCATGACCTAAGAATTAATAGGGTGATAACATACTGGTGACCATATTGGGGAACTAACCACTCTCCAGTTTTAAGTTTAATCTTGAAGGAATATTTTTTAAACATATCTTTTCTACTTTAAGATTGAATTTAAAGGTTGTGGGTATTTACACAATAATCATTCTGGCTCCAAAGAAATTATATTATACTAGATCCAACCCAGATCCCAACCCTACAGATATAGTAGACAATCCGGACCAGATAGGAAAAAAGAAAAAACAAACTGTTAGTTCAGAAACTGAAGTACCTCTGAAAAGAGCTGATTCTTTACCCAATGAATTAGTAAGCTTATCAGATATTGAATTTAATTTGAAGTTTGAAAAAACACTATTTAGAACCAAGTCTGAAATTGATTTAAAGGAAACTGTTTTAGATCCTGTTTTTACTTATTTTGTGAATGAGAAACATAAATTTATTTCAGTACCTATTAAATCAGACAAAAATGAAAGTCAAAGTCCAGTAAAAAGGGTAAGTTTCACAAAAGTTAAAGACATTGATGAAGCTATAAAGTTAGCCAATTTTTTGTCTCAATTTAAACCTCCAATTTCTCAATTATATACCACCATCCTCCCAACAACAGATTCTACTCTGTATGTTGCCACCTCATTTACAGATTCCACTATCAGCTCACCCCCAGAGCTTGTTAGTCCCGAGTTGCCTTTGCAACCTAGGATCATATAGTCATCATATCCTCAATCCACCACTAGTTCATCCACAGAACCATTCATCCCTGAGCTACCCTTGCAGCCCAAAGTAGTATTTCCATCATTCACTAAATCCACTACAACCACCACCACCATAACCACTAGCCATACTACTTCTTTTTCATATCCTTTTCCAAGCTCTTCAAGTTCAGCCTTCAGCACATCTACTATTATAACCAGCACTATCCCTGCCACTACTACTGTACCTCCTAGTTTAGTAAGAATCCAAGCCATGGCAGCCAGATATGCTCCCTTGGTCTTACCTCAAAATCTCCATGACATGCCCCAAAATTACCAAAAGGAAATCCCATTGTTTGATAATTTTTCACAAATTACTGCACAACAACATATCACCAGAATGAATGATTTTTGGGAAATTTATGAGATAGATGAGTCTGATGTCAGAATGAGGTTATTTGCACAAAGCTTGATTGGAGAATTAAAAACATGGTTTAGAAATTTAGGTGCTGGTACTATAGCAGACTTAGCTGCATTCCATAGAGCTTTCCTAAATAAATGGGAAAAGAAGAAAAATCCCTTACAAATATTATCTGAGATGGATGCTGTTAAGAGAGCCCCCAATGAGTCTGTCCAAGATTTTTGTACCAGATACAACAGTATTTACAATTCTATTCCTACAGACCTTAAGCCCACTCCATATTTTGTGCTGCTCAAATTCCCTGATTGTTTTGATGTAGACATGACATATCAACTTAGAGAAAGGGATGCAAACACCTTAGAACAAATGCAATTAAATGTTGTTGGAGTAGAAATAAATATCCTTGCCAGAAAATCCAGAATGAGAAATGAGAGGAGGGTTACTATCAAAGAAGAAGCTTCAAACTTAGATGGTAAATTTGATTTTATTAACAAAACATTAGAAAAAGTAGTTGAGAGACTAGATCACATTGAAATAAAACCACAATGGGAGAATCAATCCCAAATCAGGAATCCCAACTACAGGAAAAACAACAATCCTGGGAAAGGTAAAGAACCTTCCCCAGATCAGAACATAAGACCCCCATTCCAAGAAAACTTTGCAGAGAGTTCACAAAACAATGTTGAGGATGAGGAAGACATCAACATAGTTATGGGGATAGATGAAAACAATACAATTTTCCTTACTCAGGAGGACCAAGAACTATTTGAGCTACAATAGTTTAAAGTGGAATCTGGTGAATCCTTCGACTATAAGCAAGGTTATGACTTCGCAATCAATGAAATTGACAGCCAATATAACCTTAGAAGAAGAAATCCAATGAGCCTACTACAAATAACAATGCTCCAACCCAAAAAAGTCAAAACAAAAAGAATATTGAGGCTCCCAAAACAAAATTTTTGCAGATTCTTCCCAGAGAAAATAAACAAAATTCAAACCCACCCAGTCCTAAAAAACAACATAGTCCAAAGATTGTAGATATAATTGATGAGGTGGCTCAATCCTCTAAAGATTCCCAAAAGGCTAATACTACAAAGACCACCAATTTAGCAACAGACAATGATCCAAAAAAGAATCCAGCTGACTCAAAATCATCAAATCCAAAATCTTCTGCTGAGAATCCCAAATCTAATAAAGCATCTACTAACACTCAAACTATTCCTGACAAAACAATTAAAGATAGCAGAAACCAGGAAACTCAAATAGAAGACAAAATAAAACCTCAAGCCAAAGGTAAAACTGTTGAAACACAAGAAAAATCATCCCAAAAAAAAGTTCCAAAAGATGAAATAATTCAAGCCATCAAATCTCAGTCAACATTTAACATGCAATCTGAAATATCCAAGTTAAAGATAGTTGTTCCCTTAGTAGAATTGGCTAAAAATGACTTGTATAGATCTATTATTACTGAAACATTGAATGTAAATGAAAATGAGGATACAATTAATATGAGTGAAGATAGACCTGAATTAATCTTTGGTCCAAATGTAGATGGTAAGCGTTCAGACGGTTCAGTACCTCCATTTTATTTAAGTCTTACTATACATGATCAGATATTACATAATGCTATGCTAGATACGGGAGCTTCCCATAACCTAATGCCCAGAGCAATAATGGAAACCCTGAATATAGACATAACACGGCCATATAAAGATCTGTTTTCATTTGATTCATCTAAAGTCCAATGCATAGGATTGATTAAAGATCTGTGTGTAAACTTAGTCCAATATCCTGGTAAAAGCATGATCATGGATGTTGTGGTAGTTGATATCCCGCCAAAGTATGGCATGCTTCTTTCTCGCTCATGGGGAGCAAAGTTGCAGGGATCTCTACAACTTGACATGATTTATGTCACTATCTCGGTATTTGGACAACCCAAAAAGCTTTACAGAGAAACCTTAATGAAGTTTATGATCAGTACTGCTGACAGACCTACCAATTACCCAATATATTCAACTCCTACGGATCTTGATTCCTTTATTCTATGTAATTCTGATCATAATAACAGCCAAACTAAACTCACTGATAAGAAAATTAAAATAATGGATGATTACATTGGTCATGAGGCTTTATGGCATTTGGATTTTGATGGATCAGTCAATAAATTAGGAGCTGGAGCTGGTGTATGGCTTACCAAAATTGAAACAATCCATTCCCAAGGACATGCCTTTAGATTGAATTTCAAATGTACTAATAACATGGTTGAACATGAGGCTTTAATATTAGGTGTTCAAATCATTAGAAAGTTGGGAGGGCAACGAATATTAGTCATGGGAGATTCAGAATTAGTTATCAAGAAAATAAACACAGAATACTCTGTTCACAATCCCAGACTGGCCAGATACAGGGACTCAGCACATGATTTGGTTGAAGATTTGTTAGAAAGCAAGTTTGCTATCATCCCTAGAAAACAAAACATGCAAGCCCATTGTTTAGCAACCTTTTCCAGCACTTGCAAACTTCCATTTTCACCATTACAAAAATACACTGTTGAAATCAAACACAGACCTATTGTCCCAGATAATGTAAAATACTGGCAAATTTTATCAGAAGATGAACAAATCTATCACTTTTTGAACAATGAACAAGAGTTTCAAAATTTCCAAATTGATAATGATTGTAATATAGATTCACCTTGTAACATAGATTCAAATTTTTGTCAAATAGATGATTTAGAAGATTTAGATGTACATAATTTTGATAGACCTACTATATTTACTCAGAGTGACATAGATGAATTGGAAAAATTAGATATAGAGGAAATGATGGAAGATGAACCAGATTTGATTGATTTAAAACATAACATTTTACCCAGAGGTTTAACTCCCCTAGAAGACTTGTTTGATTCCAATGATGTGCCCAAAAGGCCAAAAATGGAACCAGTCAGGTCTGATATAGAAGAGTATAACTTAGGTACAAATGAAAAACCAAAAATGATCAAACTATCAAAATCCTTGTCATCAGAAGAAAAGGTTAAATACATAGAACTTTTGAAAGAATATCAGGACGTTTTTGCAAGGACTTACGAAGATTTGAAAACTTACAACAAAGACATAATTCAACATAAGATTCCTTTGAAAGAAAATCAAAAACCTTTTCAACAAAAACTAAGAACGACTAATCCAATCTTGTTACCTTTATTCGAGAAAGAAGTTAAAAGAATGTTTGATGCAAAAATAATTACACCAATCAGATATTCTGACTGGGTATCTAATTCAGTGCCCACCAGTAAGAAAACAGGAGAAATTCGACTATGTATAGACTTCAGAAATCTCAATAAAGCTTCCTTGAAAGACAATTACCCCTTTCCTAAAATGGATCATATTTTTCAGAGGGTGGTAGGTTCTTCAAGAATTTTTTTACTAGATGGTTTCTCTGGTTATAATCAAATTCTAGTTTGTTGTGTAACCAGCTCCAAAAATAGAAGAAAAGAGATATCAACGCCTTAGAAATAAGCCACTTTGAGGGGGAAACCTCCAATACATTACATAAATGAACAAATCTTGGATGATCCAATTTACAAAACCTTCTTTCTATATATAGGAGTCCATGGGGCCATAATGTAATCCTAGTGGGCCACAATGTAATCCTAGCCGACCTAACAATAATAATTTAAGGGCACAATAATAATAAAATGGGGGTTACAAGGGTACAATAATAACAATAAGGGGTTACACTAACAACAATAAGGGACTATACTAGTAATATAGGGACCTAACATGCCCCTCTCCTTCAAAAAAGTGTTGTCCTCAACACTTGAGTAGCTTTGGGTGCTTCCGTATAAAATTCTCATCCTCCCATGTAGAATCTTCAGTGGGTAAGTTCTTCCACTTGATGAGATACTCTGAAATTGATCGATTCCGTAGTTGTCGAGTTCTTGTTTCCATGATTGCTTCTGGTTCCAATATGATTTTCCTTCCTCATCAAGTTCTGGAAATATTGTTTGAACTGGAAGATTTTCACCTATAACCTTCTTTAAGCATGAAACATGGAAAACTGGATGTACTCGCGAAGAAGCGGGAAGCTCCAATTTGTATGCCATAGTACCAATCTTTTGCAACACCTTGTAAGGACCATAGTACTTTGGCGATAATTTATTATCCTTCTTTGCTTGCTTGAGGAACATTTGTTTGTATGGTTGTAGCCGTAAAAATACCCAATCTCCTACATCAAAACTTCTCTCGCTACGATGTTGATCTGCCTGTTGTTTCATTCGATTTTCTGCCAAATTCAGGTTATCCTTTAAGAGTTGGAGAACTTCTTGCTGATGCTCGATGTGATCTTCCACTGCTTGAACCTTCGAATTTTCCCTTAAAGATGATGTGATGGATGATGGATGATATCCATAAAGTGCCATAAATGGGGTCATTTTTGCTGCAGTATGGAAGGAAGTGTTATACCACCATTCAGCAAGAGGTAACCACTTGACCCATTGTGTTTGTTTATCGGATACAAAACAACGAAGATATCCTTCCAAACATTTATTTACTATCTCAGTTTGACCATCAGATTGAGGATGATAAGATGAGCTATGAGCTAATTGAGTACCTAAACAAGAAAATAACTCCGTCCAAAAATTTCCAGTAAAAATGGGATCTCTGTCGCTCACAATAACCCTTGGGCTTCCATGTAGCTTTTGAATTCTATCCATAAATGTAGTAGCAACCGTACTTGCTTTAAATGGATAAGATAATGCACAAAAGTGTGTATACTTGGTAAGTCTATCAACTACCACCATGATGACACTCTTTCCTTCGGACTTAGGTAAACCTGTGATAAAATCCATTGAAATCTCCTCCCAACGTTGACTTGGAATGGATAAAGGTTGTAGAAGTCACGGGGTCTTAATTGTTTCCACTTTATTCTGCTGGCAAACCAAACATTCCGCCACAAAATTTTGAATATCAGATTTAAGGCCATCCCAAAAAAATTCTTTCTTCACCCTGTGGTAAGTTTTTAAAAATCCTGAGTGTCCTCTTAAAGGAGAAGTGTGCAATTCCGGAAGAATCTTTTGTTTTAGTTGGGAATTCTTACAAAGATATAAGCGATCTTTGTACCATAAGGAATCATTTTTCCAACTAAATGTATCAGATGTACTAGGATCTTGCTGCAACTTTTGAATGGGTGTCCATACATCTTTGTCCTTCTTCCATTCATCTCCTGCTTTAGTTATCCAATCTGGTTGGATAATAGAAATGGCACAAAGCAATGCTTCCACCTCTTCATTCTTTCTTGAGAGTGCATCTGCAACAACATTAAGGTTTCCTTTTTTGTAGATTATTTCAAAGTCATAACCCAACATCTTTGTGACCCATTTTTGCTGCTCTTCTGAAGATAGTCTTTGTTCCAAAAGTGTTTAAGACTATCATGATCAGTTTTTACCTTGAAGTGTCTTCCCATTAGGTAAGTTCGCCATTTCTTTAGTGCATGTAGTATTGCTAACATTTCCTTCTCATAAATAGGTTTCTGTAAATACTTTCCTTTGATTGGACGACTTTCAAAAGCAATGGGTCTTCCTTCCTGCATTAAAGCTGCACCAATTCCATTTCCTGAGGCATCACATTCCACAATAAAGGTTTTTGTGAAGTCTGGTGTAGCTAAGACCGGTGCTAGGCACATTGCCTCTTTAAGACGTTCAAAGGCCTTAGTTGCTTCAGGAGTCCATGAAAATGCATCTTTCTTCAATAATGTTGTTAGAGGTGCTGCTATTCTCCCATAATTCTTAACAAACTTGCGATAATACCCTGTTAACCCGAGAAATCCTTGCAACTGCTTTATGGTTGTGGGAAATTTCCATTCCTTAATGGCTTTAATTTTGTTAGGGTCTACTTTAACACCCTCGTGAGATACAATATGACCCATATATTCCACCTCTTGTACTCCAAAGAAAAATTTGGATTTTTTTGCATATAATTGTTTCTCCTGCAATAGTTTGAGAACCCTGTCAACATGTTCAACATGATCCTTCCAAGACCTGCTGTAGATTAGTATATCATCAAAAAATACTAGCACAAATTTTCTAAGGAAGGGTTTGAAAATGGAATTCATCGACCCTTGAAATGTAGAAGGTGCATTGGTAAGGCCAAAAGGCATGACCAAAAATTCATAATGACCCTCATGAGTTCGAAATGTTGTTTTTGGAATATCTTCGGTCTTCATTCTAATTTGATGATATCCTGAACGAAGATCCAACTTGGTAAAATAAATTGCTCCATGTAATTCATCCAATAATTCATCAATCACAGGAATGGGAAATTTGTCTTTAATGGTGAGGTTATTGAGCTCCCTATAATCCGGACACATTCACCATGATCCATCCTTCTTGTGTACCAATACTACAAGAGCAGAGAAAGAACTTTGACTAGGTTGAATTATACCCGCCTCTAACATTTCTGCAAACATACGTTCAATTTCGCTCTTTTGGAAGTAAGGATATCTATAAGGACTGATGTTTGGAGGAACACTTCCTGGAATCAAATGAATAGCATGATCATGATCACGAAAAGGTGGGAGTCCTTTGGGAGTTTCAAAAACCTTGGAATGATTGTCCAAGACTTGTTGGAGATCTGCAGAAATAGATGATTTTGATGTCGGAACTTCTAGTGAGCATAATTGTGCAATTATGCCTCGTTGTTATTTCTTTAGAAGTTTTTTCATGACATTAGAGCTTATTATCCTTCCTGGATTCCCTTCAATACCCCGTAATTCGACTTCCTTTCCCTCTGAAAAAAATTTAAAGAAAAGTTCTTGAAAATTAAAAGCTACCGTCCCCAAAGATTGTAACCATTGTACTCCTAGTACAACATCAGCACCTCCCATAGGAATGGAAAGCATTGGAATAGTCAATAAATATTCCCCCATGGTTAGCTTGATATTATGGCATTTTCCAGAGCAATTTATAGTTCCTCCATTTGCAACCATCACTTGACATTCTGGTGCTGGGTATAGGAAACAATTTAATTCCTTGGCTACCTTACAATGAATAAAATTATGGGTGCTACCTGAATCAATCAACACTATTACCTTTTTCTTCTTGATTTTCCTTCTATCTTGAGAGTTTGAGGAGTGGTAATTCCTGCCAGTGCATTACACGATATGGTTGGATTCATTTATTCCTCTTCTAGGGTTGGTTCCTGGTGTATATCCTCTTCTTGTTCATTTTCTTCTTCCTCTTCACAATCTATGTAAAATAATTTCTTCTCAGCACACTTATGACCTTTAGTGTATTTTCTATCACAACTGTAGCAAAGCCCTTTTTCTCTTTTTCTTCCAATTGTTGTGGTGTCAACCTTGTAGGTTGTGGAAATCTAGGCGTAGCAACACTTCCTTCTTTATAGAATTGAGTGGTAGGCTTCCTTGTCGCCATAATTTTACATTCAAATTTTCTTGCCAACTTGAATGCCTTCTCCAATGAATCAGGTTCCAAAACGCGAACTTCATGTTGGATGTTATCCTTTAAAGTGCCTATGAAGAGATCAATCCTGTGTTCCTCTGGAATATCGGTTACCCTTATATTCAATTTTTGGAAGTCCTCAATGTGTTGCCCCACTAAACCCTTTTGTTTGAGATTTATCAATTGGCTAAAGAAGGTGTTGCTCTTCGTATCCTCATAATGTGCTATCATTTCCTCCGTAAAAATTGACCAAGTGACAATTTTTTTACGGGAGCAAAGCTATCGATACCATACAAATGTATTTTGTTCTAAATGTAAAGTTGCAATGCGTACCTTTTGTGTGTTTTGCACGTTATGGAGATCAAAATATTGCTCCATCTGTAGTATCCATGTTACAGGATCCTTTCCATCAAACTTCCTCATATCCATTTTTGGAATATGGTGGTTCTTCACACCAACATTAGAGTTTATGAAATCATGATTAACATTTATTTTGTTCTCATCATGAGGTTCTTCTACTATCTTTTCACCATTAGGAAACATTTCTTGTATCAAATTTTTCAAACCTTCGATGTCTGTTTTTAGATCATTCTTCATGTTTTCCATCTTAGCTTCCATGCCATCCATCTTCGCTTCCACACCTTTCTTCAAAACTTCCATTTCATTTTTTGTTTCTCTTTGCGAGAGTGAAATTTGTTGCACTTGCTCTTGTAATTTTGATAGATCATGTTGCAATTCTTCATCTTCATGAGTCATAGTAGAGCCTTCTGAAGGCTTAATGGGTGTTGAATTATTTTTATGGGGCATATTTTAGAAACCAATACTGATATCTATTCTACAATATGCCCTTGGAATCAATTAAATTCTTCAAACAAGACTTATGCAATTCGGAAAAAAAATACACACCTTTTTCTTGCTTTTAAGGAGCTCGATATTGAATTGGATTATATCTATGATTACAGCACTTCAATATCTGAATTTTGGTACTGATGTAGCCCTCTAAATTATCTTTCGAATGCCACAGGTCTGACCTGATTTGAATTCTCCCAGACAAAGTTGTGTCCAATCTCCCACAATGACCTAATTATGGACTCGTTCAGTAGAGAGAACTTGTACGACTTGCCATGTATCGCTATTTCATCCTTTGTCTCTGAAATGGATAGTGAAGAAACTAAATTCTGTGTACTTGCGACCAATTTTTACGGCACTCCAATCCCATGCCCAGAGAGAGAGTTATTGAACTTTTCCCACGATCACCTCTTTGAGATGCAATTCAAGAGCATGAAAACGCACTACCTTCCACAGATCATATCTCAAAAAATATTACAAACCAAGCTCTGAAATTTTTTGACGAATTTCCTCTGGATGTCAGATTTTCACCATACGAATTTCATATTCTCAACCTTCTTAGAAAAACATTTATAGCGCAAATTCCACGATGACCTGTTTAGGAGCCTGAAAAAAGACCTAACTTCCACAGATCATATCTCCAAAAATATTGCGAACCAAGCTCTGAAATTTTGAGAAAATCTTCCTCAGGATTTCGGCTTCGCACCCTAAAAATTTCAGCTTCTGAATCTTTGTAGAAAAATAGTTATATCGAAAATTCCACGATGACCTGTTTGGAGCAGCGAAACCCTAGAATCCAAACCTCTGATACCAAATGTTGTGTAACCAGCTCCAAAAATAGAAGAAAAGAGATATCAATGTCTTAGAAATAAGCCACTTCAAGGGGGCAACCTCCAATACATTACATAAATGGAAAAATCTTGGATTATCCAATTTACAAAACCTCCTTTCTATATATAGGAGTCCATGGGGCCATAATGTAATCCTAGCCGACCTAACAATAATAATTTAAGGGCACAATAATAATAAAATGGGGGTTACAAGGTTACAATAATAACAATAATGGGGTTACACTAACAACAATAAGGGACTATACTAGTAATATAGGGACCTAACATAGTTCATAAAGATGATCAAACTAAAACTTCATTTACTACTCCTTGGGGCACTTTCATGTACATGAAAATGCCTTTTGGATTGAAAAATTCAGGAGCTACTTTTCAGAGGGCAATGGATATTGCATTTGCTAAGGAGATCCATGAATTTTTAGTTATTTATCTTGATGATATTACTGTCTTTTCAAAAAAAAATGATGAACACTTAGATCACCTGAGACAAGAATTTATCAAGTGTAGAAAATATGGTATATCCCTTAATCCTAAAAAGACTCTTTTCAGACTAGAAGAAGGAAAACTGTTAGGTCACATAATCTCCAAAGAAGGCATTAGAATAGACCCTGCAAGAATTGAAGCTATTTTTAACATTCAACCACCAAGAAACATAAAATAACTTCAAGAATTCTTGGGTAAAATCAATTTTTTAAGAAGATTTATCTCTAATATGGCTGAAATCATAAAAGATCTCAACAATATGCTTAAAAAGGACTCTGCAATAAAGTGGAAAATAAAAGCCAAACAATCTTTCGAATCCATAAAATAGGCCTTGACAAAAGCACCAGTCCTCATCAGCCCAGATTATACAAAAGATTTCATAATCTTTTCCTTTGCATCTGAACACACCATAGCTGCAGTTATTCTGAAAAAAAACAATCAAGGTTTTGAACAGCCAATTGCATTCTTTAGTAAAGCCCTCATAGATACACCTCTGAAGAATAATATAATGGAAAAACAGGCTTTAGCCCTGGTTAAAGCCATCAAGGATTTCAGAGTTTACATTCTTCATTCACACATCATTGCATATGTCCCTAATGCAGTAATTAAAGATATTCTGACACAAGATGGACCTGATAGTAGGAGAGGAAAGTGGATAGCCACTATCCTTGAGTATGATATGGAAATCAAACCAACTAAGCTCATTAAAGGACAAGGTTTAGCCATATTTATGGCTGAATAAAATTGCAATGATTTAGATATTAATTTCATTGCACAAATAGATGACCAGGAGGAGATGGCGAGTCCATTTATCAGTGAGGCCTATCTAGACTCACCATGGTACTCTGATATTATCTTTGTACGAACACTTTACAAGCTCCTCCTGGGCTAACTAAAACTAAAGCAAGATTAATCAAACAGAAAGCAATGAGGTTTTGTATCTTAAACAATGCACTTTACTGGAAATAAAATATTGGGATTTTACTAAATTGTTTATTAAAATATGAGGCTGACAAAATTCTTGAGGAATTTCATGCAGGCGATTGTGGAGGCCACCTATACTGGAAGAGTACAACAGACAAAATACTGAGAGCTGGTTTTTACTGGCCTACTTTATTTTCTGATGTCAAAAAATTTGTTTCCTCCTGCCACAAATGCCAAATTTTTGAAGGGTAAAAGAAACTATTGCCTTTACCTCTTAAGCCTATATCAACTGAAAAACCATTTCAACTATGGGGGTTAGACTTCATTTGTGAAATCCATCCTCCATCTTCAGGCCAACATAAATGGATTTTAACTACTACAGATTCCTTTACCAAGTGGATAGAAGGCATTCCTACTAGGCAAGCCACTGATTCAATTATAATCTCATTTATAGAAAGTAATATTTTATCAAGATTTGGATGCCCACATAAGATTATTACTGATAATGCAACAGCATTCAAATCCAAGAAAATTATTTCTTTCTGTCATAAATACCATATTACCTTAGGTCATTCCACAACATATTATCCCCAAGGTAATGGTTTAGCTGAATCATCAAACAAAAGCTTAATCAACATCATCAAAAAATTACTCCAAGACAACAAAAAGACGTGGAACAAAAAGTTGGTCTATGCCCTATGGGCTGATAGACTTACCACTAAAAAGTCTATTGGAACTTCACCTTATCAGATTTTTTATGGAACAAATGCAGTTTTCCCTTCTTCCTTCGGTGTTCCAGTCATGAAGATTATCTAGGAATCACAGGTGGAAACAAATGATATTCAACGAAGAATCAATGAAACCATACATCTCCAACAAACTAGGGAAGAAGTTTATGAAAAATCACAAGTTTTACATGACAAAATCAAAAATATTTTTGATAAAAGGGTTAAAGAAGATGATTTTTTCATAGGAGATCAAGTTTTGAGATGGGACTCACGAAGGGAAGATAAAGGAAAACATGGAAAGTTTGAATTTCTATGACAAGGACCCTATGTGATATATGGTTATAGAAGTAATAATTCCTTTTTCATCAGGAATTTGGATGGATCTAAACTTCAAGAAGGACCAGTGAATGGTAAGATGTTGAAGCACTACTATTCTTCAGAGTCACTCAATAGTTAGATTGATTTACTTCATCATTGTAAATATTCATTGCAAGTGTGTAGATTGGATTGGAGATTTTATCTACAAAGTTGAAGCCCGAAGAGAAGGCCTTAAGCTTTACAGTATAAAATGTCATAGGTATGAATTGCTGCAGAAAAACATAAGACAATTACAAGATTACCAAGGTCAAAGATGAAGGCTACTGATCTCAGAGTTCTTGACATTCCACCGGGAAATGCCATCCCCAAGTGAAGCCGATGTTAGTGACCTATAAATATAGGATTCATAATTTTGACTTGAGTGATGGTAATCTTGTAAATATGTACATACTTTGCCTTCTGCAAGTTGTATTCCCATATTTTGTAAAAAATAAAAAAAAATTAAAAAAAAATCAAAAAGAGGGTAAAAAGTCCTAAAAGAACAATCAAAGGACTTAGAAAAATAATAGACCCCAAAAGAAAAAGATGAATAAAACATGAAAGTGTGCAAGTCTAAATGCCACTACTTTTAACTTTTGCAATTGATTATGGCAGAGTGTCAATAAATGCCATAATCCATGATGAGTTAAATAGTTTAAACATGACTTGTCATGTTTCAATTTCACTTGTTGTAGATAGAGAATAAAGAATTGTCATACAATTTAATCATGACAATTTAGTAGTTAGGTAGAGAATAAGTGAATCCAACAGTTTAATCTGGATTCATGGATGAAATAAGTGTAGAATTAGACAGTTTTATTGCTTTCAAAAAGAATAAATGTTGTAAAGGTTGCTAGCTCAAATGCACCTAATCAAAATGGAAGAAAAAATGTTAGCAGTTAAAATTGGGTAGGTAGAAGAAGGTGAGAAGCATCATTGTAAATATTATTCACCAGGGCTGCAAATAACTAACTTCCTTTCCCCATAGCCATTTATCATTCTAAACTATTAGTTAGAAAGGCTCAAGGCATTTCCTTGACTTCTGTTGGGACCGGACCTAAGGCTCTATGGCTGATTAGTTGAAAATGTTAAATGTTTGTATTAATCCCAGAAATCACATCATTTTCTATTCATGCATTCATTTATCAAGAAAAATCATAAGTAAAAACCTCATTTTTTACTTAATGATGCTCTAATCCCCATTTGATTAACTTCCTACATCTTATGAAGTATAAAACCCTCAAAATGACATTTTATTCTAAGTAGAAGTGATGAAATTATCATAAATGCAAGTTTTGCTTTGATCTTCACTTTTCTTGGTTATAATTGCATGTTTTGAGTATTCACTTTTCCCTTTTCATATTAACACCTAAAATATTTTATTAACTCCCTATCAATTATCCTAGTCCTATTAATATAGTTCCCTTTTATTTAATATCCCAAAAACCCATTTAATATATGCTTTTGTGTCAAAGATATTAAGCACATGCTGAAAAACATCCCGAAGTTACCCCTTTGACACAAAACTACCCATAAAAATATTTCCCCTCTCCCCTATAGTTTTAGACCTTTAACAAAATCTGAAACTATATAATAAAAATAATATTGCAAATGCGCTATTTATTTACACAATGTGTATATAGAACAACGAAGAAAAGGAAGTGTATTCACCTTGCCCTTCATAAAATTTACCCAGGGTGAAAACTTTAGCCTTATCCCATTTTCTCGATACATATTCCCCTACCACAATATTAAACCCTGGTTAATATAATGACCCATCCATTCCATGTATAAAATCCTTTTCTACATAAATTTCATTAAACATAACCGAAAGCCTCCTCGCATTCATTCCTGACCCTCCGATCATCCTAATCCCTTTCATCCGACGGTCCGAAATAAACCTGATAAATCCTTCCCCCGTCCCCACCATTTCTATCGGATTAATTTTAAACCGTCGATCTCCACTTACCGAATCGACGATGCAGATCATACTACTTGGTCCCACCTTATTTCCCCGCATCTTCCTGATGCATCTCAGCGGTTCGCTTCACTCAACCAAATCCTACGGCGTGGATCCCATATCACATTTCTAAATTGATCGGGTGAAGTTTCCAAAAACTTTTGCGAAAAAAGTTTTTTTTTTTCTGAAACCACCACCTGCTACGTGTCCTAATTTCACTGGATCGCATTGTAAAAGCTAAAAACCAGTTACTTCCCGAAATCAATGCGTAACCACCACTGGTTTTTGCTTTCAAACGAAAAACCACTCCCGCCATGTCAACTTGGCTTGCAATTAATACTCTGCATGATCCATAAAAACTAAAGTTTTAACCTTAGTTCTTTATCGTTTTTCATACCTGTGCACCCTATCCCTCTGGGAATTAATCACAAACACCATTACTGAGCTAATTTTGAACCAATTTTCCATCCTAAAATCATTTCCACTCTGAAAAGTAACTACCGAAGACTTCCAGTGCCTTATACCAAACAACTGTAACCAGTTTGAAGACTGGTACCACCTGCAATCCGCTTCGACCGCAACTATACCTATTCTAAGGTATTTCTCAGTAATCCAAGCCTGCAAATTTCAAATTTCTAAGTACAAAATCAAAATAATTAGAAATTAAAAGCCAAAAGTACTCATCTGAGAGTACTTAAACCTTGAAGAAACAGGGGAAACCCTGTCAAAATTTTCCCAAAATTTGCCGCTTCCTATTTAAGAATTTTAACCATCCAAAAGATATTCCTATGGTTAAAATACCTTTGAATTACTGAATAAACCATTGGAAATCCCTTTCCCACCTTCTGCACTGTACAAATATGCATTTTCCTCATAAAACCCTCGCCCAGATTCCGAGTTTTTCCCAAATCAGCTTAATTGACCTTCTACTTCCATAAAGAGCTGAGAAAATAGTTTAATATTGTTCAGTTTCTTCAAAAATAAATAAGAAGCAGGTAACCCCTAGAACTGGAGGTCCTAAACCTCATAAGTTTGCCTCCAGCAAGCTTTCAAATCCCAAACCTCCCAAAATTGATAAACCTACTCCTGTCCTAACTACCGATTCTACTGAAGTAGTCAGATCTTTATAACCTCCTGTCACTACTGAAGAAAGCAATCCTTTGATTGACTTAGATTATAGAATTGCTGATGCTACTCTTGAATTTTATCTTTTGGAAGTACATAGTTGGTGTCAGGAAAAATTTGAGAAGAAAGTGGCCAATGAAATACCTATATGGGATTCCAATTTTCCCAAATATGTGGTTCCCATCGCCCATCCTGCTCAGGATTTCATTAGGTTGTGTCAGATGCATTATATTACTGATCAAAGGTGCATGGTTAACACAGATAGTGAGGTCCTATTTTACATAACTGCTGAATCAATCAATGATATGCTCCAACTAAACCACGATCCTCGAGCAGTATCATTGTCAATTGAGGACTTCACTCAGATGTATTTAGACCTGGATTTCCCTAGGAAGTTTGAAATCCTTCAAAAATTGATGCTCAATCATGTCAACCTTCCCAAGGTAAATCCACCTTATGATACTTTTGATTTTCCTGAAGGCTCCAGATAGGTCATTTCCATGCTATCATTTATTTTAGGCTATGTTAATGATGAATTCATAGATGCCTCCGTTTTAGGCTTCCTCTCCACTTTGTCTCCTGGACAACAGCCAGAATTGGTCTTCGACTTTGCCAAATTCATTGCAGAAAATATACATTATCAGCTAATAAAGTTACCTAATGAAGGGGTGTTTAGATATACATCATATCTGTTACATCTTTTCCTTTTCTCTCAAACAGATAGTTTTCCCTTTGCATTACAGAAGATGGATAAGGAGGGAAAACCTCTTTCAGTAATATTTTGGACCTCTCTTCTTAGAAAAAACAACAGTGAGTACAGTTACAGTGACTTCAATGACTTGTTTATTAGACCTACCATAGGTTTGTTAGATAAAGCAGAACCACCAAGGGTAAATGAAGAGATCAAAAGGATTTTATAGTTGTCTGAAAAATGTAAAGTTGGAGATTGGTATTTATATAAAAATCACACAGAACTCAGATTATATGGTGCAATTTTGGCTCCATACAAATTACCAAAATTTCTAACCACAAGGATCTTTGCTTTGGAATACTTAAGAAAAATTCTAAATGCTGATGATGTAAACTTTATAGCATCTAAAAAGAAGGCACAATTCAAGTTGAAAAGTCAAATTGTCTCTTTCATAGTTAACAACAGAGATGCCTTGAAGGAGGTAACCAACAAACTATCAACATTCAAGTTTCAGGAAAGCTTTTACTGGAGCTATGACCCTCATGGTATTCTGAGCAACCTTAGGGTCAAATGCAAGTTAACCCCATTTCTACATGAATCGAAGCCAATAATTGAAAAATATGCCAATCAATTGGAATGGGTTGCAAAAACTTTAATTGATGATGATCAAGAGATGCAGACAGATAATTTGGACAATACACAGGCAGTTACAGTTAACCAACCAGCAGAGGTATCCAATAAAAGGTCGAGGAAAGAAGAAGGATATTTGGCCGAGACAATCATTGAAAACAAATTTAAAACAATCTACAGTAAAAAGGCCAAAATAACTACTCTAGAAAAAGAAGGAGTCATATATGTGGATGACACTAATGATCAGTAAACAGATGATGAAGCCACCATGATTGTTAATGAAACACTCAGGGAAATTTAGAATGAATAGGTACAAGATCAGGGTAAAGGAAAAGAGATAGTTGAAGTAGAAATGGATACAGAAGCTCCCTCTTCTTCTAAAACAACTGAAAAAATTGATTCTGATATTCAGAAGAGGTTCAAACAAATTAGGGAGAAGAATGAAGAAATCAAGAATGAAGTTTATTCTAAACTTCTGAAGGAAAAACCAGGAGATAAGGACAGACTAGTGACAACATTTTATTACTGACCCAATAAAATTATCATGTCTTTTCTCCAACCAGTGGTAGCAGATCCAAAATCAGCCTCAGACTACAGAAAGACAGAATTTGCAGTAAATGTTCATACTATTCATGAACTAGATCATATAGAGTTCCATAGGAGTTCTTTAGAGATGCTATATTCAAAGGTATTAAGAAAAACAATGAGTGCTACCATGCTTCAAAAGACTATATCCAATTTGCAAACTAAAATGAAATTGGATAAAGCATCTTTACATGCCAAGGATTTGAGGATAAAATCCTTAGAAGATTTGGTAATTGAAACAGGAGCAGATCCTTATAATATTGAAGTTGCTAAGAAGTTGATAAGGCAAAATAATGAGGATATTGCAGCCTTAAGAAAGCAACTCAAGTTGCCACAAAGTGAGCACCCTCAAGGAAAAGAAATTGTTTAGGAAAAGACAGAGAAGGAGGAATTTATGCAACTGGTTTTGAAGATGAAAACTCAGATTAAAGATATGGAAAATCAAATAGAATCTTTAATGCAAGAAAATGAAAGTTTTAAGAAAGCTTAGGAAGTCCCCGTTCCCACAGTTATTCCAACTGTAAGTACATATATCCCCTCTACATTGGCAGAACATTTGGCACCTAAAGGAGTATTGGAAACTGCAATGTCAATTACTTCTAAAGATATCTCTGCCACTTCTTCATCTACTTCACAGGTAAATCCAACAGGGGAAACAACTGCTATAGTAAAGGCTATGGAAGACATGTCCTTGAAAGATAAAGAGATAATTAGCTTAAAAGGCACCATCAAAAATCTGGAAACATCTAACAAAGATGCATTAATCACTTCCAAAGGACATGAGAAGAGGGCCAACAGATTACAGGAACAGGTAAAGATTCTTCAACAACAGGTTAATCTCACTGAGCAAGTATCTTACATTAAAAATTATCTTTGGAACAACATCTTTCAGGGCATACATTTGCAATGGCCCTCAGTCCAAATTATTTATGAACAAAAAGGGTTAATCAAAGCAGCCCAAATAGAAATACAAAAGACAAAATAAGAATTGGCTGATAAACCTGCTCAAGCCATGATGCTTATCACATTTTTGAATAGAAAACACAGAGAAGAACTTGAAGAGTTAAAAATTCAGGATATAACTGAAAGTATATTACAAATTAAGAAAGTCTTGAATAAAATAAATATGATGAATAATTTGGAGGACTTGTGCAAGGATATGAACTTGGAAATCACCAGATTTTGGGCCAAATACACAGTACTAACACAAGCAGGCCTACCAGATATTCATGCTTTAAATGAAAAATTGATGCCACAGAAGGACTATGATAACAAAATCAGGGCTTATGCCAAAGAGCAAGTCAACAAACCTTTACCACAAGGGTCTCCTACTGGTAAAGTCATTTTGGAATATTTTGAAAACTTGTTCTTTTTGCAAAATGAGATCAAACATATTTTCATGGTTAAACCCAATTTTGCTAAGTATACAGAGGCAGATGAAAGTTACAGGAAACTGAAGAGTATGAGAATTCCCAGTGCAGAGCAATGGCAGGAATTCATTGATGTATTATAAAAATTTGTAGTCAAAGTATATCAAGGTGAAAAATCAGTGGTTAAAGAGTATCAGTGGTCAAAGTGTATCAGTAAAAACAAGAGTTACTGTTGGTTAGTTTTAATTTATAGCAGTAAATAGTGAAGAAACAAAGTAAAAGAGTATCAGAGAAGAACGTGAAAGAGGAAGAGTACACTACAAGTCATCTTCCACACTATATTGTCCAAAGTGCCAACAATACTTCCAGCAAGACAAATAATCTATTTGATTAGATAAACTGTTCTATTTTTCTTGTAAAAGAGGACATCTTGCCCATCTGTTTTGCACCTGTCCCTTTTCTTATGTAATAATTCCTATTTTCTCTTGAGATATTCTCTCAAACTTTTAAGATATTTTGTAAAACATTTACTTGTATAAATACTTCATTCTTAGAAGTATTTGGTGTGGAATAAAATTATCAAGACTACTATAGACTTTTTTGTTGAAAACATTGGGATTTTATGTGAGTTAAGTTGAAGCAGCAGGCTAGAAACTAAAGCAAATAGACATCAGAACTAATGATCCTCGTGCTAATCAGATGAGTATTGTATCTTCCAGTTTTCATTGTTTATTTCTTTAATTTTCATTCATACATCTTGTGTTATTTTCCATCTTAAATGAATAACTAGGAAAGGTATTACAGAATCAGTGTAAAAAGCTCTATGTTTCTACTAGTTTTCATGTTTATGTTTTCTGCTGATTTCCAGAATTTAGAATTCTTAATTTCTCTTTAGTCTCATTTGACCTTAAATTTCCCTCTTCCTTTTCTGTGATCTAAAGATTCTTAATTTCCCTTAGTCCAGATCATACCATTTCATCAAAATAGCCTTTTTAAACCCTCTAAAGATCATCTAGCTTGCCCTTAGTATATTTGTTCTTTTGACCTTAGTTTTCTAGTCTTGTTTGCTGTAAATTTGACTCCATTTCCCAATGGTTAGGTAGATCTTTCTATGGTTTTCCTTGTAGCCCTTTATTCCTACCAACATTCAAAAAATCAAACCAAATTGTCCACTCATAGCTAGCCTAAAATCCATTACAAAACAAAGTTAAATCTTAAGGAGAGATCCCTCTCCATAACTCAGGAAGGCTAGATCCTAAATTCTAAAAGAGGTTCTTAGTTACCCCTGGTTTTCTTTAACTATAAACCAAAATCCCGTGACCTAAGAATTACTAGGGTGATAATAGATGTGATCTGGATTTATGTAGGAACGCAACAGAATACACATATAACCATAAATATAAAAATGCAGTGGAAATAACACTTTGTTTCATTAATATCAAAGAACTGAAACTTATTTACAGACAAAATGGAAATAAATTAGCTAGGGCGTTGGCAACTTATCTCTGAGAAGAGATGTGGTGGCTACAGGCCTTTGAAGTCTGTGTTACAATGAGGCTCAAAGGCCTATATATTATTGAGAAACAATGGAAAACCCTAAACATCCAAAAACCTAACCCTAGGAGATGAAACACCGGAATATGGGCCCTCTCGGGGTAAATTGGTACATCAATTTCCTGGGGTCGTAACTTTGGCATACTATCTCTGTTTGATGCACATGATACATCAATAGAAAGATCTATCCGATGACTACAACTTCTAACAATGAATATCATGTCCAAATTGGAAATATTTGAAGCGATGCCCAAAAAATGTCGTTTAGGGCCTCAAAACGGCTCTAGAAGTCCAGGACCCAAAAAACTGCTAAAAATAGTAAACTGTGCTATAGTTAAGGAAACTAAAAAAATGAAAGAAAAAATGGTGGGGCCCCTATTGTGTATGTGTTATCTTCTTTCCAGAACTAGTCACGCGCGGGGGGGTCACACGGGGGGCGGCAGCCCCCCTGTTGGGGGTTCGAGGCAGCGGCCTGGGAAAAACATTTTGGTCCTTATTTTTTGGTGGGCGGACCCGCCCATGGTTTTGAGCATGGGTTTGCACATGGTTTTGGGGCATGATGGTTTTTGACCCCTGGTATTTTGTAGATCCAGTCAAGTCAACTACGGTTATGTTCTAATCCAGGGTTAATGGATTGGGGTTTATGTATGCTTCGGCATGTATATATATGTGTTGTAACACTAAAAGAAAGATAATGAAAAATCAAGATGGTGGTCCCGATTTGGGATCCAGGGGAAAATATCTGTGTATATCTGTTTTATGTTTTATGCTCTCGCTATTGTTTATTTTCTATTTTTAAGATTTGTTTGTAGATAATTTTTGTACAGGGTTAAAACCTACATTTGGTATCAGAGTTGTTTTGGCTTCAAGGGGATGCCTTTGTTACTTAGGGTTTTTTGCTCAGACTTGTGGTAGATCCTGTTCAGTGGGAGATCTATGGGATCGATTCTTGCGGTGAAAGGAGATGGCAAGCAGTGGAAAGATAGATATTGATAAATTTAATGGTCAAATTTTTGAGTTGTGGAAGCTCAAGATGGAGGATCTGCTCGTGGATAAAGATTAGTGGATCACGGTAGATCCAGGTACTAAACCAACGGAAATGTCAGATGAAGACTGGAAGAAGCTGGATCGGAAGGAAAACAACATAATATGGTTGTGTCTCAAATTAAGTATTGTTGAATATATCCGGGGAAGCTACAACGAAGACCTTGTGGGACAAGCTAGGGACTTTGTACCAATATAAGTCTCTGGTGAATAAATTGTTCCTGCGGAAAAAGTTGTATAACCTGAGGATGAAGGATGCAGACTCAGTGACAGAGCATTTGAACGCCTTCAATACTGTGGTAAGCCAGCTATCATCTATTGATATTAAAATCTTAGATGAATATAAGTGCATTAGTTTGTTGTGTTCTCTACCAGATTCGTGGGACAGTCTGGTTATTGCAATAGGTAGCAATACAACTACCTTGAATTTTGATGACATTGTCTCAGCCTTGCTGTCGGAGGAAATGAGATGGAGAAATATGGAGGGTCAGAATGGAGATGCCTTATCTGTACGAGGAAGGTCCCAAAACAGAAACAAGAATAAGGTTTCGAGTGAGATATCTAAATCTAGAGGGAGATCTAAATATCTTGGAAATTTTGTAAAGGTGTGCTGGAAATGCGGAAAGGAAGGGCACTACAGAAAGGACTGGAGATCTAAAGCTCCTGAGAAAGGAAAGGGATATGATGATGCTCCTTCTGCAGAGGCAAAAACCACCCCAGATGAAGGTGGGGATGTGTATTTGGATTCTTCTTCAAATACACATGTAGATCATGAGTCATAGTATATTGACTCAGGTGCATCGTTTCACTTCATTCCCCATAGGGAGTGGTTTTGCGAGTATGAGAAATATGATGGCAGTGATGTCTTCTTAGGTGATGATAGGAAGGCCAGAATCATCATATGTGGAAAATTCAAGTTGAAGCTGCAAGGTGGAAGGATTAGAACAGTTCCTGGTGTTCTCCACATTCCTGCATTGGCCAGAAATATGATTTTTGTAAGAAACATGGATGATGCAGGTGTAAAAACAGTGTTCGAGAAAGATACCTTTAAGATGGTTTAGGGAGCACTAGTATTAATGCGGGGAGTTTGGATTGGAAATATGTACAAGCTTTAGGGCATCACTGTTATTGATGGGTGCAACAGTTCTGTGGTTCCCGAAAGTGGAGCGAAAATCCTAGCGGTCTCTGGAGAAAAGACGATGCTATGGCATCAAAGGCTTGGACATATTAGAGAGAAGGGCCTTCGGATACTACATGGAAATGGTATGATAGAAGGTATTTCTAATAGCTCTCTAGGTTTCTATTTTTTTGAACATTGTGTATATGGGAAGTAGAATCAGGTGAGTTTTCCTTCTGGTTTTAAGAAGGCGAACAAGATATTAGAGCTTGTGCACACTGATGTGTTTGGACCTGTGTCGGTTCCATCACTGGGTAAGTCTGTGTAATACGTTTCATTCATAGATGACTTCTCAAGGAATATATGGATATATTTCTTGAGGAATAAATTTGAAGTCTTTGACATATTTAAAGAATTTAAGGCTCTGGTGGAAAACCAGACAGAGAAGAAGATAAAGGTGCAGAAGACAGATAATGGTGGGGAGTTCTGCAAGAAGGAATTTGAAAAGTTCTGTAAGAAGTGTGGTATAACACGGTAGAAGACTACATACACACCTCAACAAAACGGAGTTGCAAAAAGAATGAACATAACGTTGATGGAAAAGGCAAGAAGCATGCCCAATGGTACCGGGTTAGGACAAGAATTCTAGGCAGAGGTAGTGGAGACTACATGTTACTTGGTTAAAAGATCACCTTCATTAGCGTTGGAGGATAAGACTCCACATGAGGTATGGACTGGTAAGAAACCCTCTCTTTCACATATGAGGGTATTTGGATGTGATGCATATTTACATGTTCCAAAGGAGAAAAGGAGCAAGTTGGATAGTAAATTTGAAAGGTGCATCTTTATTGGGTATAAGGATGGTTTAAAGGGTTACTAGCTTTGGAACCCGGAAACAAGGAAGTTTGTGTATAGCTGAGATGTGGTGTTTAGAGAGGTCAAAGATGTTGTTAAACATCAATTCCTACCAAAGGAACCTGAAAAGATAGAGTTTTAGCTAAAGAAGGATGAATCAGGCTCTACAATAGAAAAAGACTCAGAATAGGAAGAGCCACAAACTTCAGTTGTGAGAAGCTCAGTTCGGGAAAGAAGACAACCAGAAAGGTATAGTCCATCTGCTTTCTGATCAAATTTTGCTTTAACTATAACTAATGATGATCCCTGAACTGTCAGGGAGGCCGTAGGTTCAGAGGATGGAAAACTCTGGAAGGAGGCCATGGTTGATGAGATGGCATCCTTGCATAAAATTGAGGCATGGGATTTGGTGGAGTTGTTGGCTGGAAGGAAGCCCATCGAGAGAAAATGGGTGTTTAAGAATAAGATGAATGTAGAAGGTAAGGTGGAGAAAAACAAAGCTAGGTTGGTAGAAAAAGGTTATTCCCAGGTGCCGGGAATTGATTTTGGTGATATTTTTTCTCCTATTGCAAAAGTTACTTCTATTAGATTACTTTTATTTGTTGCTGCTGCATTTGATTTTGAGGTATAACAGATGGATGTGAATACATCATTTCTTCACGGGGATATGGAAGAGGAGATCTATATGAAACAACCTGAAGTATTTATGGTGAAGTGGAAGAAGGGACTGGTATACAGGTTAAAGAAGTCCTTGTAAGGGTTAAAACAGTCACCAAGGATGTGGTATCGGAAATTTGATACCTAAATACAGGGACTTGGCTTCACCAGAAGCAAGGAGGATCACTATGTTTATTTTAAATTAATTGGTGATCGTGTTATTTATTTGGTCTTGTATGTGGATGATATGTTGTTGATTGGAAATGATAAAGAAATTATCCAAGATTTGAAGACCCAACTGTTCTCCAAATTCGACATGAAGGATCTTGGTGCTGCAAACTATATTTTGGGCATGGAAATTAAGAGAGATCGGGAAAAGAGGAAGCTATGGTTAAACCAGAGGAAGTATGGCAAGAATATATTGCAGAGGTTCAATATGCAGGATAGTAAACTGGTGAATGTTCCGATTCCTGTAGGTACAAAGCTGTCTACTGAACAGTGTCCCAAGACACAATAAGAAGAGGAGAATATGTCTCGTGTTCCATATGCAAGTGCAGTGGGTAGCCTGATGTATGTAATGGTTTATACTAGACCAGACATTGCACATGCAGTGGGAGTATTGAGCAGGTTTATTTCAAACCCAACGAAGGAGCATTGGACAACAGTGAAGCGAGTTTTCAGATATTTGCATGGTACTAGTGATTATGGCTTGTGCTAGTAGGGAAGACCAGGATTAGAAAGAGTGTTGGACATTCATGGTTTTGTTGATGCAGAATGGGATGGATATTTGGACCAAAGAAGATATACAAGTGGGTATGTGTTTAGCCTATTTGGAGGTGCAGTCAGTTGGATGAGTAAAAGACAGTATGTAGTGGCTCTTTCAACTATAGAGGCAGAATACATAGCAGCCACTCATGCAAGAAAAGAAGCAGTTTGATTACAGAGATTGTGTTTAATTATGGGGTTGGTGCAGCAAGCTATAAGGATAGACTGTGATAGCCAAAGTGAAATTTTCTTGGCTAAGAACCCTGCTTATAATTCAAAGACAAAGCACATTGATGTTAAATATCACTTTGTGAGAGATATGGTTGACGCTAAAAGGTTGTTGCTGGTAAAGGTGGACACCTTGAAGAATGTTGCAGATGCATTGACAAAGTATGTGAGCACTCAAAAGTTGTCTTGGTGTAGAGAACCAATGGGTGTTGTTGAGCTAGGCTAATGACTAAGCTCTCTTGTGGCCCCTTGCGGAAAGAAAACAACAAGTGGGAGAATGTTGGGTATGTGTTATATTATTTCCATGACTAGTCACGCGCGGGGGGATCACAGGTGGGGCGACAGCCCCCCCTGTTCAGGGTTTGGGGCGGCGGCCCAATAAATTTTTTTTGGTCCTTATTTTTTGGTGGGCAGACCCGCACATGGTTTTTTGCATGGGTTTGCACATGGTTTTGGGGCATGATGGTTTTCAGCCCCTAGTATTTTGTAGATGCGGTCAAGGGAACTACGGTTATAAAAATAATGAAAAATCAAGCTGGTCGTCCCAATTTGGGATCCAGGGGAAAATATCTGTGTATATATGTTTTATGTTTTATGCTATCACTATTGTTTATTTTTTGTTTTTAAGATTTGTTTGTAGATAATTTTTGTATAGGGTTAAAACCTACATTCATCATGATACAAACAAGTTTTTACATTCACTGTTTTCTCAATGCTTCCATCCCAAGCTTCTTCTTCAATAAACTGTACATCTCTACTTATCATAAACTTCTTAGTGGATGGGTTATACAATTTGTATGTCTTGGATTCTTCACTATATCCAACAAATATGCACTTCTCCCCCTTACTGTCTAACTTCTTCCTTAGCTGATCTGGAATGTGTGCATAAGCCACACAACCAAAAACTCTCATGTGGGTGACAAATTGTTTTATGCCACTCCATGCTTCTTCCAGAAGTCTGTTCTTAACACTCTTTGTTGGGAATCTATTCAAAACATATGTTTCACAATGTACAGATTTAGCCCTGTTACACTAAAATTTGTCACCATGACATTTTAGTACTCCCTTAGAATTCTACAATATCAAAGCTCCTAGAGTCAAGCCTTGAAATTAAGAGAAAATCTCATAAAAGTCTTAAAAACTCTTGTACTGCACTTTCTCTTAGTATTGCCTGCGGTGCCACACCTTTTGGCTATAAATCCTGCGGAGCCAAACGCACTGTTTATTCATTAATTATGTGGACCCCTGTAAAAGATAAAAAAGGTGCAAGTAAAATCTAGAAGCTCAGTTTGAGTCATTTTTGGAAGCTTCTAGAAACATTCCTACGGTGGAAAGTCTGCTCTTTTGAGGTTCATGTATCCCATCCATTAAGGAGGTAACCCCTTGATGTAAGGAACTAATCCCTTTGAAGGAGGATTCTATCTCTTCTTGTATGAAGCTGTAACTTCCTCTCTTTCACTATAAAAAGAGACATAGGGCAGCCTCAAGGGGTTACAATTGATGAGTTCAAGCTTTAGTATTATTGGAGGTGAAGTGTTGTTGAAACTTAGACCCTTTTAGCTGAGATTTCATGTGGGAAATATTACATACCTGTATGTATCTCGGTTGGAAGAGTGAAAGGTTTGTGAGAGTAAAGGAAACGCTTGTTCCAAACCCCGGGAAGGCCTGTATGACATCAAGGCGAACACGGTTGTAAGGCTCTTCTTTATTTAAGTTAATACAAATAAGTCCGTTTTTCTCAATAAGCTGCCAATTGATTGGTTTATTTTATGTATTCCTTTATCACCATAATAGATATGATTTATGAATATATGCTATGCAGGTGCTATTTGATGTTTGTTTGTTTGTGATTGCAGATCTTCGAAGACATTTCTTTCGGGCGACTGAAGGACTACTACTACAAACAAGTGTTGGATCAAAGGTAAGATCGTTAAGCCTTTATAGCATTTAATTATGAATCGCAATATATCTAGAGAAAGATAGTTTTATTTGTCCGTTTGTTGCTACCTGTCCGTAGGACACTTGGGAGGTCTGTCTTGTCCGCAAGAACGACTTATCCGTCCAACAAAATAGCGACTCTACTGGGGAGATTTTGAACTTTGATTTCTTTTACTTTTGACTGATAAATTTATGTTTTCTAATTTTGATTGATTGATACTAGCTTGGGTAGTTTATCCCTGAGAAATGTTTGAGAATTTTTAGTTTTTTCTCTGGTTTTCCTGTGTCCGCTCTTTTCTTTTATAGACAGTGCAGGTAGTTCCGCACTTTTCCTATACCCACAATGTGGGACTGCACTGGTTTGCACTGAATCTTGTGGACCTTGTGAAAATTTTTGAAAAATCTTAAAATCCTCTTTTCTGGATTATTTTGTTAGATTCTCAGTAGATACCCACAATTGTATCTTCTATCAGGAAGCCTTGGTTAAGAGTTTATTTCAGCATTTTAAGTTTTGAATGATTTTCTGAAAGATTTGCATGTTATAATGATTTTTTCTTTGTCTTATATCCCTCTCAAAGATTAGAAACCCTGGTATACCTTTAGATCACTGGTATTTCCTTGCTTTCTTGCTGAGTCTGATATCATAGCAGAAATTGTTTTATGAGATTTAGATCCCTTTTTTCTCATTTGCAAATCTTTGACAAAACGTTTGTTGATAAATTTGGAATTTCACTTAAAAAACCAAAATTGGATGTTTTGAGTTCTTGCTGATTCAAGCAAAGAATTTCTTAGTTAGCTAAAAAGTTAAGCAAGAAATCCTCAAAATATTTGAAGTTTTAATTCAGATTTAGTCTTAGAATTTTTAGATCTCAAAATTAGTGTTTTTAGCTTTGAATGTTATTTCTAGAAATTGTAGTGTTCTTTTGAAGAAAAAATTTGTTTGTAGTTTCGATCTTGAATGATAAATGGATTTCCTATTGAGAAATAGATCATTTTGATTTCTCGTTGAAATTAGATTTCTTTTCATTTATTCTTGTTTGAAGGAAAGATTTGTTTTTAAAAGATTTCATTTCTCAAATCTTCCTTTAGATAGAATTCATTGAAAGAAAAGGATTGTTTCTCATAATAGACACATTTTAAGTGTGTTTTGAGTCAGGTCATTACATGTCATCAGTTTCACTTTAACACCTATTGTCCTAAGAAACAGCCTCTTAAAATCAACGCTTAAATTAAAATCAATCTAGTAACTTTTATATTTCTAGGGCTATTTTCACCAATATAGCTTAGGCTAGTGTCTTGGAGTAGGGAGTAATTAACTCTCCAAGACAATTAAAACAAACCATTAGTTGATCTTGCGGTAGGAAAAAATCCAATAGTCGCGTGTATGCTCTGGGAAGCTCCTCTTAAAGAATTCAAGCATGAGGTCATATCTGAACCAGTGGGATAATCAATTCTATCTCATTGGGAATGATAGAAGATATGCGCGTATTAACAACGGTAAACCTCGGATAGACCATTGTTGAGGAGCCTGGGGTCACTTGTCAGTATACCTCGGATTATTTCAAGGAGCCTTCAAGGGGATTGAGATTTGTTACTCTGCCCTTGCGCGTATGTCGGACCATAGACTGTTCCCCCAGGTATATTAGTTCCTGTTGGTAACCATAGCGACCATAATATTACGGTTTTTTCCTAAGGTGACGGTGGAGGAAAGATCCCACTGTACCTGGAGCAGGCGTTGACTAGACTCACTTGGACTCTCTAGAGGGTTATCTTCACTCGAGATGGTTTAAGTGGAGAAACTTGCACTAGTTTGTTTCATTAAGCATGTTGTCGAGGTAAATGTTCCAACCGCCCTTTCTGCATTAAATACTACGATGTTGGATTTCATCACCAACTAGTGTTTTTAGTGTGGGAAGTTACTGTTTGTGTGTGGTTTGATCTCCTAGATTTTTTAGGTGTGTGATTCATTTTTTTGTTTCCTTAGTGACTCTAGGAGTTTTCATTGACATTTAATTTGATTGCGTGTGATTAATAATTTTTAATCATGGCTAAATTACCAAGACAATCGCGTCGACTTCAGGGGAAGCCTCCTGAGTATACACCAAGCCAACTTGAAGGTTTGTGAGCTCTAGTATCAACTAGTGAAAGTAGAATTAGATCAACAGAAGTAGGAGAATCATCTATAGTTGTTCATCCTGATTATCAATTACAAACAACAGAGCATATTCCAGAGCCGATTTCAGTTTCCGAACTTACTGGTAGTATTTCTCCTTCCAGTGAATTAGCTGAAGAACCTGAAATTTCTGAACCTAACACTGAACCTATTGTTTTGGAACCATATTTAGGATTTGTTACTCCGACTTCTAGTGATCCTAGTTCACCTAGGGTAAGACATATCATTACTGAAAATCTTCCTTCTGACCTCATATCTATTGAAGAACTTGTCGGTGCAGACGAAGACGTAACTCTTCTCGAAACCCAACAGACTCTGAATCTTAGGGAGCGTGAATCAATATTCTACAGTCCTTTTAGAAGTGACGCTTGGTATTTATCATTGACAATTTTTTTAGAAAAATCAGGTCTTAGTTTTTCACCACCCCGAATTCCTTTTCATCCTACACCATGAGGTTATTATCCTTCATCAATTATGTCAGGTGATTCATCTATGTTTTCCCAATCACCGGAAATATTTTTATATAGTGGTCCTTCTGTTCCTTCGGGGTACCAGTCACTCTCTGGTACTTTCTTAGGAGCAACTCCTCGACCAACTGAACAAGTGTTATCAACTGGTACAAATGGAACTAAAACTGTAACATTAAATGTAGAGCAAATTTTTATGATGTTTGGCAATATTCCAAATCCTCAACCTCAAGGTAGTCAGTTACTGCCTGGGGGGAAACCTCAAGGTAGTCAGTTACCGCCTGGGGGGCAACCTCAAGGTAGTCAGTTACTGCCTGGGGGAAACCTCAAGGTAAATTTTTACCAGGACAAACTGGAGGGCAATATTATTTACCTGGAGAACAACCTCAAGGACAGTACATACCTCAAGGACAGTACATACCCCAAGGTCAACCCCAGACTCAGTATATTCCTCAAGGTCCTTATCAACCCCAGATTTAGTACATGCCTCAAGGTTATCAACCTCAAGGTCAATACCCAACTCAAGGTTTCCAACCTCCTTCCGGTCGATCATTTTTGCAAGGAGCTGGAAATTTACCACTTAATTACCAACCCTACGTTCAACCAGGTTGTGGTCCTTCATATGCACAACCTTCTACGGGTCAATACCCCAAAATTAAAATGGTGTGGAATCCATCGCAAATTAAACAGACTATGCAACCTAATGTGCAATTACCTAATCAACTTGGACAACCTTTAGTTTCTGGTCCGACCCATCAACCTATCCAGCCTACTGTTCAAATCCCTACACCTGGTTCTATTTAGCAGCCTGATCCTAGTACACCTCAGACTCCGCCTCAAACTTCTACAGCTACTGCAACTTCTGTTCAACCTACAACACTTGTTTCTGGAGTATCTGGAGCTCCAGTTTCTTTTATCCCTACATCAGTGCAAATTCCTCAAGCCTCTGTACCACAGTTATGACCTACAATTTAGACTACGGTCCAGATGCCTACAGGACAAGCTGGTACTAGTACGATTGTCTCTAGTCAACCACAGTTTACTTATCAACCATACTAGGGACAATACCAAATTGGTCAAGCTACACAAAATCCAGCATATTAGTATCAGCCATACCCTGGGTATACTTATCAAATACCTCAGCAACCCCAGTATGGTCTGGTTAATCCTGGTTACCCAGGAGGTTTCACGATTCCAAATGCACATCCAATTCCAGGGTATCCTGGATATCCTCCTCCTGGCACTAGTTTGATCACACAAGGTTATCAAGACCATAGCCATCGGTTACCATTCATAGCAACTTTATATTTACCAGATCTATCGTGCCTTACGAACGATCCCATTTTTTTATCTTCCATATTGGTCGTCGATGCCTAACAAGTTGCCTAGTGATATTCCGAAATTTGAAGGTAAGTCAGGAGAAGACCCATCTAATCACGTTATGACTTATCACCTCTGGTGCGCATCTAATTCACTAGTCGATGATTCGATTCAATTACGTCTTTTTCAGAGAAATCTCATTGGTCTAGCTGCCAAATGGTACATTGAGTTACCACGCGGCTCTTTTAATAATTTTAATGCCCTAGCTACTTCTTTCTTAACCCATTTTCAGTTGCCTATAAAATACGACAACGACACAGAATACTTCATTAAAACAGTCTACGTCTATGTACATATCTGATCACATTCATGAACAGAGACGTAGAAGGTGTTTAGTGAAAGTCATTATTCCTAATAAAATTTTGGTTGAATGGTTTATTAAATCGTTATTTCCTAAAATTACTGAAGAAGTGGCCGAAGGAGGCGTTATTACGGAAGAGCAAGTAATTGCTCAGGCTCAGTACCTTGACCTTGTGTATACTCAGTCAAGTAATCTATATGATAAAATCCCTGATTTACCAAGACCTGGTCAATTAACTGCAACTCCTTCTGGCTCTCATGCTGCTGATGGTGTAATTGGTTCTGTTAGTGCTGGTAAAAGTAAGAATTCTTCCAAGACTACTTCTCCTATTATCACTTTACTCGATTCATCCAAAGGAGATTCTTCCCTAGAAACTTCCGCCGATATTCATGTTGTAGAGACATCTATGACCAAATCTAAAACTAGTGGTAAGAAGAAAGGTAAGAATAAAAAGAAAAAATCTTCAAAAGAGAAAAACGATACAACTGAACCAACTGACGAAAAACGAAAACCTTGATATCCTTGTCTCATCTGTGACCAGCATCATTTTACAAAAGAGTGCCCACATAGAGCCGAGGTATCAAAATTCGTTAAGGGTTCGCCTATACCTATTGTCTTGAAGGATCCCTTTCCCACTCAAGATAGTAACATGGTTGGATCTTCCTCCAATACGGTTGAGGATATCTTGATGGTTGCAATGCGATTGCAAGATTATGGTAGTAAAAATACTGGTAAAGAAGAAGAAACATCCAATTCTGCATCGACTACATATTACTTAGTTTCTGATCCATTACAGATTGAGAAAAAAAATCCTAACTTAGTGATTAAACCGCCTGCAAAAGGTGTACTTCATAAATCAGCTTTCAATCCACATGCGAGAGTTGCTCAGAATTACAATATTATTGAAGATTTGGCAATTTCCCCTTTGGCAATGTTGGCTTTGGAAGTATTGCAATCATGCCCAGCCCAAAGAAAATTGCTTTTGTCAGTCTTAGGAGCCGTAGATCTCCAAGATTCGAAGCTCATGATCTTCGATTTAGAGAATTTTACACCCCGCCTACCCCATGAAATGGCTTTTCAAATTCCGGTAATAGTAAAAAACAAATGTATCTTTCGTACTGTTGTTGATGAAGGGGCTTCTACATGTATTATGTCATTAAAATGCTTGAAATCACTTGGTTCTCCAACAATTAACCAATCACCAACTATTCTCAAAGATTTTGATGGAAGAGGTTTTCATCCATATGGTATTTTACAAGATCTACCGATAGAGGTCGAAGGCAAAATGGTTAATCTAGATGTGGAGGTGGTTGATGCCCCTATGGATTACAACCTTCTCCTGGGTCGTAGTTGGTCTTACGCCATGACTGCTATCGTATCATCGATCTTTCGTCTCATCATGTTTCCTCATAAAGGAAAGATTGTTAAGATAGATCATCTCTCATATTATTCATCCGACCCAGCCTCTACTGATAGCATCCAACACATCAGAAAATCGACTATCCCTTATAAGGATGTCGGAGTAAGTTTGATTAAAGATTCAGCTTTACTGGGAACTTTTTCCCTGCCTCCTCCCAACATACAAACTCTTATTGCTAATATCAATATGATTACATCCAATACTATTTCCTTTGATGATCTTTAGATAGTACCTTCAGAATCAGAATTGGATTCTTTCGATGGCCCAATGCCTTTGAGTCCTTTTCAGTTAGCATATCAACATGTACAGTCATTTTCTGATACTCCCTCAACCGAGTCTGATCCAGTGAATGTGATCAATCAATTGTCATTTTCAATATCGAGTTTAGCTTCAACACCAACTCCGGATCCTGCTTAACAAGTATTCAGTAATGATGAACATATTCGTGAATTCTTGTCGGTAGATGAGTTACCATGGGAAGATCTTCATCATAGGTCTTCATTTTTACTTGATCTCGATCATTTTGAGAATGATTTTTCCTCCATTTTTACCACTGATTACGTCAAAGAACCTCAAAATCCTATCTCACATTCCGATTTTGAATTGAATTTAGAAAATATTTCTACGACGGTTCCTCTTGAAATTTCAGTAAAACCTGGAATTGTTGAAAACTTTCACATAGGTGCTTCTTGTATGCCTAAAGAAATTCAAGCATATAAATCCCTATTTCAGAAATTCCATGACATTTTTACCTGGTCATATGAAGAAATGCCAGGAATCGATCCGTCGATTGTTGTTCATGAAATTAAGACATACCCGGAAGCTAAACCCGTTAGACAGAGATTATGTCAGATTCATCCGAGAAAAGCTACCGCTATCAAAGCAGAAGTTCAAAAATTTCTTCGTGCAGGTTTTATTTATCCGATCCCGTTAATGGAATAGGTATCTAATATTGTTCCGGTCAATAAAAAACAAGGAACAATAAGATTCTGTATCGATTATAGGGATATAAATCGAGATTTTCCAAAAGACAATTATCCAACCCCTTATATCGATCAAATTATTGACGATTGTGCTGGAAGTGAAATGTTCTCGTTCATGGATGGATTTTCTGGCTACAATCAAATCAACATACTCCCTGCAGATCAACCTAAAACAACTTTCATTTGTCCATGGGGAACTTTTGCTTATCGCAAATTACCTTTTGGCCTTAAGAACGCTGGCACCACTTTTCAAAGGGCCATGTCTTATGCATTTCACGACATTAAGCACATTGTGCAGCCCTACCTCAATGATTTTCTTACTCATTCTTCATGCAGAGCAGATCATATTACTCATTTACGAGCCATATTTATATGATGTAGGAATTATAAGATTCGTTTGAATCCTCACAAATGTGTTTTCTGCATAGAATCTAGACAATTATTGGGATTTATTGTCTCAAAGGCAGGCTTTCGTATCGACTCATCTAAGGTTGAGGCAATCATCAATTTACTTCATCCTTCTACTCTTCGCCAACTCCAATGTTTGCAAGAGAAAGAAATTTTTTTACGTAGATTCATTCCTAACTACGTCAAGTTAATGAAAGGTTTCACTAGGTTGTTGAAACAGAATATTCCTTTCTTTTGGGACAAGGTCGATGATAGATCTTTTGATGCTTTGAAAAATGCATTGACCCATGCACCGTTACTGCATCCTCTCAACTACAACCAAGATTACTTTTTGTACCTCACCGCTTCCGATTCCACGATAGGGATGGTTTTAGTTAACGAAGATGAATTCCATAGTGAACATGTGATTTACTATCTTAGTCGAAATTTGCATCCGACTGAGATCAAATATTCACATGTGGAAAAATTGGCCTTGGCAGCTGTTCAAGCTGTCCAACGTTTTGGTCACTACATAATTTTATGCAAAACAAAAGTGATCTTTGATTGTAACCCTATGATGTAAATCTTGACCAAACAATTTCTAGGAGGCAAATACTCCAAATGGATTGTTATCCTACAGGAGTTTGATTTGGAGTTTGAAAAATCCAAATCTAAGAAATCATTGATATTTGTTGAACTTATGTGTGATTTCCCACATACTGATAAAGAAACTGTGGTGGAACAACCGATCGCGGATGAATCCTTGTTTCTTATTAGTACCATTGATCCTTGGTATGGAGATATTATTGTTTATCTTCAGACCCAATATTTTCGGCCTGATATTTCACAGTCGCAAAAGTGAAAAATTTGTTTCCAGTCTCAACAATATCATATTGTTGGCGACACACTATACCGTTGTGGTGCGAACTCATTTTTTCGACGTTGTCTAACTCATGACGAAACTGAAAAGGTTTTAAATGACTATCACTCTGGAGCATGCGGCGGTCATATGTCTGGGTATGCCACAACCCAAAAGATATTGAGCGCAGGTTATTTCTGGCCGTCCTTATTTAAATATTGTATTTACGTGGTCCAAAAACGTCATAATTGTCAAATATTCGATTGCAAAATGCGTGCACCACCTACTCCTCTTCACCCTATAATTGTTGTCTGTCCTTTTACAAAATGGGGCATTGACTTCATTACATGTAACCCTCACTCGGCCGGGGGGCATGGTTATATTATTGTTGCAGTAGATTATTTTACCAAATGGGTCGAGGTGATGCCTACATTTGCGGCAGATGGAAAAACTGCAGCTACTTTTGTATTCAATAATGTGATTGCTCGTTTCAATGTACTCCAAGCGATAATTACTGATCACGGGAGCCATTTTCGGAATATCATGATGACCGAGTTAACAGACCAACTTGGCCTGCGCCATGACAGTTCTACACCATATTATCCATAGGCTAATGGTTTAGTTGAAGCAATTAATAAAGTTTTAGTCACCATGATCAAATGAATCATTAGAATTCATAATTCAAATTGGCATACCATGCTCTTTTCAGCACTTTGGGCATATCGAACCTCAGCAAAAACATTGACAGGTTTTACCCCTTTTCAACTAGTTTACGGTTTAGAAGCAGTATTATCCATTGAATGCGAGATATCGTCACTCCAACTAGCCATAGAGTTACTACCAGACACTTCTGAAGAGGAGAAATATTTTTTATACTTGGCTGAATTAGATGAGAATCGGCGCACTGCTGCATTAGCTACCGAGACTCATGCGAAAATAATGAAAGGTCAATATGATAGAAGTGTTACCCCTCGTAATTTTTCAGAAGGAGCCCTAGTTTTGATTTATGACCAAGCCAACGATAAAATAGAGGCTGGGAAATTTGAACCCATTTGGCATGGTCTTTATATTTTCAAGCGACACCCTGCAAAAGGGGCCTATGAATTGATTGATTTTGACGGGGTCTCTTTAGGTAAACCCAAAAAATGGACTTTATCTGAAGAGATATTATGCTTGATTTTTGTGTGGAGATATTCTCTGTATATTAGTTACTTTTTAGCTGGTGTGCTATAAATTAGAAATGTGTGCCTAGCTTAAGTGTGCTCTTACTATTATTCCTGCTTATCTGGATACTTTTGATATCACAGATATCGACGTCCTTACAAACATATATTGGTTTTGCTAATGGCGCTTGTCGTAGTACACAGAACATCTCTTCCAGAGCTTGGGTTATTTACTCACCCACTGACGAGTTAGTATCGATGCATGGGGTAAGCCTCAGTCAAAAAATGAACAATATTGCTGAATATAGTGCAGTTATTGAATTATTGTCGGAATCCCTTTCGTGTGGAATTCAGACTTTTATCGTTAGGTTAGATTCTGAGCTCGTTATATTACAGTTAAACCGAGTATATGCCATTAGAAACCCAGTATTATTAAGATTATTTTTAAGGGTTCGTATCTTGGAACGAGAGTTCGATTATATTGAGTATCAACACATTCCAAGAAGTTTAAATACATTAGCAGATGCAATAGCTTCTAGTGTTATAAATAGAAATTTGCAATAACAAAGTAATAAATCAACATCCCATAACATGATTGAGCAGGTAACTGGAAATAATAGTATATCATAGTATAGAGGTAGTGTTCAAAAAATAGTACATTGTCTTCGATCATAGGTTAAAAACGCCTTATGATCGGAAAAAAGTGATACAAAAAATGAGTCTACAAGTCAATCATCCGTGGTTATGATCACGATAATACACTATTTCTCGTGCCACCCTAGTCAAAAATCTCCTGAATGGTCTAGGAACACCAATGACGTATCTCTGTAGAGAGAGTGGGATGTCATCTATGGTAGTCTCAGGAATATCCATAGTGAGTCGCTTCAAATGGTGTTCTAAATCAGTCAGGATCTCTGCAGTCTGATCTTGTGGGGGTGGTGTTGCTACTGCTACATCCCTTTGCCTCCGGTCAAAGGGGCAGAGAATGGCTGGTCGACTCAGACCCACATATGTATTTGAAATTTTTGTTATCAGTTTTGGATGATTTTAAAACAAAATAAAAATTAGAAATTAGAACATGTCAAAAGAGATTTTTTACATGACTCATCCCACTGAGCTCTTGGAGGAAAGGGCATATCCCAGCCATGTGAAAATCCATGCCCGCATAAGGAAAATCCTCTATCACAAAAGTTGGCGTTCTAGCCAACGAAAATAAGTCGAGGGAAATCGAACAATCTCCCCACCCTCGCTGTGGCGGGCCATCAAAGCAACCCAATGAACCATCCTAGGCTCTCGAGGTCGACCAGCATCAACAGGAATGTGCTGCGGGGCTAACATAGGAATCCTTTCTAGAGCAAAGGTGACGACGATAGATCCATATCCGAAGTTGTTTAACTTCCCATTCTTTGCTCTGGTAAGTTGGCGTTTCACATTTTACAACATTGCCTCGCACCAGTTGAATATGGTGCCTCGAAAACAATCTACTGCAATCCGCATCTGAGATCCTATAGCTACATGAAAAGCTGCACTTCCGCACAACTTGACAACGGTAAAAGAAATCACTTTTAACTCGAGATGGATGATAGTTTTAATGTCAATCCGTTTGTCCCTGGGATTGGCTTCATCATTACAGAACTCTAATTGCAGGCTGGCAACAGACTGGCCACCTGGCCTAGCCCCAAATAGAGATAGTGGTTCGCCTCACCTAGACAAATTAGTCAAAAAATACATGTCCTCTACTTCAATCTCGAGCCGATGACCTCTGATCATGAAACACTGGTCCTGAACATCCCATTTTCTCACCAGCCAAGTAAGAAGATATACTTGAGCTCTCATGCCACTGATAGCCCAAAATTCGAAAAGCCCGCATGCTCTTAAAACTTGCAAAGTAGGTTGATGGATCATTTATGCTTCATATACCTCCTCATGTTCCCGTTCTCACCAAATGAGCATTGTAGATATCCTACAATCAGTAAAATGAAGCATTAGAATCATTTTGAAGAAAAAATTTGGGTAATTTAGGAGGAAAATATGTTTTTAAATTCATTACGGCACCCCCACACTTTACGCTTAGGGACAGTGCGTAGCTCCACATGGGCTCTGTGTTAAAAGTACGGGGCTCCGACATTTTCCTTTGTGAGAAAATGTCGGGGTCCGCAGGTACCTAGTGTCCTGCCTGCGGACCCCTGATGGGCAAATTTTTGAACCTATTTTCCTCCCAAAAATGAAAATTTGAAAATTTGACCCTAATTTAAAAAATTGAACGGATGAAAAGCAAGAGGAAGAGGTTGTGGATTACCTGGAACAGACGGTTTCGATTCCGACGATCGGTTTGCCCAGAATCTTATCCGAAGCGTTTTTTACCAAAAGCTCTAAAAATTTCACTCCAAACTCAAACGGTAAAAATGAACTTGAAAAACTCCTTTTTATAAGTTTTTTTGAATAAATGAATTTAATTTGTTTATTTTTCACTTTAAAAAGATGGTTTTCGAAATATTCTTATTATTGAAACAAGTATGTTTAATTTTTCGAGTTTTTGTGCAGAATACCAGATTTTTCAGGCGAAATGATCATTTTTTACGAAGAGTAAAATTTTATCACTTTTTCGGGCTCTTTAAAATTTACGAAAAAACGAAGCTATGGAGTCCTCTTTTAAGCCCTTTTCAGACTCTCTAAAAATGAAAAGATTGCTGAGTACTTGACTATTCGAACTCGTTAAATTAAATGAACTGTTGTCCCTTCAGTATAATTTTACCCCTTTTCCAGACTGAAATGGACTATTTACGATAAAGGTATACGTTGACTAATAATGGTCAATAGAGTTCTCTCTCGCATTATTTTATCCCTTTTCGGGCCTGAGAGACTAAATTTACAAAAAAGAACACCCATGGAGTTTTCTTAAGTTTTTTCTTGTGACTCTCTAAAAATGAAAAACACCGAGTTTCTCCTATACTAGACTCGTTAAAATTTAACAGTAAAGGACCTGTCAATTTCAAACAGGAACGGACCACTCCTTCTTATGGTTCAATTTTAAACTAAGTTGGACTCATCCAAAGGATGAGCTTATAAAAAAGCAAATGTTATCCTCCTTAAGCTTGTAAACAATAAAGAGGTACTTGCCAGAAATGGTGGGGGAAAAGAGAGAAAATAGATTCATTTGTTACACTTTGATTTGTAAAATCATTACACCACTCTTGAACACGACACTTTTTGTCGCACTTCCACCTGGGTTGGGAAATCCTTTGCCTATCTGTTAATCAAACCACATTGAAGGTCTTCAGCCGGTTTCTGGGTATTAGCTTAGGGAAACTGTCACCAAACCATCTGCAGTGTCGTTATGTGTTCAAGAGGTCAGTCAAATAAACCATTCATCTGCAAACATTTGTCTCCATTCGCGTTAACCATCCCTGAGTCAGTCCTTGCAAAAATTTCTTCAAAACTTGATCTATGGTTTCGTGTCGTGAGCTTACTTATGACATATAATTTCTATCGACGACAGCTCGTCATCTAGGAAGTTGATCTAGAATCCGTCAGTACCTTGGGATCTACATGCCTTAATGGCAGGTTTCTCACCTTCGATGACAGGTTGCATCATTGACCTTCGATCGAACAATTCCGTGAAATTTTCAACTTCAGATCACTTATTCACATTTCATGGATTGTACTGAGTAATTTGAGAGCCATTGTCATTATTGGTGGTTTCTCTCACACTTGTTAACGGTTCACATCATTGACTGGTAATCAAGTGGTTTCTACCATGTTCAACTTCAATACATTTAATCGCGTGGATAGAATCGTACTAGTTCGGGAAGTAGAAATAAAGACCCTAGATCTAGTTTCCACCATCCAGGCTGCGAGGAGTTTTATTATTCATTATGCAGTAGATGATTCATTACAGATGGATGTGTCCATGCTGTGTCTACAATATTGATGTAATATTAAAATCATTTCTGTATCAGAACAAGTTTAGTTAGTTATTGATCTGAGTATGGGAATTCCTACCTTAGCGATGATATATATACATATATATATATTTTGCATTGAATGTTTTTACAGGGTTCCGACTGGGGTGTCCACAGGCTAATCCTTGAAATGATAAAGCACATCACTCTTCGAATACTCTCAGACTTCGCACTTTAGGGGGCAATTTGTTACACTAAAATTTGTCACCATGACATTTTAGTACTCCCTTAGAAGTCTACAATATCAAAGTTCCTAGATTCAAGCCTTGAAATTAAGAGAAAAGCTCATAAAAGTCTTAAAAACTCTTGTACCGCACTTTCTCTTAGTATTTCCTGTGGTGTCGCACCTTTTGGCTATAAATCCTGCGGAGCCAAACACATTGTTTATTCATTAAGGGTGCAGACCCCTGTAAAAGATAAAAAAGGCACAAGTAAAATCTAGAAGCTCAGTTTGAGTCATTTTTGGAAGCTTCTAGAAGCATTCCTGCGGTGGAAGTCCGCTCTTTCGAGGTTCATGTATCCCATCCGTTAAGGAGCTAACCCCTTGATGTAAGGAACTAATATCTTTGAAGGAGGATTCTATCCCTTCTTGTATGGAGATGTAACTTCCTCTCTTTCACTCTAAAAAGAGGCATAGGGAAGCCTCAAGGGGTTACAATCGATGAGTTCAAGCTTTAGTATTATTTGAGGTGAAGTGCTATTGAAACTTAGACCCTTTTAATTGAGATTTCATGTGGGAAAGATTACATACCTGTATGTATCTTGGTTGGAAGAGTGCAAGGCTGATCAAAGTAAAGGAAACGTCTGTTCCGGACCCTAGGAAGGCCTGTATGACATCAAGGCGGACACGGTTGTAAGGCTCTTCTTTATTTAAGTTAATACAAATAAGTCCATTTTTCTCAATAAGTTGTCAATTGATTGGTTTATTTTATGGATTCCTTGATCACCATAATAGATATGATTTATGAATATATGCTATGGAGGTGCTATTTGATGTTTGTTTGTTTGTGATTGCAGATCTTCGAAGGCAACTCTTTCGGGCAACTGAAGGACTACTAATACAAACAAGCGTTGGATCAAAGGTAAGATCGTTAAGCCTTTATAGCATTTAATTATGAATCGCAATATATCTAAAGAAAGATAGTTTTATTTGTCCGTTTGTTGCTAGCTGTCTGTAGGACACTTGGGAGGTCTGTCTTATCCGCAAGAATGAATTATCCTTCCAACAAGCCCAATATTCATTTGGAAAATGTTTTGCCTTCAACATGCTTCTTACCATGTCCATGATGGTTCTATTTTTCCTTTCAGCAACTCCATTTTGTTGTGGTGTATATCTTGCTGTAAATTTATTGTGTATCCCATTTTATTTGCAAAAACGCAGAAATTCTTTGGAGATATATTCTCCTCCTCTATCAATCTTAAGGACTTTAATATGCTGCCCACTTTGATTCTCAACAAGAGCTTTAAAGTGGCAGAATTTCTCAAACACTTCACTCTTCAATTTCAAGAAATAAACACATGTTTTTCTTGTTTAATCATCAATAAATGTTAGCATATAGTGGCTGCCTACTAATGATGGTGTTTTCATTGGTCCACACAAATTAGAATGGAATATTTCTAAGGGTGCCTTTGCCCTTATGATCTTTCCTGAGGGAAAGCTTTCTTTGTGTTGTTTGCCCAAGATGTAGCCTTCACATAGGTTGTCTGGCTTTTCAATCAATGGTAATCCATTTACCATTCCTTTTCTGTGAAGCAAATTCAGACCTCCAAAGTTGAGATGTCCAAATCTCAAGTGCCATAACTAGTTTTCGTCCTTAGCTTCTCTTTGGTAAGTCTCTTGTGTCACTGCTTCCATTGCAGCTCCTTTCTTCAAATCCTCTCTCATGTTGAGAGGAAACATTATGTTTTTTGTCATCTTCACTTGTGCAATCCGCTGTTTGCTTGGCATGAGGGCTTAAATCAATGAACCTCTAACATATCACATGCGATCATATCATATTAAAAATACCATGAATCTTAGTACATATTGGAAAATGCCTCTAAAAATCACATTATTTAATCCCCTACCAATATAAACCCAATACACCTTCCCAATTTAAAAAGCCCCTATTTCATTATATATTGTGGGTATCCATTTTTTCATTAACATTTTTTATACCCCTTTATATTTTTTCATTAACTTTGAGCTTCATTTTTTAGACTTGCCAATATAAAAACGCTTTACCCCCTATATATCCCCCAATATATTATGTCATTTTCTCCTCATTATATATCTCCCAATATGAACCCACGTGCTATAGTATTTCTCCCGCAGTGAAGCCCCTGTGTTTCTTGGTGGTATGTCCATGATGGTACATACATCATCTTCAATGAATACATTGTAGCCTTTTTTAATGAGTTTTCCAATGCTCAAAAAGTTACACTTCATACCAGGCACATAGTAAACATCTGATATGTTTTTTCTTTCTCCTTTCTTTGTCAAAACACTTACTTTGCATTTTCCCATGACAGAGACTTTACTATCTGTCCCCAATGTTACTTGAGACTTCACATTTTTATCTAACATAGAAAACATAGAAATGTTTCCAGTCATACAGTTTCTACATCCTAAATCTAGAAACCATATATCTTCATTTTTCTCTTCAGTCATATTACATGCTAAAAATAAATTCTCTTGACTTAGAGTTTCTTTAGTAAAATTTGCACTGGGTCTACTACCCATGTAACTCTGTTTCTTCCTGCATTCATTGGCGTAGTGCCCATACTTCTTACAATAATGACATTGGACTTGGGATTTATAATACCTTTGTCCATGTGCATGATTTTTTCCACCTTGTTGGCTACTTCCTTGGCTTTGATTCTGATTTTTATTGTTTCCCCTTCCACTTGTACTTGCAGGGTTGTTTCTTCCTCTGTTTTGGCTTCTGCCTCTACCTTTTCCTTTGTAGTTTTCTTTGCCTTGACCTCTTCCTCTTTCAAAGGATATTTGGGCCTTGAAGGCATTCTCCAAAGATGAGTTTGTTGTTCTGCTCAATCTTTGTTCATGTGTCATCAATGATGCATGAAGCTCATCAACAGTAAACATTGAGAGATCCTTTGTCTCTTCAATGGTTGTTACTATCACATCATATCTTGAGGGTAAGCTCCTCAATACTTTCTCCACTATTCTTCTTTTTTCTATTGTCTCTCCATGAGATCTCATTTGGGTAACCAACCCAATCAATAGTGTGAAGAATGAGTCTATTGTACTAGAATCCTTCATGCAAATAACTTCAAAATCTCTTCTCATTAATTGAAACTTTGTTGTTTTTACCTTCTCCATACCTTGGTAGGTTTTCTGGAGGGTATCCCATGCATCCTTCGACTTCTTTGCTGCTAAAATTCTTGGAAATATGCTTTCATGCACTTCCTGATAGAGATAGAAGAGGACTTTTGAGTCCTTCTTTCTATTACTCTTTAGCAAATCTTTCTCTACCTGTGTTAAGGCATTAAATGCTTGTTCATCTACTGGTTCTTCTAAACCATATTCAACTAGCTCCCATAAATCTTGAGAGGAAAACAGGGCTCTCATTATGATTGCCCAATAGTCATAGTTCTTCTCATTGAACTGTGGGAGTTGATTATTTCCCATAATCATGCTTGTGTTGGCTCCTATCATTGCTAGCCTTACAAAACTATGTTAGACACTTGACTGTGTTTTTTTTTAAACAAAATTTCTCACTACTAGAGAGATAACCTCTATCTCTAAAAGACTTCATTTTATAGTTCTCTGGACTGTGTTCTTAAAAAAAAACAAAAATCTCTATTTTGATAAATACCTGGCTTTGCTGAACTTTCACACTGTCGGTCAAAACTTCAACAAACTTCTTCTTCCTTCCTTCAGTTTCTTTAGCAACTGCTAAGATCTTGGATAAGCTCTAGTACCATGCTAGAATTTCTGATAATTCCTTAACAGTCAAAGAGGAAAAAAGTGTCCTCTATCAACACAGAGACTTGAAAACTAAACTTTGCAGTTGAAGCATAAAATATACATAGTGAGAACAAACACTGTCTTTGTATTTACAAAAATGATTTGAATACAATCTTTAGAACTTTACTGTTCTGGTTTTAACAAAAAAAATTCTTCAGTTGGATGCTACACACACACAACGCTCTCTTCTTCTTCTGCTCTTGGAATACACACAATCTTCTGTTGGTTTTGAGCATACACACTGTGTTTTCTTTGCACACTATCTAACACACAGTGTCTCTCACACTCTCTGTCCCAGCATACAATAATACACTATCTATATATATGTTGTAAACATATATTTTTACAACATATATGAAAATAAACTTTTAACCTAAGTTCAAATAAAATAAAACTGTCGCGGCGCATAAAAAAAACATTTAAACCAAGGTTTTTAAACCTTATAAAACATTTCACAAACATTTTCATAACAATGCAATAGGATTTATCGCATTGATAAGCCCGCCCGATGACTAGGCACCAAAACTATGTGAAAGACCGTCATTGGTCGGAGATAAATGAGCTGGCCGAGGTGGGCCATCCTTTATCACATGGTTTTGGAGAGTTGGTGACGTATGCATGAAGCTGTGCGATACAATTTTGATTGGTCGATGGATTTGATATGGCATGTTAGTGGGGATGACTTATCACGCAGGTTTTAGGTGTGGTGATGTAGGCCTCAAAAGGGATGCGATAGCGCGTGATTGGTCGAGAGATTGGGTGACGTGGACCTGGAGGGCTCCACATGAATTGAAGTGGGGTGTTTCAAATGTGAAATTGGCCTGGTAATTAATCTGGTTGGTGGAGCGTAATGGTGCGAGGGTCCAGAGGTTCAAATGGCAGGGTTGCATGGCTTAAACCATGACTTTCACTGCAGAAAAGGGCTACGGCCTTTATAGTCAAAAATTGGATTTTCAGGGTTCTTAAACACAAAATTCATTGCACGGTTGAGTGCTCAAACAAGACTGAAAATTGTTCCTCCTGATGTCCTCCGGTTTTCCCATCAAAAATGAATTTTGTTGTACTTATGATCAGATTTACAGTTGGGGTTATCTCCAACACTCCCCCTCAATCAAAACTGCTATTCTCATGCATACCCAGACATTTTCTGAGATAATTAAAAAATTTCTGCCCCAATGGTTTTGTTAAAATATCAGCAAACTTCTCTTCTGTTCTGCAATGTTGCAAAAAAATTTCTCCATTGTTCACTAACTCTCTGATGTAGTGATACCTTGCATCAATGTGTTTTGTACTCTTATGAAACACTTAATTCTTGGATAAATATATAGTTGAGTTATTATCACAATAAACTGTTGTGCCTTTTACCTTTTCATGACACAATCTTCTTAACATTCTCCTTATCCATACTGCTTGACATGCTGCTGCTGTAGCTGCCACATACTCTGCCTCTGATGTTGATAAAGCCACAATTAGTTATTTCTTAGAAGCCCATGAGATGGCTCCTGATCCCATATGGAAAACATATCCAGAGGTGCTTTTCCAATCATCTATACTTCCAGCCCAATCACTGTCAGTATATCCAATCAATTCAAAATTTTCTGAAGAGTTGTGTAAAATACCATACCTCGTTGTTCCTTTCTCATACCTCAATATTCTTTTTGTTGCTTGCCAATGTGCCTCATTTGGCCTTTCCATAAATTTGGAAATTAAACTCACAACAGGCATAATATTTGGCCTATTTGCAGTCAAATACATAAGGCTGCCAACTATGCTTTTGTACAAACTTGGATCAAAATCCTTGCTACTGTCTTCTTTGCTTAGCTTTTATCCTGTTGTTCCTTGAGAAACAATTCTTGGCTGTGTACAAGAATCCGTGCTCAAGACATTAAAGATTATGTCACAAAAATGTAGATATGTGTCTCTGTTCTTAATCCTTTAAATATTAGTAATATATTTCCCAAATATCAAATCTTTAGGAGCCATGCAATGCCATATTCCCTTTATACTGGAGTGAAAAGATGAAAGACAAAGAAAGGAAAGGATTTTAACTTGTCATGCTGCGTTACACAGAAACTGTCATTATAAAATCCAGAGGAAGTGGAAAACATATAAGTTAAAGAAGAGGAGCGCCCATTAAGGATATTTAACTCTTAGACATATAAATATCAAGAGACCTGCAGCTCTAATCACTCTACTTTATTCACAGAAATGCAAATGAAATGAAAACCAGGAAAACGCTTCAACATAGATGGAATATTGGGAACTTGCAAAACTTCTTTATTCATTCGATACTGCTTAGTACAAAATTTAGCCTTCAAAGGTTCAAAACTCGGAACCTTCTTCCTTCTTTCAAATGTCTTTAAATACAAGTTGAACCAAAATAGTTTCAGTTATAAAACTGATTCTAACTGACTGTAACTACTTAACTACTTTATGTCACGGAGGTATATGCCTCGGTAACATGTCATTACATTGCATCATGTGATTTGAAAATAAAATAAAAGATGACAAATCCTAATCTAAAGGAACTGATGTTCCTGGAACAGCAACTGATTCAATGATTTCTTGCGACTGTACGGTCACTTGTGGCTGCTTGGCGGGAAATCCTTTTTCTGTATCAATAGTAAACTTCTTACATTCCTTCCAAAGCTTGTCTTGAGTTATTGGAGCACTCTTATAACGATGATATTCTACTGTGAAGGCAACAATATGACTGTGAGTGAGGTTACTTGTAAACAACGTTTTCACCATCCACAATAGAAGGAAATGTCTTTGTAAGAAATTGAAGACTGTCTCTCCCTTTAATATCTGCGACTTCTCATGTCGACCATCTGCTTTGCTTTTTGCAAACACCAACTGATCTTCATAAAACTTCCAGGACATAAATTCACCTCCTTCCTTCCAGCATGATGGCAAGCCAGTTCTTATCAATTTATCAAATGAAATGTCAAATTTCTTAATCACCTCTTTGATTACCTGTAGCCGCTTCTCTGATGCTTTCAAAAGATCATTTTTAATGATCATCTTGCTTATTTCCTCAGCATAAAAATACCTGTCTTGTATCCCCATGTCTTGCAACTCTTCATCTGTTTTGGAATTAATAAAATTCATGAATCTTTTGGCCCAATTTGATCTCTTGATTGCAGCTGGCTTGTCTGATGACAATTCCTTTTCGTGATCAGCAACAATGCCTTTCTTCCTGGCAATTACTTGTATGGAATTCCATTTTGCTTGTATTTCAGAAATGATCTCATTCCAGATGAGATCCTTAGCTTTAATAAGGGAAATATTTCCCTTCAATTTCTCCTTGAGTTCCTTAATCTCTTCTTCAGCTTTATGTAGCTTCTGCTCATTTTCGCCTACCTTTTCTTCCCATCCTCGCATTAATCTCAGAGCTGCATCCTTTTCAGACTGGGCCTGTTTGCAATCTCTCTCCGCCATTTTTAACTCTGTATTCAATTAAGCAACCTGGACCTGTGGATCGGTCGCACCTGCAGAAAAATCAAAAGTGCAAGTGTGGTTCTGAATTTGATTTTGTAAGGTTATGGCTGTTTGCTTTACCTTATCAAGCTCCTCATCTTTCTTTATCAATTGTTGTTGCAGCTCTTCCTTTTCCTTTTCTACCTCTGCTACTTCAGTTTCCAACGAATGCTCTGAAGCTGGCAATTTCAGCTTCTTCCTTAAGGAAGAGATTTCTGCTTCTGCGCCCTTGATCAATTTTTGCATTGCGCTCCTATCATCAGGATCAACGCCAATCTTCTTTATGATTTTCTTTAGTTCTTCATTTTGAATAGTCAATTCTCTGGCATTGGCTTTCTCCATCTTGCACTGTTTAACAACCTTAGCAAGCATATTCTCTGTCTTGACTGATGTAGCATGAGTCTTACTTAAATCATTAACAATTAACTGACCTGTTTGCATATGTAGATTCATCTTGTCCCACAAGGGGATCTTCTTTACATCCATAACAATATTCACCTCCTTAAAACTGTCTGAGGGTCCCAGAGACATCCCTGTCGGATGCGATAGCGCCATTTTGAACTGGTCTTTCTCCAAATCCATTACAGTCAAAAGTCTTGTTTGGTCAGCAGATACATGATGTTCTGCTTGTATTTCTATATTGGCCTTTATTCTTTGATTCTTTTCTTCAATTAAGGAGAACACCTGCTTCATAGAAGGAGCTTTCTCTAGCTGGAGTTCTGATCTGCTAGGAGATGAAGCACCCTGTTCTTCACTGACCTGGAGAGTGAAACCAGGTGAATTGGAGGAGTGATATTCTGCTAATTTTGTCCTTTTCTCCTCTCGAGGCTCTTCCTCATCAATCTCAATAACATCATCTCTCACTCTCTTACCCATCTTCTCCAATATTACAGGAGTTTGAATATTAATCCGCGATGAACTTGGCCCTCCTGGATTAGCCAACTTTTCTAAATCTGGTTTACTCACATGAGTAAAAGCAGCATAACCATTCTCGACCCTTCTCTGTGAAATAATCGCATGTGGGTCATAGGCCCACTTCTCTCCCAATAATAACTGTGTTTCTTCCAACATCCTTGTCACCTCCTCATAAGCTTGCCTTGTGTTAACAACAAAAGGACCTACACTCATGGGCAGCTTGTACATTAACCCCTTCTTCATTGGAAGAAAATTAATTTGATCCACATTGAGACTTTGCCTTATAAATTCCAAAGAAAACAGTCTCATGGGAACAAATGTTGGAAGCCTATAAGGCTCAACACCAACTCCATATAGCCTTATTTCAGAATGGTCTTCAAAAACAAACCAGTCTCCATATCTACAATTAGGTCCCAATTGCAAGAACTCCTGAGCCTTTGGCAAGAAACAGGGAGGCCGAGTCCCATTGAGAATTCTATAAGCGGTGGTCATAAAATTTTCCACCAATTCAAATAAACCAGCTTCATTTTCTTCTCTTCTGATCAAATCAGTCCAAAGTAGAACTGACTGCTTATTCTTGTTACTATCCATTATGTTCAAACCAATACCCATGAATTCTTCCACATTCTGGTATAAAAACAGGTAAACTATTAATGAGGGAAATCTAAAATAACCTGTTAGTGGGAAAGAAAGCAACTGAGAATTCACCACTTCTTGCCAAAAGGATGGAATATCTAACACCACTCCCGGTTTCATCATAAGAGTAAACATTCCCAGAGTTTCTTTGTCAACTTCGCCATCATCTTCTTTCCCCAGAATCTCCATAATACAGCTGAGAACTGACCTGTATTGAACATTAAAAACATCCAAACCAAATTTTCCCAAACCAAACTGGGTCTTCTCCGGACTTGGTACCAAAAATGACATGCAGCGGTTAAATTCTTCAATTGAGAGCTCCTCGAAGTATTGAACCAGCGAATCTTCTGAGAATTGCAAAGGAGAAACATTCTCTGGGAAGCATAATGCCTGACGCATTAATTGAGATGAAACCTGCAAAACACTTTCTCCCTGAGAGTTCATGACATAACATTTACCAGGATACATGGACGAGACCAACCAGGAGATGAATTCAGGAAAAACATGGGTCTTAGGGATGCAGTCGAACAGCACTCCAGAACTCTGCATAGCGGAAAACACAGGTGACTGGTCGGTGTTCAAGGTCACTTGATAATGCAAGCGAGGGTGATTGACAGAGGAAGCAGTATCACGGACGTCTTTCTCACTATCTAGGAGAGGGCTCAGATTGGACAAACCCGACACAGACGCTCGTTTGGCCATGGCTGACGAGAATTTTGGAAGCAATTCGGTGCGAAGGTGGCGGGACGAGGTTTGAAACAGAACAACAATCACAAATAAACCGCAACGGAACGGCAAACTCGACTTTATAACAATGCAAACCGCAATTAATGCAAAGGTGACGTGGGACAACACGTAGGCGATTTTGCCAACTGTTTGACACTTCGGAGAATGACGTAATGCGGGGGGTCTGTGAGTACGGCCGAGACCTTCAACCCATACCCCCCGCAATCCATCGGAGCCGTTGATCAACGATTTTCATAGATCTGACTAGTCAACTGCGGGGGGTCGGGTTTTGATAACCGGCGAGCAAGTTGACCCTCCGCAGTTGCTCATCCAACAGCTTCTGCACACGATCACGACTTCCGCTCCAGAAATCGCTCGAACTTTATGATTAATAAAATAAATAACAAACTAATGTTTGCCGCTCCAAAAATGAAAAATGTATTACTTCTTCGTATTTCTCCTATACTAAAGTATAAAACCTTATACTATAGCATATTTCGGATCTTTTAGAAATATTTTTTCAAAAACATTTTTTCTTTTTCCAAAATTTCAAAACTTAATATAAAAAGGATATGCGGATAGAATGATCCACAACATATCCCATCACTGTAGGAGTAATTGTTGCCTTGCAAACTTGCATATTAAATCTTTCCAAAACTTATTTCATATACTTAGCTTGAGAAATAAAGATCTTATTTTCATTTTTCTCTACTTCTATTCCTAAGAAGTATCTCAGCAATCCCATAGCAGTCATCTCAAATTCATCCTTCATGATTGTTTTAAAATTTTCAATGAGGTAAGCATCACTACCTATGAATATAACATCATCAACATACAAAACAACAATGAGCATCTTACCATCCTTTTATTTGATGTATAATGTGGGTTCTCCTTCACATTTTTCAAACCCATTTTCTAGTAGATAGGCATCTATCCTACTGTACCATGCCCTTGGTACTTGTTTCAGCCCATATAGAGCTTTCTTCAATATGCATACTTTGTGCTCTTGGCCTTCTTTTTCATAGCCCAGAGGTTTTTCAACATAAACCTCTTCCATCAATAATCCATTTAGGAATGCTGATTTCACATCCATTTGGTAAACTTTCCACTTGTGTTGTGCTGCTATGGACAACACTGCTCTTACTGTTTCCGTTCTTGCTACTGGTGCAAAATTTTCCTCACAATCTCTTCCTTGTTGCTGCTTGTAGCCTTTGACAACAAGTTTGGCCTTGTGCCTTTCAATCTTATGTTTAGCATTTCTTTTGGTCTTATAAACCCATTTTACTCCAATTACTTCCTTTCCTTTTGGGAGATCAACTAATTCCCATGTCTTGTTCTTCTCTATTGCATTTATTTTTTCATCCCTAACATCTATCCTTTTCTTATCTTTTATAGCTTCTTCAAAATGAATAGTATCTTCTATAAGATAATATAATTAAATTAAAGAGTTCATACCTTCTTCTTGCTCATAAATTTCATTTAGACTTCTGAATCTGGTTTCTCTTTCACTTGTTAAACTTGTGCTTGTAGAAGCACTCAAATCTTCTCCTTATGATGTGCTTGGAGAAGCACTATCATCACTTCTCAAGGGTGTTCTCATACCAGCTTGTAGTGTCCCTTTATTTCCTTGTGTTGGTGGAGGTGGTGTTGCTAATGAGATATTTCTTTCAGTCATTTCTTCCTCATATTCAACATGAGACAAACAGGTTTTTACATTCACTGTTTTATCAATGCTTCCATCCCAAGCTTCTTCTTCAATAAACTGTACATCTCTGCTTATCATAAACTTCTTTTTGGATGGGTTATAAAATCTTTATGCCTTGGATTCTTCACTTATCCAACAAATATGCACCTCTCCCCCTTACTGTCCAACTTCTTCCTTAGCTGATTTGGAATGCGTGCATAAGCCACACAACCAAAAAATCTCATGTGGGTGACAAACTGTTTTATGCCACTCCATGTTTCTTCTGGAACTCTATTCTTAACACTATTTTTTGGGAATCTATTCAAAACATATGTTGCACAATGTACAACTTCAGCAAAATATTCATTTGGAAATTTTTTTTCCTTCAACATGCTTCTTGCCATGTCTATGATGGTTCTATTTTTCATTTCAGCAACTCCATTTTGCTGTGGTGTATATCTTGATGTAAATTGCTTGTGTATCCCATTTTCTCTGCAAAAATGCAGAAATTATTTGGATATATATTCTCCTCCTCTATCAGTCCTAAGGACTTTAATATGTTGCCCACTTTGATTCTCAATGAGAACTTTAAAGTGACAAAATTTCTCAAACACTTCACTCTTCAATTTCAAGAAATAAACCAATGTTTTTCTTGTGTAATGATCAGTAAAGGTCAGCATATAGTGGTTGCCTGCTAATGATTGTGTTTGCATTGGTCCACACAAATCAGAATGGACTATTTCTAAGGGTGCCTTTGCCCTTATGCTATTTCCTAATGGAAAGCTTTCTTTGTGTTGTTTTCCCAAGATGCAACCTTCACATAGGCTGTTTGGCTTTTCAATCAATGGTAATCCCTTTACCATTTCTTTTTTGTGCAACAAATTAAGACCTCCAAAGTTGATAGGTCCAAATTTTAAGTGCCATAACCAGTTTTCATCCTTGGTTTCTCTTTAGTAAGTCTCTTGTGTCACTGCTTCCATTGCATCTCCTTTCTTCAAATCTGCTCTCATCTTGAGAGGAAACATTATGTTTCTTATCATCTTCACTTGTGCAATCCTCTGTTTGCTTGGCACTTGCTTGGTGGTATGTCCATGATGGTACATACATAATCTTCAAAGAATACATCGTACCCTTTTTTAATGAGGTGTCCAATGCTAAAAAGATTACACTTCATACCAAGCACATAGTAAACATTTGATATGGTTTTTCTTTCTCCTTTCTTTGTCAAAACACTTACTCCACCTTAATGACGAATTCAAAATATTTTTATATACTCATCCATTCTATCTAATCTATAAATGGGTGAGGGGTTCTCGCTTCAGCTGTACTCATGTTGCTAAGTATCTCATTGCCCACACTTGCAAGATGATGACGGCTAAGTATCTGATTGCCCACACTCGCAAAATTCATCTCTCAAAGCTTTTGTTTTGTCCTTTCTTGATGGGGGAATTGAGATCCGATGTTTTAGAATGCCCCAACTCCATCAAATTGGAGGTGAATCAGACTTTGAAAATCGGGTTTTTGCTTATATTGATAAAACTTATCCAGATTGTTCATGTACCATTAGCCAACTTGGGCACCTGGATAGAATTATATTTAAATATGCTTTCTCAGAATGGTGGATTGCTAAAAACACTATTCATGCCTTTCACTGGTGATTTTATTGATCCATTTTCTTTATTTTATTTTACAGTCGTTTTTGAAGCTGTAATATTAAGAATTAAACAAGGATTTTATCCTCAGCCAACATCATGAGTTATTTTATTTGTCTATTTATTTCTCATATCATATATGACCTATTTTTAATATATTGAAAAATTGAATTTTAAAGGCCAACATCATTAATTAGGTTTTGGGTGAATGTTCAGGCCAAAGAATCATCATACCAAGAAGAGGTTCTAAGACGTTTCTAAGTGTATTAAAATAAATCTTCCGGGAAATCACATGAGAATTTTTTTGGACCGACGCATTTCGAACTACTAAATGTAGTTCATCATCAGGATAATCGACCTTCTTGAGCATCGGGAAAACTTGTATGAAGGCACAACAAGCAGGGGTGTTATAATTGACTCAACAATTGAACTTGGGAATAGGTTCTATGCAGATATTTGTGCGATGGCTTCAACTGTAGCTTATGAAAATAAACTGGTTATCAGAAACAGGGTCACAAAACATTGGAAGGTAGTTTTTAATTTCCATGCATTTATTTTTTGAACATTGGAAGGTAGTGTTTAATTTCCATGCATTTTTAGTTCTTAATGATTATTCGTGTATTTGATTTAATAAATATTTCAATATGATCCTCTCGCAGATGCACTTTGTGGAGTTCTTAGACTATTGGAATGGTATATTATATGCAACTCTTTAATTATTTTCAATAATAATCTTTGATTCGGCCATTACATATAATATATTGTTTAATTAGCTTCAATAATCTTTGATTCAGTCATTACATATAATATATTGTTTAATTAGAATAATTCAATAATAATCTTTGATTTGATCATTACATATATATAATCTATTATAAATGTGTAAATAATTTTGCGTTCATGAATTCATATCACTTGCAAAAGAAATCAACATGGGCTTTTATATTCTGTGATAAGGAGGTGGACGCCCAGCTAATAGTGATAGCCTTCAGAGGCACAGAGCCATTTGATGTAGATGAATGGGAAAAATATTTTGATTTCTCATGGTATGAATTGAGTCAAATGATCGGAAAGGTTCATCTTGGATTTCTAGAAGCTTTGGGTCTTGCAAACTGTTCACAAAACCCCCAGATCTTCGATTATAATTATCACAGTAATTCCAGTCATGTGCCTTCAGTTGATATTGATAAAGAAGCTGATCATCCTGAAAAACCTTTGGCTTATTATGTTCTTCGTAAGAAATTAAAATAATTATTACAAGTTCACAGAAATGCAAGTTCATAATGACAGGGCACAATCTTGGTGGCGCCTTGGCAGTGTTGTTTCCAGCAATACTATTTATACATAAGGAAGAGACACTGATGGAGAAAATGTTGGGTGTTTATACATTCAAGCAACCAAGAGTTGGTGATGAAGCATTCGCAAAGTTTATGAACAAAAACATGTATCCCTTGGGTTTATAGTATCAATCCATATGGTTTGTCATATTTATCCCTTTTACAAATAATAATTAATTAATAATAATAATAATTTTTAAATAATAATAAATTTATTAATTTTAATATTTATAAATAAATAATAATTAATAACTATAATTATTTTTAATTTTTAGTTAATTGATTACTATTAATATAACTATGGTTTATAGTATCTATCCATTTGGTTTCTGATATTTATATTTTTATGAACAATAATGATTAATGACTAATTATTAATTACTATCACATATTAATAGTTAGATATCATTTTTTGGGATTCAACTGTGTTAAGTAAGTCATTCAACTATGACCATTTCCATCATTTCCATGAGAGGTAGTCATAACTCACTAACTTCTCATGATTTTTGAATAGTCCACTTAACACTCGTTGCATCGGGTGATGCTCATAGAAGTGAAGAAGTGGGATTGAAACTAGTGAAATGAATCACATAGCGTCAATCATCACTTCCAGGGCTTGCACTCAGTAACCAGGATTTCTCGGGAGAACACCCATCCCAGATCGCCTCTGGCTCAAGCGTGCTTAACTGTGGAGTTTTCCCCACAATCAAGCCCACTTAACTTGCTACCCCATTTGCAAAACCCAATCAAGCCCACTTAACTTGCTACCCCATTTGCAAAATCTTAACAAGTATTGTTCCTCGTGAACCATTCAAGTAGAGCTCACTTTACTCGTTTATAATTAAGTATTGAGGGGTTTCCACTATGCATTATATTAGAGAAAAAAGAGGTAAGGAATCATTCAACTATGACTATTTCCAAGAGAGGTAGTCGTAACTGACTAATTTCTCATGATTTTTGACTAATTAATAGTTGTTATTAATTATTAACAATTATAGATACTATTAATTACTAACCATTATAAATATTATTAATTATTAATATTAAATACTAATATTTAATGTTAGATCTAAGACTTTTGTGATCCATAATGTAGATAAATATCTTTCGGATTAATCACATCATTAGGATTAGGTCGACATTTCGAACCATCTAATGTGGTTCATCTTTGTCGTGAGGATGAACCAGATGGTTCGAAACATCGATCTAATCCTAATGATATGATTAATTCGAAAGATATTTATCTACACTAATAATTAATATTAAATATTAATAATTAATATTAATTATCAATATTGTTTATTTATAATTATTTAATGATTGGTAATTAGTAATTAATAATTTTTAATTAATTTTAATTTTTAATATTAATATTAATATTAATATTATTTATTTATTTATTAGTTAATTAATAATGTTAAATAATAATATATAATTTTTAAACAATAATAAAATAATTAATTAATAATATTTATAAATAGATAATAATTACGCTGAAAGCGTTCCCTTTATGGGCTTTCCGAATGCGATTTTTCGCTCAGCCAATGAGAGCGGGTTCTCATCGTTCTTACCGCCACTCAAAATTTGACAGTTGCCGTCAGGCTATTTGCCACGTAGCCACAAACTGGGCCGTGCTGCTGTCAAGTCGCCTGCGGCTGTTATCTATCACTCTCTGCAAAAACTCATCCCTCCGCCTGTGCTCCACCACAATCTCTCTGACGTTCACAACAGCCGAAGCCTCGCGCTCTTTAATTCCCATCTTCGTGCATCTCTCGAACAGGCGACGCACCAACTTTGACATCTCCTCTGTTCGAATATTCATGGACGCCTCCACTCTGGAAGGAGATAGAAACTGCAACGTGCACATCTTGCGCAGTTTCTGAGTCCGCCGGTCATATGCGTCGACCCCAAGGAGCTTACAATTGTAACCCATATGCTCGGCTCCCGCAGATCGTGGCCTGGAGGCGAAGTTCATGTCGTGCGTGGTGAGACACTCCCTGGCTAGCTCCCATGAGGTCACTACCAGAACCTTGCGAGAGCCGAATTTGAGGAGCATGATGCGGCCATAGGTCTGGGCCAGGTGGTAAAGCGTCTGGTGAAGAGGTCGCTTGGCGTCCAGCAAATGGAGGTGTCCAATAATGGGCCACGACTCCCGCCCTCAACCCGCCGCCCTTCTCTGTGTGAAAAGGCAATTAGTAGGAGTTGTGGCGTGATAGATATATAATACGGGCTTTGTGCCAGCTTTGTCTCTTCACGAGAATGTAGCTGTGCCATCGTTTTTATGCAGTCATTTGTCCACATTGCTACATGGAGATCGGAGGTCTCTGCAGTGATGACGCAGGGATTTACAGTTTCTCTTTTATTGTTTTTGTCTTTGTTTTTTAATTTTGCATGGATGTTACTCTGCTCATAGCCTGCGGAATTTTTGAGCTTTCATCTAATCGATTGAATTTATGATAACTTACCTTTATGAACTGCACCTTGACATTGATCACAATGCAGACTTTTTGCATTCTAGTGGCGATCGCAGGGATGATGAATGTTATGGACATGGCTGAGGGTCATGGGCATGGACATCATACCAGGAAGATTAGCCCTCCAATGCCATTTGCCATGAATGCCACAGAATCCCGTATGATCGAGCATGCATTCATGAAATGGGTGAGGCAAATGGGCAGCCTGAAACATTCCATATTCAGGACAGCCAAGAACAAGTTTCTTCCCACATTCTATGTCACAGTCGACAAGAAACCAGGTGTGGGGGATTACACGTCTGTGCAGAAAGCAGTCAATGCCTTGCCTCTCATCAACTTGCTCCGCGTTGTTATTATCATCAATCCGGGTGTATACACGTGAGTAATTTACTGCAACATGAACTCTTATGGATGAATGTATATATAAGGTAGTAGTATAGATTTTCACAGTTGTTCAGGTTGTGGAGAATCTTCTGAAAATTTGTATAAAAGATTTCTAATCCCTGCAAAGAGTGGACACTTTGTTTTGAGGTAGACACTTCACCTGTCCTTCCAATGTTTTGGGCAGACACTCTTTTCTTGTTCTTGATGATGAGTGAGTGTCCTCCAAAAAAGTTGGATATATATTAGATTGTAAGGATTAAAAATCATTTACACAATTTTTTTTTCCAAAATTCTCCAAAATATATAAATGTGTGTATCCTCTGTTCCTCAACAGATTAAGCTTCTGCTTCTGTATGCAGGGAGGCGTGCACAGAGTATGCTCCCCCTTGGGGAATAATAGGAATTTAGTATAGTGCAGTAATGCGACCAGTGTGATCCCTGCAATGGGCACCATGAGACCGCCCTCCATAAAATCGAACGTTCTTTCCATTCTCGTCTGTCAACGGATTTATGAACCGCCCATATAAATCTAAAATCTGACTAGTCCATTGTAGATTTTAGCAAAATTCTTAATACCGGAATTTGTGGACAAAAGAAAATGAAAGAATAATTTCTGTCACCCAAATTCTATTATCTGTCACCCAAATTTTAATAATTCTATAATACTTTGGGAATTAAGGTCTACAATAGGATGGCCGCCCACAAATCCGTCTTTCTTATCTTCTCATCTATTTTTCTGAGTCACTGTCGCCAAGTAAAGGTAAAGGTAATATTTCAACATAAATGTTGTACATCAAACGCAAATACACACCTGTCACACCTACGCTAGAGAGTAGGGGCTATAATAGAAAAATAAGATGTTCCCCGTGATGCCCATGTGATAGGGTTGTCAACGAAAAAATGATGGGAAATAAATAATAAATTTAATAAAAAAATAAAAAAATAATAATTGTTTTTCGAACGTTTGAACGCTCACATATGAGCGCTAAACCCATTAGGGTGCTTTTCATTGAAAATATCGAGAAACCATATCCTCTAATTATGAAAATATAGTCTTTTAGTTGATGTGATAAATGGTGTAAGACTTTGCATGTGTTAAAGTTCGATGATGTTGATCTCATATAGATTTGCAGTTTCAATTCGAGGACAACACAATTGAGTTCTTTGTGATCATGATTATGTACAAGTCCCATATTTATTCAAATGAGGTATATTTTAGCATAAGTCAACATAAAACACATGCAATGCATTTAATGTTGGGCAATGAAAGAATGAAATAAGTTTGTCGATAAATCCTTTTCTCGCATTCAAACAGGAAGACAAAACACAAAGTTCAAATATTTAATTAAATATTATCACATTAGTATGGAATTAATGTTGATTTTATGCTATTTTTCTTATTTTTTTATTGGTTTTGAAATCTTTTCTTATCATAGCATGTAATTATTAAAAGTAAAATAAATATATAAATTCAAACTTTAAATATTATTTAATTACTTTTAACATTTAATTTATTCGATAATAATAAAAACAATTGAATATCCTTTGAATAATGCACAGAGGCTATCTCTCTCTTTTATAAAGTGCTTGAATATTAATAGAAATCCTCCCCTTGTTAACGGTATTAAAAGGCAATATCCTCTCATTATATTTTGATGTTTGAACTTCTTAGACCATAACCCCAAGCAATAACAAGTATACGCCCTCCCGAAAGCCTACATTCCATTGCTATGTTACCAGAGACGGCATGCTAGTGAATTCGGTTGGTTTCAGTTGCTGCTGGTTCTTCCACCTTGCGCCATTTGCACCAGCCTTGATTGCAGAGAGAGTTACGTGACCGGGCACACACCAACTCTCTCCCTGGGGCGCGGACTGACGCCCACCTTCCCTATTTTTCTCGGATTGAAAGGAGTACATTCATTGGTCCATATTGGTTCATGGAGCCATTGTCTTTGTAAAATTCATGAATTATGCATGAGATTTGAGGTGCGCTTGTTAAATCCAGTGAGATATGCCTTCCATTTTGATCACACAATGCCAGGGAAAAGTAAACCACATAATCAAACTTTATATTTTGAATTTTAAATATTTATATTTATTTTAATAAAAATATTTATTTTTAATTTTAATATTATTCATTTGTTATTTATGTAATTTTATTTTTATTTCATTTTATTTATTTGTTTGTTTATTTATTTATTTATTAATCTTTTTTTTTATTTTATTTCTATTTATTTATTTATTATATTCTTGTTTTTGTAATTAAGAATTTAATTTTTATTTAATTTTATTTAATTTTATTTATTTATTTATTTTTATCTATTTTATTTTTAATTTTAATTATATCTTTATTTTATTTTATTTCTATTTATTTATTTATTTATTTAATTTTTACTTTTATTTTTCTTTTTTTTTATTGGTTTTGAAATCTTTTCTTATCATAGCATGTAATTATTAAAAATAAAATAAATATATAAATTCAAACTTTAATTATTATTTAATTACTTTTAACATTTAATTTATTCGATAATAATAAAAAACAATTGAATATCCTTTGAATAATGCACAGAAGCTATCTCTCTCTTTTATAAAGTGCTTGAATATTAATAGAAATCCTCCCCTTGTAAACTGTATTAAAAGGCAATATCCTCTCATTATATTTTGATGTTCGAACTTCTTAGACCATAACCCCAAGCAATAACAAGTATACGCCCTCCCGAAAGCCTACATTCCATTGCTATGTTACTAGAGACGGCATGATAGTGAATTCGGTTGATTTCAGTGCCTTGAAGCCATTTATTCTTCTCCCTCTGTTCTCCTAGGAGGAGTTGGAGAAGAATCAACTCAACATCTGCCTTCTTTTCCCCCCTTGCATCATTGGAAGGTTTCCTTTCAGCGTTCCTTTGCACCTCCCGGTGCAATTGCTAGTAAATATAGTTGATACATGTTTATAAGCGTTTGTCGTTTGTTAATCACATTGTGATTGTGCTAATTTTAATATCAATCACATTTTGAAATGAGTCACATTTTAATTTTAATATGAATACTAATTCCAATTTACACGTTCCAATTTAATTCTAATTTACACGTGAGTTCATTGAATATGTCAATATAATATTTGAACTTACCGTGATTTATTGAATATAATATTTGGATTTATTGAATATGGCAGTATAATATTCCAACTTACACGTGGATATGTCACACTTGAATTATAATATCAATACTAATTCCAACTTACACGTGGGTTCATTGAATATGTCGATGTAATATTTCAACTTGCATGTAGATTTATAGAATATTTCAATATAAGATTTGGATTTATTGAATATTTCAATAGAATATTATAGGAGTATGTATTTAAATTTCGAATAAGTAAAGTTCACAATTTATATAATGGTATTTTGAAATATTTATTTATATAATATTGGATATGTTTTTGAAGTTGTGGGGATTGTAATTAGTTTAAAAAAAAAATGAAATAACAATTTGGACATAAGTAGTACAAATAATAAATTAGACATCAAAGTCATCTAAGAGGAAATGAACAAGCTAATTGACTTGGATCATGCATGCAATAAACAAACCTTGAATCTTATGAGTATCATTATAAAAAAGTAGAGAAAGGGGAAATGAACAAGTTAATTGAGTTGGATCATGCATGCAATAAAAGAATCTTGAATCTTATGATTATTGGTATAAAAAATAGAGATATGAGGACACGTTGGAAATACTAAAAGAAATAACAAATAAGTCACAAATTGAAACAAGTTATCTCTCATAAGCAAGAAGATTTGGAAATGTACTCGAGCATAAATATACATTTATTCGTGTTAGGCTATAATGACCATAAATTTTCCATACTTAGTAAATCTTCAAGCCTAAAGGGACACAAATATTTATAAATAGGACCTCATCTCAACAGACCAAGTTCAAGTAAGGAAGGAGGTTCAAAAAGTAAAGGAAGTCAGAAAAAAAAAAAAGGAAAAAAAAGGAAAAAAAGAAAAAGAAAGAAGACGAAAAATGGGAAATCATTGGAAACAGGAAATCCATTATTAGGGATAGAGACCAAAACGAGTGTAATAAATATAAATTTGGAACACTCTTAATCCTCTTTTGGAACTAGCTTAGCTTTCCATGTTGTAAAGGTCCTATGTTAGGCTGTATTTTGAGTGAAACTGATATCATTTTTTTACTTGTAACTTAGGAGCATGATGAGTCTAAGGTCCCTAACATATATGGATTCATTTTTTTGTTAGCTCGGAACAAAAAATACCCTCCCAAAGGAATTGCAGGAATAGCCTATTATATAAAAAGAGTTTCTCTCCTCATACTTGCCTTCATAAGATAAACCACCTCAATTAGTACATTTGGATTGAAATATTTAACATTAATGCTAAGAGATTTATGCCACAATTGGTTATTTCACACCTATCAACTCTACTTTTTAGAAGGAAAAAATATATATATAAGAAATTCCCTTATAATACCTTAGAGTAGGATACCTATAGTTTAAGGAATGAAGGTAATATCATCTTGTTTGGAGACTTTAATGCTAGGACCTCATCTAGCCAAGTTAATATTCTAAGTCATGTTTAAAACCCCAATCCTCCTTGGCTATATGGGGAATATGGGGACCTTGATTTAGCTAATAGATTCAAAAGTAACTTTGAAGACCTAACTAAGAATTTATTTTTTATTGAGCTAGTCAAACTTTGTAGTTCTAAAGACCTTATAATTTGCAATGGCATATTCAAGTGGCCAAACTCTAACTAGATAAATTGTATTCATGGGCTTGGAAGTAGTGTCGAGGAAGTGTTGGGAAAAAGGATTCATCCTCTCCCTTATGAAGAAAAATAGATAAGGAATAAGAGAATTAAAAATCCATCAGGAATAATAAAGAGGAAGAGGTAACTTTGGGTAAGAAAAGAATGGAGGTAAGGAGAATAAATAGAGGGGAAAATTTCTACAGGAAAGAGGGATTTCATGAATAGAGAAGAAGAATGAGGAATATATAAAATAAAAGAGGAAAAAAATGGAGAAGAGGAAGAAGAATGAGAAGGAAAATAAGAAGAGTAAATGGGGGAATGAAAGGGAAAATGGATAATACAGAGGAGAGGAATTTCCATCAAGTAGTCAAATAGAATCATATACATAAGGAGAAGGAGGAAATTTGAAGTGAAGTAATAAGAATAGAGAACTAATATAGGAGGACACATTTCTAGACGGTTGTTGGCAAGAACTATTACTAGTAGAGACTATTGAGTGGATTAGTGTGGTTTTTCCAATAAAGGTTGATGAAAAGAAATAAATAATAGATATTTAGAAGAGTTAAAAAAACCAACAAAGGGAGAAAATATAATGCAAGGAAAGAAAAGAGGAAGGATGAACAACAAAACCAAGTCACAACAAAGCAAGGGAGGCCCAAGTTTAATCACTTTTTCTTTTTCTTTTGGTACTTTTATGTGAAATTACTAGAATCCTTGTTGTGACATAGGCCAAGAGGCCCTCCAAATCTAGTTTCATACTATAAAAATATTTGCCTTTGTTGTTGAAAAATATTTGAAGATAATTGATGCATACACATGTATTTCATAAATTTATTTTAATTGATGTGTTGGCTAGATTTAATATGCTTTTTGTTCTCATGTGTTTTTAATTTAAAAATGCATGCACTTCCTATATTTGGTATGTCCTTAGAGTTTTGATTTGTAACCTAATGTGGCTATGGTTCGCATTCCATCCTGGGTTGAATCATTTTCATCTTCCTAAAAGAACCTATAATTCCCTGTGGGAAAGCCCTAGAAAACAAAGAAACTTGGTTGGATTTTATTTTATATAAGAAATCCACATAGAAAGGCAATGAGTATTCACACATATACTGTGTGAACAACACATCTTAGCCACATAAATTCTTACACATATAGACACATGTCAAGACTTTGATCCAAGAATATGGTAGGAATCATATATTGCTAAGACTAATGAGGCATAATGGAAGTCTAAGAAGGCCATGAATGGCATGTAAACAAACCAATGCAATTGAGTCTAGCAAGAAGGACCCTAAAGGAAGATCCAACTACTGCATAAGGGTTCATGTTTTGTAAAGGATTGTGAATCTAGTTGGCTTTTTGGTAGATAAGAAAACTACAGAGCAAGGAAATGAGTAGCCACACATATAGTATTTGAGAAACACATTTTAACTACATTAACACATAGCATTGTAGGCACATGTGAAAATATTGCTCCAATAATTTGGTGGGTTTTATAGATTACCAAAATGAATAAAAAACAAATGGCATGGAATCAAACCAACGCAGTCGAGTCTAGCAATAAAGCTCCTAAATGAAAAGCCAATTATTATGAAGGGTTTATATTTTGTGAAGATGTTTGACTATTAAGCTCTGAGAGGGATCAAATCTCTTGAGGCACAAACCTTTTTTCAAGAGGTTTGCACATTAAGAGATTTGATCCCTCTCAACTTTGGTTAAGATGAATCCAAATTGACATTATTTTATTTTTTTGTAATATTTTAATTAATAATTTAGTAATTAACGATAATAATTAGGCAAGTTTACCTATTTTGAAATAGTGTTTTTATAATTTTGAAATAGGGATTGTAAAATTTTAATTTAATTATTAATAATTATTAGATGGATGGTAAGGATTTAACTTACGGGTAAAAAATTGAAGTTGGGTTACACTTTTTTCCCTTTTTTGAGAAAAAACTTTCATTTTTTTCGGTTCTTCAACTTTCTGCAAACTATAACAATTTTTCTGTTTAGAATTTCATTTTGCGATAAAAATAAAAGTTGTTAGAAATTTTGTTAGCTTTCTATTACTTATTTTTTGGAATTTTTTTATGCACACTTAATATGTCAACTTCGCGTTTCTCTAAGTGTGTATTTTTTAACAATCAAAGGATTCATAAAAATTCATGTTAATACGCAATGTTGTATTCTTTGAAAATTTGTGTTTTTGAGAGAACAAAATGTGTTACAACAATCTAGATAGAGTCTACTTTAGTTTCGTCATATTTACAAAGCCAATGGATGCATATCATAATTACTAGATTTTTTTGAATTGGAACAATATGAAAAAACTGCATATTTTAAGTATGTTTCGCGACGCAAGAAATTTCTTAACATATAAGTTATAAATTAAAAATCTTAAAGCTACCCATTAGAGACGACAGACCAATGTAATGCCCCATAATTTTTTCAATTTTTTTTACAATGTATTTTGGGAGATACAGAATTTTGATTTAACTGAATCACAATGACCCTAAAAAATTGTTTGCACCCGTTTTATTACAAAATTAATTAAAATTAGTAAATATTTATGAAATTTCATAAAAGTTATATTTCCTGAAAGTAGATTCAATTCTAAAAATGCTTATCTTGGCTCCGACAGTTAATTCAGAATGTTTCATGGAGTTTAATCAGTCCAAAGTTGCAAAAACATATTCAGAGCTTGGATCTGCGTAACTGATGATGCGTTTGTTCGGCTGAACTTTTATAAAAATTTCGGCCAACTATTTTTTGTGCAAACGGGCCATTAAGTCTCACGCCTTAATAGTTCGGCCGAACTTGTTTTCAAAGTTCGGCCGAACTTCTGCCTACTTTTCTGTCGGCCGGAAATTTTCGCGAAGCCCCTCCAAAAAAACATTTCGCGACAATATAAATTTCCGTGAAATCATTCATAATTTTCGCACATTTCACACATTTGGTCTGATTTTACAAAGGTCTTGGTTTGGGTTTAAAGACTTTTCTTGGAGATTTGGGTTTAAGGACATTTCTTGGAAGCGGTCTGATTTTGCAAAGAATTGTTTTGGGTTTAAGGAATTTTCTTAGACGTACATTCAAAGGACATTTCTTGGAGGTATGTGATACATTTTTTTGGATGTTTTTTGTTCTTCATTTTTTTTTAAGTATAGATTTGGGCTTAATTTCTAATTCTTGGAGGTGGTTTGATTTTGCAAAGAATTGTTTTGGGTTTAAGGAATTTTCTTGGACGTACATTCAAAGGACATTTCTTGGAGGTATGTAATGCATTTTTTTGGATATATTTTGTGCTTCATTTTTTTTGAGAGTATGGATTTGGGCTTAATTTCGAAAAGACATTATTTGGAAGTATTTTTTGAAGTATTTTTTAAAGTGACATTTTTTTAGAATACGTGTTTTGAGTTGAAGTAAATATTTTGAGTTTCGTTTCATTTTTATAAGACATTTTCTTCTCGGATTTTTTAAAGTAAATGTTCTGGATTGGAGTATGTATTTTTTGCAAAAAATTTAAAATGAGTTTTTTTTTAAAATTAAATCTTTTGTGATGCTTTTTCTAATTGAGTTATTGTCTAAATTTTTGAAGGAAATTTTTTGAACTTCATACTATATTATCATGGGAAATCGAAGGAATTGTGTGAGCACATTTGATCGAAAAAGAGACCTTGAGGAACGTAGAGAAGAGACGAGACAATATCGCAAAAGAAAGATATAAGCACTCTCAAATATTGAAGGGGAAAATCAACCTCAACTAGAAATTGAAGCAGGTATGTAATTGTAAATATTATTATCTATTGGTATATTTAAAATTTTCCTAGTGCAAAATGTGAAGCTTAATTTTTATTTGATGAACTAATTTGAAAAATATTTTGCAATGTAAACAGAGAGAGATATTCCTCAAAACATTGATGGTAAGATACAAAATTTTGAAAGAGAAAATGAAAGAGATATTGAACCAATGATTGAATATGGTGAAAATATTGAAAGAAATTCAAGTGAAGAAATTGAATCACAAGGTATATATATATATATATATATATTGAACACATGCACGTATTATTGAAATTATACATATATTTATTAATTTAGTTATTTATTGAATATGTAAACTTATTATGTACTATTTATTTGAATATGTACAGATGAAATCAGTGTCGATGATGAGATGTTAGAAAATGTTGACACTCACACATATGGAGATAAAAAAACTTGACCATTATATACGATATCATGTTAACCGCATTTTTGAAATGTATTTCATAAAGGAGTAGGTGATAGTTTAAGCTCAAATGTTGAAAGGTCTCCTATCATTAAGGAAATTAAAAGAAGCTACGACACTACTGCGTATTCGAAAATCAACCAAATATAAAAAAAAATGAAGGAAAATGTGATACAAAATATAATTAGTGCCATAAATTCAATTAGGAGATCTAGACAAAAAAATGTTTCAATTGTACGTAGAGGAATACATATGGCAATGGTTTCATCAAGTACTAAAGAGAATCGTTTGGTAACATCTATGGCACGAGCATTAGGAACCTCATGAAAAAATTTGCATAAACATCGTAAATTTCGGCTGCAAATAGATGTAAATGATGAACTCTCTTGTTGGAGAGCTATTTGTAGGCAACCATACAAATATAGACTTGGAGAAAATTTAAAAAAAATAATATATGAATATTGGAAGAACAATTCGCCTGCTTTGCCAACTGCAAAGCATGTGATGCGAAGAAGAATAGCACGAAATCAGTATGAAGAACATGAAAAATATTTTTTGGAAACCACTCAGATAGAGTTATTCAACAAGTTCAAAGAAGAGAATCATGAAATTCATGTTTCAATTAGTGCTTTTGTTCAACAAAAACCATGGTATGTAAAACCTATCACCGTACACGACATTTGTTGTTGTCGTTATCATGTGGAATTTGAGTTATATTATGACACATTCCTTGATTTTGGTAGAACATTATGGAAGGATTCACCTAATCCTTCCACTATCCGTGATTTCATATCTCAAATTCTATGTGAAAGAGAAAGAGATGAACTATTTTACAAAAAGAAATGTGTTGGGGGTAAAAAATGCGATGATTGTGGAAATTTGACTAAATTTCAAAACAAATATCGTACTGATTTAAATGATCAATCATTTTCCAACATGAAAGTGAAATGGAAAAGATATGAATATATTCATACATCGATTCAAGGTGCAAATAGTGTTAAAAGAATTGAATTACGAGAAGACAAAATTTTTGTGATAGACTTTTTGAGAAAGTTTGAGGTAGAAATTTACAAATACAACAAGCATTCCCATAGAGCTCGATGGCAAGACTTGCAATTCAAAAAATATCGTGAATTGTTTCCACTAGGGACCATTTTGTCAGTGATTGATTTTGCAGAAAACTACACATTTGTTCCACAAAAAGAAATTCAAAGTGAATACTATCATTCTGACTAAGTCTCCATGCTCATCCATATACTATATAGACATGCTGAACAAAACGTAGATCATATAGAAAGCACGAGTGAAAATCGACATATCATTAAATAATATCATTTTTATATTAGTGACGATCGTACACATGATACATATTTTTTACAACATTGTTTTGGAAAAATTTATGATTCCTTGAAGAATCGTGGAATAACATTCAATGAACATTGGATATGGTCAGATGGATGCGCAGGTAAATTCAAATCTGCACGATCATTCTTTTGGTTGTGTTGTCTTCATAAGAAAAGCTGCATTAAACATTGTTGGAATTTCTTTGAGACTGGCCATGGAAAATGAGAACATGATGGTGTAGGGGCATGCATAAAACGAGAACTTCGAAGATATCAAATGAACCCCTCTACAAGCCAACTTGTGGACGCGAAAAAAGTTGTTCAATGGTGCATCACTGCTCTAAGCCATGAGACTAACCCATCCAGAAAAGTGCGAAGGTAAATTCAATTTAATTTTTATTGGAAATCTAATTTTATCGTGCAATGATTATCTTTGATTGTATTTTGATATCATATTTACATTATTCTTTGGCTTTTCCATATAAAGGTTTTTCTGGCATATTGGGATCGAAGACGTAGATAGATCAATTGGAAATGACATTGAAACAATAAAAGGCACTCGAAAATTGCATTCAATTAAAACAAATTCATCGAGAAATGTGTTTGCATTGGATAAAAGAAAATATTCTTGTTTTTGTCATATTTGCCTAGACAACACAAAATCCAATGAAGTTTGTGAAAACAAAATGTATGTAAACGATTGGAAACATATAGAGCTAAATACAAAGGGAAAAATCTCTGTTTCAATGTCTAAAGAAATGCAATAAGAGGAAACTACAATATCATCCGATGGTGATTGAGTTTATGATCTTGTTAGAGAAGGTAGCATTTGAATTGCTTTCTAATGATTTAAAGATCTAGAAATAAATTTAAATATGTATAATTTTGTTAAGTTTGTTTTATTGTGCAGGAGATGTTTTTGCTGTAATTGCACCTATTGACAACGATGAAAATGTGAAGTATTATTTGATGCGTTGCACTGAACGAAAAATGAAATTATTAGAAATCTATAATGATCACGGATTTCAATATGAAAGAGGATATATTATACTGAAAGGTTATTTTTTCATACAAACTAATCAAAGTGGGGATTTTGTTTACTTCGAAGACTATGAACATGATTTCATAAGTTGTCACTATAGTCACTTGGTGTGTGCAGCACGCATAAAGTTGATAAAGGTTCAATCAAAGGAAAAAATGAAAATTAAGAAATGGAAAATGTCAAAATCCGATCATGAACGGATTATTGAAGATGACATTCCATTGGAATTTTTTTGATTGAACTGCCCAACAATTTATTCTCTTTGGATTAAATATGTTTTATAACTTCCAGTACTCAACTAAAAATTGAGCTTCTTATGTTATTTGTGCAAGTGTTTTCACATGTACAAATTGTTTTGGTACATGCACGTGTTTTGACTCACATCTCTATTCTTGATTGAAAATCTAGTACAAAATTTGTCTGTCCAATGGTCGGATATGTTCAATGTGCATTGATGAAAAATGTTACATGTATTGGATATATATGTTCTAGAATGCAATTAATTGTTCAAGTAGTTTTACTATGTGCATTGATGAAAAATGATCTAGTACAAAATTTGTCTGTCCAATGGTCAAATATGTTCTATGTTCTAGAATGCAATTAACTAAATGTCATCAATTTACCAATTTATAAATCAACAAGGCTACCTATATGAGTGCATTAATTACATTGACCCGAATTCAACAAACACATATGTACTTCTTATATTTCCAATCAAAATTAAAGGGATTTACAGATATATACTTCTTTACTTTTTTTTCAATTAGAGCTCAATTGATATGGTTAGTTGCATTGAAAAGCTGTGTTCTTCCTATTGGAATTTTTTTCACTCAAAAAAGAGTATGTAGAGATCAAAAGCAATCTTAAGATGCCAAATGTACTTCAACCATCCAAAACTTGAGTTTTAAAAACTTTTTGATTAAATCAAAACAATACTTCACATGGGAGTCTTCCATCTAGGCCAAATGTAGATTGAAACCATCTAAAACTTAGATCAAAACATTTAACATTATATATTGAAACATTTAACATTTAACATTAAATCAAAATTAAAGGATAATGTACAACTTCTTTACTCTTTTTTATTAAATCAAAACAATACTTCACATGGGAGTCTTCCATAGGCCAAATGTAGATTGAAACTATCCAAAACTTAGATCAAAACATTTAACATTATACCAAAAAATTTAACATTTAACATTAAATAAAAATCAAATGGATTTACATATAACTACTTCTTTACTCTTTTTGATTAAATCAAAACAATACTTCACATGGGAGTTTTCCATAGGCCAAATGTAGATTGAAACCATCCAAAACTTAGATCAAAACATTTATCATTATATCAAAACATTTAACATTTAACATTAAATCAAAATTAAGGGATTTACATATAACTACTTCTTTACTCTTTTTTATTAAATCAAAACAATACTTCACATGGGAGTCTTCCATCTAGGCCAAATGTAGATTGAAACCATCCAAAACTTAAATAAAAAAATTTAACATTATATTTTTTTTCTAAGTTGGTTTAATCTATTGATATTGAACATAATGTATGTAGCGAGACCCGTCTCCTGGGTTACCTAAATAGCCAACACCAGAGGGGGTCTAAATAAAAAAAATAAAAAAGGGGCTGCCCATAACCGGGAAACCAGCCCAGAAGATGCTGCCCAATATCGGGAAATCAGCAGACATAGAGTTTTCAGAAGCATAGTGATTGCAAAACATGACAAAAGTAAAAAAAGCTAAAGAGGAGCTGACATCAGGCTAGCTATCGATGTGTGTAGGAGGATTCTCCTCCACAATTGGACAACTGTAATCCTCCAGATCATCATCTACTCCCTTGGAGTGCTGGGAGGAGCTCTCCGAGGCAGAAGAGGAGCCAGAGTCGTCTTTGAGCTTTTTCACCACATAGGTCGAGCTGCCGCTGCTTGCGCCATCGCTACTGGAGTTCGTCGAGCCAGATTTGACTGGAAGAGCTGCCAACTTCCTAGTGTCTTGGGGCTGATGGGTTGGGATGGTGGACTTTCTTCGCCGCTTCTTGGAACCAAAAGCACCTTCATCTTGCGGCTCCTCCTAAAAAAAGACAAATGGTTGCCGTAATTCGAGGTCTGACCATAGCACTAGCGAAATGAGATTGTGCAACACTACTTGCCAGAGGAGGGTGGCTGCCTGTGTCATGGATTGAAAGAGGCAGGTGAGAGCCAGCACTCCTGCCCCCTCCACCCCTACCCCCACATCCCCTTCTGCAATGCATCTGATGTCTACGCATGGGAGTCTTCCATAGGCCAAATGTAGATTGAAACCATCCAAAACTTAGATCAAAACATTTAACATTATATCAAAACATTTAAAACGTTTAACATTAAATCAAAATTAAAGGGATTTACATATAATTGCTTCTTTACTCTATTTTATTATATCACAATATTACTTAAAAACTTAGTTTTAATTTTTTTTTGTTTATATCACAACATTACTTCACATGATTAATGTACTTCAACCATCCAAAACTTGGGTTTTAAAAACTTTTTGATTATATCACAAAATTACTTCACATGATTAATGTACTTCAACCATCCAAAACTTGGGTTTTAAATTGTTTTTGATTATATCACAACATTACTTGACATGCCATCCAATTGTAGTTCAACTATCCAATAAAAACATTTAATATTATATCACATGTGCCAAATGTAGATTGAAACCATCCAAAACTTAAGTTTTAAAAACATTTTGATTATATATCGTGCAACATTACTTCACATGCCATGCCATTTATAGTTCAACTATCCAATAAAAGAATTTGACATTATATCACATGTACCAAATGTAGATTGAAACCATCAAAAACTTAAGTTTTAATTTTTTTTTGATTATATATCATGCAACATTACTTCACATGCCATGCCAATTATAGTTCAACTATCCAATAAAAACATTTAACATTATATCACATGCCAAATGTAGATTGAAACCATCCAAAGTTATAGATCACAACATTACTTCACATGCACGTATTACTTCACATGGCATGCCAATTGTAGTTCTTGACTATCCAATAAAAACATTAAACATTTAACATTAAATATCGCATGCCAAATGTAGATTGAAACCATCCAAAATTCGAGTTTTAAATTTTTTTTGATTATATCATATATATAACATTACTTCACATGCCATGCCAATTATAGTTCAACTATCCAATAACAACATTTAACATTATATCACATGCCAAATGTAGATTGAAACCATCCAAAACTTAACTTTTAATTTAACAAAAAATTATAGATCACAACATTACTTCACATGCCAAATGTACTTCAAGCATCCAAAACTTAAATTTTAAAAACAAAACAAATTATAACACATCATTACATAACATGCCAAATGTATTTCAGAAGCAAAACAAAACTTAAATTTTAAAAACAAAACAAATTATAACACGTCATTACATAACATGCCAAATGTAGTTCAGAAGCAAAACATTAATTTGTAGATGACAACATTACTAGTAGTTCAATTATCCAAAACTTAAAATTTTTAAAAACCAAACAAATTATATAACAACATTACTTCACATTCACATGCCAAAAGTACTAAAACCATCCAAAACTTAACTTTTTGGAACAAAACAAATTATATTAACACTATAATAAAATATGTCCAAAAATTGTAGATCTCACAAGTATCAAACTGTATCAAGTTATATATATATGACAGTGCATCTAGATAATATATAAAAAAGTAAATTTAAGACTATCTAAATCTTGAAATCAAATCTACAAATCATGTCCATCAAATAGAGATGGATGTAGCGTATTTCCTATCAGGGTCTCAATCCGCGCACTATCATGCGAAGCATGGGAAACCTGTACACAATGCACATGTACTTGAACATTAAAATTTGATGTTTTAAAAATGAGTGAGAATATATATAGAACTTCATGTAAAAAACAAAATATAAAAAGAAATCATGCAATACCTCATGAGGTTCCCTCTCCATTTGTTCACTTGCTACAAGTTCCCCCCCTCCCCCATGGGCACATCTGCAATGGTAAACTATACAATATATATATATATATATATATATATATATATATATATATTAAAAAATTTCAAATGAAAATGCACGTGTACATATATAAACTTATTTTCAATAATATTAAAAAAAAAGTTAGACAACTTGTTCAAATGGTTGAAATGGTGTGGATGTTCCTATCTCCATCGCTAGAGTCCGTGGATTAAAGAAATCTTCTATAGGAACCTAAATTCAAAAAATTTAAAATAACTCAATATATATATATATATATATATCTCAAATTTTAATGGAACTTTTTGAGGTGGAATCTATATATATATATAACTTAAACATAAATTTTATAGTGAAAATTGTTCATACTTGTGGCTCATCTCCTAAGGAAGTGGAAGGTACATCTCCCAAGGAAGAAGAAGGTACCGCCATCCCAAAAACATAGGACAGAATCAGAATCTGTTAAAACATTTTATCATTATATATACATACATGTACATGTGTGCACAATTATTTGTTTTAAAAATATCACTTAAAAAACACTAACATTTGCCAACATATCTTGATGGTGAGACCCATCTGCATTGTTTGAACCAGAGGTCTCGAACGTGATATTAACATTTTCATCATTCATCATGTGTGACAACTACAAATGGTGTTTTAACATATAATGATACATTTTTGTTAGATTAATGTACATAAAAATAAATTTATACATGTACATACACATGTATTTATTACAAATTGTACACATGTATACATGTTAAAATAATTGAACCCTAAGGTCATTAACACATACCGTTCCCATGCCCTCTTCCTCATGAATAATTAGGTCTTGAAAACCATTGCAACAATTTTTTGCATATATTCGGAGATCTTCAACATTCATGTTGTCAATCTCTTCATTTGCACAATACACAAAATTAGCATGTGCATTTTCACGTGCTCTTTTTCGATTTAAACAAACATAGACTCCACCCAATCCACTGTAAACATTGTCGATCATGACATCTCTTGCTTCTCGACTTATTTGAGAAGTCACATCCATCTCTAACCGCAGAGTTTCGACCCGAAAAGGTTGACTCACCAATGGCGGCTCACATCTCGCTTAGCGCCCTTACGATCATACAATCGACCTTTCCCCGAACCAAAAAATTCTGACGGAAGGTCATTTTAGTTGGGTTTCATATCCAAAAAAAATTCTGTGTAAAACAATTGTGCAAAATAAACAGGAACCTCGTCGTTCCATGGGAGCCTTCCATAGGCCGCAAGGTGCCTATCACACAAATATTGAGCTATATTTGGGTGCTTGAAATATTTCACCTTCAACATTTTTCTTTTTGGCCCTTCCTTGAAATTAAACATTGACTTCGCCATATTTTTTGTAACTCTTTGTTTTACATCCTCCCATTTATCAGGACCCATTATTGTTTCCTTTCTCTTTCTCATCACTTCTACAAATGTATCAGTCGTTGGCCCAAGATTTTTGTACACATTTACAATTTCGCCCAATGAATGTGTAACTATTTCGAGGCTTTGTTGACTCTCAGCAGGTAGAGTCAAAGCCACGAGATCTCTCCACAATTTTGAATGAAGTTTTTCACACCTTTGTAAGGTGCATTGCGCCATGTTTGTTTCCCATGGTATATCAGAAATGTCGGCCGAATAAGTTGTGGTGGGTAGACAACCTTCTTATTGAATGTAGCGTTCTGCCCTACGTCTATTTTGACCAATATTTGGAACATTTTCAACTTTTTCATCAATATATATGAAATTTTTTATATTAGAAAAAACACATGTAAACAAATTTGTACAAATTCAATGAAAAAAATATTGAAATTGATGGCAACCTCGACGTGGTTGGTTAGCATCTTCTCCACCCTGAAACTGTTGAGACCCAGAACGACCCTGCTGAGAACCAGCACCACAAGCTGTTATTGGCCTCCGGGGGAATAAATATCACCACCTTCATGCAACCTCCTACTACTCATTGATGGCCCTCTAAGGGAATTTGAACCACCACCAACCTCTCGAGACGAGAGAGAAGCTTCATAAACAAATACAAATTTATAATCAATTGAAAAATACATTCATGTGTACATATAAATACATGTACATATTCATTGATTAAATTGCATGAACCATACCATGACTGGGTGAACCATGGGCATGCTCCATGGATGGAGTAGAGACCCTTCTCCTCTTAGCTCCTAAAAAATAAAAAATGAAACTTATTAACAACTAATTTAACTCACAAAGTTAATAAAAAATCAATTCCATATGTACACACATGTATGGAGATTAAGATTATATTTAAATACCATGAACATCCCCCGATCCTTGATCCTCAATATGGGATTCTGTTGATCTTCATCGTTCATCCTCCATGATATATATATATCTATTGGTGGACATTAGCACAAAATAAATTTCATAAAATTAATGTAATTTAGTGTACACAAATTATGTAGAACACAACTTTCAAAGCACTAATTGATGTGTGAAACTCAATTTAAGAAAAAAAAAAATTATAAAAATGATAAGTTCACCAAATTGCGCTTTACATGGTGGGAGCACACTTGGTATAAAATTGAAAAAACACATGGTCATTAAAAAGGAAGTGAAACTGCATTTTAAAAAACTCCATTTAAACAAAAATTTGTTGAAGTCCCCGAAATTTAATTTTATAAAAATGTGAAGTTCACCACTTATTGCAAATGTGAAGTTCACCAAGTTGCACTTTATATGGTGTGGTCGGAGCACACTTGGTATATAATTGAAAAAATCACATGGTCATTAAAAATGACGCATTTATAAGTATACAACCCACACATATCTAAGATATGTTACAATTTCCATCAATAAATTTTGAAGGAGAGCGTCTCAACACTAATTCATCTTTGAGAGACGAATCTTGAATTTTTGAAGAAGAGCATCTCAAAACCAATTCATCTTTGACAGATGAATCTTGCATTGGCATTGCTATGTATAATTCTAATTAATCTTTGATAGATGAATCCTGAATTGGCATTGCCCCACGGAATAGATCAGCAGACATCTTATTCACATTTTTACAATGCCTTATACTAAAAAATTGAAATTGGCTAACAATATTGTTTGCTATTCCATGCAGTTCTTTTAGCCTCTCCTTCTTAACTTGGCACACACCATTCATCTGGTTGCACACAAGTTCAGAATTGGTGAAAACTACAATTCCATTTGATCCATACTTCATCGTTGTTCCCAAGCCTTCTATCAATCCAATATAATATGCCTCGTTGTTTGTTGTTCTTCCCGGTATATTCATTTTCCTTTGGACGACTTTGCTAGTTGCAATATTGGAAAGCACATATGTAATCACTGCTTTCCCTGGATTGGGATAGAAAGAAACTTCTATGCATAATTTCCATTTTTCAACCATATTTAATGGTTTTATTATCCCTGAAAAAAAAACAAATTCAATAAAAAATATATATCAAATTGACATTTATTGCAAATGCATGGGAGAAATGACACAAGATCATGAGGTAAATGACATGTGCATGGTTTATCTTAAAGTTTGACTTAAAAAGTTTATGGTAGAATTCACATCTAAAATTAATGGGAGGAAGCCTTTAGTTTGTGGGAGAAATGACACATGTAAACAATTTACCTTAAAGTGGTTGTGTTTTATAGATATTAAAATGAAGAACTTCTATTTAGATCTATTCCAGAGATTGACTGTAGGGGCATTTACAAGATATGTCACCTTCCATAAAAGATGAGATCCAGAGGCTACCTGGCCCTTTATAGACTCTGCCTATAAAACTTGTAGAAGTTAAGAAATTTACATTGAAAAATTTACATGTGAGAAATTTACATTGACAACATATAGAGACTCAAATAGGCTTGTGAAAAGTACAAGTGGACAATGTATAATTCTACTTAGAAGAGTCTTTGGTTTAATGGTTAAGCAAAAAAGAGTCGTTACTTTCTCTATCTAGAGTAGAAGTGGAATACATAGTAGTCACTTATTTTTGAGTGTTTTGGATGAAATGGGCTCTACAAGATATTAAGGTAAAAGCATACGATCATGTCAATAATTTGAAGTAGTCAAGAAAGATAACAAAGGACCATCAAAATTGAGTGCAATATCTATATGATCAAGTGTCAATAATTTGAAGTAGTCAAGAAAGATAACAAAGGACCATCAAAATTGAGTGTAATATCTATATGATATCTATATGATCAAGTGTCAATAATTTTAAGTAAGGAAAGATAACAAAGGACCATCAAAATTGAGTGCAATATCTATATGATTGTGTCAATAATTTGATAATTTGAAGTAGTCAATAAAGATAACAAAGGACCATCAAAATTGAGTGCAATATCTATGTGGGAGAGTACACAATATCTAAGTGGGAGAATACAATATAAGGAAGGAATAAAAAGAGTAACAAGAAGCATATGATTGTGTCAATAATTTTAAGTAGTCAAGAAAGATAACAAAGGACCATCATCAAATTCAAATTGAAAGATCAAGTAGTCTTCTTCATGAAGAAGAAGCATTAACTAGGTTCATCATTTAAAGGGTTCATTTTTTAATGAATAATATGGAATGAATCATTGTACATTATAATAAATCTTGTATTTAAACGACATTTGATCTATGAATAAAAAAGAAAATGGGATCATCTCTTCATATATATATGTGTGTAAGAGAGAAATAAAAAGCAAAGGTAATTCCACCAAGCCTAAAGGCACATGTCCTAATACATTAAACTATGTCCTAATACATTAAATTATGTTTGGTTTATAGAAGCATTAATCATGAAGAGTCATGAGATCTACATTTCGACCATACTATTTGCAATTTAAAGGAGCATGTCCTAATACATTATTATGTTTGGTTTCTAGAAGCATTAATCATGAAGAGTCATGAGATCCACATTTCCATCATACTATTTGCAAGTTCTATATGAAGATATGTAGTCTAATAACTATACAGTATAGCCCATATAACATATAACGGCCTTTGACAGTATGAGAAAAGAGTTAAAAAACAGAGAGGCCTCCCAGCAGAGTTCCACTTGTTCATCAAGGTAAGCAACATAATATTGGAGGTGAAAAAATGACACCACTGAACATACGTGAATTTAGATATTAAATTGACATTTATTGCAAATGACATGTGCATGGTTTATCTTAAAGTGTGACTTAAAAAGTTTATGGTAGAATTCACATATAAAATTAATGGGAGGAAGCCTTTAGTTTGTGGGAGAAATGACACATGTACACAGTTTAGCTTAAATTGGTTGTGTTTTTATGGATATTAAAATGAAGAAATTCTATTTAGATCTATTCCAAAGATTGACTGTAGGGGAATTTACTAGATATGTCACCTTTCATAAAATATGAGATCCAAAGGCTACCTAGCCCTTTACAGACTCTGCCTATAGAACTTGTAGAAGTTAAGAAATTTACATTGACAAATTTATAGAACTTGTAGAAGTTAAGAAATTTACTAGTAGAGTCATTACTAGTAGAAATTTATAGAACTTGTAGAAGTTAAGCAAGAAAGAGTCGTTACTTTCTCTATCTAGAGTAGAAGTGGAATACATAGTAGTTATTTATTTTTGAGTGTTTTGGATGAAATGGGCTCTACAAGATATTAAGTTAAATTTCTTTTTGAGTGAGTAGAATTTGAATACATAGTAGTTACTTATTTTTGAGTGTTTTGGATGAAATGGGCTCTACAAGATATTAAGGTAAATTTCTTTTTGAGTGAGTAGAAGTGGAATGTACATAGTAGTTACTTCTTTTTTAGTGTTTTGGATGAAATGGGCTCTACAAGATATTAAGGTAAGGTAAATTTCTTTTTGAGTTTTTTGGATGAAATGGGCTCTACAAGATGTTAAGGTAAATTTCTTTTTGAGTGTTTTGGATGAAATGGACTCTACAAGATATTAAGGTAAGGTAAATTTCTTTTTTAGTGTTTTGGATGAAATGGGATCTACAAGATCTTAAGGTAAATCTAAATATCTATTAAGTGTTTCAATAGAAGTGTAATAAAAATTTCAAAAATAAAATATTCTACTTCCTTCAATCACTATTTACATATCATCATAAAGTACCACTTCCTCACACAACAAGTCTTTGAGAAAATAGTGAAGATGGAATACATACCCGCACAGCCTCTTGTTAGAGAAGCATTTTAATATGTGAGAAACAAATTAGGAATAGTTCTTGTAAATTATCTTGTTAGAGAACAATTTGAACATGTGAGAAACAAATTAGGGATAGTTCGAAACAAATTAGGGATAGTTCCTGTAAATTATTGTCACTTATTTGACTTCAAAATAAGAGCCTATGAAATTGAGTGCAATATCTATGTGGGAGAGTACACAATATCTAAGGGGGACAATACAATATATTTGACTTCAAAAGAAGAGCCTATGAAATTGAGTGCAATATCTATGTGGGAGAGTACACAATAGCTAAGGGGGAGAATAGATATAAGGAAGGAATAAAAAGAGTAACAAAAACCATATGATTGTGTCAATAATTTGAAGTAGTCAAGAAAGATAACAAAGGACCATCAAAATTTAGTGCAATATCTATATGATCAAGTGTCAATAATTTGTAGTCAAGAAAGATAACAAAGGACCATAAAAATTGAGTGCAATATCTATATGATATCTATATGATCAAGTGTCAATAATTTGATGTAAAGAAAGATAACAAAGGACCATCAAAATTGAGTGCAATATCTATGTGGGAGAGTACACAATATCTAAGGGGGAGAATACAATATAAGGAAGGAATAAAAAGAGTAACAAGGAACATATGATTGTTTCAATAATTTGAAGTAGTCAAGAAAGATAACAAAGGACCATCATCAAATTCAAATTGAAAGATCAAGTAGTCTTCTTCATGAATAAGAAGCATTAACTAGGTTCATCATTTAAAGGGTTCATTTTTTAATGAAAAAAATTATGAATAATATGGAATGAATCTTTGTAAATTATGATAAATATTGTATTTAAATGACATTTGATCTATGAATAAAAAAGAAAATGGGATCATCTCTTCGTATATATATGTGTGTAAGAGAGAAATAAAAAGCAAAGATAATTCCACCAAGACTAAAGGAGCATGTCCTAATACATTAAATTATGTCCTAATACAAGTAGTCTTCTTCATGAAAAAGAAGCATTAACTAGGTTCATCATTTAAAGGGTTCATTTTTAATGAAAAAATTTGTGAATAATATGGAATGAATCATTGTACATTATGATAAATCTTGTATTTATATGACATTTTATCTATGAATAAAAAAGAAAATGGGATCATCTCTTCATATATATATGTGTGTAAGAGAGAAATAAAAAGCAAAGGTAATTCCACCAAGCCTAAAGGAGCATGTCCTAATACATTAAATTATGTTTGGTTTATAGAAGCATTAATAATGAAGAGTCATGAGATCCACATTTCGACCATACTATTTGCAAGTTAAAGGAGCATGTCCTAATACATTATTATGTTTGGTTTCTAGAAGCATTAATCATGAAGAGTCATGAGATCCACATTTCATTCATACTATTTGCAAGTTCACATTTCCATCATGCTATTTTCAAGTTCTATATGAAGATATGTAGTCTAATAACTAATTAGCAAGTTTTGATGTCCTAATACATTATTATGTTTGGTTTCCATCATACTATTGTCAATTTCTATATGAAGATATGTAGTCTAATTACTATACAGTCTAGCCCATATAGCATATAACGACCTTTGAAAGTATGAGCAAAGAGTAAAAAAACAGAGAGGCCTCCCAGCAGAGTTCCACCTGTTCATCAAGGTAAGCAACATAATATCGGAAGTGAAATAGTGACACCACTGAACATATGTGAATTTAGAATGATTTCAACTCTTTTTTCAAAGGAGAAAAAACCTTGTTTCATATATTGATAACAATTCATATACAAAATCGTCTTGATATACCCATAACAAGTTATCAAGTATAAAAGATCAGATTCTGCCTCATACAGAAATACATCCGAAAAATACAATACGTAGTCACATTACAACAGTAGATCATTCTAGTTCAATCATTCTTCTTGTAAAACAAAGTTCGCTTCACCCTCATATGCCTAATTATGGTCGTTTAGCTATAGTCTATCCATGCCATGAGCGATTACAAAAAATAGTAAAGGTTGCACATTCTAGCGTTGAGGAATCGAGAGAAGGCTCAACAACGACATAAGTTTAACAATGGTGGTAAACTTCCATGCACAGGTGGAGAATCAGCTAGAGTGGATGAAATTGATGGATCCATAGGAACAGTAACAAATGCAGCAACCGAATGCATATCGTACTACCATAAATTCAACATACACCTTACAACAAATAGTAATGAAATTTAAAGCATAATTATGGCCGTTTAGCTACAGTCTATCCACACCATGAGTGATTACAAAAAATACTAAAGGTTGCACATTCCAGCATTAAGGAATTGAGAGAAGGCTCAGTAACGGCATAAGCTTAAGAGGGGTGGTAAACTTCCATGCACATGTGGAGAATCAGCCAGAGCGGATGAAATTGATGGATCCACAGGAACAATAATTTTTATACCTTAAGAGCACTTTTCATAATTTCATACATGAACTACGAGACCTAGTGCGATCTCCTGATTAGATTTGGCCTTCTATCCTTCGCTCATGCGAAAATGCTATATTCCCCTGCTCAAATACGAGAAAGAGTAGGCCTTTTGCTTATAGCAAGATATTCGTCAGGCTGAACCGGTGAACTGGTGGGGGATATCTAGCGATAGAGAATGTAAATCATATTACATATGTCATAAAAATTCAGTGGAAGGTGGTTTGTTTGATCAGCAGCGCTGGGTAGGCGTATTTCTCCTCAGTGGGGGAGGGTGGGGGTGGTTCTAAATCATAGCCATAGGAAAGAAGGAATATTCCTGTTGAATATAACATTCAATGTGAGGAGCGGAGCCAAGAATCTGACACTGAAAGGGAGGTAGGGGAATCCGGACAGACCAAGGATGATCTCAAGCTACCTACTGATGAACAGATGATGGCACAGATCAAGGGAAAGACCATTGTAACAGATCATTACTGAAAGTCCATTCTTCTATTAATCGAACAAAGATCAGGGCCTTCCTTATCCATCAAAAAACACAAAAATAGCTATACAATGAGACAACGTTCCATATCTAAAAACGTTTAATTATACTTAAGTCTACAATCATAAAACAAAGAATATGCACGAGAGAAAAAAACATGTCTTATATACTACGCTAAAAGCATTTAATTATACTTAGTCTACAATCATAAAATAGAGAAGCTGCACGAGAGAAAAAAAACATGGCTTATATACTGTGCCATCCAGAGCCAAATAAACCCAGAATTACATTTCAACTTGATCTAAACTTACATTCACAGGTGGAGAATCAACAACATAAAGAGTTGCTTACCTGGTAGTTCGCTTGATGTCGCCGCAGATAATCACCAACAGAGCGGAAGTAGCCCCAGACCACCAGCAACACCGCAAAAATTCAACAAACAGAAAAAAAAAACACAAAAATGCACAAAGAAACAGAGCAAAGAAACACAGACGTGGGAAACAAATAAATTCGCGGGCGATATATTTATAAGAAATCGTTTGGCTGAACTATTTTAAGAGTAAAAGTTCGACCGAAATTTTTTTGCCGGTTTTCCCATCTTCAGCAAAAATTCTATTTTCCCACGTCGTCAGTGTGCCGTCGATCTAAACAGAAGAATGAGTTCGGCCAAACTTTTTCATAAAGTTCGGCCGAACTATTGTCGAAAAAAAAATTCCACCCCTGATTCTCACAAAAGTGTAACCCAACTTCACATTTCCACCCTTTAAACATATAATATTCTTAATAGTAGTTAGATTTATCTTAAAATTAGTTATGCATTTTTTTGCACTTTTAATTAAATTGATTAATTAAGGAAAAATTCCATAGGAACGAGTATAATATAAAATGAATTGTAGTTTTTTAGGCATGTGGTATTGATAAGTTGTGGTATTGGATTTTTTTATTGTAACAACGTGTATTTAGAGATTAAAAATCTCCATGATAAAGTAACTATAAAGAAATTACAAATCTCCATGTTTCTATAACTAAATATCTTGTTACATATTTTTTAAAATACATATACTTTTAAATCATATATCATTTTTTTTATAATCAATAATACAAATAATAATGATATTAATTTTTTGATTTTTTGATTTAATAAAAATTCAATGTTTTATAGTTTGTTTTTTTTTTGGTATTATTTTTTATTTCATAAAAAAATCGCAGCCGAAGGTGTCACAGGCCCACATTGTGGTCACCAAGAGACCATCGTAGGCGTTGTGCAGCACCGACAATATTTCATCATAGTTATGCTACTAATCTAACCTAGACTATGCCTACTACTTTCTTCACGTCAACACTTAGTCAATTTTTCATTCAAGTTCAATCTTGTTATTCATTTTTTACAACAATGGAAATAAAATTCAATTAGCTTTCAACGGTTCCGCAATTATGTGATATCATAAAACCAACAGTCATAAACAACAATATACGAGAGTATGTGATGGAAGTGGGAACCTCCCCAAAGACTTTCCATTTTCCTTCTATTAAAGTTCAAGTAATGTTACAATAGATTTACAAAGGGCCAACCATGCCCAAACTCATACATTGTCCAATATTTTACAAAGAAGCAACATTTGTTGACCCAACCCAATGCACTTTCCCAGAATTTTGAGTTTCACAACCCAGGGCATGCCCAACCAAAGGTTGGCACCTTTCCCAACAAAAAACTCAAACTTAGTGCCAAAAAAAACATAGAAATCCAACTCTTCGACCCCTGACAGAAATAGACTCGCTTGGGAGATCCCCGCCTCTTTCTATGATATGTCTTAGCTGCAATCCCTTCCTGCGGTGTGCGTCACATCTCACTGTTCTGTGATATCACACTTCCTACAACTTTGAGATATTGCACTTTCTGTGGTTCCGTGATATCACACCTCTTGTGACTCTGCTATGTCACACAAACTTACATCTTTATGATAGTGGTGATGCCTCCTGCAAGTGTCGAGCTTCCTTAATTTATATGCATCATTTCCCTTCTCTTTATGTGGGTTAACACCCCTTCTCAAAGTGAGTTGACCTTTCATGTTTTTAGAAACACACCTTCATGGGCGGGCGCGCCCCTGGCCTGACCTACATATGGGCAGGCGGGCATGCCTCTAGGCCGAACTTCTTGTAGTGGGAAAGCAGACCCCTGTGCTAACCTACCTATGGGAATGTGGGCACCGCTTCGTTGGGTGGGTGTGCCCCTCCCAGGGCGATTTTATTGTTGTATGCTCCATGCTAAATTCCTGTCGCAATGTCGTGTCACTCACTCCTTGTCACACTTCCCCTCAACTCGTCTTCATGCCCCCACTCACTACATCCTGCTCGTCACGCATCCCTTGTCTGCTACATCTTTCCCATCGTGTTCACTCAGGTTCCCCACCTTGGGTGTAGGTGCACGCGTCGTAATGGGTTCCCAAGTTGGGTTGATGTTATGTCATGTCATTGGGCGGGCATGCCCGTCGTGACATTCCTGATGTGTCTCACCCAACGCCTCGCCTCATGCGGGTGTGCCCAAGGTGTGCACCCCTCTAAATCACTTGCACGCTGGCCCTATGTGGACTTGGGAGCCTCTCCTCCATGTGGGCGCGCTTGTCGAATAGGAACGCTCGTCACACCTCCAAGTCAATTTTTCACCACCAACTGAGCATGACCCATCATGGGCACCCATTGGCCTTGGTGTCAACTCGAGGCCCTAACATCCTCCCCCACGTCAAAAAGGTTATCTCCCATGAAAACACCATCTTAGAAAACTCTATCTCCAAGACCAATTGTTGCTAAGTGCCACCAACTCTAATGTCAATCGTCCATGTTGCATGAGCTCATTTCCTTCATCATACGAACCTTCATCAAGGCTCATGACTATGTGTGGGTAATTATCCTCAATCTCATAGTCATTAGCCACAACTTGTCGCAATCCTTCACACTGCCTCAACTCACGGAAGGTTTCTCCCTTAAACTCAGCCACATGCTTTGGTCACAACTCATATCGTGCCAATCCATGACAATCGTCATCATGTGAACTGTTGTTTCCACACTCCAACTCAACTCCAACATATTTAAGTGCACTGCATGCCCTCATGACTCAAACTAGTCGAGTAATCAGTCCAAACCATAAGATCATATGAACCATCTTCATCCAACACTTTACGCAAACACACTTGTCTCGGTTGCAAGTCCCATAACAAGTTGCCTCTGCCTTCTTTGTCACATGAATGCTATCATAATTCACCCATGTCTTCAAGAGGATGATGGCCTTGCTATTCGAATGCACCTAGCATCCCCATTGGTCCATCTCCAAAACATATCCATGTTGTATCAGCACGTCCATCATACACAACATCCTCACTTGGCACTTTTTCTTGATGCCCATATGCAACATCTATACAAGTGCCCTCGCTTGATGTTCCTGCACAAATTTTACCATGTCTGTCTCTTCAAGTCAATGTACATAACTTCAATTTCCTAACTCATCCACTTTGAGATGACCATCACAAATTCAACCATCACATCCTTGCCTTTGGTCAATTTAGCGTCGTCGGTTGCCCTACCTTCAATGTCGTCATCGTCGGTCCCTTCCATCATTGTTGCCTCACCCACAAAAGGTTCACCAAGACTTCCACTTAACTCCAATGAAACTAGAATGAAGAATTCCGCCCAAGTATGTATATCAAGTCTTCTTCATCCAACATTCCCTTTCTTCTTCTTTCCATGAGTCATGTCAGACACTTTTCCAAATATCCATTTGACTAAGCATGACTCACTCATCACACCTTCTACTCTAAGGTCGCATACCTCAGAAACATGTCTCGCAATAGCCAAAATCATCCATTGCAAAGATACCTCAACCAGGCTTCGAATTGAAAGCCATCCATGGTTATGATATGCATGAATCTGGCCCAACTTTGGCAAGATCCATCTCACAAAGTTCTGCCCCTTTCATCGGAAAAATCGCAACATTTGTTTCTTCATGCGCTTCCCTATGGCTGACTTCTTCTTTCAATGGTTGGAACATGACCAAATATGGTTCAGTTGTGGTAGGAATCATCCGAGAAAACTCTCCTTCTTTTGGCTGCATGTTCACAACACTTACATCACACTTGACCATGAGACCAAATTCCTCTTCATACATTGCAAATTCTTATTCTTCGTCACATCTAGCAACTTCAACCTACCTGTAATATTCCCAATTAGCCTCAAACGAATTGGAATATTAAATTTTTCTTTACTTTTATTTTCATGAATAAATGTAAAAAGGAGGAACATAAAAACTCCTAAAATCAGTGAATAAATCAATGCCCCATGTGAACAAGGCTAAATCAGGGCTACTTTAGTAAAACACACTTATGTGTGAAAGGGATTAAGACATTTGACTAGGTCAACAGGACCAGATCAACAATGTTGTCCAGATGCAATGAACCTCCTAGATGCACAACGCAGTTTTAGATGGAGGCCACACATGTGAAAGGAGATAAATCATTGAGATGGTTTAGGGTTTTGCAAGATCTCAATCTTATAAAATGGAGAGGAGGACAACAAGAGAAGGGTTGTTGATGAACATATTATTTTGAAGAATTTTTTTTTTTAGACATTTCTCATTCTCTTGGCTATTTAGCAGAGAATAGTGCTTATTAGCACAAGGATCCCATGTTTAGGAATCCTTATCTTTCCCTCAGTAGCTCTTGGAAAAGTCTTGTATTTCTTGACCACTACCAGGATTAAGGCCAAGCTTCTACTTCCAACTACAACGCAGATCCTATTGAGGGTTTGGTTGTCTTTGTAAGCTGCAACAAGTGGAGGCTAGATCTACTCAGATCTAGGCCAATCTAGTGCCCCTTTTAAGTGGGAAAGGATTTTATCCCATTGGCAAGAGTGTTCTGGATCATTGGAGCTTCAGATCTACACCTTGGCATCAGGGAAAACTGTTCTTAAAGCCTACAACGTAGTCCATCTTCCTATACTACGTTATTTTCAAAGGAGAACTTGCAAGGAGTTTTGGCACACTTTTGGGAGAGAGATCTCTAGTGTTGGGAATTTGCCCTTCACTGTGGCGATCCATGGATTACAGATCTAATCCATGTTATATTCAGATCTGATCTGAATAATCCTGTATTTACTTCAGAATTTATGAATCATTCTTCATATTTTTTGCATAAGATCTCAGATATACTCCATGTACTTCATGATTTACTAAAAACCCCAAGGGGCATTTGAAGAGGAGCCTTTCTAGTGTACAGATCTGATATAGATCTAAATTTTTGTACACATATCTTCTCTAGATCTGAAGTGTAACATACTATTGTTTCAGCTAATAAAAATAACGCTTTCAAGCTTTTTCAGTCATTTTCTATGGTTGCAGCACCTCTTTCTTGAGGATTTCTTCATGTAAAGGCTTCTATTTTATGTTCTAAGACTCATGGGCTTCAATATAATTCTAATTTTCTGATTTATGTGACATTATTGAGCCTCCATATTGGCCTCCTACTACTATTAAGATAAAATTCATTATTTTATGAGTATTATTATTTTGTGTTGTTGCAGTCCCTTCTTTGGGCATTTTTCAAGCCATACTAGGTGTGGGAGACTTGTTTACCTCACCTAGAATGATTTTTTTCAGATTTCCTCTTGGATTTAGGACTTATATTGTCAAATATAAGGGATCCAAGGACTGATTTGGATTTATGTAGCATCCATTTCTAAAAAATGCTTTTTTCAGACATGCACTGGTGACAGTCCCTTTTGGGGATCCTACAGTGGTATTAGAGAAATTTTCTTGGCACAGCCTATGCTTCCTTTGAAAGAGCCAATATGTCTTTTCATGAAAATAAAATACTGAAGAAGAAGTACGATTACATTGAATACATATAAGAAAAGGGTAAAACCCCTTTATCTGGAAGAATGAAAGGGAAAGAGTTCTCAAAAACTCCGTTCCAAACTTTGTATGAGCTTAAAGGAGAAATCAAAGAAATGAAGAGGGAAATACATGAAGGTCCCTCAAGAATATCTTTACATGAAGAAAACCCCAATTATTCATCTTATATGTGCAAGCAGTCAGCTACATCAGATCTACAACGTTATTCTATGCCCCGATCTACTGCTAGAGAAATGGAGGAAGAAAATGCACCAAAGGAGGATACTTTGAGTGATTATCTTCAGGAGTATGAATCTAAATCTTGGAAAATCAAGGAGAACTTGAGCTTCCAAGAGTTCTGCCAACTCAAGGAGGAAAGGAGATCCAAAAAGTACAATAGAAGGAGAAGAGGTAGATTCTTTCTACCAAATTTTGATTGATCCTCCACAGGCACATCCAAAGCATGGATAGATCAGCTAGACTCATATTTGGATCTACATCAAGTTTCAGAAAAGGAAGCCCTTAAGGTAGTAGCATTTCATCTTAAAGGTAAAGATTATGCTTGGTGGTTATTTGAATCCTTTTCATTGACGAATGCAAATATATCTACTTATGAAAAGTTCACTAGGAGAATGGTGAAGAGATTTGATGTAAAAAAAACTAAAACATATTTGATTGAGCTAGCAAATAATGAGCATGCAAAACCCTTGCATGAGTTGGAAATATCTGTTATGGAAACTCCACTTCATAATTCTGTTGAGGGGGATAAAAATCTGAGTGATACTTTGCCAAAGGAAAGATCCCCATTGCATGAAGAGATTTCTTCTCAAAGGGAAGTCATGGAGATTCCTCTTTCAAGGGAAGACCAAGATCTAAGGTCTCTCATTGATAATGAGGTGTTTTCAAATATTGATGAGGAAAAATAAAAAGAGGGCAGTAACAACGTTGTCACTTCAGAAGAAGACCCATCACCGCATGAGGATGGACATGAAGTTATTGTTTCAAAGGACAGATCTTTTGCATCTCTGCAAAAGATTCCCAAGGAGCATTATGTGACAGCATTATTGGGCAATGACTCCTTGCTCCAAGCAAGAGGAGGAAGGATGGATCAACATCCAATGATTAGGATCATGCACCCTTATTTATTTCAAGGGGTTTCTATTCATGAGAAGGAGACTGAACTATGCAGCAAGGAAAGGGACACATCAGTCCAACCATTCATACAGTCTACTTCAGATCTTGATGTCTCTTTACATGGAGGCATTCCACTAGGAAGGCCCCCTGATGGGAAGAAGAATAAAGTGTTCTCTCAACCTTGTGCAGCAGTGACATATTTGGCTACCACAGTGCTAAGATCTATTGATGGATTCCAAGGAGGGCTGAACAATTTTCTGAAATTGATTTTGCTATTTCTCACTCATTTGTGTGCGCTGGAAAAGAAGAACTTAGAGATCTATGATGAAATTAGCATGATTTCAAATGGCCACTCCATAGATTTGGGTCAGAAAATGATATCTCTACATACAAAGAATATTTATAAATATGAAAAGAGGGTACCAACACTCTTGTATGCATGGGCCAAACTATGGAATTTTTGGAAGAAAGAGACCTTTCAAAAGGAGGTTGACTTCCCTAAACTTCAATCTTGTCTTGAGCAAGATTAGTTGCAAGAGAGGTAGCAAATATGGAGCTACAATAATCCAACATGTGACTTTGGAATTGAGCATGTCAAAGAGGAGAATGATGATATGACAACTACTTCATTTCATAATTCTACAACGCTGTCATTGTTGGGAAGCCTAGATCCATATTGGGAGTCCCAAATCTTGGTGGAATATTCCAAGAACCTCTATACATGTAACGTTCTTGAGGGGAAAATGGAAGATAGGAAGTATAGAGTGGTTGATGGATTTATTTACTTTCATGATCAGATCTATTTGACTGAAGAATCAAGACTCAAAGATAAACTACTATATGCAGCCTATGAGATCTTTCTTTCTACTCCCATTGATTTCATTAGAACACACCATATTATATTGAATGGATTCATATGGGAAGGCTTTGAAGAAGCTTTACATTAGCATTATCAAAGATGCATGTACCATATGGAGATGGAGCAGCAACATAACTCTATGAAAGGGTTAATTGAGCCCTCTCTTTCTCTTTTTGAGGAAGGAAATAGAACTATGCACCACTCAATTTGTTTGAGGACGACTATTGGTGAAAAGCATACTTATGTAAATCATATTTTGTTTTATGATTGTATACATTCTTTTACTATGTATATTCAGGCCATGAATCCAAAGAGGAGTGTTATAACTTATAAAATTCATGGCCAAATTTGGGCCAAAACCATTTCTGAATATGGCCACTCCTTTGGTGAACAAAGGGAGATTCTACAGCATGATGGGTGCTTTCCTAAGGCACCAAATATATCTCCCGCTTTCAGCCATGGAGATATGTTATGGGCAGTAAGGAAGTGGTGGGAAAAGCACTTACCACATCTAGATCTGAGGTAGGCAGGAGATGCACTGCGTTGGTTTCTCTTGGTGAGTGTGGGTATTACCCAAAGATTCATAGTTTTTTGTCTCATGCCTTGTGTTTCAATGGGAGGATGCATAAGAAGAAGGCATGGTTGCTTTGGTTGACAAGAAGAGAGTTTGGACATCACATGTTAAATCTCATGTCCATGTATTTACTTTTGGTTGGGATGTATCTCATGTATTTACATGTATCTCTGTTTGGAATGTATCTCATGATCATGTATGTACTTGGGTTTGGGAGAAAATGTAACTCTCAAATGAGGAGGCATAAGAGAGCTTGTTTGTATCATGATGATAATGATGCTTTGATATTTGTTGAGAACATGATAGGATGGATGACACATTGGTTGGATGTGTCCATTGGGAAAGAAACTTCCCATACTTATGCATACTTCAAGAAGAGGGTGGAACATTGTGTGGCTGCTACACTATGTCTTTTGTTTTCTTATGTAAGAATCCATATGCTTGACTTATGTCTTTGGGAAAGGTCTCTCACATGGGAATATTTTTGGCAAGACACGTGTTACTTGAGTCATATTCAGCTAACACCTCTTATCCTCTATTATTTTCAAGATTTGGAGAAGCTTATGGCAACAAGAAGGTGGTTGGGTGGCCACTTATTGTACTATGATTTGAGGCAGCAAGAAGAAGAGAAACGTTGGTCTCAATGGAGGGACTATTGTCACCATCCCATATATCATATGACACTTAGTCCATTTTTATTTTGTAGAAAATATGGTGATGATACTTTATTCACTATATACATGGAATATTGGGCAAGGAGAGTCCCTAGAATCAATGAAGGGAATCACGAGGTTCCAAGTATCTTTTGGCTTCATGAGGACTATATTATTGCAGCCCAGGATCAACAGCTCCACATTTATCATAAATGGAGGGAGAGACAACATAAGTTAAACATTCGTACCTCTCACTTCCAGCCATGCATCCCCTATACATTGCATAAGGAGGGGATTGGTGACTATTTCTGTGAGCTACCAAGGATGGCTCGCCTTGTTTGGATGATAGCATGGAGATAGAAGTTCCTCATGAGGGTTGAAGCACCCACTAATCATCATCTCCCATGCCTTGAGAAGGCCAATGTACAACACATGATTCTTTCTATGTATCTCCCATTTCTTCACGATGACAGCCATTGGGGTTATTCACCAAAGGAAAACTTGTATTCTGGGGAGGAGACAATTCCATTGGAGATTTTTCAAGGTCCTTGTTGTTGATCAGCGGTTGTCATTGATGTCAACCCAAGTAGCACCAAAGGCTAACCCAATATTGCATTGGATTTTTGACCTACCAAATTAATATATTCTGGGTCAATAATGCTTTTGATGGTTTCTACTTGTCAAGATGTTTCCATTGATATATGGCATGCCATGTAATTCTTCACGGTTTGAGAGATATTCATGTGCTACAAATTTATGCCCCAGTTAAAAATGGCTCTAAACTCACGTGAGTGGAAGCATCGGTCAATGGCATCATAATTAATATTTTTTAAGCTCCTAAAATCCCTCCCACGTTCACTTGTTGAAGCCCCTCTCAACTTAAGCATTCATATAGATTGTGATCTTCATTTCGTCCTTATGTAAGGGATTCGACCATTTGAAACAGGTCATCGTGGAATTTTCGCTCTAAATTTTTTTCTACGAAGGTTCAGAAGCTGAAATTTTTATGAGATGAAGCCAAAATCCTAAGGAAGCTGCAGTATAAATATTAGATCAAGGTGCGTAATATTGTTGGAGATATGATCTGTCGAAGTCAAGGGTTTTGCAGGCTCCTGAAGTTCATCTCAAAGAAGTGACCTTGGTAAAATCGTCATAACTCTCTCTTTGAGTATTGGATTGGAATTCCGTAAAAAGTGGCAGATAGTGCATAGTATTTAGTTTGTGATCTATCAATTTTAGAGCTAAATGAGGCAACAATGACACGTGTCATTCCGTACAAGTGCGCTCTACTGAAACAATCCATAATTAGGGCATTGTGAGAAATTGGGTATAACTCTCTCTTGAAGAATCCAAATTGGGTCAGACCTATGGCATTGGAAAGATGACTCAGAGTAATACTACAAGACTGAAAATAAGATATTGAGGATCTGAAATAGCAGAGATACACCAGATTCAATATCGAGCTCCTAGAAGGCAAGAAAAAGCTAGATCATGTGTTGTCAAGGATTGCAAAGGACCAAAATTTCTATGGCAGAAAATAAAAGCAAGGTGTAGCAGAGGGTAGAATGACAAGAGCAGCAACCAAGGTGCATAACAGCAGCAAGAAGTTCATCATATGAAGTCCTCAAGTGCGCAGCACTGCATACAATCATTGTAAAGGTATCATTGTACTTAGTCATTGTAAATACATTATTCTACAAATTGTACTAATTTCTATCTGCCAAGGGTTGAAGAGGCAGTGTTGGGAGGTCTAGGATCATCATTAGGTGGTTGTGTCAAATTTGGGGTTATGGTCTAGTATATATTCTTCTTCTACATCATTCTATATCATTGTAAAGTGGACCATTTTCCCGGGTATGGGAGTCCATTCTTCTTTTGTTCTTCTATAGGGTGGTAGGGTGAGTTGTAGCTCATTGGGTGTTGGGGCATCCGTTCAGTTGAATACTGATGAATATTGGGCGTTGGAGCGTCCATCCAATGGGAGCTGGAGAAGAATGCTTTTCTAGATTCTAGGAAGTTGGAGCTTTATTTTCAATTGGAGTTGAATATTAAAGAATTATTAGAAAAGCATTAGGTAGTTTTTGTCCTGGAGTGGGTTTCCACCTTAAAAGCTGTGTGCATTTGTGTTCCTTTTATTTACTTCTATCATTGTACAAACACTGATAATAATTGAAGATTAAATAATTCTCTAATTAAAATGAATACTGATTCACCCCCCCCCCCCTCTCGGTGTCCAACACTTGTGAGTTGCTTGAGGACAAGAAAATTTTTGGAGGGGAGGACTGTAATATTCCCAATTAGCCTCAAGCTAATTGGAATATTAAAATTTTCTTTACTTTTCTGTTCATGAATAAATGTATAAAGGAGGAACATAAAAACTCCTAAAACAACAAAATAAATCAATTCCCCATGTGAACAAGGCTAAATCAGGGCTACTTTAATAAAACACCCTTATGTGTGAAAGGGATTAAGACATTTGACTGGGTCAACAGTGAAAGATTATAAGTGTCTAAATAGACAAATATGAATATATAAACTGATTCAGAAGGCAGGAAAAAACTAATAATGCCTTTTCAAATTCACTAAACAGTGAAAGATTACCATAAACAGTGATTTCTTCATCAATGTCCTGTTGGTGCTTTGAACTTCTCTGCAACTTTTCGGGCTATATAAGTCCTCAAATTCCTTTTAAAACACTCCCAATTGCTTCATAAGGTCGAAATTATCTGAAATAAATCTTTGATTCACCTCAAACGGATAACCACAACTCAAAACAGCTCAAACCCCAAAATGGCCATGGTGGCTCTGAAAACTCTCCTAAAGGTTTTCGGCCTCTGAAAGTCTTCAAACAGAGATAAGACCTGTTCCAATGGCTCTGGAATGCAAGAAATAGTCGAAAATGACATGATTTCTCTCATTGTTGGTTTTTTCATTACCAGATTTGAGACAGCCATTCGAGATTCAAATCAGATTGGTATCAGAGGCTAGGTTTTGCTTAAGAGTTTGTGAAATTTGTGCAAGAAGATTGTGTTATTCTGAAAAATTTGATGCTTACTAGGCTAAAATTGAAAAGAGGGGAAGGTAAATTGGTTAGAGAACAAGTTAATCCTCAGCCAAGGAGGGCTAGAGTGCCATTATATCCACCTTCCATTTCATCCTCAATAGCCTTATAATCAGCCAAAAACATGTCTTCCAGAGAAGGAGAAGTACACAGGGAAATGGATCCCAGGAAGAAAGAAAAGAGTCTTTAGAAAAGCTTTCTTGTTCGAATGAATGGTTCGGATCCTATACCCACGAGGAGAAGATTAAGCATGATGAAGAAGCTCATTCTTCCTTGTTAACGGTCATTTCGGTGTAAGCAAACCGGTGGCACATCTGCAGAGGTATTGTTATTGGCCTTGCAGGGTAGATAGTGTTTCACGTTTCATTAGAGGTTGTTCATTATGTGCTACAAGCAAGCCTAGCAATAGGAAGCTTGGATTGTATATGCCATTGCTGGTACCTTCTAGACCATGGGAAAGTGTTTCTATGGATTTTGTTGGGGGGTTACCATTATCTAGAAAGCAGCATGATTATCTTTTTGTAGTAGTTGATTGTTTCAGCAAGATGTGTATTCTTATGCCATGTTAGAAAACTATAACTGCTGAACAAATTGTTGATTTATATTTTCAACATGTATGGGTTCATTATGGCTTGCCTACTTCTATTGTTAGTGACAGGGATTCCAGATTTTTTGGGAATTTTTGGTGAAATCTATGGAAGATGATGGACACCAAGTTGAAGAAGAGTAATAGGTAGTGAACATAACCATTATGCATCTTTTGAGAGGGTATTGCAGCAAGCATCCCAAGCTTTGGGATGAGCATTTTCATTACATTCAGCATGCTTACAACCGGGCCAAGCACTCTTCTACAAATACTTTTCCATTTGAAGCTTGTTTTGGATATTTTCCTAAGTCACCATTAGACTTAATTCTTGAGAAGGATATTGCCATTGATGGGAATAGTGACATTGACAAAGCTCGCATGTTCATTGAAATAATTCAGCTCATTCATCAACAAGTTCAAGAACAACTTGAAAAGAGTCAAGGCAAGTAGAAATAAAGACATGACAAACATAGAATTGATCACAAGTTTCAAGAAGGAGATGAGGTATGGTTGCATATAAGTAAGGATAGAATGCAAGGAGAAGGTAAAAAGCTTAAGCCTATTCGTTATGGTCCATTCAAAATCCTTAAACAAGTTGGAAATAATGCTTTTCAACTAGATTTTCCTTTATACATGAAAATGTATTCCGTTTTTAATGTGGAGAATTTACATTTGTATGAACCTCCTCTTATTGATGATTCTGAAAATCATGTTCAGCTACCATCCATAGAAGATTTATCACTAGAATTTTTGGATGAGTTGAAAGAAGATGCAATCCTTGACAGAAGGACACGCACTTCAAGGAGGGGAGATGTTGATTATCTAAGGGTTGGTCTAAAAGGCACTAAACCAAGCAAATAAAGGTGGATGGAGTTGGAACAGGTGAGGAGGCTGTATCCTTACCTTCTTAACAGGTAATTGAAAGCTTTTGAGGGTCCAAAAGCCTCCCATTTGGGAGGTGTGATCAGGAGATCAAGTCTCTTGTAGAAAAATGCTCAAAAATGAAGTTGCTCAGAATTGGTTTGAACCAGATCGACTAGAAAGAGCTCGGAAAAACGATCCTATAGATGTGAATGGCACTGAAAACCAACGTCGTATGAAGAAGATATTTAGCTTTGAAGTTTGCCAATTTCAATTAAAAAATGGACAAAAATGGACTTTATAAAAAATTTTATTAAAAAAAGAATATTCCATAGAATATTCTGCAAAATATTTCGCATGTGGCCAATCAACGGGCGCCACATGGCCAGCTGGAGGCTGCCACGTTGCCCCAAGATCCAATGGAAATGGCGTTAAAAATTTTGGTTTGAACGCGGACGGATTCGAACATGGGTCGGCGGGATAATAGTGGAGAGGCCCGACCGTTGGGCCACGACAGCAAATCTTGTTATATGGCAGACCGAATATATATTTAAAATGTTGAATTTTGTGTGGCACATTTAACCGTTGGGTCGTGGTCCCGTGAACTAGCGCCCGGAGTGGAGTTCAATTAAAATGCGTTTTTCAAACTTTATTATATGCGCGTTTATCGTAAAGTTTTTCAACCAGCCTCCGAACGGTGTGGTCCCATGGGGCTTATCCACCAGCCCTCCATTTTCGGCGGTCAATTCGGTGGTTCCTTAAATTTTAGCGCCGTCACCAATTTTAACTGGAGTTAACTCTAGTTCTCCACATTTAGTGGAGTTTTTCTAGGTGACACTGGGCAAACTTCAGTTAGCCATAACTTTGGCTAGGAAAGTCCTTTTGGGACGATTTTTTTTTTGATTTTTGGGTATTGAAGCATTTTGGAGCTGTTGGGAGAGGTTTCAAAGCCATCAAGGTGCTCTATCAAGGATTTTACCGGCAATTTTGGTTGTGGAGCCACTAGGGCCTAATGAAAGATCAGCTGTTTTGGACTATACTTATCCATTGGAGGTGAATGAATAGTCGATTTATACTGATTTCAGCCTTCTATTTCTGAATTTGCAGCTTATATTTCCTTTTGAGGCTTTCTACATAGTGTAATTCACATTTTGAGCATTAATGAAAAAGGGAAAAGCCTAATTAGAGACTTTTGAACCCAGCAGAGGTAGCCCAAGAGAGGGGTGAACTGCTTAAACAAATGCTTACTATTATGCTGTGCATTTTTGCTGTTATATTTTAGATTCTGCTACATTAAACAGTAACTTTTCATAAGTACACTTTTCCCAAGCAGCCTTATACAGTGAACAAAACTCATTAGTTCATATTCAAACCACATTACTTCATTTGAAGAATACTTGAACTTGCTTATTCACACATAAAAATTTGATTAATGAATACTTTTCACATAAACAAATACTTTCATTGATCGGATCGATTTCAGTGTTTACATTTTATTTCTTTAGGCAGAGCCAGTTTGTGGGCCAGGAGCTTCTGGTTTCATCCTTTCTAGTAAAGGTGAAATAAATAGTAAAAGCCCCCTACTGTCAATCTCTATAAGAGAAATAATTTGTTCTCACAATTTCAGATTAGAAGTTCAAAGCACCAGTAGGACATTGATGAAGAAATCACTGTTTATGGTAATCTTTCACTGTTTGGTGAATTTGAAAAGGCATTCTTAGCTTTTTCCTGCCTTCTGAATCAGTTTATATATTCAGATTTGTCTATTGAGACACTTATAATCTTGTATTGCATTTGAGAGCTTTTAATACAAGAGGACAAGCCCATTTTGGGAGGCTTGATCCAGGAGATGTAGCCCAAGAGTTGGGGTGAACTCCTATATTATATTGCTATTGTGTTTTGATATTATATTACTGAATATTGTTTCTGATACCCATGTTAAGTTTCAGCAAAAACAATTACACTTAAGATACATAAACAGTGAAAAGACATACACCATTTGCAAGCTAAATTTCCGCATAACGTCAAGTTTAAGGCAAGATCATTTTAATTAAATCTGAGTGTTTACTTCTATTATTTCTTTAGGCAGAGTCTGTAAGAGGGCCAGGTAGCCTCTGGATTCATCCTTTCTTTTAAAGGTGAAATATCCGGTAAATGCCCCTGCAGTCTATCTCTGTATTAGAAATATGGAGTTCTCACACTTTCATATTTAATCTTAGAGTATTTTTGCACTCATTTACATAATTGAAAATGGATACCTTGCACCCTTTTCAAGTACATTCCATTTTCAGATCAGCTTCAAGCTAATTGGAATATTAAATTTTTCTTTACTTTTCTGTTCATAAATAAATGTAAAAAGGAGGAACATAAAAACTCCTAAAATCAGTGAATAAATCAATTCCCCATGTGAACAAGGCTAAATCAGGGCTACTTTAATAAAACACCCTTATGTGTGAAAGGGATTAAGACATTTGATTGGGTCAACAGGACCAAATCAACAGTGATGTCCAGATGCAATGAACCTCCTAGATGCACAGCGCAGTTTTAGATGGAGGCCACACATGTGAAAGGAGCTAAATCATTGAGATGGTTTAGGGTTTTACAAGATCTCAATCTTATAAAACGGAGAGGATGACACCAAGAGAAGGGTTGTTGATGAACATATTATTTTGAAGAATATGTTTGTTTAGACATTTCTCATTCTCTTAGCTGTTTAGCAAAGAATAGTGCTATTTAGCACAAGGATCTCATGTTTAGGAATCCTTCTCTTTCCTTGAGTAGCTCTTGGAAGAGTCTTGTATTTCTTGACCACTATTAGGCTTAAGGCTAAGCTTCTACTTCCAACTACAACACAGATATTGTTGAGGGTTTGGTTGTCTTTGTAAACTACAGTAATTGGAGGCTAGATCTACTCAGATCTAGGCCAATCTAGTGCCCCTTTTCAGTGGGAAAGGCTTCTATCCCATTGGCAAGAGTGTTCTAGATCATTGGAGCTTCAAATCTACACCTTGGCATCAGGCCAAACTGTTCTTAAAGCCTACAGCGCAGTCCATCTTTCTATACTTATTTATATGCATAGGAGAAGTTGTAGGGAGTTTTGGCACACTTTTGGGAGAGAGATCTCTAGTGTTGGGAATCTGCCCTTCACTGTGGTGATCCGTGGATTACAGATCTAATCCATGTTATATTTAGATATGATCTGAATACTCTTTTATTTACTTTAGAATTTCTGAATCATTCTATAGATCTGTTGCATAAGATCTCAAATCTACTCCATGTACTTCATGATTTGCTGAAAACCCCAAGGGGCATTTGAAGAGGATCCTTTCTAGTGTACATATCTGATATATATCTAAATTTTTGTTCACAGATCTACTCTAGATCTGAAGTGTAACATACTACTGTTTCAGCCAATAAAAATAATGTTGTCAAGCTTGTTCAGTCATTTTCTATGGTTGCAGCACCTCTTTCTTAAGGATTTCTTCATGTAAAGGCTTCTATTTTCTGTTCTAAGACTCATCGGCTTCAATATAATTCTAATTTTATGATGTATGTGACATTATTGAGCCTCCAAATTGGCCTCCTACTACTATTAAGCTAAACTGCGTTATTTTCTGAGTAGTATTATTTTGTGTTGCTGCAGTCCCTTCTTTGGACATTTATCAAGCCATGCTAGATGTGGGAGACCTGTTTACCTCACCTAGAATGATTTTTTATGATCTACTCTTGGATTTAGGACTTAGATTGTCAGATCTAAGGGATCCAAGGGTTTATTTGTACTTCTGTAGCATCCATTTCTGAAAAATGCATTTTTCAGACATGCATTGCTGACAGTCCCTTTTGGGGATACTACACTGCCCAACCGCCCAACCAAGTCGAAGAAGCTCCCTTCTAACATTGTATTCCAAAACTTCAAGTTATTTTCGAAATTGTGGTCTCTCTTCCTTCATGCATCCCAACCTGCGAATGAATCGCATAAGTCTATTGCAACCCTCCTGTAAACCTGCCATCATACTTCCCAACCCTTAACAAGTTCAGAACCTTTATCACATTCTTCCAAAATTCTCCAAGTGCCCACCTTTGCAAAGTAGCCTTTGATATGATATGCTCACTGAGTGGGCAGATGTGTCACCAGATTATGATTATCAGTATAAAAAAATAGAGAAAGAGGAAATGAACAAGCTAATTGAGTTGGATCATGCGTGGAATAAAAGAACCTTGAATCTTATGATTATCGATATAAAAAAATACAGATATGAGGACACGTTGGAAATACTAAAAGAACTAATAAATAAGTCACAAATTGAAACAAGTTATCTCTCATAAGCAAGAACATTTGGAAATTTACTCGAGCATAAATATACATTGATTCGTGTTAGGCTATAATGACCATAAATTTTCCATACTTAGTAAATCTCCAAGCCTAAAGGGACACAAATATTTATAAATTAGGACCTCATCTCAACAAACCAAGTTGAAGTAAGGAATGAATTTCAAAAGGTAAAGGAAGTCAGAAAAACAAAAAAATAAAATAAAGACAAAGGGGAAATCATTGGAAATAGAAAATCCATTATTAGGGATAGAGACCAAAACGAGTGTAATAAATATGAATTTGGAACACTCTTAATCCTCTTTTGGAACTATCTTGTCTTTCCATGTTGTAAAGGTCCTATGTTAAGTTGTATTTTGAGTGAAATCGATATCATTTTTTTAGTTGTAACTTGGGAGCATGATGAGTCTAAGGTCCCTAACATATATGGATTCGTTTCGTTGTTAGCTTGGAACAAAAAATACACTCCCAAAGGAATTGTAGGAATTTCCTATTATATAAAAAGAGTGTCTCTCCTCATATTTTCCTTCATAAGATAAACCCCCTAAATTATTACATTTGGATTGAAATATTTAACATTAATGCTAAGAGATTTATGTCACAATTGGCTATTTCGCACCTATCAACTCTACTTTTTAGAAGAAAAAAATATATATAAGAAATTCCTTTATAATACCTTAGAGCATGACATCTATAGTTTAAGGAATGAAGGTAATATCATCTTGTTAGGAGAATTTAATGCTAGGACCTCATCTAGCCAAGTTAATATTCTAAGTCACCTTTAAAACCGCAACTCTCCTTGGATTTATGGGGACCTTGATTTAGCTAATAGATTCAAAAGTGACTTTGAAGACCTAACTAAGAATTTATTTTTTATTGAGCTAGTCAAACTTTGTAGTTCTAAAGACCTTATAATTTGCAATGGTATATCCAAGTGGCCAAACTCTAACTAGATAAATTGTATTCATGGGCTTGGAAGTACTGTCGAGGAAGTGTTGGGAAAAAGGGTTCATCCTCTCCCTTATGAAGAAAAATAGATAAAGAATAAGAGAATGAACAATCTGTTAGCCACCAATAAAATTTGTCATATCAAATGGTGGCTAAAACATTTTTGGAGCCTTCAAGGAACAAGTTTTATTGCTAAAAAATGTTATCTCTTGAAGACTCTTGAAGACATCATGCCCTTGTTTCAATCTTCACTATTGTTTTAAACTCTAAAATTCTATTGATCACATAGTAAGAAGACTGCTGCAAAAACACCATTTTACCCTTCACTCCACTCCAAACTAACCTCCATTTTGCCTCCTCTTTCATTCATAAACTTCCTCTATTTTCCATTTTTCCCCATTTTCCCTTCATAAAGTCCTCTTTACAAAGTTTAAAACTCACTTTTTAACTCTGCTGAAACCCCCAAATCCATCAGAAAACCCTGAAAAAATCATAAAAATACACTTTTATTACTAAGGATTTAAGCCCCTTTGGGCTAAATCCTAAACCACTTCCCCTCATATGCCCTAGTGCTGGAACCGAGAGCTAAGCCCTTTCAGTGCTTATCGCATCGGAAAATTTGGAGAACGCAAGTCTATTTTGCCATGTTAAAAAGTTTTGATGCGATTAAGCCCTTTGTTCATAACCCCCGATCATATTATTTGTTTCATATAACCCTTGTGCCCGCAATCGGGTGCTAAAACATTGTAAAAATCCATCTCCGATTGATATTTTCCTTTGTTAAATCATAAAACCCATTTTTTCCTAAAAATTGGTCTAAACGCGCCCATACAATATTTTTTTTAACAAAAAATGGGTAGATTGAAAGACCCGCACCGAAAGTTCCGATGTGATTGAAGTCCCTTTGTAAAATCCCCACCCCCCACTTTAGTCCATATAACTTGCGCCCGGGACCAAGAGTTAAAAGTCCCAAAGCACCAAATCGCATCGCAAAAATCCAAATGGGTAGATTGAAAGACCAAGCCTGACCTTTCGTTGTGATTGGCCCTTATACATAAAGCCCTAGGCCTATCGCATTCTATATAACCAATGGCCCTGTAGACGGGCGCCTAACCACTTCATATTTATAAACCTGCCCCAAGCCAAAACCTTTGTTTTTATTAAATTTTTGGTTTCCGTATGTTATAAAGGGTTTCCGCCAGTTTTTTATTTAAAGAAATCTTGACCATTGATCTAAAGCTGATCAACGATCAGCGCAACATCGCAAGGGCGATTTTCAAAGGGCACACTGCATTTGTTCCCCCTTCCGATTGGCATTCCCCGATGGATCCTCTGCCGTCGGATCTATCTGCTATCTCCCAGATCCGACGGCCCTCATTTGCTCTGATTAATAACCTTTTCCCCACCTTTGAACCCCTCCTATTTATTTCCCATCGTAGATCTGATCTGCAGATCGGTAGTCAGCGCTTAATCGCACCAGTGCTATACCAGTTTTTCCCCCACTGATCGCCGAGCCCCTATTGCATCTGGGCCATCCATGTGTCCAGGTCGGACGGTCCAGATTGCGTTTCCCAACCTTGGTTTAAAAAATGTAGCCCCGCTTCATAATGTTTTTTGGGCTAGTCATAGCCGTTGATCTCTGCAGCTCAACGACCTTCATTAACCCTTCCCCGCCCTTGTATTATTTTCGTTCACGCCCCAGATTCAATCCTGGCTGTCGATTTTCTACATCCAATGGCTCATATTAAACCCAACAGGCCTACCTCCTGTGGGTCCTGCCTTCCTCAGTTTTAATCCTAGCCGTCCAAATCCTTGATCTAACGGCTCAGATTGAAACTGCCCTCCCCGTTATCTGTCCACGCATCTATCTCATATCATGCTCATTCTCCACCATCAGATCTGAGGCCCCAGATCTGACAGCCCACATTCCATATCGTGTAACTTTAAGCATGGAGGATAATTTTCAAAAATCACGTGATATAGGTGGTTTTCTGATGCCACGTGTCGGGCGGGAACACATATTGCGTTCCAAAAGTCAAAACTACCTACCTGCCCTTTCTCTATGCGAAATCCATGGTTTTCATCCTCGAAACCACTTTTCCTCTTTCCCATTATGTTTCATCGCATGCTCCTCCCACCGTTGATCTCTGTAGATCAACGGCTCAAATCTGATCTAGCCTTACACTATCGCCCTCCACCCTCGCCAAAGGATTTTAACGCGTGATCTCCACCATTGATCGCGTGGGTCGATCTCATCCGATGGCCCACGATCATCCCGAACTCCCAACTCTATTTTTAACCATATTTCCTCCGAAACAAAGGTTTTAAACCTTTTTCTTTGCATTTTCTCCCGTTTCATTATAGAGCGTCCTTTCTCCATTATACGTCCCAGGTCGCTCCCTACCATCGATCTCTGCAGATTGACAGATCTGACTTAAAAGCTCCCTCTTCTCTCCTTTTGACCTACTCTAATAGATCTCCCCCGTTGGATGTTGCCATCCAATGGCCATGCTCCTTCCCCACAACCTTTGAAGCAGTTAACCCAATAACGCAGGATTTCTTAATTAGTTTTTAATTTTGCAGGTGTTTAATGGTTTTTCCATCATATTGAAGAAAAAGCCAAAGGTTGGGAATGATGATTCCCATGCCTTTGATTCATCAAAGGGAAGTCATTCACAGGGTTCAAACAACACGTCTCATCAATACTTCATGGGTATTGATGCCATATGAGCCCAATGTGGCCCTGCACATCAACAAGACACAGTGTGATTTAATCAAATTAAAAGAGTATCAGTGTCGAAGACAAAACACAGCAGAATTGAAGATTGAAGTTGAATTCCATAGTTTAATTGATTACGGCTAAGATCGAAAATCAAAAGCCTAATCCTCCGAATTAAATAGAATTAAGGACAAATCAAAAATTCATTAGACAGAAAGGGCCTCAACCGCCGCAACAGAGGCCGATTGATTCCTCTCAGCTACCCAATGCCACTTGTAGCCACAATAATTCAACAGAGGCCGAAGTTATTGATCAAAAAGAAGATATTTTCCACAGCGCAACCAAACAGTTAATTCTGCTAATGGAACTTAATGTAAAAATATCATCAGAGTTATTACATCCTAAAAAGAGCCTTAAAAGTCAACAAAAGCTCTCACCGAGCTTAAATCTTAAATGTAAAACAATTAATACAGAGGACACATATGTAAACTTCTCCATCAAGCCCCTCAAAGGCTGAGAAGCTATTAAGTTTGTATTAATTGACTGGGGAGATCTTTTATCCTCTCCCACCTCCTCATTCCTTCTATAAATACTTTTGTAGAAGATGAGAAAATGTTGGTTGCTGAACTTTGAAATATACTTGAGCTTGAGACTTCTACTTGTAAATAGTGTTCACTGGCTCTTGAAGCTTTTCTTGTGGTTTTATAAGTTAGTCTGGAAGTGTAGATGATTGCTAAACTAAAACATTGGACTTAAAGCTGTAATTGGTTTGGAGCATCAATATAAGATGATTTATGGGATCCTGGTCTATGTTAACGGTGATGTTTTTCTTATTGTAAATTGTTATTTTATTGCTGTTTCCACTTTGTTCATTTTCTCTTATAAAGAAAAGCAAGCATAGAGTTAGGATTTACTGTATATCAGTACCCTTCTCTGACTAATAAGCTTTATCTATATGTTTTCTTCTAAATTGTGTTATTTAGGAATGATTTAATTCATTTCAAGCAGTTAGGAATGTTGACGTTCCCTCATCCTATTGTCTTAGCTAATTGTTATTCTTGAATGTTATTTTCAGTTCATTTTAAGTAGACAGAAACTAAGGAAGATATGGTGAGTCGTGGTCCTAGTTTTATCCCCAAATACTGTCTAAAAGTTTCCCTAAGAATGTGTTGAAATCTGGCTAGTTTTGAAGTACTTACCAGATCTTAGACCATTCTTTGTTCTCTTATGTGTTTGTCTTGAAAGTATACCAAGTAAAGCAGAGCTAGGAGAGGTTTGTGGTGAGCCCTGCCTGCTAGTTTCTTCTCCAACAGTTTCCTTTAAGTTTCCCTTTGTGTTTTAAATGTTTTCAATTGAAAGTGTATCAAAGACTGGCTAGTTTCGAAGTACTTACCAGATCCTGGATTACTTTTATGTTTCTCTTAAGTATGTCAAAAGCTGGCTAGTTTTAAAGTACTTACCAGATCTTGGGCTGCTCTTTGTTCTTCATTTGTTTAATTCCCCTTCTTGTTGTATCATTTCATTCCATAAATAAAACTTTAAAGAGATCCTTAGACACAGATGACTTTCCCCTTGATGTTTCAATTAAACCCTATTATGACTCCATAGCCCAATGGACTAAAACTTGCAATTATCTATCTTTTTGGCAAAAGTTTGTTCTGATTGCTTGCAACTTCTCACCTTTGAAACTCTTTCCATTTAGAACTTTCCACTCAAACAATAATCATGCTCAACCATCCAAAAAAAAAACAAAACCATTGGCCTTCATAACTAGCCTAATATCATCACCCAAAAGCTTTAAAAGATAAATCTATCTTTGCATTTATTGGAGAGATCCCTCTCCGGATTCAGGAGGGCTAGATCCTAGAATCCCAAAGTGGTTGAAACGATGTTCTCCCTACAGTCAGACTTTTTCCAATCTTGCTGATTACGGGGAGACAACACAATCCATCAAGAAGAATAATGAGGAATAGGTAACTTCGGGTAAGAAAATAAGGGAGGTAAGGAGAGTAAATAGAGGGGAAAATTTCTACAGGAAAGAGGGATTTCAAATCGTGCTCATTCTCCACCGTCAGATCTGAGGCCCCAGATCTGATGACCCACATTCCATATCGCGTAACTTTAAGCATGGAGGATAATTTTCAAAAATCACACGATATAGGTGGTTTTCTGATGCCACGTGTCGGGCGGGGACGCATATCGCGTTCCAAAAGGAAAAACTACCTACCTGCCCTTTCTCTGCACGAAACCCGTTGTTTTCATCTCCAAAACAACTTTTCCTCTTTCCCATTATGTTTCATCACGCACTCCTCCCACCATTGATCTCTGCAGATCAATGGCTCAGATCTAATCTGGCCTTACACTATCACCCTCCACCCTCACCAAAGAATTTTAACGCGTGATCTCCATCGTTGATCGCGTGGGCCGATCTCATCCGACAACCCACGATCATTCCAAACTCCCAACTCTATTTTTAACCATATTTCCTCCGAAATAAAGGTTTTAAACCTTTTTCTTTGCATTTTCTCCCGTTTCATTATAGAGCGGCCTTTCTCCATTATACGTCCCGGGTAGCTCCCGACCATCGATCTCTGCAGATCGACGGATCTGACTTAAAAGCTCCCTCTGCTCTCCTTTTGACCTCCTCTAATAGATCTCCACCGTTGGATTTTTCCATCCAACGACCACGGTCCTTCCCCACAACCTCTGAAGCAGTTAACCTAATAACGCAAGATTTATTAATTAGTTTTGAATTTTGCAGGTGTTTAATGGTTTTTCCATCATATTGAAGAAAAAACCAAAGGCCGGGAATGACGATTCCCATGCCTTTGATTCGTCAAAGGGAAGTCATTCACAGGGTTAAAACTCCACGTCTCATCAATACTTCATGGGCATTGATGCCATATGAGCCCTGTGCGGCCCTACACATCAACAAGACACAGTGTGATTTAATCAAATTAAAAGAGTATCAGTGTCGAAGACAAAACACAGTAGAATTGAAGATTGAAGATGAATTCCATAGTTTAATTGATTACGGCTAAGATTGAAAATCAAAAGCCTAATCCTCCGAATTAAACAGAATTGAGGAAAAATCAAATATTCATCATACAGAAAGGGCCTCCACCACCGCAACAGAGGCCGATTGATTCCTCTCATCTACCCAATGCCACCTGTAGCCACAAGCATTCAACAGAGGCCGAAGTTATTGATCAGAAAGAAGATATTTGCCTCAGCGTAGTAAAATAGTTAATTCTGCTAAAGGAACTTAATGTAAAAATACCAGCAGAGTTATTACATCCTAAACAAAGCCTTAAAAGTCAACAAAATCTCTTACCGAGCTTAAATATTAAATGCAAAACAATTAATACAGAGGACACATATGTAAAATTCTCCATCAAGCCCCTCAAAGGCCGAGAAGCTATTAAGTTTGTATTAATTGACTGGGGAGATCTTTTATCCTCTCCCACCTCCTCATTCCTTCTATAAATACTTCTATAGAAGATGAGAAAATGTTGGTTGCTCAACTTTGAAATATACTTGAGCTTGATACTTCTACTTGTAAATAGTGTTCACTGGCTCTTGAAGCTCTGCTTGTGGTTTGATAAGTTAGTCTGGAAGTGTAGATAATTGCTAAACTAAAGCATTGGACTTAAAGCTGTAACTGGTTTGAAGCATCAATATAAGCTGATTTATGGGATCCTGGTCTATGTCAACGGTGATGTTTTTCTTATTGTAAATCATTATTTTATTTTTGTTTTCACTTTGTTCATCTTCTCTTATAAAGAACAACATGCATAGAGTTAGGATTTACTGTATATCAGTACCCTTATTTGAATGATAAGCTTTACCTTAATGTTTTCTTCCAATTTGTGTTATTTAGGAATGATTTAATTCAGTTTAAGCAGTTAGGAATGCTGGCGTTCCCTCGTCCTGCTGTCTTAGCTAAATGTTATTTTCAACTCATGTTAAGTAGAGATGAACTAAGGAAGATATGGTGAGCATTGGTCCTAGTTTTATCCCAAAATACTGTTTGAAAGTGTCCCTAAGAATGTGTTGAAAGATGGTTAGTTTCAAAGTACTTACCAGATCTTAGACCATTCTTCGTTATCTTTGTGTTTGTCTTGAAATTTTACCAAGTAAAGCAAAGATAGGAGAGGTTTGTGGTGAGCCCTTCCCGCTAGTTTCTTCTCTAACAGTTGCCTTTAAGTTTCCATTTGTTTTTATATATTTTCTATTGAAAGTGTATCAAAGGATGGCTAGTTTCGAAGTACTTACCAAATCCTCGATTACTTTTATTTCTTTCTTAAGTGTATGTCAAAAGCTGGCTAGTTTCAAAGTACTTATCAGATCTTGGGCTGCTCTTTGTTCTTCATTTGTTTAATTCCCCTTCTTGTTGTATCATTTCATTCCATAAAACAAACTTTAAAGAGATCCTTAGACATAGATGACTTGCCCCATGGACCACTCTTTCCCCTTTCTATTTCAATTAAACCCTATTATGACTACATAGCCCAATGGACTAAAACCTATAGTTATCTATCTTTTTGGCCAAAACTTGTTCTGATTGCTTGCAACTTCACACCTTTGAAACTCTTTCCACTTAGAACTTTCCACTCAAAAAATAATCATGATCAACCATCCAAAAAAAAACAAAACCTTCGGCCTTCATAACTAGCCTAATATCATTACCCAAAAGCTTTCAAAGATAAATCCATCTTTACACTTATTGGAGAGATCCCTCTCCGGATTCAGGAGGGCTAGATCCTAGAATCCCAAAGTGGTTGAAATGTTGTTTCTCCTTGTGGTTGGACTTTTGCTAATCTTGCTGATTATGGGGAGACAACATTCCTGGCGACTCCACTGGGGACTTGTCGAGTGATTTTCATTTCAAATAAATCATAAGATATTAGAAATTCCTTTCTTCCAAATGACATTTGTTTTGTTAGCTGGTTGAACCGTTAGGCATAACATCTCTGGCCAACAAACATTGTTTAGTGAGTAAAAAGCAACATTTTCAAGCACTACCAACCAATGGTAATCATGGTAAAACTTTTTTGAATCAGTGACAAACTAGGTAAACCCTAGGATTCTCATAAGACTTTATCTAACCTTGAAAGATCAGCTAGCTTTGCCATAAGAGTAGACTGTCTTTGTTTCATAATCGTAGCTAAGTTTTGAAACAGATTTAGGATACTCTTAACAACCAATAGGACTGAAAAATGACTCGGAAAACCCAAAAATATTTCAGATTGGTATTCAATAAATATGGTGGTGGACCATAAAACCTTTTACCTCCAAAGGAGCTAAAAACTTCCACTTGGCGACTCCACAATCCTATACAGACCTTAAGACTCCACTAGGAGGAACCCTAATCATTGTATATATCATTCAAACTCAGTTAGAGGACTGTAGGATTAAAATTTGTGTAAAAAATATTAGTTAACCTCTTAAATATTGTCATATCTGGTTAAACTTTTCTTGCTTAGTTGGGTCTGAAAAATACAGCATAGTGGCTCCTAGAAAGATTCACACTAGAGCCTATCCTGACCCAGATCTGCCTGAGATAGTTGATAACCCATAAAGTATCCTTAGGAAGTCTCCTAAGATAAATTTTTCAACTTTTTTCTCTCACCCTTGAGAGCTAATTCAGTTCCTGAAAATCTTGCAGCTCTACAACAATCACAAGCAGATCTAATAAATCCATTTAGAACTAGGTCTCTTGGTGATTGAGATCAGCTAGATTCTGAGTCTTCACTTTCATCTCCTAAAACAAGTGAACGTCCTGGTAGTAGAGAAACAACACCACCTGATTCACACTTCCTTTCAAATTTAGGTGTCTCTCATCCAAGGTTAGCTCAGCAATCTATTCCTGGTCCATCCACGTCTGTTCACCTTACATCCATTGTTCAAACCACTCCACTTCAGCCCACTTTCCCTTTTGTTAATCCACCTCTTGTAAATCCACCTCCACCACATATCATGGCAGCATGGTATGCTCCCTTAGTCCTTCCTGTTCCCTTAGTCTATCTTCCATAGGACTATCAGTCCAAAATTCCATTATATGATGCTAGCAATGCTACAACTGCATCACAACATGTGGATAAAATGAATGACTACTTTGACAGAAACGAAATTGATGATGAATCTGTCAAACTAAGACTATCTTCTCAGAGTCTAGGGGGAGAAGTAAGAAAATGGTTTAAAGGCTTAACCCCCCATAGTATCAATGATCTCCAAGCCTTCCATCAAAATTTCTTAAACAAATGGGAAGTGAAGAAGAATCCTCTCCAAATCCTTTCTAATTACAAGAACCTCCATAGAAACACTGGGGAAAGTGTACAACCTTACTGCACTAGATTTAACAGTGTGTATAATGCACTTCCCCCGGATCTAAAACCTCCACAAGGCTCAACACTAAACAAGCTTCCTGAAGGGTTCGACCCTGAGATGGCCTATCAGCTAAGAGAGAGAGACCCTGCAACTCTTGAAGATATGCAGAAAGGGGCTCTTACTATGGAAGTTAACTTGATGGAGAAAAGAGCAAGAATGAAGAATGAAAAGAGAGTGTCCTTTAGAGAGGAATCCACACCTTCTACTTCCAGCTCAAAGATGGAAAGAATGATGGAGAAGATGATGAAGAGAATGAGCATCTTTGAGAGAGCACAAGAAATTCAAAACCAAGCTATTCCTCAAAACAGAAACCAAAACCAAAATCAGAATTTTAGAAGGAACCAACCTCCAAACAGACCTAGGGAAGATTATAAACAAATCACTCCTCCCTTTCATCAAAACTACGTAGGTGAGGTTGAGGAAACAGATGAATAAGTAGAGGATGATGATATCAATATGCTGGGAGTAGATAATGATGACTTTGAGGTTCATTATGATAGAAAACAAGGTCTTTACACACCCTATGATGACAAAAGAAATGAGGATGAAAGCTATTATAAAGACATGGAAAATGTCATCATAGAGTCTCAAAGGGAATATGACCTTAGAAGTAAAACCAATCAACAAAATCCCAACACCAAAACCTCTGACAAATATTCACAAAAAAACACTGTAAACAAACCCAAAGTTGTCAAACAGAAGGAAAAAATAGTAGCTATAAATTCTGATAAAGGTAAAGAGAAAGACACTCAAAAAAGTTCAAAACAGAGTACAGACCTTAGCAGTACTAACACTTCAGCTATTACTCCTGTTAAAACCATTTTGTCAAATATAAATAGAACAAATCAGCAAGCTAATGTTGCTGATAGAGTGGCAGTTAACAAGGCTGAGACAAGTTCTTTAAAGAATCAAATTCCTTTCAGCCTGGAGCAGGAAATCTCCAAAATTAAAATCTTTGTTCCCTTGACTGAGTTAGCTGCCCAAAATGTATATAGGACCCAAATTTTGAAGGCTTTACACATAGAGGATAATAATGACACAGTCAATCTTAATGATGACCAACCAAAGCTTATTTTTGGTCCAAATATTGAAGGTATATATCAAGAGGGACCTGTTCCTCCCTTTTATGTAAGTTTAAACATCCATGACAAAATTTTGCACAACGCTATGCACAACTCAAGGGCCTCTCATAATTTAATGCCAAAAGCTGTAATGGAGAGCCTGGGTCTAGAAATCACCAAACCTTATAAAGACCTTTACTCCTTTGAATCGAGCAGAGTAAAATGTTTAGGATTAATCAAAGATCTCTACGTTAACTTAGCCCAGATTCCAGCCAAATGTTTAGTAATGGACATTGTTGTGGCTGATGTTCCCCCAAAGTATGGAATGTTATTGTCTAGGTCCTGGGGGGCTAAGTTACAAGGAACTATGCAGATGGACTGATCCAGAATTTATGCAGGAACGCAATAGAATACAGAAATAACCATGAACATAGAGATGCAACGGAAATAATGCTTCATTTCATTAATATCAAATAACAGAAATATGCTTACAGGCATAATGGAAATAAAATAGCTAGGGTGCTGGTAGCGAATCTCTGAGAAGAGATGTGATGGCTACAGACCTCTGAACTGTGTTACATTGAGGCTCACAGGCCTATTACAGACATAATGAAAATAGATGAGCTAAGGTACTAGCAACGTATCCCTGAGAAGAGATGTGGTGGCGACCAGGCCCTGAACTGTGTTACAATAAAGAAATGATGGAGATGTGGTGAGCTAGGGCACTGGTAGCACTTATCTCCGAGAAGAGATGTGTTGGCTCCCAGCCCCCTGAAATGTATTACAATGAGGCTCGAGGGCCTATTTATTGTTGAGAAACAATGTAGAACCCAAAATGTCCAAAAACCTAACCCTAGGAGATGAAGCGCCAAAACTGTGGGCCCCGTTTGGGTAAATTGGTGTTTCAACTTCCCGGGGACGTAACTTTGGCATCTGATCTCTGTTTGATGCGCTCAATAGCTCATTAGAAATATCTATCTGAGGACTAAAACTTTTGAGTGAGCAACATTGGTTTATGACCCATGTTTCTCCCCGTTTTCCCAAAAAGCGTCATTTAGGGCCTCAAAACGGTTCCGGAAGTTCAGGACCCGAAAAAATGTTATAAATAGTAAGTTGTGCTTAAACTTACAAAATGAAATAACTGATGGTTGGGGTTCAAACAGAATCAGTGGGTGGCCACCAATATCCACCTTGATCATTAAGTTCCCAAAACGGCTCCGGGAGTGCAGGACCCAAAAACCTGCTAAAAATAGTAAGTTATGTTGAAGCTGAAAAACTGAAAGAATTGATGCTGCGGGTCCACATGGAATAGGTGGGTGACCACCGATATCCACCTGGATCATTCCTCCCTCCTTAAGAAGCAATGGTCTCCATTGCATTAAGTTCCTCCATGGGGGGGGAATTCTGCTAAACTTGGTATTGGATTTGTCCAGGATGTCGCAGACTTGTTGGCAGACGTGCTGGATGTAGATGTGTCGCCGGTGGGCAGCCATTGAAGGATCTAGGAAAAATTATCCGTCATCGCGTTCCTCTGTTTCTCGAGGGCCTCCTCGAATAGGATTTTGACAGGATCTCCTGCTCCCTCGTCTTTCTTTCCTTCCACCATTGGGGGTCGTCGGGGTTGCGAGATTGAACTCCTTATACCCTGGCCGCATTGGGGACATGAAAATAAAAACAGAGAAAGAGCAGACAGCTTTGATACCACTGATCCAGATTTTATGCAGGAACGCAACAAAATACAGAAATAACCATGAACATAGAGATGCAGTGGAAATAATGCTTCATTTCATTAATATCAAATAACAGAAATATGCTTACAGGCATAATGGAAATAAAATAGCTAGGGTGATGGTAGCGAATCTCTGAGAAGACATAATGAAAATAGATGAGCTAGGGTACTGGCAGTGTATCCCTGAGAAGAGATGTGGTGGCTACCAGCGCTTGAACTGTGTTACAATGCAGACATGATGGAGATGTGGCGAGCTAGGGCACTGGTAGCGCTTATCTCTGAGAAGAGATGTGTCAGCTCCCAGCCCCCTGAACTATATTAAAATGAGGCTCGAGGGCCTATTTATTTTTGAGAAACAATGTAGAACCCGAAACGTCCAAGCGCCAAAACTTTGGGCCCTGTTTGGGTAAATTGGTGTTTCAACTTCTCGGGGACGTAACTTTGGCATCTGATCTCTGTTTGATGTGCTCAATAGCTCATTAGAAATATCTATCTAAGGACTACAACTTTTGACGTTTTCCCAAAAAAGCGTCGTTTAGGGCCTCAAAACGGCTCCAGAAGTTCAGGACCCAAAAAATTGTTATAAATAGTAAGTTGTGTTTAAACTTAAAAACAGAAATAACTAATGGTGGGGGTTCAAATGGACTCGGTGGGTGGCCAAAAATATCCACCTTGATCATTAAGTCCCCAAAACGGCTCCGGGAGTGCAGGACCCGAAAACCTGCTAAAAATAGTAAGTTGTGCTAAAGCTCAAAAACTGAAAGAATTGATGCTGCGGGTCCACATGTAATAGGTGGGTGGCCACCGATATCCACCTGGATCATGGACATGACCTATGCGACTATCCCTGTGTTTAATCAGTCAAGAATACTTTATAGGGAGTCCCATATGCAATACATGGTGACTAGTCAAGACAGACCTCAAAACTCTCCTTTGTATTCTGTAAATATAGGCCTCGATTTTTTTATCCTGTTTAACGATGAATCACTTACTGAACAGGTGACTTTAACATAATTAATGGCTGATAGAGAGGAAGAGGTGAACACCATAGAAGTGTCAAAATAGTTTGCTTCATTTGAAAACTCTAGCAAACCAAACACTGGTCTCAAACTACAAGTCATGTATCCTTTGCTTTTAAACCTTGAGAGTCAAGTAAGTAGCCCTCAACGCAGTGAAAAACCTGAGGAGTTAAAACAAATTCAACTAAGTGATGATATTCCACAACAATCATAAAGCACGTTAGTTGAAGGGGACAGTAATCAAACGAAGGAACCTGAAACCAGTCCTCTATGGAGTATGTATTTTGACGGGTCATGCACTAGAACTAATGTTGGTGCAGGTGTCTGGATTTGTAACATTGAGAAAAACCACATAGAAATCATTTCCTGTAGATTAAACTTCCAGTATTCAAATAACGTAGCGGAATATGAATCCCTGCTCTTAGGCTTACATTTGTTGAAAAAATTGGGAGCCAGCAGAATTAAAGTTTATGGGGATTCAGAGTTAAACATTAGGCAAGTCAATGGGGAATATAATGCTAATCAACCCAGACTTAGGGCCTACCGAAATGATGTAGTGGACCTTTTAAAAACTTTTGAGGAAACCCAGTTAATTTTTGTCCCAAGGAAAAGAAATATTGCGGCCCACAGTTTAGCCTTTGCAACTAGAACATGCTTATTGCCATATGAAACCAAAGAATGCACAACTCAGATTAAATTCAGACCAACTGTTCCTGATAATGAAAAATATTGGCAAGTGTTTGAAGGAGACAAACAAATAGAATACTTCATGCAATTCAAAAATGAATACGAACTACACAGTTCGGACTTAGATTATGAAACAGACTACAATAGTGAAGAAAATTTTCTTGGTGAAGAAGAACCGTCCCCTGAGCTTACCAATATAAATCTATTGTCTAGCAAACTTACAAATAAAACAGAATTGACTGCAGAGTTAGAAACCCTGCAGTCTAAAGATCAAAGTTTGCCTAAGGGTCTGGCCCCTTTGGAAGAGTTGTTTGATTTCAATGATGTGGCCAAGAAGCCAAAACTAGAACCTGTAGAGACTGAAGTGGAAGAGTGCAATATAGGCATTAAACTAAAACCTATGATGATTAAACTGTCTAATACTTTACCAGCTCACATTAAACTCAAATACATAGAGCTGTTTAAAGAATTTTTTGATGTTTTTGCGCGGAGTTACGAAGATCTTAAATCCTATGACACTGAAATAATACAGCACAAAATCCCTCTCAAGGAAAACCAAAAGCCATTTAAACAGAAACTGTGCAGAATTAACCCTGTTCAACTGCCTTTGGTTGAGAAGGAAATCAAGAAAATGTATGAAGCTGGTATTATTGTCCCTATTAGATATTCTGAGTGGGTGTCTAATCTGGTGTCAGTTAGGAAGAAAACAGGAGAGATCAGACTTTGTATAGACTTTAGAGACTTAAACAAAGCTTCATTGAAAGACAACTACCCTTTGCCTAACATGGATCATATTTTACAAAGGGTGGTAGGGTCTAAAGGAATTTCTTTGCTTGATGGCTATTCAGGGTACAATCAGATCTTAGTCCACCCCGATGATCAACTAAAGTCAACTTTTACTACACCATGGGGTACTTTCATGTATGTGAAAATGCCTTTTGGTCTAATGAATGCTGGAGCAAATTTTTAGAGAGCCATGGACATAGCATTCTCGAAAGAACTAGGCTACTTCATCATTATTTATCAGGATGACGTTACTGTTTTTTCAAAGACAAATGAAGAGCACTTAGAACATTTGAGAAAGGTCTTCGAGAGATGCAGGAAGTTTGGGATATCTTTAAACCCTAAGAAAACACTATTCGGTCTCCAAGAAGGTAAACTTCTTGGGCACATTATTTTAGAAGAGGGTACTAAGATAGATACAAATAGGATTGAGGCCATATTGCAAATCTCTCATCCTCGAAACATCAAGGAATTACAATATTTCAAGGAAAGATCAGAAGGTTCATCCCCAACTTGGCCGAGCTCCTTAGGAACATTACAAACATGCTGAAGAAGGAGCAAGGGGTAAAATGGACCTTGGAAGCAAAGAAGTCCTTTGAGCTAGTGAAACAAGCGTTAACCAAAACATCGATTCTAATAAGTCTTGATTTTTCAAAAGATTTTTATATTTTTTCATTTTCATCATAACATACAATAGTTGTTGTCCTTCTACAAAAAAATCCACAAGGACGAGAGTAGCCTATTGAATTTTTTAGCAAGGCATTGAGGGATGCCCCTTTGAAGTATAACATTATGGAGAACCAAGGTTTTGCTTTGGTTAAGGCTTTAAAAGACTTCAGAGTATACATCCTTCACTCACACATCATTGCCTTTGTCCCAAATTCAGTTGTGAAAGACATTCTAACATAGGACCCGGATGGTAAGAGAGGTAAGTGGATTGCTGTTATTCTTGAATATGATTTAGAGATAAAACCCACTAAACTCATCAAAGGCTAAGGTCTAGCTAGGTTGATGGCTGAATCCAATTTTGAAGTTCTTGATATTCATATGATTAATGCTTTGGATGAACAAGAGGAAATCTCAACTCCCAATATTGAAGATCATTTTATGAATTCCTCTTGGTATGCTGATATTATTTATGTTTTTCTTAATCTGAAGACACCTCCTGGTTTGACAAAAACTAAGGCAAGGTTCTTAAAGTTAAAAGCTATAAACTATTGCATTATAGATAGATGTCTTTATTGGAAAAATGAAAGTGGTATATTGCTTAAATTTTTTCCTGAGTATGATGCAGAGAAGTTTAAGCATGAGTTCCATGAAGGAGAATGTGGAGGCCACCTATACTGGAAGACAACAACCAACAAAATCCTAAGGGCTGGTTACTTTGGCCTACTCTTTTTCTTGACGTACACAAGATGATAATTTCCTGTCATAAATGTCAACTTTTTGAAGGAAAAATAAAGCTACTACCCTTACCTCTGCATCCAATCACTGTTGAAGCTCCATTTCAACAGTGGGGACTTGACTTCATAGGAGAAATCCATCCATCATCCTCTGCCCAACATAGATGGATTCTCACTGCCACAAACTATTTCACTAAATTGATAGAATCCATTCCTTATAGGCAAGCCAATGACTCTGTCATTATAAAATTCATGGAGACTAATATTCTCTCTAGATTTGGCTGCCATACCAAGATCATCACTGATAATGCAGCAACATTTGGATCAAAGAAGATGGTTTAATTCTGTCACAAGTATCAAATAACATTGGGGCATTCCACGGCCTATTACCCTCAAGGTAATGGACTTGCAGAATCTTCAAACAAGAGTTAAGTGAACATAATCAAGAAGTTGTTAGAGGATAACAAAAAGTCTTGGCACACAAATCTTGTGCATGCACTTTGGGCTGACAAATTGACTTTGAAGAAATCTATTGGCATGTCACCCTACCAGCTTGTGTATGGCACTGATGCAATATTTCCAACCAGCCTTGGTGTGCCAGTTATGAAGTTGATTCAAGAGTTTCAGTCTGAAGAAAATGATATGATCAGAAGGATAAATCAAACAATTCATCTTCAGCAAACTAGAGAGGAGGTTTATAACAAAGCATTGCAAAAACAGGACAACATCAAAAAGCTTTTTGACAAAAGAACAAAGGCCAGAAATTTTCATATTGGGGACAAAGTTTTAAAGTGGGACTCAAGAAGGGAAGACAAGGGCAAGCATGGAAAATCTGACAACTTGTGGCTTGGCCCTTACTTCATTCATTCAGCTGCTGGTCATAATGTCTTTTTCTTACAAGAGTTGAATGGAGAAGAATTGTTTGGGGGTCCTGTCAATGGCAGGATGCTTAAGCATTACTTCTCTTGATCCATGTCATGTTCTGAAAGCCTTTTTATCTTTTTTCTCATTATAAATATTTCATCCACCATTGCATTCAAAGTTAGAAAATTCAAAATACAAAAACAATGAAATAAAGAAAAGAGGGCAGATTGTAAAAACAATAAAGGTATAGCCCCATACCAAAAAGAGAAACAAATCTGAAAGTGTGCAAGCTTAAATTCCACTCCTAAAAACAGAACTTCTAATTAGTCATACAGCCTAATCTTGACTAATTAGTTTTAAATTTACTGTTGATAGGATAGTGAATTCGATTTGCCAAACTATTTAATCTTGGCTTATCAATAGGTAGATTAGGCTAGAAATTAAAGGTTCAAACATGCTCAAAATCTGAACCAGTCATGAAAGAGAAACAACTCAAACAAAAGTAAAAAAATAGTTGTAAAAAAGATGAAGGAGGTGCTTGAAATTTCAGATCTTAAGCCTTCCATTTTGATTTAATTTTCTGCAAAATAATATCTATGTGCAGCTTGTTTTTATGCCATAGATCAACATCAAGTTATACTGTTCAATCTTGACTTGTATGCTTTTAAATTTCTGTTGTATAATTTAGAGAATAAAAATATGTTAGACTGTTTAATCCTAATAGATTGGTAGATTAGGTAGAGAAGCATATGAACTCAACTATTTAATATGAGTTCATGGAGAAATAAGGAGTAGAAATAGATTAGTTGTTTTTTGCTTTCAAAAGAATAAAATGTTGTAAAAAGAGTTTGCCAATCCAAGTGCACTCTAAAGAAGAAAAAATGTTAGATCAGTAGGATTGGGTAGGTAGAAAGTTTGTGTTGATGAAAATCCATTGTTTTTCATGTCTGCTAGCATTTTCCAGAGCAAAAGAAGATCATCCAAGTAAAGTTTTAGCCCAATGGATGAGGCACTAATCAGCTTCCCAGAGAATGCAAGTCTGAAATTCTTGATGCCTTCAAGAAGGCACCATCCCCAAGTGGAGCCACTGTTAGCCACCAATAAAATTTTCATATCAAATGGTGGCTAAAAATTTTTTGGAGCCTTCAAGGAACACGTTTTATTGCTAAAAAATGTTATCTCTTCAAGACTCTTGAAGACATCATGCCCTTGTTTCAATCTTCACTGTTGTTTTAAACTCTAAATTTCTGCTGATCCCATAGTAAGAAGACTGCTGCAAAAACACCATTTTACCCTTCATTCCACTCGAAAATAAACTCCATTTTTCCTCCTCTTTTCCTCATAAACTTCCTCTATTTTCCATTTTTCCCCATTTTCCCTTCATAAAGTCCTCTTTACAGAGTTTAAAACTCACTTTTTAACTCTGCCGAAACCCCCAAATCCATCAGAAAATCTTGAAAAAATCATAAAATTACACTTTTATTCCTAAGGGTTTAAGCCCCTTTGGGCTAAATCCTAATCCACTTCCCCTCATATGCCCTAGTGCTGGAACCGAGCGCTAAGCCCTTTCAGCGCTTATCGCATCGGAAAATTTGAAGAACGCAAGTCTGTTTTGCCATGTTAAAAAGTTTTGATGTGATTAAGCCCTTTGTTCAACCCCGATCATATAATTTGTTTCATATAACCCTTGTGCCCGTAATCGAGCGCTAAAACATTGTAAAAATCCATCTCCGATTGATATTTTCCTTTGTTAAATCATAAAACCCATTTTTTCCTAAAAATTGATCTAAACGCGCCCATACAATGTTTTTTTTAATGAAAATGGGTAGATTGAAAGACCTGCACCGAAAGTTCTGATGCAATTGAGGTCCCTTTGTAAAAACCACACCCCCCACTTTACTCCATATAACTTGCACCCGGGACCAAGAGTTAAAAGTCCCAAAGTGTCAAATCGCATCGCAAAAATCCAAATGGGTAGATTGAAAGACCAAGCCCGACCTTTCGATGCGATTGGCCCTTATACATAAAGCTCTAGGCCTATCGCATTCTATATGACCAATGGCCCCGCAAACGGGCGCCTAACCACTTCATATTTATAAACTTGCCCCAAGCCAAAACCTTTGTTTTTATTAAATTTTGGTTTCCATATGTTATAAAATGTTTCCGCCGGTTTTTTATTTAAAGAAATCTTGACCGTTGATCTAAAGCCGATCAACGATCAGCGGAACATCGCATCGACGATTTTCAAAGGGCACACTGCATTTGTTCCCCCTTCCGATTGGCATTCCCCGATGGATCCTCTGCCGTCAGATCTATCCGCTATATCCCAAATCCGACGGCCCTCATTCGCTCCAATTAATAACCTTTTCCCCACCTTTGAACCCCTCTTATTTATTTCCCACCGTCAATCTGATCTGTAGATCGACGGTCAACACTTAATCGCACCAGCGCTATACCAGTTTTTCCCCCGCCGATCGCCGAGCCTCGATTGCATCTGGGCTATCCACGTGTCCAAATCAGATAGTACAGATCGCGTTTCCCAACCTTGGTTTAAAACATCTAGCCCCGCTTCATAATGTTTTTTGGGCCAGTCATAGCCGTTGATCTCTGCAGATCAACAACCCTCATTAACCCTTCCTCGCCCTTGTATTATTTTCGTTCACGCCCTAGATTCAATCCTGGCCGTCGATTTTCTACATCCAACAACTCATATTAAACCCGACAGGCCTGCCTCCTGTGGGTCTTTCCTTCCTCAGTTTTAATCCTAGCCGTCCAAATCCTTGATCTAATGGCTCAGATTGAAACCACCCTCCCCGTTATATGTCCACGCATCTATCTCATATCGCGCTCATTCTCCACCGTCAGATCTGAGGCCCCAGATCTGACAGCCCACATTCCATATCGTGTAACTTTAAGCATGGAGGATAATTTTCAAAAATCACGTGATATAGGTGGTTTTCTGATGCCACGTGTCGAGCGGGGACGCATATTGCATTCCAAAAGTCAAAATTGCCTACCCGCCCTTTCTCTATGCGAAACCCATGGTTTTCATCCCCGAAACCACTTTTCCTCTTTCCCATTATGTTTCATCGCATGCTCCTCCCACCATTGATATCTATAGATCAATGGCTCAAATCTGATCTGGCCTTACACTATCGCCCTCCACCCTCGCCAAAGGATTTTAACGCGTGATCTCCACCGTTGATCGTGTGGGTCGATCTCATCCGACGGCCCACGATCATCCCGAACTCCCAACTCTATTTTTAACCATATTTCCTCCGAAACAAAGGTTTTAAACCTTTTTCTTTGCATTTTCTCCCGTTTCATTATAGAGCGTCCTTTCTCCATTATATGTCCCGGGTCGCTCCCGACCGTCGATCTCTGCAGATCGACGGATCTGACTTAAAAGCTCCCTCTTCTCTCATTTTGACTTACTCTAATAGATCTCCTCGTTGGATGTTGCCATCCAATGGCCATGCTCCTTCCCCACAACCTTTGAAGCAGTTAACCCAATAACGCAGAATTTCTTAATTAGTTTTTAATTTTGCAGGTGTTTAATGGTTTTTCCATCATATTGAAGAAAAAGCCAAAGGCTGGGAATGATGATTCCCATGCCTTTGATTCATTAAAGGGAAGTCATTCACAGGGTTCAAACAACACGTCTCATCAATACTTCATGGGTATTGATGCCATATGAGCCCTATGTGGCCCTGCACATCAACAAGACACAGTGTGATTTGATCAAATTAAAAGAGTATCAGTGTCGAAGACAAAACACAGCAGAATTGAAGATTGAAGATGAATTCCATAGTTTAATTGATTACGACTAAGATCGAAAATCAAAAGCCTAATCCTCCGAATTAAATATAATTAAGGACAAATCAAAATTTCATCAAACAGAAAGGCCCTCCACCGCCGCAACAGAGGCCGATTGATTCCTCTCAGCTACCCAATTCCACTTGTAGCCACAATAATTCAACAGAGGCCGAAGTTATTGATCAAAAAGAAGATATTTGCCACAGTGCAACCAAACAGTTAATTCTGCTAAAGGAACTTAATGTAAAAATATCATCAGAGTTATTACATCCTAAACAGAGCCTTAAAAGTCAACAAAAGCTCTCACCGAGCTTAAATCTTAAATGTAAAACAATTAATACAGAGGACACATATGTAAACTTCTCCATCAAGCCCCTCAAAGGCCGAGAAGCTATTAAGTCTGTATTAATTGACTGGGGAGATCTTTTATCCTCTCCCACCTCCTCATTCCTTCTATAAATAGTTTTGTAGAAGATGAGAAAATGTTGGTTGCTGAACTTTGAAATATACTTGAGCTTGAGACTTCTACTTGTAAATAGTGTTCACTGGCTCTTGAAGCTTTGCTTATGGTTTGATAAGTTAGTCTAGAAGTGTAGATGATTTCTAAACTGAAACATTGGACTTAAAGCTGTAATTGGTTTGGAGCATCAATATAAGCTAATTTATGGGATCCTGGTCTATGTTAACGGTGATGTTTTTCTTATTGTAAATTGTTATTTTATTTTTGTTTCCACTTTGTTCATTTTCTCTTATAAAGAACAACAAGCATAGAGTTAGGATTTACTGTATATCAGTACCCTTCTCTGACTGATAAGCTTTATCTATATGTTTTCTTCTAAATTGTGTTATTTAGGAATGATTTAATTCATTTCAAGCAGTTAGGAATGTTGACGTTCCCTCGTCCTATTGTCTTAGATAATTGTTATTCTTGAATGTTATTTTCAGTTCATTTTAAGTAGAGAGAAAATAAGGAAGATATGGTGAGTCGTGGTCCTAGTTTTATCCCCAAAGACTGTCTAAAAGTTTCCCTAAGAACGTGTTGAAAGCTGGCTAGTTTCAAAGTACTTACCAGATCTTAGACCATTCTTTGTTCTCTTATGTGTTTGTCTTGAAAGTATACCAAGTAAAGCAGAGCTAGGAGAGGTCTGTGGTGAGCCCTGCCTGCTAGTTTCTTCTCCAACAGTTGCCTTTAAGTTTCCCTTTGTGTTTTAAATGTTTTCTATTGAAAGTGTATCAAAGACTGGCTAGTTTCGAAGTACTTACCAGATCCTAGATTACTTTTATGTTTCTCTTAAGTGTATGTCAAAAGCTGGCTAGTTTTAAAGTACTTACCAGATCTTGGGCTGCTCTTTGTTCTTCATTTGTTTAATTCCCATTCTTGTTGTATCATTTCATTCCATAAATCAAACTTTAAAGAGATCCTTAGACATAGATGACTTTCCCCTTGATGTTTCAATTAAACCCTATTATGACTCCATAACCCAATGGACTAAAACTTGCAATTATCTATCTTTTTGGCAAACGTTTGTTCTGATTGCTTGCAACTTCTCACCTTTGAAACTCTTTCCATTTAGAACTTTCCACTCAAACAATAATCATGCTCAACCATCCAAAAACAAAACAAAACCATTGGCCTTCATAACTAGCCTAATATCATCACCCAAAAGCATTAAAAGATAAATCTATCTTTGCACTTATTGGAGAGATCCCTCTTCGGATTCAGGAGGGCTAGATCCTAGAATCCCAAAGTGGTTGAAACGATGTTCTCCCTACAGTCAGACTTTTTCCAGTCTTGCTGATTACGGGGAGACAACACAATCCATCAAGAAGAATAAAGAGGAATAGGTAACTTCGGGTAAGAAAAGAAGGGAGGGAAGGAGAGTAAATAGAGGGGAAAATTTCTACAGGAAAGAGGGATTTCATGAATAGAGAAGAAGAAGAAGGAATATATAAAATAAAAGAGGAAAACAATGGAGAAGAGGAAGAAGAAAGAGAAGGAAAATAAGAAGGGTAGGTGGGGGAATCAAAGGGAAAATGGATAATAGAGAGGAGAGGAATTTCCATCAAGTAGTCAGATATAATCATAGAGATAAGAAGAAGGAGGAAATTTGAAGTGAAGTAATAAGAATCGAGAACTAAGATAGGAGGACACAGTTCTAGAAGGTTGTTGGGAAGAACTCTTACCAGTAGAGACTATTGAGTGAATTAGTGTGGTTTTTCTAATAAAGGTTGATGAAAAGAAATAAATAATAGATATTTAGAAGAGTAAAAAAAAAACCAACAAAGGGAGAAAATAGAATGTAAGGAAATAAAAGAGGAAGGATCAACAACAAAACCAAGTCGCAACAAAGCAAGGGAGGCCCAAGTTTAATCACTTTTTTTTTTCTTTTGGCATTTTTTTGTGAAATTACCAGAATCCTTGTTGTGACATAGGACAAGAGGTCCTCCAAATGTAGTTTCATAATATAAAAATATTTCACTTTTTTGTTGAAAAATATTTGAAGATAATTGATGCATACACATGTATTTCATAAATTTATTTTAATTGATGTGTTGGATAGATGTAATATGTTTTTTTTTCTCATGTGTTTGTAATTTAAAAAAGGCATGCACTTCCTATATTTGATTTGTAACCCAATGTGGCTATGGTTTGCAGTCCATCCTGGGTTGAATCATTTTCATCTTCCTAAAAAAACCTATAATTACCTATGTGAAAACCCTAGAAAACAAAGAAACTTGGTTGGATTTTATTTTATATAAGAAATCCACATAGCAAGGCAATGAGTATTCACACATATACTATGTGAAGAACACATATTAGCCACATCAATTCTTACTCATATAGACAAATGTCAAGACTTTGATCCAAGAATGTGGTAGGAATAATATATTGCTAAGACTAATGAGGCATAATGGAAGTCTAAGAAGGCCATGAATGGCATGTAAACAAAGCAATGCAATTGAGTCTAGCAAGAAGAACCCTAAAGGAAGATCCAACTATTGCATAAGGGTTCATGTTTTGTAAAGGAGTGTGAATCTAGTTGGATTTTTCGTAGATAAGAAAACTACAGAGCAGGGAAATAAGTAGCCACACATATAGTATATGTGAAACACATTTTAACTACATTAACACATAGCATTGTAGGAACACGTAAAAATATTGCTCCAATAATTTGGTAGGTTTTAGAGATTACCAAAATAAATTACAAATAAATGGCATGGAAGCAAACCAAATGTAGGTCCCTATATTACTAGTATAGTCCCTTATTGTTATGTAATAGTGTAACACTTATTATATTATTTCTTGCCCTATAGCCCCATATTTTTATTATTGTACCCTTAAAATATTATTTTTAGGTCGAAGCTAGAATACATTGTGGCCCCAGGTAAGTTCGTGCATAGCCCCATGAATATATATATAGAAGGAGGTTTTGTAATTTGTATCATCCAAGAATTGTTCATTCATGTAATGTATTGGAGGTTTCCCCCTTGAAGTGGCTTATTTCTAAGGCGTTGATATCTCTTTTCTTCTCTTTTTGGAGCTGGCTTCACAACATTTGGTATAAGAGCTTTGAGATTCTAGGGTTTCACTGCTACAAACAGGTCATCGTGGAATTTTCACTCTAAATTGTTTTCTACGAAGGCTCAAAATCTGAAATTGTTAGATCGTGAAGCTAATCTTGAAAGGAACATTATACCAAATTTCGGAGCTTTGTTTCTTTGTGTAGAATATGTTTGATCCTGAAAGCTAAGACTTTTTTATGAGGCTCCACGAATTTAACTAAACAAATCCTTTGTGGAATTTTCGCTCTAAATTTGTTTGTATGAAGGTTCAGAGTCTGAAATTTATATGGTGCGAAGCTGAAATCCTGAGAAAATTTGTCAAAAAATTTTAGATCTTGGTTCAAAATATTTTTGGAGATATGATCTGTGGAAGGTAGTGCTTTTTCAGGCTCCTGAATTTCATCTCAAAGAGGTGATCGTGGGAAAAGTTCAATAACTCTCTCTCTGGGCATCGGATTTGAGTGCCGTAAAAAGTGGAAGCAAGTACAAAGGAGGCGTAGTTTAATTTTTATCAAATTCGAGGTAGAAGGAGGCAACAATGACACGTGGCATGCCGTACAAGTTCACTAGAAATTTGAACGATCCATAATTAGGTCATTGTGGGAGATTGGACATAACTTTGCCTTGAAGAATCCAAATCAAGTCAGACCTGTGGCATTTGAAAGAAGCTTCAGAGTACTACTATAGGGCCAAATTTCAAATATTGAGGATGTGAAAGTATATAGATAAGTCAATTTCAATATCAAGCTCCTTAAAAGCAAGTAAAAGGTGTGTATTTTTTTTTTCCAAATTGCATAGGTCTTGTTTGAAGAATCAAGTTGAATTGATTCCAAGGGCATATTATAGAATAGATATCAATATTGGATTCTCAAATGGTCCCTAAAAAGAATTCGACACCCATTAAGCCTTTAGAAGGCTCTACTATGACTCATGAAGACGAAGAATGGCAACATGACAATCAAAATTACAAGAGCAAGTGCAAAAAATTTCGCTCTCGCAAAGAGCAACAAAAAATGACATGGAAGTTTTGAAGAAAGGCGTGGAAACTAAGATGGATAGTTTGAAGAAAGGCATGGAAACTAAGATGGATGGTTTGAAAGAAAGGCATGGAATCTAGATGGATAGTTGAAGAAGAATGGCATATGGAAGCTGGCATAAATCTAAGATGGATGACATGGAAGCTAAGATGGAAAACATGAAGAATGATCTAAAAGAAAACATGGAAGGTATGAAAAAATTGATACAAGAAATGTTTCCTAATGGTTAAAATATATTAGAGGAAACTCATGATGAGAACCAAATAAATGTTAATCATGATTTTATAAACTCTAATGTTGGATGGAAGAACCACCATATTCCAAAGATGGATATGAGGAAGTTTGATGGCAATGATCCTGTAACTTGGATACTACAGATGAAACAATATTTTGATCTCAATAATGTGCAAAACACACAAAATGTACGCATTGCAACTTTACATTTAGAACAAAATACATTTGTATGATATCGATGACTTTGCTCCCGTAAAAAAATTGTCACTTGGTCAATTTTTACGGAGAAATGATAGCACATTATGAGGATACAAAGAGAAACACCTTCTTTAGCCGATTGATAAATCTCAAAAAAAAGGGCTTAGTGGGGGAGCACATTGAGAACTTCCAAAAATTGAATATAAGGGTAACTGATATTCCAGAGGAACACAGGATTGATCTCTTCATAGGCACTTTAAAGGATAACATCCAACATGAAGTTCGTGTTTTGGAACTTGATTCATTGGAGAAGGCGTTCAGGTTGGCAAGAAAAATTGAATGTAAAATTATAGTGACAAGGAAGCCTACTACTCACTTCTATAAAGTGGGAAGTGTTGCTACTCCTAGACTTCCACAACCTACAAGGTTGACACCACAACAATTGTAAGAAAAAAGAGAAAAAGGGCTTTGCTACAGTTTTGATACCAAATACACTAAAGGTCATAAGTGTGCTAAGAAGAAATTATTTTACATAGATTGTGAAGAGGAAGAATAAAATGAACAATAATCTTCAATAGAAGAGAATATACAGCAGGAACCAACCCTATAAGAGGAAGAAATGAGTCTGACCATATTGTGTAATGCATTGGCAGGAATTGCCACTCCTCAAACTCTCAAGATAGAAGGACATATAAAGAAGAAAAAGGTAATAGTGTTGATTGATTTAGGTAGTGCCCATAATTTTATTCATTGTAAAGTATCCAAGGAATTAAATTGTTTCCTATACCCAGCACCTGAATTTCAAGTGATGGTTTCAAATGGAGGAACTATAAATTTCTCTAGAAAATGCCATAATATCAAGCTAACCATGGGGGAAGATTTATTGAATAGTCCAATGCTTTCCATTCCAAAGGGAAGTGCTGATGTTGTGCTAGGAGTACAATGGTTACAATATTTGGGGATGATAGCTTTCAATTTTGGAGAAGTTATCTTGAAATTTTTTTGAAAGAAGGATGTGGCATAGGTATTGTGGGAAGCCAAAAATAAGCTCTAATGTCATGACAAAGATTTTAAAGAAGGAACAACGAGGTGTAATTGCACAATTATGCTCACTAGAAGTTCCAACATCAAAATCATCTATTTATGTAGATCTCCAAAAGTCTTGGACAATCATTCCAAGGTGTTTGAAACTCCCAAAGGACTCCCACCTATTCGTGATCATTATCATGCTATTCATTTGATTCCAGGAAGTGTTCCTCCAAACATCAGGTCTTATAAATATCCTTATGTCCAAAAGAGAGAAATTGAACGTATGATTGCAGAAATGTTAGAGGCGGGTATAATTCAACCTAGTCAAAGTTATTTCTTTGCTCCTATAGTATTGGTACACAAGAAGGATGGATCATGGCGCATGTGTCCGGATTATAGGGATCTCAATAAACTCACCATTAAAGATAAATTTCCCATTCCTGTGATTGATGAATTATTGGATGAATTACATGGAGCAATTTATTTTACCAAGTTGGATCTTCATTTAGGATATCATCAAATTAGAATGAAGACTTAAGATATTTTGAAAATAAAATTTCGAACTCATGAGGGTCATTATGAATAGGGAAAATTTTAGGGGCGAATTTTTTATATAAAACCCATTTTCTATAATTTTATAAAGTTAGCTCAATAATTATTTTAAAAATAATGAATTATTAAATAATAGCCGACCAAAATAAATGCCCATAAAATTGGAAAAATGGAATTTTCCCTCGATTTTCTTTGTTTGGAGCAGATTTCAATGGCATTCGCCTGGATTTACAGGGTCGGAGGGAGGGGTTGGAGTGATTCGCCCCAATTTTTCACTGGTTAATCGGAATTTACTGGGTCGGAGAGGTGCTTGAGGCTTGGAAGGGGCGTGGAAGTTGAATGTTGGATTGGTGCAAACCTACCAGATTGATGGAGGTCAGATTGATGGAGGTGGAGATCCATGGAGGTGGAAACTTACAGATCTGGACGCATTGACCAAAGATGAATACTAGAGTGCAATAGCAGTGGCAGCAGGCGTGGCAATGTTAGCAATGAAGTGCAGCAGCAGTGACAATAAGAGTGGACAAAGGTAGCAGTGAAGTGCAACAACATTGGTGACAAGAGTGGAAGTGAAAAAACATGAATGATGGCATACCAAACCCAAAACACTTCATCTAGCATCTAAGGCTACATATTCACATCTCCTCCAACACGAAGATGTTATTTCCTTAACTCTTTCACTTGATATTTTTGTTTCTTGTATCATGATGATTGTTTGATTTTCCTTTTTAATTTGATCTTTGAGATATCTCTTCTTAATCTAGTTCCTTGAAATTTTGTAAATGGCATGTACAATCTGGAAATGATGGCATTTATACAATTGCAGTTTGACAATCCCAATGACATAGTTGATATCCTCACACAGTGATGTTGGTGATGTTGATGTTGTGGATGATATTACTTGATGCTTCATGATGGGTTTTCTTTCTCACTTTCACATAATCTTGTTCCAGAATGGCCTGTGAAACTATAAACCAATCTAGTATATTGGAAACTTTGTGCTTTCTTCCTCTACGATTATTCCAATTATAAATCCCATTTATGGCAGTCATATCTGTCACTTTAAGTTTTTATAGGAGGTCATTGAATTATTGCACCTCTATAAGTTCTAATCTTATGATCCCCCCTTCTTCTATTCAAGGGTTTTGATAATGTTGAGATCACCGCCCAATATCCATTTCTCCTTATTGTGGATTGACCTTATTGTCCTGATATTTTCTAGACATCCAAATTTTTATGTGGGTATATGTGGAAAATAGACTGCTGTTATGCACCATGTTTCCCTGGCTCCTACATATTGGAATATGCCCAAAATAATTTTGGAGAGTGATATCCATTCATGGAAGGATATTTCCTAAGGGTTTTAGAGAATTACCAAACCCCAAACACTTCATCTAGCATCTAAGGCTACATATTCACATCTCCTCCAACACGAAGATGCTATTTCCTTAACTCTTTCACTTGATATTTTTGTTTCTTGTATCATGATGATTGTTTGATTTTTATTTTTAAATCGATCTTTGAGATATCTCTTCCTAATCTAGTTCCTTGACATTTTGTAAATGGCATGTACAATTTGGCAATGATGGCAGTTATACAATTGCAGTTTGACAGTCCCAATGACATAGTTGATATCCTCACACAGTGATGTTAGTGATGTTGATGTGGTGGATGATATTACTTGATGCTTCATATGGGTGTTCTTTCTAACTTTCACATAATCTTGTTATAGCCTCTTCTTGATGATTTTGTTGCTATGATCGTGCCAGGAATTAATTAATTGTCTAATTTGTGAAAGAGATTGTCCACATTAATGCTTCATTCTGGGCTAAATGTATTAATGTTAGAATGTGAGATGTAATTCTTTGAATGGATTCTTCTCTACAGGGTATTGACTCAGTTAATAAGGAGTGGTAGTACGAGACAAGTTCTTGTTCCAGTTTTTCATGTTTCATGCCCATCATAAGAGGTGACAGAAAATATTCTATTGTTATGTATGTGCTTCACCATAGCCTTATGGAAGAAATTCAAGTTCCTCTCTCCTTATTTTTCAAGTTCAGTGCCCACTGATAACAAATTTTTCAAGATAATGATTAGCAGACTTTGGTTTGAGTAAGTTCCTAAATGTATGTTTTTTAATGACACCAACCCCTAAAACAGAAATTTGTACTGAGAAACAAATAGCAGTGATATCTTTTTCACTGATCAGCTAGTCCAAAAAGCAATAGGTAGAGGTGCTAACCCAAAGATTCCAAGATAAAGGGAAGCAAACTCTACAATTTCTAGACTACTGGTAAATCTATTAAATTTTACTTGTCTAATTTTCAAAAACCCCTAATTTGTCTTGAAATATTCTTAGGATATTTTTGGGATTGTCAATTTTCATTTTTTTTCATTACATATTTCTCATTTTTGTGCAACTATGCAATGAAAACTGTCAGATGTATATGGCCAATCAGCAAAGTAAATATGGCATTGAAATTTAAAACAAATCTTACCTTATCACTCTGGGATGTCGCTTAAGAGTTCATACTGAACCGCCAATAGACATCAGAAAATATTTCATTTGCTTCTTTCTTTAACATTTTTTGCACTTCTGTTATCGAAAGATTTGAATCATGAGGTTGTTTAACATATATGACATCCTTCCCTCCCATTTTGACACCAACAATAACGTGTGTGCCATACTTCTCAATAAATATGAAGAGAATGCATAGATATACAATTTAAAAAGTGCAACTTTTCTTTAGGTACATCCCAGATAAGGTGCGCGCATTCTTCAAATGTTCAAAATAATAAGTTGTTAATTAACAAGTATAATGACCCAAACAAAATTTTCAATCACAAGCACATAGTCATCCATCAATCATATAGAGTTCAATTAGAAACTTGATGATTCACTTCTAACATTAATGATTTTGGTTAGTTCCACTTGTTTTTTTTAAACCCCTCAACTTGTAATTAGTATTCATTATATAGATCCAGCACAATGGCACACACTATATGAAACAGTTCTCAGAAACTATTTCACTCTTTCCAACAATGTAGCAATAGACTGATATATTTGAAAGCGAGTACTAGACATGAAAAATATTGTAGATTACTAAATTAAATTGAAGCTATTATGCAGAAAGGATTCTATTAGAATGTGGTAATAACGTTTTAAAGATCCCACATTTTAGATTTTAAAAACTGATTCTAATTGTTTTTATCACATTAAACCAAATTTCATACTCTAAATTTAAAGAATATCTGAATGTCACCAAAAAGAAAAGCTGGTTTTGCAATTATACAAATTTTACTCATTGTGTTCTAGCAGATATGGTTCAAGTTTCAACCATGTTACATGGCCAATGAGTAGAAGCCACACTACATAAATAATCTGTCCATATTCTATTAGATCATACATATGAAATGAAGTAAACACTGTAGACTAAGCTTCTCAAATTTTGGGCCATGTCTTATACCAAGCCAGTTTGCATTCATCTGCAATTGAGAATGAATGTCCATTATATGCTTGGGTTCTAGAAGGAGCAGCCTATGGAATTTTTCGAGTGCCTGGCATATTCTATACCATTACTGATATGCTCATCATATCCTTTGTTTGAAAATTATACATTGTATATAATCAATTCATAAGATTCTTATTTGAAAAAATCCCTTTATTATCTCTTCTTTTAATACCAGCAGCTTACATTCCCTAGGGCGTTGAAATGGTGGTAATACTTGTTACCTCAAAATCTAGCTGGCCTTGTTAAAGACCTCACAAGGCAAAGGCCAGACCTTGTTGTAGAATGGCCTGTGAATCTATAAACCGATCTAGTATATTGGAAACTTAGTGCTTTCCTCCTCTACGATTATTCCAATTATAAATCCCATTTATGGCGGTCATATATGTCACTTTAAGTTTTTATAGGAGGTCATTGAATTATTGCACCTCTATAAGTTCTAATCTTATGATCCCCCCTTCTTCTATTCAATGGTTTTGATAATGTTGAGATCACCGCCCAATATCCATTTCTCCTTATTGTGGATTGAACTTATTGTCTTGATATTTTCTAGAAATCCCAATTTTTATGTGGGTATATGTGGAAAATACACCGCTGTTATGCACCATGTTTCCCTGGCTCCTACATATTGGAATATGCCCAAAATGATTTTGGAGAGTAATATCCATTAATGGAAGGATATTTCCTAAGGGTTTTAGAGAATTACCAAACCCCAAACACTTCATCTAGCATCTAAGGCTACATATTCACATCTCCTCCAGCACGAAGATGTTATTTCCTTAACTCTTTCACTTGATATTTTTGTTTCTTGTATCATGATGATTGTTTGATTTTCCTTTTTAATTCGATCTTTGAGATATCTCTCTTTTTAATCTAGTTCCTTGACATTTTGTAAATGGCATGTACAATCTGGTAATGATGGAAGTTATACAATTGCAGTTTGACAGTCCCAATGACATAGTTGATATCCTCACACAGTGATATTAGTGATGTTGATGTTGTGGATGATATTACTTGATGCTTCATGATGGGTATTCTTTCTCACTTTCACATAATCTTGTTATAGCCTCTGCTTGATGCTTTTGTTGCTATGGTCATGTCAGGAATTAATTAATTGTCTTCGATGTTCAATGTGTGAAGAGTGAAAATGTTCCCTTGATGCGGTTTAAATTCAGTGGGATTTCACTTGATCTCTTATAGGCAAGGCTTTCTCTGAGAACAATTCTGGAAGTAAGTGTGATCTTCAGGTTTGTAAATTAATATATGATATTCATTGTCTTTCTTTTTTGTGAATATTACATTGCACATTTACATGTTCATGATAAATTCCCTTCCGGATGATAGAAAAGGTGGACCATGGAGTAAAGGTGTTGTAGGTTGTAGAGTAACATGAAATTTTACAATATGGGTTTGGTCATTTATAATCTTCTCAGCAATGTCTGTTGCTGTTGTAATGTTAATAAGTTCAAAAAGAGAATCTCAATGCACAATTGAGGCATTTGCATATGATACAAGGAAGTTGGAACTAACTCACAAACCTAGCGCTGTTAAATCATAGAAATTTTATTTGCACACGTCTTTCATTCTCTCATGAACCAAGTGAAATTTCTCGGGGAAAGTTTTAGGAGTTTGTGTCAGATTTGGGTAGACTCATAGAATGATTAGCTTGTGTTTGCTATAAACTCTTTTTGTCAACCCATGGATGCATGGGTTGAATTTTCACTTGATTTGCAGTTTCCAATGATTTGACACTAAGAATCATTAGCTGAATGTGATGATTCGTTGACTTCTTTTCTTCTTTTTTGACCCTTTCCCTTAGATGGTCATGCATGGGAGGGGAAGTTGCAGTGAATATATGATTTATGGTGTGCATTTATCTATTGGTTAACTCTTTGGTAACATCCCATGATTGTTATTTCAATGGAAGTTGGTTAAATAACAAACACTAAGTGCTAATTAGGAGTTTTAAATGTTTGATACAATAACTAATTTTGGTTTATAGGATCCCAAATGTGTTTTTTTGGGCCTGAAACATTACATGGCACCCATGTGTTTAAAAATCATGGAAAAAAATTGAGTCTTTTTAGGTTATTTCATGGCCATACTGGACGTGTTTCACTACCTAAAACATTTCCAGATATTAAAATACAGGTGGTTGATTTTCCTGCAATTTAGGTTACATAAAACACAAATTTTGGTCAAATTTTGTTAATGCATTGAACCTTGGCCAAATTTATGAAATCATGTTGTGACATGAGGGAAGAGCTTGTAGATTGGCTTCCATGCTCAAATGATAATACATGCTACATATTGCAGCTAACCATGAAACAATCCATATCCAATTGATCTTTTGTCTCTTAAAATTACCGAAGTGATACCACATCATAGAGAACAGAGTGCATATATATTCTCTATATGCAACAATCTATATCCAATTCATTTTTGTCCTTGAAGTTTCCCATGTTATAAATGCATCAAATACTGAGAAATATCTATCCAACCTCAGATTCGAAGTTCCTAAATATCTGGTCAATGCTGATCAAACCCAGCTAGTTTAGCAGAAAAATCTGAATCATAAATGAGTGGGCTTGATATTTTGCTTATGTTTAGGGATTCAAACTAATTTGACTTTCTTTGGAGGTCAGTTAGGATTTTGTGGAATGATAATAGCCTTCTTTTGATTGTAATCTATGATAAATAAGTTAGTAGAAACATGTAATAGGCTATGTGATGCAAAGAGAAGATAGGAGATTATGTACAAGCTTCAAAACTCTGTTTTGATGTAACTGATTTCCAGATTTTAATAATAGATAGAAATTCAATCATTCATGGTGTTATGATTTAGCATTTTCATCATTTTAAGTTTCTCCAAGTGTGCCTGCAAGCGTGGAGGGCCCCCGTGTCATGTTGGTACACTTTTCTTTATGTTTCCATTAGATTCATATATTCATATCTGATTTAGCATTTTCATTTAATTTTCATGCTGTGAGTTCATAGATTTCAATTAAGTTGTGTTATGATTTCAGTCATCATTTCTATTTTATGGTTCATGGTCATAATTGAAGAATTCTATTACTAGATTAATGAGTAGACCTTGTAAGAGGGTTTAATTGTGTATTGAATTCAAGATTATCTCTGCGATCTCTATTTTCAATGAATTTGATTTAAGGGTGCTGATTTGAAAGAGAATCTGTGAGTAGATTCCTTGTAAGAGGACTGGAATCTCAAACAAATCATAGGAATTAGATCATTAATTTTAGGGTGTTAATCTAAGAACTTGAAAGAGATTTTGTGAACTGAAACTTTGTAAAACGATTAAAATCTCAGACAACCATAAGCACTCTGTTTTTAGAATGTTAGATCAGATTTAATTAAAGAAGTGTTTAAAGTGTGTGAGGAACCAAATTTCAATCTCTTGTAAAAGAGTAATGGAACCTACTACAATAAACCTTCATCTAGGAAATTAGATCCTTCTAGGTCTATATACATTAGACAAGTGCCTCTAAGAATACCTACCTTGGTTGACAATAAATTAAGCCTAATCTAAAGCAGTAGATTGGACCAAACAGTAGGGGCTGCAAAAATGTATGAGAAGGGAACTTTAGCTATTGTGGACATAAAGTTTATAGAGGATGCTCATATGGTGTAGGGGTATTAGGCTCAAGACAATATTTTTACATAAATAAACATAAGGGGGCTCTCATGTTTTTATTTCCCTATGAGATTATTCATAGTCGAGTTAATTTTAGTTAATTGTGGAGAAAAATGTAACTGCCCGAATGATTAGTGGGAATAGGAAGAGATAGTCTGTTTCAGTCTATCGGAGGGTTAGGATAAATTTAGGACTGTAGGAATTGTAGAGTTTTTTTTAACGTTAAGGGAAGGTGAAACAATTACTGTTAATTGTATAAATAAGCCTCTATGGCATAGACCTAAAAAGACCTGCAAAAAGACCTGCATAGAGCTGCATAGGGCTAGAAAGCCGGAGAGGCAGAATCAGAGAATAGAAAGGTCATTTGATTCGAAGACCAGGCCAAATTAGAAGTTGTAAGTAAATTCATATGAATGAATGAATGGGATTGTTTCTGTGCTACATGTGTGTTAATTGAAGTAATTTTTGTATGCTTAAGCTCTGAGTTTCAATGGGAAATGTATGAGAATGTGTGATATATTTACCCTGCAATTTGGGGATCAATGATGCTCTGTATAGAGCTGGAAAATATTTTTTAATCCTGTCGACATTGGGTTTGAAGTGAATGCATGAATGGTTTGTACACTCCTTTGAGGAGGTGAAGGGAAGAAATCTCCCATGTAATATCATTTTAATACAAGGGTTAGTTTTGAATTTGTGTATATGCGTATTTGAATGAATTGGAAGCTTAGTTCCGTATGAGGGATTCACTAACAAAATCAAGGAGGCTTGCTATTGTGTTGAGGGCGCAGTTTGGACTGAATAGCATTCTGAAATTGGGTTTAATTGATACTCTGCATACAATGGGGGAATTCAACGTAATTACTGTGAATGGAGAATAGATGATTTATGAAGGGAAAATTGGTGTTAAGTCTCTGAGTATTGGTGTTATTCATTTCATAATTCATTTGCATTGTAAGACAGAGAATTATGGTGTAATTATGAAATGACTTATGGTCTAAATCTATGAGTATTGGTGCAAGTGCAAATTGGTGTTATTCGTTAATTAAACCTCTGAGTAAGGTTTTGAAGGTTGGGTATCAATTCCAAGGATCATAGAGGGCTCACTTATGAATGGCGGAGTTGTTTATAACCGCGAGTTGAAAACGTGTTGGAACCATGAGCCAAAATGAAGTTGATCCATGAGGAGGGAAAACAGTGAAGGCGGTTTACAAGCGCAACCCAGCAGTATCGCGCGACGCCAAGGTGGTAAGAGGAATTGCAACAAAAAAACGCGATTCCACACAATGGAAGACGTGTGGCCTTTGGTGGTATTAGAAAAACACCCTCATCACGTGAATTTGGATAATTAAAGCCCGTGTATCAAAATTGCACGACATTCGTTGATGTCCGTTGGATCATTGATCGGAGCGCGATGAAAGGCGGATCATTGGATCCATTTGGTGGTTAATGCAATGTAAGGGCGTTGGGGCCTAGCTAAGGATCGTGTTGAATGGTCGGAGGTTTAATGTGAAAGGAACGTATGGTGTTAATAATCGAGGTTTATACGAATTATCATAACTAAGGTCCACACTTGGAAGCTTGGTAAGTTATAAAAGATGAAGGTGCGTATATAATTGAACCAAGGTCCATTGTTTAATGTCAGCTCCTTGCAATCGGGTTGTTAAGTGCTATGCATTTGTTATACGCATTTGGTATTAACCAACCAAGTTCGGGTTCGAATTTAAAATGGCCACATCGTTCAAGCACTATGATGGGTCTCGGTGTTTAATTAGAAAGTCTGGGTGAATAGAAATGAAACCAATAGTTGTTAACCAAGTCTTTTGTAAGACTTTTGAGAAGGGGTTTCATTTAGGAAGAAACCTTGGTGCATAGTTTACAACCTTTTTTGTAAGGGGAAATGAACTTGACTATGGTTGAACCCATAGGTTGAGCCTTTGCCAAGAAGCTCCCACAGTTAGAAGAGTTTTCCAGATTGAAAATTATATCGAGTACAAGGTGTGGCAAGTGTTTTTATATGCAAGAGAGTTTTAATTTAATAACTCAAATCTCAGATTTGAGTTATTAAAGATTCCAGAATTATGTATTTAAATTTCCAGCTCAAATATAGAATGTTGAATTGCATAGGTTGAGATGTGTAGTGAATGAAAAAATTGGGATGCATTTATATGCACACAGAAATTTTGGGGACCGTGGGTTTTACTGGCACCATCATACATGTACTTATGAAGATCCATCTGCCTATGGGAGATATATCTGTTTCAATCAAATAGTCAGTAATGTAGAAGATGTTGTGAATTTAGCACAGAGTTTGTGACACCTGATACCGTTCCCTGATAGGTACAGAGCAATTAGTTATTGTTCAGTTATTAAAATCACTAAAGATTTTGTATCTTCAAGATTTAAATTGGGTTTCTTACCTATTGATATTTTATCTTTAGCTATTATGTCACAATGAAATTAATAATACATAGATACTCATTTGCCACACCTAATATTGTTCCCTAATAGGTACAGAGCAATTAATTATTGTTCAATTATTGAAATCACTGAAGATTATGTATCTTCAAGATTTAAATTGGGTTGCTTACCTAATGATATTTTTTCTTTAGCTATTATGTCACAGTGAAATTAATCATACATAGATACTCTCCAATGATAATCATGAATTCATTATTTATTTGATTTTTTCATAATTTGGTAATAGATTTGAAAAACCAACGGTCTACCAACAACGTCTGAATAATAATAAGCTGACTAAATTGATGGTTGGATATGGAAACCGTGCAACCCTAAGAAAAAAACTGTAAGGGAAGGGGGGGTTTCCCATGTTACAGCTTAACAATAGCCATGAATGAGGGGCACAAGAAAACTTGGGGAGTTTACATGTTCAAACTATATCCATTTTTGTACATACTGTAATGTAATTTTCACTTCAAGGTTTGGATAGTTGGCAATAAGTCGATTTCCATAACGACCAGCATTAAAATCTTAGCCGGTGACTAAGGCTCTCTACCATATGCAGTTTTTTTCATTAATTTCTTATGTAAAATCAATTTCCTGATTTCTGGCAAGGACAAGTGTAAGACTGCAAGTAAGTTGTTGATGGGTTGTTTGGTGTATGAATTAAAAGTGGGATACCCCACACTTTGGAATTGCTTTATCATTATTAAAGTTCCTTCTTTTGCTTTACCATTATGGGAAGTTGCACTTCTCTTATCATGATTTGTGTTATGAATGGAATGAGAAGTTACACTTTCTCTTATCTTGAACTGTTTTATGAGTGGAGTGCATAATGTTCGTTTAATGGTATTTTTATATATTGGGATGTTGAATTATTTAATTACAATATAAAAAATTGAATACTACTTTTCCTCGTCAAACTTTCATTTTTAAATTTTTTAGTCAAGCACTGTTGCCGGTCAAACATGTGAGAGGCCACTGTTGTGAGAGGCCTGGATTGTGTAATAGTTGTGTAACTGTTGGTGCCTGTTGGTGATTATATGCGTGGAGGAGAGTCGATCTCCATTGTTGCATTGGACTGTGGAGGGATGAGTTGAGCTTCGTGAATTTATGTTATCGCCCCCTTGAATTCCCTGATCCATTCCCACGAGCAAATTTTGCCATGATCTGAGTCAGTTTGGATGTGCATAGTAGACAATGAGACACAAATGTCGGTTTGGAGGTGTGTTCAGATTTTCGTATTGACTCTGCTCATTAGTTATTGGCATTTTAATTTTTGTTCGACCTGTTCTGCTCATTGAAGAAATCGGCAGAGGCATGGGCCTTTGTGTTGGAGGATTTTTGAAACAAAATGATCTTCAAAGATCCCAATTTGTTAAAACTCCTCTCCAACCTCAATATCAGTGCTAGTAGTAGCATTAGAAACAACACTATGCTTAGCAGAACTAGAAGAACGCGTTTTCCAAACTGCACGAGAACTACTTCCCTCACGAGTCACCATGTGCCATGCTTGGTCTCGGTGGTTCTCTTCCTTCTACTCCTGGTTCAACTACCATATCTTCAATGGAACCAACACCCTGAACTCCACTAGACAACGATTCACCATTTTGTAGTAGTGATTCGCCATTTGTACTCGTGATTCGCCATGATTTTACAAGATAATATAATCTCGTGAGAGATTCGCCAAAAAATTATATATACATATTATATTATTAATAAAATCACCTTCCATTTTTCTTATGTATCATGGGGATTCGCCCATTTATTATATATATAAATTTAGGGGAGTTCTTAAAATTTTCCCTGATTATGAATTATTGGTCATGCCTTTTGGCCTTACCAATGCACCTTCTACATTTCAAGGTTTGACGAATTCCATTTTCAAACCATTCCTTAGAAAATTTGTTCTAGTATTTTTTGATGATATACTAATCTAAAACAGGTCTTGGAAGGATCATGTTCAACATGTTGACAGGGTGCTCAAACTATTGCAGGAGAAACAATTATATACAAAAAAATCCAAATTTTTCTTTGGAGTACAAGAGGTGGAATATCTAGGTCATATTGTATCTCACGAGGGTGTTAAGGTAGACCCTAACAAAATTAAATCCATTAAGGAATGGAAAGTCCCCACAACCATAAAGCCGTTGCGAGGATTTCTCAGGTTAACAAGGTATTATCGCAAGTTTGTTAAGAACTATGGGAGAATAGTAGCACCTCTAACAACATTATTGAAGAAATATGCATTATCATGGACTCCTGAAGCAACTAAGGCCTTTAAACATCTTAAAGAGGCAATGTGCCTAGCACCGGTCTTAGCTACGCCGGACTTCACAAAAACCTTTATTGTGGAATGTGATGCCTTAGGAAATGGAATTGGTGTTGTTTTAATGCAAGAAGGAAGACCCATTTCTTTTGAAAGTAGTCCAATCAAAGGAAAGTATTTACTTAAACCTATTTATGAGAAGGAAATGTTAGCAATACTACATGCACTAAAGAAATGGTGAACTTACCTAATGGGAAGACACTTCAAGATAAAAAATGATCATGATAGTCTTAAACAGTTTTTGGAACAAAGGCTATCTTCAGAAGAGCAGAAAAAATGGGTCACAAAGATGTTGGGTTATGAATTTGAAATAATTTACAAAAAAGGGAAGCTAAATGTTGTTGTAGATGCACTCTCAAGAAATAATGAAGAGGTGGAAGCATTGCTTTGTGCCATTTCTATTATCCAACCAGATTGGATAACTGAAGCAAGGGGTGAATGGAAGAAGGACGAAGAAGTGTGGAAACTCATTCAAAAGTTGCAGCAAGATCCTAGTACATCTGATACATTTAGTTGGGAAAATGATTCCTTATGGTACAAAGATCGCTTATATCTTTGTAAGAATTCCCAACTAAAACAGAGGATTCTTTTGGAATTGCACACTTCTCCTTTAGGACACTCAGGATTTTTAAAAACTTACCACAGGGTGAAGAAAGATTTTTTTTGGGATAGCCTTAAATATGACATTCAAAAGTTTGTGGCAGAATGTTTTGTTTTCCAGCAGAATAAAGTTGAGACAATTAAGACCTCGGGTCTTCTAAAACCTTTATCCATTCCAAGTCAACGTTGGGAGGAGATTTCAATGGATTTTATCACAGTTTTACCTAAATTTGAAGGAAAGAGTGTCATCATGGTGGTAGTTGATAGACTTACCAAGTATGCACACTTTTGTGCATTATCTCATCCATTAAAAGCAAGTACAGTTGCTACTACATTTATGGACACAATTCAAAAGCTACATGGAAGCCCAAGGGTTATTGTGAGTGACAAAGATCCCATTTTTACTGGAAATTTTTGGACGGAGTTATTTTCTTGTTTGGGTACTTAATTAGCTCATAGCTCATCTTATCATCCTCAATCTGATGGTCAAACTGAGATAGTAAATAAATGTTTGGAAGGATATCTTCGTTGTTTTGTATCTGATAAACAAACACAATGGGTCAAGTGGTTACCTCTTTCTGAATAGTGGTATAACACTTCCTTCCATACTGCAGCAAAAATGACCCCATTTATGGCACTTTATGGATATCATCCACCATCCATCACATCATCTTTAAGGGAAAATTCGAAGGTTCAAGCAGTGGAAGATCACATCGAGCATCAGCAAGAAGTTCTCCAACTCTTAAAGGATAACCTGAATTTGGCACAAAATCTAATGAAACAACAGGCAGATCAACATCGTAGCGAGAGAAGTTTTGATGTAGGAGATTGGGTATTTTTACGGCTACAACCATACAAACAAATGTCCCTCAAGCAAGCAAAGAAGGATAATAAATTATCGCCAGAGTACTATGGTCCTTACAAGGTGTTGCAAAAGATTGGTACTATGGCATACAAATTGGAGCTTCCTGCTTCTTCGCGAGTACATCCAGTTTTCCATGTTTCATGCTTAAAGAAGGTTATAGGTGAAAATATTCCAGTTCAAACAATATTGCCAGAACTTGATTAGGAAGGAAAAATCATATTGGAACCTGAAGCGGTCACGGAAACAAGAACTCGACAACTACGAAATCGATCAATTTCAGAGTATCTCATCAAGTGGAAGAACTTACCCACTGAAGATTCTACATGGGAGGATGAGAATTTTATACAGAAGCACCCAGAGCTACTCAAGCGTTGAGGACAACACTTTTTTGAAGGATAGGAGCATGTTAGGTCCCTATATTACTAGTATAGTCCCTTATTGTTGTTTGTGTAACCCCCTTCTTGTTATTATTGTACCCCTGTAACCCCCATATTGTTATTATTGTGCCCTTAAATTATTATTGTTAAGTCGGCTAGGATTACATTGTGGCCCTATGGACTCCTATATATAGAAAGGAGGTTTTGTAATTTGTATCATCCAAGAATTATTCATTCATGTAATTTATTGGAGGTTTCCCCCTCAAAGTGGCTTATTTCTAAGGCGTTGATATCTCTTTTCTTCTATTTTTGGAGCTGGTTTCACAACACCAACATAGTTGAGTCTAGCAATAAAGCTCCTAAATGAAAATCTAATTCTTACAAAGGGTTTATATTTTGTAAAGATGTTTGTCTATCAAGCTCTGAGAGGGATCAAATCTCCTTAGGCGCAAACCTTTTTTCAAGAGGTTTGCACCTTAAGAGATTTGATCCCTCTCAACTTTAGTTAAGATGAATCCAAATTGACATTATTTTATTTTTTTGTAATATTTTAATTAATAATTTAGTAATTAACGATGATAATTAGGAAAGTTTACCTATTTTGAAATAACATTTTTATAATTTTGAAATAGGGTTTGTATAATTTTAATTTAATTATTAATAATTATTAGATGGATGGTAATGATTTAACTTACATAGAATATTCTTAATAGTAGTTAGATTTATTTTAAAATTAGCTATGCATTTTTTTGCACTTTTAATTAAATTGATTAATTAAGGAAAAATTCCATAGGAACAAGTATAATATAAAAATATTTGTACTTTTTTAGGCATGTGGTATTGATAACTTGTGGTATTGGCTCATGTTATTGTAACAACTTGTATTTAGAGATTAAAAATCTCCATGTTTCTATAACTAAATATCTTGTTACATGTTTTTAAAAATACATATATACTTTTAAATCATATATCATTCTTTTATAATCAATAATAAAAATAATAATGTTATTATTTTTTTTAATTTTTTATTTAATAAAAATTCAATGTTTAATAGTTTTTTTTTTTTTGGTATTATTTTTTATTCCATAAAAAAATCGCAACCGAAGGTGTCACAGCCCCACGTTGTGGTCACAAAGAGACCATTTTGGGGATTGTGTGGCAACGACAATATTTCGTCACAGTCATGCTACTACTCTAACCTAGACTATGCCTACTACTTTCTTCACTTCAACACTTAGTCAATTTTTCATTCAAGTTCAATCTTGTTATTCATTTTTTACAGCAATGGAATAAAATTCGATTAGTATTCAATGGTTCCAAAATTCTATGATAACGTAAAACAAATAGTCATAAAAAACAATATACAAGAGTATGTGACGGAAGGGGGAACTTCCCAAAAAAATTTCCATTTTCCTATTATTAAAGTTCAAGTAATGTTACAATAGATTTACAAAGGATCAACCATACCCAAACTCATGCATTGACCAATATTTTACAAAGAAGCAGTAGTCATTGACCTAACCCAATCCACTTTCATAAAATTTTAAGTTTCATAACCCAGGGCATTCCCAACCAAAGGTTGGCACCTTTCCGAAAAAAAACTTCAAACTTGGCACCACAAAAACATAGAAATTCACACAGACGTGTGTGGACCATTCTCAATTGCTTCAACAGAAAAACAAAGGTATTATGATATTTTTTTATGACTATTCTCGTAGATGTTGGATCTTCTTCATGCAGAAGAAGGATCAAACATTATGAAAGTTTTGTGAGTTTAAAGCATTGGTGGAGAAGGAGTCGGGGAAGCAAGTGAAGGCTCTGCGGAGTGATAATGGTGGTGAATATATCTCGAATGAATTCAAATATTTATGTAGAAAAGAAATAATTCAAAGAGAACTCATAGCGCCTCATAAACCACGGCAGAATGGGGTCGTGGAGAGGAAGAACAGAACAATCATGGGTTTTGCACAAGCTATGCTGCATGATCAGGGCCTACCAATGCACTTCTGGGCGGAAGCATGCAACACTGCGGTGAAAAACCGTTGTCCTCATAGAGTACTTGGCATGAGTACACCTGAAGAAGCTTTTACTGGTAAGAAGCCATATTTTTATCATTTAAATATTTTTGGCTCATCTATTTATGTTCATGTGACCAAGAACGCTGGGAAGAAGTTGGAGCTGACTGTAGAAGTTGGGATATTTGTGGGGTACACAGAAACACCCCATTATTATCGTGTGTATTTTCCAAATTTTCGATGACTGTGGTGCAACGGGATATAAAATTCAATGAGGATAAAGCCATGAAGTTGTCACTTGAGAGGGAGCTACACTTGCATGTAGAGGAGGAACTACTTGTTCCCAAAGATGTGCTTGAAGATGTGGATCAACCACAGGAGGAGGATCATGGAGTGGATTAGTGCACTCACACAGAGCCAAACATCAGAACTGGCAGAAGGCGTACCACAGAAGCTGAGAGGCTGAAGGTTGATGCGGCACATAATGTAAGAGTCCCTACTTCGCAACGCAGACAGAGACAGTCACCTGACCGATATATTGGATACATGGCTCTCATGAGAAAATGTATCATGACATAGCTATCTTCCTTTGAAAAAGCAGTGCAGGAGCCCACATAGGTAGATGCCATGGTGGAGGAGTATGACTCCATTGTCAGAAACAGTGCTTGGGAAATTATTCCAAGGCATGTTGGTAAATCAATGGTAGGTTCAAGATGGATCTACAAGGTAAAGCAAGTTGTTTATGGGAGCGTCGAGAAGTATAAGGCAAGATTTGTTTCCCGGGGCTTCTCACAGATCGAGGGGATTGATTATGAAGAAACCTTTGCTCCGGTCGCACAATATTCTTCCATAAGGACCATCCTTGCTCTCTTAGCGCAGATGGGTTGGCACATTCATCAGATGGATGTGAAGTCTATGTTCCTTAATGGGATCATTGAGGAAGAAGTGTACATTGAGCAGCCTGAAGGATTTGAGATCTTCGGCAGTGAGTCGCATGTGTGCAGACTCAAAAGAGCATTGTATGGGCTGAAGCAAGCACCTCGTGCTTGGTACACTTGGATCGACAACTATTTCACTGGACTTGGCTTCACCAAGAGTGAGGCGAATGTAAACCTATACCAGATTGTGGTGGAGGGTAAGCTTTTAATCGTTGTTCTTTATGTTGATGATTTAATATTGACTGGTGATGAGCAGTTGATACACTCATGCAAGGAGGACCTTGCAAAGGAGTTCGATATGAAGGATATGGGTCTCCTTCATTATTTCCTTGGATTGGAAATATGGCAGGAAGAAGGTGAACTATTGGTGTCTGAAGGAAAGTACGCTCAAGAGATACTCAGTAAGTTTCACATGGAGGACTACAAACCCATGGATACTCCTCTTCCAGGAAATTGGAGGAAAGAGGATGCTACATCAACAAAGGTAGTGGATGCTACTATCTATCGGAAGTTGGTGGGTTCACTCATGTATTTAGTTAATACAAGACCGGACATATGCTATGCGGTGAACCAACTTAGTCAAGCGATGGTTAAGCCTACCAAGCTCTTTTGGAAGGCGGGCAAGCATGTCCTAATATATCTCAGGGGCACATCTAAATATGGCTTATGGTACAGATAGACGGATGAGGTGAATTTACATGGCTTCACAGATGCAGATTGGGCAGGCAGCCCAACGGACAAAAAGAGCACATCAGGAGGGCTTTTCAGTATCGGATCTATAGTTTTTTTTTGGTACAGCAGGAAAGAGATATTTGTGGCACTCAGTTCAGAAAAAATGAAATACATGGCAGCAAGTCAAGCTGCATGTGAGGCTAGCTGGATGAGGAAGATCCTGGTCAGTTTGTTCAGTTCTCATTCAGATCCTACAATGATTCATTGTGATAATCAGAGTTGCATTAAACTCTCGATTAATCCTGTGTTTCATGATAGATCTAAGCATATAGATATCCAGTATCATCATATCATAGATTTTGTGCAGTGAAAGATCATGTTGCTTCAGTACATTCCTATGGAAGATCGGGATGTAGATATTCTGACGAAGGTGCTCACCAGGAGAAAATTTGAATACCATAGATATAGGATCGGGGTGAAGGCTAATGCCTATCTTGTTGAGAGGGAATGTTGAGATTCAACAAGATGATGAGCCTAGTGAAAATTAAGCACCTTCACTAGGTGGGGCCCATATGCTATTTTTAGGTGTATGTCTATTTTTAGAATGGTGAGCATATTCTATAACTAGCAGGATACTGATTCTAGATGGTTGAGAAAATTATATCTTTGGATGAATTTATATTTTTAGAAGATGGGCGAAGTCTATTTATAGATCTCTACTCTAAAAATAGAATGCATGTCGATTATTATTAGCCCTTAATAATAATCAGACAATAAATAGTAACTTATTCTCTTGGAGCACTTTATTTCAGTGAACAGATGTGGCACATTAATGGGCTGAAGGAATTACACAATTCTAGGGTGGTTGGTGACTCATGCATGGAGGGCTTCATTATAACTGACAGTGGCAATTTGTAACAGAGTTGGAAGAGTAGTTATGTGAGTTGTTATTTAGTTTAACTCAGTTAAGTAAGTTAGACTCAATTGTGCTAGTTGTAACTAAACACACACTAGTGAAAGATGAATGAATTAATTATTTAATTAATTCAAAAGTAGTGTCTTACTTGAAAATGAATAAATACAACAGTTAACTACTTGCATGTCAGATCTAGTGGAGACCCAATGGAGAGATAGGTGAAAGGGTGAGATGGACTATCAGTTGTGACTATATTGATGCATTCAATGCATCTAAACAGACATTGGAGATGCCAATTAAAATTGTGCAATGCAAGCAAGGAAAGATCAAATTCATTCAGGGATCTTCTTCAACAAGGATTGCGCAGTGCAATCAAGGCAAGATCAAATTCATTTAGGGATCTTCTTTAGCAGGGATTACGCAGTGGAGGCAGGTTGTCATGAGGCAAGAAATTGGTGCATAGATATGCAAATTTATGCATGACAGTGTGTGACGATTGTAGATTTTACTGAGAGCTCTATGAGTTGATCTTTGTATGATATTGGTACATGTTCCATTGATATACATAATATATGATAGTTTGGGTTTTTAGCTTTAAGCTTTCTCGGTAAAACATCTTGTTATGTGCAATTGGTTTTCTTCATATGTGTTTTGCAATTGGAGATTTATTTTCCGCAAAGAATTAAGTAGAAGGATTATGTATTTAACATAATATTAACTTGTTATATCATGAGAATCTGGAAATAAATCACAGTATTTATAAATTTCTACATGGTATCAAAGCAATGTTAATCACTGGAGATTGCAATATTGAAGCGGTGCTGAGTTTTGTGTTGGTGGACAATTCAAATTTGCTACAATAATTTCTTGGTATGACAGTTGAGTAAACATTAAAATTGCTTTCAATGGGTTGTGGTTGGAGTATGCACTCAAGGGAATCTCTAACTGCATAGCCTGGAAGGACAGGATGGAGGCGGTGCTTGAAGATAATGGCTTAAGGATTTCATCGATAGCGATGTTCCTAAGCCCACTTCGACGGATGCTGCCTTAAATGACGCATAGCAAAAGGAAGTGGCGAAGTCAAGAAGGATTCTTTTGGAAGGTGTGAAAGACCATATTTTGTCAAGCCTTCATGGGAAAGACACTCCATTTTCAATGTGGAAGGCTTTGACAGATCCTTTCCAAAGCAGCAGCAACCATAGGAAGTTTGTGCTAAAATATAAACTCAAAAAAATCAAAATAGAGAAGGGCGACAGTATTCCAAAGTATCTCACAAAGTTTTTCCAATGTAGGGATGAGCTGGGGAGTGTTGGAATTAAAGTTGGGGATGATGACTTGGTCAGCTTGGCTCTCCTTGGGCTTCCAAAGAGTGGGCATAGTTATCAAGACTCTGTTAATGGGCGGAAAAAACTATCATATTGGGAGAAAATTTGGTCGGATTGAGTGTAGGAAGAGATAAGGCGAAGTACCAGGGATGGCTCTTCATCAAAACATGATGATGAAGAGGATTTTTCTTTGGATGCCAAAGCAAGGAAAGGGAAGGGGAGGAAATCCCACCCAAAATCCGAGGCTAAAGGCAAGAAGCTGGATTTGTCCAAGGTGAATTGTTTTCACTGTCACTAACATGGGCATCTCGCCACTAACTGCCCACGGAAAAAGAAGAACAAGAAGGATGCTAGAGTTGAAGCTAGTGAATCCCTTGCCTCAAAATTTGAACTTTATTTCTCCTTGATCACATGCTTGGTTTCAAGCGCAATGGGATCGGTGTGGTATCTTGATAGTGATGCTTCCTTCCACATGACGGGAGACAAGGAGTTTTTTAGTGACTTGGAGTAGAAAGATCTCCAAATGCATATAGAGATGGGGGGCGATGGATGATACAATGTGACCAGCATTGGTACCATTACCTTTGAGAGTCAGATAAACCATTTCTGTTGAAAGATGTTATGCATGTTCCAGGTCTGAAGAAGAACTTTGTATCAGTCGCGATGTTGGAGGACAGAGGTTATGACATTGTTTTCGGCGATGGAAAATCCTTCCTGCGACATAAAACAACAATTAAAACTAAGAGGATAGGGATTTGAGTCAAGAATCTCTACAAGCTAGAGGTAGATGGCTGCGCTACAATGGTGGGCAAAGAAGAAGAAGTGGTGAGCTGGGATGAGGGTGAATTATGGCACAAGAGATTGGGCCATATTCACCATGGCGCCCTGAAGATTTTGTGGCAGATTTCTACTGGACTTCCCAAGGGTACACTTGTGCAGATAGATCAGTGCAAGGGATGTATTATGGGTAAGTTTGTGAAGACCACCTTTCATGAAAAGGAGAGCCGTGCCTCGGTGATCCTGGAGAGAATTCACGAAGACGTGTGTAGACCATTCTCGGTTGCTTCAATAGCAAAACAAAGGTATTATGTTATTTTTATTGATGACTATTCTCATAGATGATGGATATTCTTCATGCAGAAGAAGGATCAAATTTTCTAAAAGTTCTGTGAGTTTAAAGCATTGGTGGAGAAGGATTCAGGGAAGCAAGTGAAGGTTCTATGGAGCGATAATGGTGGTGAATATATCTTGAACAAATTCAAAGACTTCTATAGCAAAGAAGGAATTCTAAGAGAACTCATAGCGCCTCATAACCCATAGAAGAATGGGGTCGCGGAGAGGAAGAACAGAATGATTGTGTGTGCTGCACGAGCTACGCTGCATGATCGGGGCCTACCAATGCACTTTTAGGCAGAAGCATGCAACACTGCAGTTTATGTGCAAAACCGTTGTCCTCATATACTTGGAATGAGTACACCTGAAGAAGATTTTACTGGTAAGAAGTCAGATGTTTCTCATTTAAATATTTTTGGATCATCTGTTTATGTTCATGTGACCAAGAACGCTAGGAAGAAGCTGGAGCCGACTATAGAAGTTGGGATATTTGTGGGGTACACAGAAACACCCCATAATTATCGTGTGTATTTTCCAAATATTCGGATGACTATGGTGCGACGAGATATAAAATTCAATGAGGACAAATCCATGAAGTTGTTGCTTGAGAGGGAGCTACACTTGCATGTAGAGGAGGAAATACTTGTTCCCAAAGATGAGCCTCGAGATGTGGATCAGCCATAGGAGGAGGATCATGGAGTGGAGGAGTCCACTCATGTAGAGAAAAACATCAAAAGTGGCAGAAGGCGTACCACAGAAGCTGAGAGGCTAAAGCTTGATGCGGCACAGAATGTAGGAGTCCCTACTTCACAGCACAGATAGAGACAATCACCTGACTGATATACTGGATACATTGCTCTCATGAGAAAATGTATCATGACAGAGCCATCTTCCTTTGAGGAATCAGTGCAGGAGCCCACATTGGTAGATGCCATGGTGGAGGAGTATGACTCCATTGTCAGAAAGAATGCTTGGGAAATTGTTTCAAGGCAAGTCGGTAAATCAGTGGAAGGTTTCAGATGGATCTACAAGGTAAAGCAAGCTATTTATGGGAGCGTCGAGAAGCATAAGGCAAGATTTGTTGCCCAGGGCTTCTCACAGATCGAGGGGATTGATTATGAAGAAACCTATGCACCTATCGCACGGTATTCTTCCATAAGGATCATCCTTGCTCTCTCAACGCAGATGGGTTGGAACATTCATCAGATGGATGTGAAGACTATGTTCCTTAATGGGATCTCTTAGAGTCGGTATCTTCATCCCTCCGTCAGAGATCAAATTTCTCTTGTTGCATTTCATTTTTAGGTGTCTCATTCAAGTTCAGTCAGCTGCATTCCATTAGGAGCATGGATCATCTGACGGATGGTTCTAGTCACTCATATCCCTCATGTCATGTACCTGCTGGTCCGTGTCTATTTATCGAAATCATTCACAGTCATTTACAGTCATGTTTGGTCTCTTGGTCAACAAAGAGTCATTTTAGGGGTTTTAGTCTCATTAGGTCTAGGGTTTCATTAGTTTAGTCTTCAAAATGACTAATAATGTCAGCAGGCACATGAGGGAGGTTTGAAATAGTTTTTCATTGCAAAAATTTCATCGTCATAATGCTTGATAATTATTTTTCTTGAAAACTCTGTTTTGATTCAAAACTCTGTTTTGAAGAAAAATTGTCTTTTTTATCCGTTTACAATAAATGCAATGTAATTTTCAAAGTTTTTCAGTTGTAAAGTTCTTCAGGCGCAGCCCTGGTCACCTTTGCTAAAATCCCATGCCAGCTATCCCTGCAAAGACAGACAAGAAATTCATCATTCAACTCAAAAAATCAAAGGAAACAAGCAAAACAGAGTTTATGTGAAAAGTGTCAAAGTTTTCAGACTTTAGAAAGTGGGTTTTTTCAAATCAAAAATAAAATTCTATGGCATAAAAGATATTTTTGTGTTTCAATAATTCATTTGCATACCAATAGTTAGCATTGAGCCAATAAAATTGTGGAGGAGGGCGAAACAGTGTTGGAAGGAAAAACTGTGGTGATATTGACAGTCGCGGTGCACTGGGTGTAGGTCGCGGCGCATAAGCCAAACGCGGCGCACAGGGCCACTCACCTCAGTGCAAAGTTGAACTGACATGGTGCACACACCGGTCACGGCAGATTGGGCCACTGTCGCGGCGCACAGGGCCGAAACACAAATTTGTTGCCATTTCCCTCAAATTTCAAAACGAATCGGCCTCCTTTGTTCTAAGTAAGTTCATGAGACTTTGAAATTGCCATTAACAATGTTTGGTGTTGTTTGAAGTTGAATATGAGAGTTGGAATGCCAAAAAATTTAAACCCTATTCCCTTGTTAAAAATTTCTCCTTAGGGTTTTAAAATTGGTGTCTAAAAATAATTTTGTGCCAATACTTCATTCCCCTCTTATGATTCCTCCCTCTCACTGTTAATATTATCATTACAGTCCTCCCCTATTCCCTTATATCCCAAGCCACTCATACCATTTCATTCCCATTATCCCTATTCTCATTCGCAAAATTTCCCCAAATCCCAAAAAATCCAGTGGATGTCCATTCTCCCTAAGTTTGTCAAATTAAAAGCTTTCAAAAAGGAAAATTCCACTTGATAAGACCCCATTGTCCCCATTGCCCTATATCTCCTATAGTCCCTCCCCTTTGACACACATTTGACAACTAAAACAAAGCTCCAACTTCTCATTTTCCTCTCATACAAGCCAAACATAGACCTTGAAACACCATGGGGACAGACACTGATACATCATATGACAGAGATAGTGATTCTACCACTGAGCTACATGCACCTAGAAGGCCTCGTAAAGGTGGCAAACATGTGAGAGAAGAGCCCACCTCATTGACTCAATTTCAGGCTTGCCCACTTGCCATGGCATGTTTTCGAGAGCAGTCATGCTATCAGTATTGTGAGATGATTGCTAGGATTCACCATCATCAGGAATTGGCTCGTTTGTTTGTATTGCATTTACATGATGGTTAGGTAACTCTTGCTGGTGTAAATTTCACTTTGACACCAGAAACCATTTCTCAAGAAACCGGGATACCGAATGTGGGTGAATAGTGGAACAAAAGATAGCAGGTGGATAGAGTGCATTATGAACCATACATCAGGCCTAGCTATGTGAGACAACTCAGCAGGGTGTTTCCATTCTGGTTCCTGAAGGAATCCTATGCGCCTCTGATGAAACTCATTATCAAATACTTCAGTTGTGAGGGCTGGTTTTCACGCCTCTATGCCTACCACATCAGGTTATTGATGCATTTCACAAGAGTGAGGATGATGAACATACCTTATTTCATGTGCCGAAATATCAAGAGAATGACCACTCTTGTGTAGAATAAAACTCCCGAGCAGCAGTACAACAATATTTATCACTATGCACTCATCAAGAGCGTGGTTGTACATCAGCTTGGCTTGCAAAACATTTCATGGGAGGATTTCATTTCCCGTGATTTTTTCATAGTTCCTCAGGTTCCTTCTAAGGTTGTTCATGATGCAGGTGAAACTTCACATCAGCCTGAAGGTCACGAGACAAAGCCTATCAGTGTGCCAGTGTTTGTTACTTATCAGAGAGGCACCAGAGTATTATTTGCAGCAGCCCGACGAGTACTATCTCCACCTAGGGTGGAAGGGGTCTCGTTGCCATCATCAGCATCACAGGTATAGGAACAGGACAGAGGTAAGAGACCCATGCAAGATGAGGGCCCTTCAGGAGGCCAGGATACTGATTTCATATTGATTGATGAGGATTTGAGCTCTCCAAGCTCAAAGTTGAGAGAAACTATTCAGGAGCAGAAAGCTGAGATCGACACATTGACCGTCAAGTTACAGAGAGCCCAATGGATCATAAAATATTTTGAGCAGCGGAACAAACAATTGGAAGATCAGCAAACAATCATGGAGTTGCAAAACATCCGTGAGAACTAGCAAGTTGCCCGAAGAAGCCAAACCGAGATGACACCTATTGAGCAAGAGATTGAGGCTAATAGAGAGAATTGGCTTGAGAGGGTCAATATTCATATTGAGAAGCTGTTAGAGAAGGCAAAAAAGGAAAATAACATGCTCAGGCACATGAAGAAGCATTATTGGGCACGAAATCATGTTTGCAAAGCGAGGATCAAAATCTTGAAGGCAAGGCTAAGGAGGGCACTAAAGCGTCGCAAAAGGCATGATAGACTCCAAATTTTGGCCAAAGCTTCTTTGGCCCAGCATAGTGCTTGATGGTGGGCATTCAGCCCAAATTTCAAGAAATTTGGGAAAAATTTTGTCAATTTTGAATTTTTGGGCCTAAACACAGATTTTCCTGCTCGACGCGTAGCGCCACTTGGCGCGCGCTTATAATTGGAAGCTCTTCTAGAGGAAAACCTTGAATTTCTGGATTTTTCATCAAAATTTATGTATGCCTATGGATTACCTAAGGATTTCATCAAGTTTTTGGTTGCCTAAAGGGTCAAAAACACCCTAAAAATGGCCTTTCTGTCACTTTTTGCACACACAGGAAGCAGTGTTGGGAGATTTGATTTTTGGAGGGGAAAATGGCAACCAAATTCAGAAATTACACTTGGGTTGGAAAGTAGACAGGCATATATTTCCAAAGAGCTATCTTGCGGTCAATTTGGACTTCGGGAAGGCCCTCAAAATCAGCCTCAAACTTGTGCTACGCATAGAGATTTCAGGCGCGGCGCATAGGGAAATTTGGCCTAATTTTCACTCAGCAGCTCAGAATTTCGCCTAGTTTTGGCTAGTTTGACTTTTTCATGTAACTCTTGATGTAAATTGATGTAATTTCATGACTTTGATGTAATTTTGGCACATTTTTACTCATATTAGTAGATTCATTCACCAAAAAGTGAAATGTAAGTGAATGAATCAGTTTCCTATCATATAGAGGAAAATTGTTTCATTGCCTATTTTCCAGTTCCTAGTTTATATATGGTTGAAAAATCCCCTATAATGATGAGATCGACCCCTAGAGGCATGGGAATGAGTTAGGCTTGTCTATATCATTTATTTCTTCAGTCATTTTCAGGGTTGGACACTTGGGATTGCTTGGCACTTCATTGTACATTTCATCTCTGCAATTTTGGCAAAGGAATAGACCAGGGTTTGCAGCACTCTTTGGGATCCATGTGGCTTTGTGTTTTGATGGTTTTTTTCTCTATGTGATTGTAATTTCACTGATGTTTATTTGTATCATTTTCCTTCTCCTTTCTTCTTAAATTAAGCAAATGAGTGATAAAGGTGGAATTCATTAGATTGCTTTGCTCTGCCTTGAGTTTTTGTTTAATTTTCCATGTTTTCATCTGTTTGAAGAGGATTATTGAAAGCCTCTTTCCCTCTTTATCTCCTCACCGGTCTAAGTTATCCATTCATTCAATCCAAAGCATCAAAACAATTTCCTTCCTTACCCCAATCAGAACTCTGCAAAAACTAGGCCTTATCCCCGGATCCAAAACTTCCTTTCCCTTTGTTTCCATAAAAAAAACCCCAAAATCAAAATAAAACTCCTTTACTTATATACCTAGCCTAAAATTAGCTTTTATTTCAAGTCATCTCAAGCCCCTTCGATTATTTTTGCTGAGATTGACCCGGAGAGAGCCCTCTCCTGTTCTGGTAGGGCTAGCTACCAGACTGAGTGTGGTTTGATGTTACCCTGAACTTTTCCTTTTTCAGCCTGAGGTAGATTTAGGCTATAACATAGTGGCGACTCCACTGGGGACAAAATGGTTTGCTTGATAGTGTTATTTGTTTTATAAGCTACAGACAGAGCCTGAATTTATGCCAGGTGGCCTTCGAAACGCTCTTGCTTTGCATTAGCGAAAGTAGATAAACGTTGCTTCAGTCAATCTTTGTTCTAGTTTGTAAACGTGACACTTGACTTGTAAATTTCCCCAGTAAATAAGATCGTTCTGGACTTTTGGGTGATGAGTCTAGAATTTGATAGGCTGAACAAGTTGGTTGTGTCCCTTTGATTTTGAAATAATTCAACACACTGGCTCCCAGAAGACGTACTAGAGCAAATCTGGATCCCGATCCACCTCCAGTGTATGAAAATCCCAATCTGATTTCAAGAATTCTTCGTCGAGAAAGTCCTGTGATTCCTCCGTTCAAATATCATTCATGTCCTGCTGTGTTTGAATATCTTGAAGATCTAGAGTTTGACGAACAATTTGAGTTGTCGTTGTTTGAGACTAAGTCTGAAAGTGATATTGGTTCTACTGTCATAAATCTAGAGTTTATCAAGTACCTTGAAATTGAACAAGCTAATAGATCCATTGATAGTTACATCTTGAATATTCAAAATTCCATTGTGGTAACAAACATTCCCAAGTTTATAGATTCTGCATCCGAAACTCTTGGGCCATCAGCAGTTACTTCCGATTTGCAAGTTCATACCGAGCCTCCTTTCATTCCTACCATTCCCGTGCAACCATCTATTTCTGATCAACAATCTGCAATAGTATCGCCTCCATCGACACCTCATACATCAACTACTCCGACTCCTCCCATATCTCCAAGACCGGTTGTAAATCCACCAAGAGCAATGGCTGCCCGATTTGCACCTCTTGTGTTGCCTTAGAACTTAGATGACATGCCCGCTGATTATCAAAGTAAGATTCCATTGTTTGATGACACTCCTCAAAGTGTTTCTGCTCAGCAACATGTTGATAAAATGGCAGATTTCTTTGACCTTCATGAAATTGATGCATAAAATGTGACCATGAGATTATTTGTGCAAACTTTTGGAGGTGATGTGAGAAAATGGTTCAGAGCTTTGCAGCCTAGAAGTATTGCTACATTGGCTAAGCTTCAGAGACAATTTTTGGATCGATGGGAAGTAAAGAAAGATCCTATTCAGATCACTTCTGAATATACCAAGATCAAGCGGAATGTTGGTGAGTCTGTCCAAGATTACTGTATTAGATTCAATGCGGTTTACAATGCAATTCCTGATGATTTAAGGCCATCTAGGAAGTCATCTTTGCTTAAATTCCTGGATGGTTTTGATCCAGACATGGCCTATCAATTACGAGAAAGAGATCCGGCCACCTTGGAAGACATGCAGAAAATTGCAGTGAGTGTTGAAGCTAATTTGAATGACAAGAGAACTACATTGAGAGCTGAAAAGAAAGTCGCAATAAAGGAAGAGGCTTCTACTTTAGATCAAGTACTTCAAAAGGTGGAAAATATGATTGAAATATTAACACTTGATAAGCCTGAACCGCAGATTAGAAATCCTAACTTCCGTGGCCAGCAGTAACCACAATTCAGGAACAAACAACGAGAGCAGCGAGTACAAGAACCGCCAGCACAACAGCAGGTAAAGACACCTTTACAACAGAATTTTTTTGGTCCGAAATCAAATGATGAAGATAATGTAATAGGGGAAGAGAATCACTTCTTTACACCTGATGATTTGCCAACCTTTATCACTGAAGATGAGGAATATTTAGAAAGTTCAAATGTACAAAAAGACGAGGATTTCATTTTGGCAAATGAGACATCTCTTGAAGAAGAGTCGGATGAATATCAGAGAGGTTATATGAATGCTTTGTCTGCCCAGAAACATCAATATTCACTTAGAAACAGAGATGTGCCTATAAATCCAATCCAAAAGAGAAAGGAAGTTTCAACACCAAAGAATGATTCACTTGTTGAACAAAAGAAGGGAAAAGAGATAGTTAATCCTACTACTAACAAATCCCCATCAGCAAATGAGAGATCTAATCAGCCAATCGCATCGAGGGAGAAAGTGGAAAAGAAGGATGTTCCAGTCAAAGAGGTAGAAAAAACTTCAGTCTTTAACTTAGAGAGTGAAATTTCTAAGTTAAAAGTTTCCATTCCTTTGACTGAATTGATGAAGAACAATAGTTATAATGGTCAGGTATCTAAAATTCTGAATTTCAATCCAATGTCTGATATGGTGAATGTGGAAGATGATCAACCTGAGTTGATATTTGGACCAGCATTGGATGGTGAGTCTCCAAATAGTGATGTGCCTCCTTTTTATATCAGCCTTAGATTGCATGATTTTGTGTTACATAATGCCATGTTTGATTCCGGAGCCTCTCATAATCTCATGCCGAGAGCAATCATGGATAAATTGGGATTGGACATCACTAGAAAGTATCATGATCTTTTTTCTTTCGATTCTAGCAGAGTAAGATGCATTGGGATTATCAAAGATTTGGTGGTTATTTTAGATCATATTTCGACTAAGAATGTTTTGATGGATGTGGTTGTGGCGGATATTCCTCCTAGATTTGGCATGCTTCTTTCCAGATCCTGGGGAGCGAAATTGAAGGGAACATTGCAGCTTTATTTCTCCTATGCTACCATTCCTGTGTTTGGTTAGATGAGAAGATTATATCGGGAACACAAGATGAAGTATATGATCACTAGCAAGGAGAAACCAGTAAATCATCCTATTAATTATGTACATACAGATTTAGAGTCTTTTTTTTTTATATTCAGATAGTTTCAATGATGTAAATAGTCAGTTAGTTGAAGCAGAGGACATTCCAGAAATCACCGAAAATTTTAGAGAGGTTTTGAAGAAAGAGAGACAAGAACTTGAAAGTTCTGCTGAGAAATCAACCTTCCGAAAGCAGCAAAAAGTTGATGGACAACAAGCAGAAATAACAGAACAAACAGAATTTCAGCACTTGGAAGAAGATGAAGATGGTTTGTGGACCATGGATTTCGATGGTGCAGTAGGAAGTGATGGTGCTGGAAACGACATTTGGGTACACATTCCTTTTTCCGCCCCTAACAAAGTACCAAGTAATGTAAGGGTCTGCTCTTATAAATTAGCTTTTGATTGTTCAAATAATGAGGCAGAATACGAAGCTTTGATTTTTGGTTTGAAAATTCTTAGAAAGTTGAATGCTAAGAGGATTGCAGTGTATGGCGACTCCAAGTTGGTAATTAAGCAAGTGAAAGGTGAATACCAAGATAAGCATCCTCGAATGCGGGCTTACCGAAATGTTGTTCTTGATATCTTGAAATTGTTTTCAGACTATACTTTGACTTGTGTCCCTCGTATTCAGAATGGTATTGCAGATGCACTTGCAAATGTAGCAAGTAATTTTAAGATTCTGATGAACTCAAGTAATAAATTTGAAATTCATGTGAAGCATCGTCCGACTATCCCAGACAATCAAAGGTATTGGCAAGTATTCCAAAATGATGATGAGATCGATGAATTTCTGCAAAACAAAGGTAAATTCAAAGATACTTCAATTGATATGGAGCATGATGATGGTGAGGCTGATGTGCAAGTAAATCAGATGGAAGTTTTGCAGCTGAAGGATAATGTCATTCCTAAAGGCTTGATACCTTTAGAGGAGCTCTTCGATCAAGATGACATAACTAAAAAACCAACCTTGCGGCCAACCAAAAAGGGAGTTGAAGATGTGAATATTGGATCAACTGAAAATCCAAAGATGGTGAAATTTTCCAAAGCATTTCCACCAAAGGTAAAAGAAAAATATGTTAGTTTATTGTCTTCTTTTGTTGATGTATTTGCTTGGGACTATTCAGATTTGAAGACGTATGATACCAATATAATTCAACACACCATTCCTATTAAGCCAAATCAAAAGCCCTTCAGGCAGAAGTTGAGAAGGATAAATCCAAAGTTGTTGCCCTCAATTGAGAAGGAAGTGAATCGATTATACAAGGCTGGTATCATTGTTCCTATAATATTTTCAGATTAGATTTCAAATCTGGTGCCCGTACGCAAGAAGATAGGTGAGATTTGTTTGTGCATTGATGTTAGGAATCTGAATAAGGTTTCTTTGAAAGATAATTATCCATTGCCCAAAATGGATCACATACTTCAGTGAGTAATTGGAGCATCTCGTATGTCGCTACTCGACGGATATTCCGGGTATAACCAAATTCTAGTCCATGAGGATGATAGAGACAAAACAACATTCACCACTCCGTGGGGAACTTTCCATTATGCTAAAATGCCTTTCGGTTTGAAGAATGTTGGTGCAACATTTCAGCGAGCAATGGATATTGCATTTGCAAATGAGAAGGATGTTTTCCTAGTTGTGTATCTTGATGATTTGACAGTCTTTTCCAATTCTGATGAAGAGCACCTTTACCATCTGAAGATTTTTTTTTAGCGATGTAGAAAGTATGGTGTGTCACTCAATCCGAAGAAGAGTTTGTTTGCCATGGATGAGGGCAAACTTCTTGGTCACATAATATCAAAATATGGCATCCGCATTGATCCAGCTTGAGTAGAAGCTATTCAGCAAATTGATCTTCCCCGAAACAAAAATGAGATCCAGTCCTTCAATGGTAAGATGAATTTCTTACGCCGCTTTGTGCCTAATCTTGCTGAACATCTAAGAGAGATTACAAACATGCTTAAGAAAGATAGCGTAGTGAAGTGGACCGAGGAGGCGGTAAAGTCTTTCAATTTAATAAAACTGGTTCTTTCTTCAGCTCCAGTTTTGATCAGCCCGGATTATACTCAGGATTTTATTTTATTTTCATTTGCTTCAGAGCATACTATGGCAGCAGTATTGATGCAGAAAAGAGATGAGTATGAAAAACCAATTGCTTTTTCCAGCCGAACTATAAGAGACGTAGACTTAAATTATAACATCATTGAAAAACAAGCTCTTGCTTTAGTGAAAGCGTTGAAATATTTCCGCGTATATATTCTGCATTCTCATATTCTTGCTTATGTTCCTAACGTTGTTGTTAAGGATGTTTTAGTGCAAACAGATCCGGAAGGGAGAAGAGGCAAATGGATTGCTGCCTTGTTGGAGTATGATGTGGAGATAAAGCCTACAAAACTTATCAAAGGACAAGGGCTGGCTAAGCTAATGGCTGAGTCGAATTTGCATGCCTTGGACATCAATCTCATTGTTGCTATGTCTGAGGAGAATGAGGAAATTTCATCAGTTCAGGTATCAGAAATCTTTGTGCTTTCTCCTTGGTATTCATATATTGTATATGTGCTTCAAAATTTGTTACCACCGCTCGGCATGACTAGAAACAAAAGTAGAACTCTGAAGTTGAAGGCTGCTAAGTTTTGTATTTTGAATAATTCACTCTATTGGAAATATCTCGGTGGTGTTTTGCTGAATTGTTTGGTCGAAGAAGAAGCAAAGCAGGTTATGGAGGATTTTCATAAAGGAGATTGCGGGGGTCACCTTTTTTGGAATACAACGGCCAACAAGATTTTGAGAGCGGGATATTATTGGCCGACACTTTTTGCTGATGTGTATAAGACTGTCAAAAGCTGTCATGAATGTCATATTTTTGAAGGGAGGCGGAAATTACAGCCTTTTCTGCTTAAGCCCATTGAGGTAAGTGCTCCTTTTCAGCAGTGGGGTTTGGATTTCATTGGCGAAATCCATCCTGCTTCTTCAACTCAGCATAGGTGGATCCTCACAGCGACAAATTATTCCACAAAATGGATTGAAGCAATTCCCACCAGGCAGGCCACAGATTCGGTAATAATTTCGTTCCTTGAGAATAATATTTTGTCTCGTTTTGGTTGCCCGAATAAGTTAATCACTGATAACACAACAGCTTTCAAATAAAAAAGAATGGTTGAGTTTTGTAACAAGTATCACATCATTTTGGGACACTCAACCGCTTATCATCCACAAGGCAACGGATTGGCAGAGTCTTCGAACAAATCTTTGGTCAACATCATTAAAAAGTTGTTGGAAATAAACAAGAAAATTTGGCATAAGAAGTTGGTTAATGCAATTTGGGCAGATCAGGTGAGTCAGAAGAAATCCATTGGTATCTCCCCCTTTGAGTTAGTATATGGAGTTGACACGGTGTTTCCTACCTCTCTCGCAGTTCCAGTGGTCAAACTTCTACAGGAAGCTGGCAGTGAAGATGATCATATGCAAAGAAGAATAAATCAAATGATCCATTTGCAGCAGATGAGAGAAGAATTTTTCCAAAACACATTCAAGCTGCAGGAGAGAATTAAGAAAATCTATGACAGAAAAGCCAAAGCGGACAAATTTCAGTTGGAAGAAGTGATGCTGAAATGGGATGCAAGAAATGAGGAAAAGGGTAAGCATGGTAAGTTCGAAAATATCTGGAAAGAACCCTTTAAAATTGCTGCATATCGGGGTGAGAATGCTTTTCTTCTGAAAGAGATGAACGGGGAAGATTGTCCAGGAGGGCCGGTCAATGGTCGGCTACTCAAGCAGTATCATTTCTAAAATGTTTTCTGTTGTTTACATTGTCACTATACATACCGTTTATTTCAATTTCATTGCAAGTGTGTGTTGTGATCTTTTCTTCAGTTTGGGGCCCGAAGTGAACGCTATAACTCTGAAGATTGATTTTAGCTTTGGTTTGAGTTTGTTGAGTCAGGTTTTTCAGTCATTTTGGTTTCAAAATTGAGTCAGTTTGAGTCAAATTTTTAGTCAATAAATGAGTCAAGAGTCGTGTGTTGATTTGTCAAAGTTATGGACTCCATAGCTCAATGGATGAAGGCACTGCCTACTCTCCCAGAAATCTGTAGTTCTTGGCACCTCCAAGGAGCTACCATCCCCATTGGAGCCAATGTTAGAGTCGGTATCTTCATCCCTCCGTCTGAGATCAAATTTCTCTTGTTGCATTTCATTTTTAGGTGTCTCATTCAAGTTCATTCAGCTGCATTCCATTAGGAGCATGGATCATCTGACGGATGGGTCTAGTCACTCATATCCCTCATGTCATGTACATGTTGGTCTGTGTCTGTCTATCGAAATCATTCACAGTCATTTACAGTCATGTTTGGTCTCTTGGTCAACAAAGAGTCATTTTAGGGGTTTTAGTCTCATTAGGTCTAGGGTTTCGTTAGTTTAGTCTTCAAAATGATTAATAATGTCAGCAGGCACATGAGGGAGGTTTGAAATAGGTTTTCATCGCAAAATTTTCATCGTCATAATGCTTGATAATGATTTTTCTTCAAAACTCTGTTTTGAATAAAAATTGTCTTTTTTATCCGTTTGCAATAAATGCAATGTAATTTTCAAAGTTTTTCAGTTGTAAAGTTCTTCAGGCGCAACCCTGGTCACCTTTGCTAAAATCCCATGCCAGCTATCCCTGCAAAGACAGACAAGAAATTCATCATTTAGCTCAAAAAATCAAAGGAAACAAGCAAAACAGAGTTTATGTGAAAAGTATCAAAGTTTTCAGACTTTAGAAAGTGGGTTTTTTCAAATCAAAAATCAAATTCTATGGCATAAAAGATATTTTGTGTTTCAATAATTCATTTGCATACCAAGTGTTAGCATTGAGCCAAGAAAATCGTGGAGGAGGGCGAAACAGTGTTGGAAGGCAAAACTATGGTGAGATTGACAGTCGCGGCGCACTGGGTGGAGGTCGCGGCGCACAGGGCCACTCACCTCAATGCAAAGTTGAACTGGCGCGGCACACAGGGCCGAAACACAAATTTGTTGCCATTTCCCTCAAATTTCAAAACGAATCGGCCTCCTTTGTTCCAAGTAAGTTCATGAGACTTTGAAATTTCCATTAACAATGTTTGGTTTTGTTTGAAGTTGAATATGAGAGTTGGAATTCCAAAAAATTTAAACCCTATTCCCTTGTTAAAAATTGCTCCTTAAGGTTTTAAAATTGGTGTTCTAAAACTAATTTTCTGCCAATACTTCATTCCCCTCTTGTGATTCCTCCCTCGCACTGTTAATATTATCATTATAGTCCTCCCCTATTCCCTTATATCCCAAGCCACTCATACCATTTCATTCCCATTATCCCTATTCTCATTTGCAAAATTTCCCCAAATCCCAAAAAATCTAGTGGCTGTCCATTCTCCCTAATTTTTTTAAATTAAAAGCTTTCAAAAAGGCAAATTCCACTTGATAAGACCCCATTTTCCCCATTGCCCTATATCTCCTACAGTCCCTCCCCTTTGACACACATTTGGAAACTAAAACAAAGCTCCAACTTCTCATTTTCCTCTCATAAAAGCCAAACATAAACCTTGAAACACCATGGGGACAGACACTGATACATCATATGACAGAGATAGTGATTCTACCACTGAGCTACATGCACCTAGAAGGCCTCGTAAAGGTGGCAAACATGTGAGAGAAGAGCCCACCTCATTGACTCAATTGCAGGCTTGCCCACTTGCCATGGCATGTTTTTGAGAGAAGTCATGCTATCAGTATTGTGAGATGATTGCTAGGATTCACCATCATCAGGAGTTGGCTTGTTTGTTTGTATTGCATTTACATGATGGTCAGGTAACTCTTGCTGGTGTAAATTTCACTTTGACACCAGAAACCATTTCTCAAGCAATCGGGATACCGAATGTGGGTGAACAGTGGAAAAAAAGACAGCAGGTGGACAGAGTGCATTATGAACCATACATCAGGCCTAGCTATGCGAGACAGCTCAGCAGGGTGTTTCCATTCCGGTTCCTGAAGGAATCCTATGCGCCTCTGATGAAACTCATTATCAGATACTTCAGTTGTGAGGGCCGGTTTTCACGCCTCTATGCCTACCACATCAGGTTATTGATGCATTTCACGAGAGTAAGGATGATGAACATACCTTATTTCATGTGCTGGAATATCGAGAGAATGACCACTCTTGTGCAGAAGAAAACTCCCAAGCAGCAGTACAACATTATTTATCACTATGCACTCATCAAGATCGTGGTTTTACATCAGCTTGGATTGCAGGGCATTTCATGGGAGGATTTCATTTCCCGTGATTTTTTCACAGTTCCTCAGGTTCCTCCGGAGGTTGTTCATGATGCAGGTGAAACTTCACATCAGCCTGAAGGTCACGAGACAGAGCCTATCAATGTGCCAGTGTTTGTTACTTATCAGAGAGGCACCAGAGTATTATTTGCAGCAGCCTGACGAGTACTATCTCCACCTGGGGTGGAAGGGGTCTCGTTGCCGTCATCAGCAGCACAGGTACAGGTACAAGACAGAGGTAAGAGGCCCATGCAGGATGAGGGCCCTTCAGGAGGCCAGGATACTGATTTCATATTGATTGATGAGGATTTGAGCTCTCCAAGCTCAAAGTTGAGAGAAACTATTCAGGAGCAGAAAGCTGAGATCGACACATTGACCGTCAAGTTACAGAGAGACCAATGGATCATAAACTATTTGGAGCAGTGCAACAAACAGTTGGAATATCAGCAAACAATCATGGAGTTGCAAAACATCCGTGAGAATCGGCAAGCTGCCCGAAGAAGCCAAACCGAGATGACACCCATTGAGCGAGAGATTGAGGCTGATAGAGAGACTTGGCTTTAGAGGGTCAATATTCATCTTGAGAAGCTATTGGAGAAGGAAAACAAGGAAAATAACATGCTCAGGCACATGAACCATTAATGGGCACGAAATCATGTTTGCAAAGCGAGGATCAAAATCCTGAAGGCAAGGCTAAGGAGGGCACTAAAGCGTCGCAAAAGGTATGATAGACTCCAAATTTTAGCCGAAGCTTCTTTGGCCCATCATAGTGCTTGATGGTGGGAATTCAGCCAAAATTTCAAGAAATTTGGGAAAAAAAATTTCAATTTTTTATTTTTGGGCCTAAACACAGATTTTCCTGCCCGACGCGTAGCGCCACTTGGCGCGCGCTTATAATTGGCAGCTCTTCTGGAGGAAAACCTTGCATTTCAGGATTTCTCATCAAACTTTATGCATGCCTATGGATTACCTAAGGATTTCATCAAGTTTTGGGTTGCCTAAAGGGTCAAAAACACCCTAAAAATGGCCTTTCTGTCACTTTTTGCACACACAGGAAGCAGTGTTGGGAGATTTGATTTTTGGAGGGGGAAATGGAAACCAAATTCAGAAATTCCACTTGTTTTGGAAAGTAGATAGGCAGATATTTCCAACGAGCTATCCTACGCTCAATTGTGACTTCGGGAAGGATCTCACAATCAGCCTCAAACTTGTGCCATGCATAGAGATTTTAGGCGCGACGCATAGGGAAATTTGGCCTATTTTTCACTCAACAACTTAGAATTTCGCCTAGTTTTGGCTAGTTTGACTTTTTCATGTAACTCTTGATGTAAATTGATGTAATTTCATGACTTTGATGTAATTTTGGAACATTTTTACTCATCTTAGTAGATTCATTCACCAAAAAGTGAAATGTAAGTGAATGAATCAGTTTCCTATCATATAGAAGCAAGTTGTTTCATTGCCTATTTTCCAGTTCCTAGTTTAGATATGGTTGAAATAGCTCCTTGAATGATGAGCTCGACCCCTAGAGGCATGGGAATGAGTTAGGCTTGTCTATATCATGTGGTTCTTCATTCATTTTCAAGGTTGGACACTTGGGATTGCTTGCCGCTTCATTGTACATTTCATCTCTGCAATTTTGGCAAAGGAATAGACCAGGGTTTGCAGCACTCTTTGGGATCCATGTGGCTCTGTGTTTTGATGGTGTTTTTCTCTATGTGATTTTAATTTCACTGATGTTTATGTGTATCATTTTCCTTCGCCTTTATTCTTAAATTAAACAAATGAGTGATAAAGGTGGAATTCATTAGATTTCTTTGCTCTGCCTTGAGTTTTTGTTTAATTTTCCATGTTTTCATCTGTTTGAAGAGGATTCTTGAAAGCCTCTTGCCCTCTTCAGCTCCTCACCGTTCTAAGCTATCCATTCATTCAATCCAACGCATCAAAACAATTGCCTTCCTTGCCCCAATCAGAACTCTTCAAAAACTAGGCCTTATCCCTGGATCCAAAACTGCCTTTCCCTTTGTTTCCAAAAAAAAAAACCCAAAATCAAAATCAAACTCCTTTACTTATATACCTAGCCTAAAATCAGCTTTGATTTCAAGTCATCCCAAGCCCCTTCGATTATTTTTGCTGAGATTGACCCGGAGAGAGCCCTCTCCTGTTCTGGTAGGGCTAGCTACCAGACTGAGCATGGTTTGATGTTACCTTGAACTCTGCCTTTTTCAGCCTGATGTAGATTTAGGCTATAACAAGATCATTGAGGAAGAAGTGTACATTGAGCAACCTAAAGGATTTGAGATCTTTAGCAGCAAGTTGCATGTGTGCAGACTCAAAAGAGCGATGTATGGTCTGAAGCAAGCACCCCGTGCTTGGTACACTCGGATCGATAGCTATTTCACTCGACTTGGCTTCACCAGGAGTGAGGCAGATGCAAACCTATACCATATTGTGGTGGAGGGTAAGATTTAATCATTGTTATTTATGTCTATGATTTAATTTTGACTGGTGACGAGCAGCTGATACACTCATTCAAGGAGGACCTTGCAAACGAGTTCTAGATGAAGGATATGGGTCTCCTTCATTATTTCCTTGGATTGGAAATATGGCAGCAAGAAGGTGAACTATTTGTCTGAAGGCAAGTATGCTTGAGAGATACTTAGTAATTTTCACATGGAGGACTGCAAACCCATGGATACTCCTCTTCCAGGAAATTGGAGGAAAGAGGATGCTACATCGACAGAGGCAGTGGATGTTATTGTCTATCGATAGTTGGTGGGTTCGCTCATGTATTTAGTTAATACAAGACTGAACATATGCTATGTGGTGAACCAGCTTATTCAAGCGATGGTTAATCCTACCAAGCTCTTTTGGAAGGTGGGAAAGAATGTCCTGAGATATCTAAGGATCACATTTGAGTATGGCTTATGGTACAGATAGACGGATGAGGTGAAGTTGCATGGCTTCACGGATGCAGATTGGGAAGGTAGCCCAACAGACAGAAAGAAAACATCAAGAGGGGTTTTTTGTATCGGATCTACAGTTGTTTCTAGGTACAACAGGAAACAGAGATATTTGGCACTCAGTTCAGCGGAAGAAGAATACATGGAAGCAAGTCAAGCTGCATGTGAGGCTATCTGGATGAGGAAGATCCTAGTCGATTTTTTCAGTTCTCATTTAGATCCTACAGTGATTCATTGTGATAATCAGAGTTTCATTAAACTCTCGATTAATCCTGTGTTTCATGATATATCTAAGCATATAGATATCTGGTATCATCATATCAGATATTGTGTGCCGCAGATGATCATGTTTCTTCAGTGCATTCCTACAGAAGATCAGGATGCAGATATTCTGACGAAGGCGCTCACCAAGAGAAAATTCGAATACCATAGAGACAGGATCAGGGTGAATGATAATCCCTATCTTATTGAGAGGGAGTGTTGAGATTCAACAAGATGATGAGCCTAGTGAAAATTAAGCACCTTCACTAGGTGGGGCCCGTAGGCTATTTTTAGGTGTGTCTATTTTTAGAATTGTGAGCATATTCTAAAATTAACATGATGTTGATTCTAGATGATTGAGAAAATTCTATCTTTGGATGAATTTATATTTTTAGAATATGGGTGAAGTCTATTTATAGAATGCTAATCTAAAAATAGAATGCATGTCGATTATTATTAGCCCTTAATAATAATCAGAAAATAAATAGTAACTTACTCTCTTAGAGCACTTTATTTCAGTGAACAGATGTGGCACATCAGTGGGCTGAAGGAATTATGAAATTCCTAGGATGGTTGCTGACTCATGCATGGAGGACTTAGTTATAACTGATAGTGGCAAGTTGTAATAGAGTTGGAAGACTAGTTATGTGAATAGTTATTTAGTATAACTCAATTAAGTGAGTTAAACTCAGTTGTGCTAGTTGTAACTAAAGATAAACTAGTGAAAGATGAGTGAATTAATTATTTAATTAATTCACAAGTAGTGTCTTACTTGCAACTGAAGAAATACAACAGTTAACTACTTGCATGTTAGATCCAATGGAGACCCAGTGGAGAGATAGGTGAAAGGGTGAGATGGGCTATCAGTTGTGACTATAGTGATGCATTCAATGCATCTACACAGACATTGGAGATGCCAATGAGGATTGCGCAGTGAAAGCAAGGCAAGATCGAATTCATTCAGGGATCTTCTTTAGCAAGGATTGCGCAATGCAAGCAAGTAAATATCGAATTCATTTATGGATCTTCTTCAGCAGGGATTGCGCAATGGAGGCGGGCTGTCAGGATGCAAGAATTTGGTGCATAGATATGCAAATTTATGTATGACAGTGTGTGACGATTGTAGATTGTACTGAGAACTCTATGAGCTGAGCTTTGTATGAGATTTTTACATGTTCCATTGATAAACATAATATATTATAGTTAGGGTTTTTAGCTTTAAGCTTTCCCGGTAAAACATCTTGTTATGTGCAATTGATTTTCTTCAGATGTGTTTTGCAATTGGTGATTTAATTTCCGCAAAGAATTAAGTGCAAGGATTTTGTATTTAACACAAGATTAACTTGTTAGATCAGGAGAATCCGGAAATACATCATAGTATTTATAAATTTCTACATCTTTGTCACAGCTAGCAACTTTAGCTTGCCCAACCGCCCAACCAAGTCAAAGAAGCTCCCTGCTAACATTGTCTTCCAAAAATTAAAGTTCTTCTCACAATCATGGCCTCTCTTCCTTCATGCATCCCAACATGCGCATGAGCTGCATAACTCTATTGCAAACCTCTTTCAGACCTTCCATCGTACTGCCTAGCCCTTAACAAGTTCACAACCTTTATTAGAGTCTTCCAAACTTCTCCTAGTGCCCACCTTCCCAATGTAGCCTCTTATATGATATGCTCACTGAGTAGGCAGATGTCTCACCAACTTTTGTTAATGCCCACTTTCTTCAAAACGTGCTCTGATACCATCTGTCATGGCCCCATCCTATGGTCGCCAAGAGACCACAATGGGTTTTGAGTGGCACCGACGATATTTCATCATAGTTATGTTACTACTCTAACTTGGACTACGCCTACTACTTTCTTCACTTCAACACTTGGTCAATTTTTCATTCAAGTTCAATCTTCTTATTTAATTATCACAAAAATGGAAATAAAATTTCAATTAACATTCAATAATTCCAAAATTCAGTGATATTGTAAAACCATGTTCAGTCATAATCAACAATATACGAGAGTATGTGATGGGAGGGGGAAACTCCCAAAACACTTTCCCCTAAATGAAGAGCCAATTGTTAGAAAAGGGTTTATATTTTGTAAAGACGTTTGTCTTGTAATTCATCTTAACTATTGATTTTTCAAGCTTGAAGAGGGATCAAATCTCTTAAGGTGCAAACCATTTTTGAAGTTTTTCACTCTAAAAAGAGGTTTGCACATCAATAGATTTGATATGGATCTAAATTGGTATTATTTTAATTTATTGTAATAATTAAATTAATAATTAATGATGATAGTTATAAAAACATGTATATTTAGAAATAGGATTTCTATCATTTTAATTTAATTACTAATTATTATTATATTAGGTGGATGGTAATGATTTAACTTACATATAATATTTTAGAATATTCTTAGTGATAGTCACAAATCAAAAGTTGAGATTTATTTTACAAGTAGTTATCGTGTTTTTTGACTTTTAGTTCAATTTATTAATTAAAGAAGAATGTCATATCAAATGACTTACATGATTTTCGTTAGACATGTGATATTGAAAAACCAGAATGTTAGCCCATAGTATTGTAACAAAAAACTATTTAAAAATAAAAAATCTTCACAATAAAACAACTATAACCTACATCAGATTAAAATACAAATACGGGACTTTCAACGTCATTCTCTTCCTCTCGACTTCTATTTACCTTTTTCTTCTCCTCTACTTACCGTGTCCTACTTTTCCTCTGTTGGATGTTTCTTCATGCTTTTTCCACGACGTTGCATTGTGCTCTGACAGCCAGTTGCCATTAACAACGAATTCAAAAGAGCTTGATATGCTCATCCATTTTATCCAATCTATAATTGGGTGAGGGGTTCCCACTTCAGCTCTGCTCATGTTGCTAAGTATCTCATTTCCCACACTCGCAAGATGACGATGACCGCTAGGTATTTGATTGTCCACACTCACAAAATTCATCTCTCAAAGCTTTTGTTCAGTCTTTTCTTGACGGGGGCATTGAGATCTGATGATTTAGAATGCCTCAACTCCATCAAATCGGGGGGTGAATCAGACTTGGAAAATCAGGCTTTCGCTTATATTGATAAAACTTATCTAGATTGCTACTGCACCATTAGCCAAATTGGGCACTTGGATAGAATTCTCTTTAAATATGCTTTCTCATAATGGTGTATTTCTAAAAAGACTATTCAGGCCTTTCACTGGTGATTTTATTTTATTGATTATTTTTCTTTATTTTATTTTATAGTCGTTTTTGAAGCTGTAATATTAAGAATTAAACAATTAGGATCTTATCCTCAGCCAACATCATGAGTTATTTTATTTGTTTGTTTCTTTCTCATATCATCTAAGAGGTTTGTTTTTAATATATTGAGAAAATGAATTTTAAAGGCCAGCATCATTAATTAGGGTTTGGGTGAATGTTTCTATAATATGTTAAGGCCAAAGCATCGTAATACCAAGAAGAGGGTCTGAAACGTTTCTAAGTGTAATTGACCTTCTTGAGCATCGTGAAAACTTGTATGAAGGCACAACAAGCAGGGGTGTTAATATAATGGACTCAACAATTGAACTCGGGAATTGGTTCTATGCAAACCTTTGTGTCATGGCTTCAACTGTAGCTTATGAAAATAAACTGGTTATCAGAAACAGGGTCACAAAACATTGGAAGGTAGTGTTTAATTTCCATGCATTTATTTTTAGAACATTGGAAGGTAGTAGTGTTTAATTTCCATGCATTTTTAAGATAGTTCTTAATGATTATTCATGTATTCGATTTAATAAATATTTCAATCTGATCCTCCTGTAGATGCACTTTGTGGAGTTCTTAGACTGCGGGAACGGTATATTATATGCAACTCTTTAATTAAATTCAATAATAATCTTTGATTCAATATTACATATAATATATTGTTTAATTAGAATCATTCAATAATAATCTTTGATTCAGTCATTACATATAATATATTGTTTAATTATAATCATTCAATAATAATATTTGAATGGGTCATTACATAATATAATAATATATTGTAAATGTGTAAATAATTTTGCGTTCATGACTTCAGATCACTTGAAAAATAAATCAACGCAGGCTTCTATATTCTGTGATAAGGAGGTGGATGCCCAGCTAATAGTGATAGCCTTCAGAGGCACAGATCCATTTTATGCAGATAGTTGGGAAACAAATTTCGATTTCTCATGGTATGAATTGAGCCAAATGATCGGAAAGGTTAATCTTGGATTTCTAGAAGCTTTGGGTCTTGCAAACCATTCACAAAACCCCCAGATATTCGATTATAATTATCATAGTAATTTCAGTCATGTGCCTTTGGTTGATATTGATAAGGAAGCTTATCATCCTGAAAAACCTTTGGCTTATTATGTTCTTCGTAAGGTGTAATTTACAAATAACAAGGTGTAACTTACAAAGAACTATCATTTTGAAATTCTCATCTGCTTCAATGTAACTTTCAAATGTGGGCTTGACTACAAAAAGGTGTTTTATCTCATGCTGTAAAAAAAAAAAGTTTTCAATGCTTTTGTGTAACACTTTTCCTGTGGGAACTCCTTTTCAATCTACCTTGTTCACTTGATCTCTAGCAGAGTCTCTTATGTTCTTGTTTCAAGAGTTTATCATTGATAACAAGAATGTTTGGTAAGCATTTTTGTCTTAATGTGTCAAACATAACCATGAATCTAGTTATGGCCATGTCCATATTTTGACACTTCTCTTCCAAATGTTTCATTAAATTTTTCATTGGGAGTACCTTTATTACCTCAAGAATTGTTTCAGTTCTGTCAGCTATCCCAATCTCATCCAATTCTTGCTTGTTTTTAGTATTGAGAAACTTGATTATTTCTTGGGCACCTAGCTCTTATTTTTTCTTCAATATTTCTTCTTTGGCTGCCTTAAGCAAGTCCTTATGCTCATAAATCACTTGAACTAATGGCCAAGTATCATTGATTGACTCAATGATCCTGTACCATAGCTAATTTTTTATGTATTCCATGGGCTCTTTTAAGGTTAATTCTGTTTCTACCTTTTTAAGCTGTTCACTTAACCTTTTGGCCTTTTGTTCCTATGTTTTAGCATATATCTGTGCTAATTTCTTAGCATCTTCCAAGTTCTTGATTTTCTCTTCCAATCTATTTATCTCATTATTCTGTATTGACATATATTCCATGGCTTTAATGAGTTTACTGGCCTCATCTGACTGTTGAACTGCTGGAGTAGAAGATTAAGTGGCTGAAGTAGTGGAAGAAGTGACTGGCACTGCTGTGGATAGTGGGAATTTTGGTGCTAACTTTTCTACTAAAGTTGAAGGAACTTTTTTTGTTACCATGGGAATGACTATAGGAGGAACACTTTGAGTCTTTGGAACTTATTTTTCTTGTACAAGCTTTTCCATCTCAATTTCCATCTTCTTGATCTATGCTGTCATTTGTAGTATGAGACTCATCATCTCATATTTTTTATTTGCCTCTTGCACAATATCCTTAGCCTGTGGATGCTTTGTTGGAGGTAGTTCCAGTTTCTTTCTAAGTGCTGCAATATCAACATTTTTCTTCTTTACCAATCCTTCTACAGCCTTCACATTAGCAGGGTCATACCCTACTTCAATCACCAATTCCTATAAAGACTTGATTATAGTGTCTTTGGCATATAAAGAGGCTTTTTCAACCCTAAGATGATCTCTTATATTTTTTAAAGTGTTCTAGAGATTTTGGGCACTCATTTACTTTGTGGTCACGGTAGAATAAAGCATTTATGAGCTTTTCTTGTGGAACTCAATCTGATCCAAGGGATGAATGTCCTCTATTGGAATTTCAATATCAACTCTATTGTAATATGATGTTGTTGTAGGTTTAGGCACTGTTGGTTGTATCAATTCCATTAAAAACATTTTATTTGTATAATAAAAGGCTGAAAGTAGCCTATTTTGAATCCCTGGAGTCTGCTTCAAGTATTGTGAATATATCTCATTCTTGATCTCCTCATTTTTGGCCTTGATCTATTTATACTTTTCTTTGATATCCATGTCTTTATCCTCTGCTTGTTGTGATGAAGATGCTTCCATGATTTGTTGTTTTTCAATCATCTGAGTGTTAGAAGTAGCAGGTTTCTGCTCATTTTCAATTACTGTGTGAGTCACAGTGTCTTTCTTTCGATTTTCTTCATCTAAAACTTCAATTTTTTCCTTCTCTTTGTCTGCTGGATTGATTTTTGGTTTCTTATTGTACCTGATTTTGAATATAGTTTATGTTGTTGTTTCAGTTGTATATGTGCCTTATTCTATGATTCTCTTTGTGGTTGTGTCCTCTTGAATAGGAGTCTACAAAGTGTGACTAGTATCACCTTGATAGATTCCATCAATGTATTTTCCAACCACTCAGCTTGGTTGGAAAAAATTTCAATTTCATGCTTTTTATCATGAATATATGGGGTTAATTTTCATTTCACCCTCATCTTACTGATTATTCCATAAGGATCATAGTTCCACAAGAAAATTTCATCAAACTTATATTCTAGCAATTGTTTTTTTGTCTCTGTACCTGCTTCCCTATTGTTGCATATGAAAGGACCCACTAGGTTTTTTCAATTTGAGCTGAGTTTTCTTTTTAGCAGTAATTTTTTTTATAGAATATGAGTTTAGAATTTGTCTTATATACTCTAAGGCAAACACTCTCAATTGAAAGTACTTTGGAAATTTGTAGGGCAAGAGGTTTGACCCATAGACTCTAATCTCTATGTGGTTTTGGTGTAGGTACCAATCACTAGTTCTTCTTTGCTCTGATAGCTGTAAAAATTTCTTTATCTCATCACTTATCCTTGGTTATACACTATTTGTAAGAATATTTATCAATGCGTGAATTAAACAGTCTGTGAAATCTACATAAGTGAACTCTGTTGACTCTTTTCTGATTAAGGAAGTCCAAAAAATAACTGACAGTGGATTTCCTTCTACATCCAACTTCTGAAGGGCTATTGGGAATTTATCTGACTAGAAGTAGAGGAACATATGAAAGGGGAAGGAGGTATATCTGAAAAAACCTTCAGTAGGAAGTTTTACAAGCTGATCATGGATTACTATCAACTATATACTCAGCATAGTTATAAATGACTATAGGGGGATGACCAGACACAAAAGTGGATAGAAAACCAAGTATAGACTCATCAGTATGCTCATCAGTAAAGTAACCAAGGATAAAAGACAAAATTGACATAATGTGTCTTGATCCTTTTGGGAACTTGGAGGATGAATATGGAGGGTTAATATTTGGGATTTCAACATATGAAGGCATGAATATTTGAAAGGTCTGAAATCTTTTAGGAAATTCTAACTCCAGATAAAGCTTTGTAAGAGATTCTATATACAATGGGACTGCATTGGGATCTGGTTGCAACTGAAGCATTTGGTTTATGGATTCTGCAGTGATAATGAATAATACTTCTTTCTAAGCATTCAAAATAGCTCTTAGGTCAAGGGAATAGTGGGCTTGACAAAATCTAATGACCTCTGGACACTGATGGATATGGGCAACTACATATTTGGGCAAACTGGACTCCCAAACAAGTACTTCATCAACCTGATCCAAAGACTTCTCTTGACTCCAGCAGTGGAGATCAAGAAGATTGAATTCAATTACTAGATCAGTGATTTTATAATCAACATCAGCTAAAGGGGTGTGTTCAACATCTACAACAGGAGGTTGTAGTGGATTGATGACAATGGTGCTTTTAGAAGCCATTTCTGGGTTTATTTTTGACAATTTAGCCCTCTAGATCATAAAAACTTTTTTTTTAGGTTTTATACACTTCTGTAAGCTTAGACTGTTTATAGAAGATCTGTAGGTATGACAAAGGTTTCTTTTTGGATTTTTAACAGGTAAACTTTGGATTTTATGCTTCAAATCTTCAATTCTGCTCCAAAATTTAATCTTTTTACTTTTTACAGACTCGGGAAAGGTTTAATAAGAGTTTACTACTCTTTTCTTCGATAAAACATACCTAAAACAATCTAATTCATGCACAAAAAGGGGTTGAATCAATCAGAGGGTTTCTAAGGGTCTGTAAATATCAAAACCTCTTCAATTTACTTATAACAGGTTACAGTCCTCAAAAACTATGAATGTATCAGGGTTTTTAAAGCAAATATGACTTTTGAAGGAAATTAGGGTATTTCCTTTGGAAAACAGGCTTACATAAGGCTTAAATTCACTAGTATAGCTCTTTTCATATGAAGAATGGGTATTTTTCTTGAAAAATACTTGTTATTTTAGGTATTTGACTCGAAAAGGGGTTTCTTGGACATTTGGGAGCTTTCAAAAGCTTGGTTGAGGTCCTTTAAACACAAATTGGAATGTTTGAGAGGTCGCAACAATAAATTCTGACTGAATTCTTGTTGTTTGTGCATGAAAACAAGGCGGAAACGTCTTTTCTTCAATCGGAGGCAGTTTTTGAGTAGAAAACATAGAAAAAAGGTTTAAACGCATGCATTCTGCTATTTTTTAGAAAATTTAGTTAAACAATGTCTGCATTCAATGCCAATAAATTCAAATGGGAAGTGGTTTGGCACGGGGAGGTTAAATACCGCCAAGCGGTTATTGCATGATCGGAGGGAGGTAAATGGTTTTTATCAAATGGATGCGATCCAATTTATTTATTCCACGTGGAGGAGAGACAATGGGGCAATACCACCCATATTGCAAATCCGAAAATGATTAATCGTCGCGCCATTATATTTGCGATATGGCTTGTGGTTCGTTGGATCAGGTGAAGGGAATGCAAATGATCACGATTAAGTGATGAAGTTGTTGGGTGAATGGGCATGGGGCCAGGGATCTTTTTATGCGGCGGGGTTTAAGTTTTAAACGTTAAAACATAGTTTAAACGTAAAAAATCTTAGGTTTTAATGGAATAAGCGTATTAGGCAGATTACAAAGTGAATAGGTTATATACAGGTGTATTGTAACCTTTAGCAGATTAATATAAACCTAAGGCTAGTTTAATCCTATACAAGAGCAGAAAATATGTCACGTTGGGAATTAGAGCCATAGGATAAAAAATAAAAATGTGGGTTGGGCTATGTAATAAAGTGAATTAATATATTACAGGGCAGGGTATTATAATGGAGTTAATATATTAATTAAATGTTAATATAAAAATGAATACGAGCAGAGAAATACACAAATACACTAAGTAAAGTGTGTTTTAGGTGTTTTGGGCGCAATTTTCTAGTGGTGGCCCCATACTTAATTTTTCACACTTAATACTTAGGATAAAGCATTTTTGTAGTTTTTTAAATATTTATGTATGAAATGAAATTATTTTAAGGGGTTTTTTACTTTTCCTAATCAAAAAATGTGTTTTAACTTAGAAAAAGGGATTTTATCTTAGAAAAAATGGATAATATTGAGGAAAAAGGGATGATGAAGGGAATCCAATACTTAGTACCAATCAGTCATTAAGCCTTGGGTCTGGTCCCAAAAAAATTCAGAGAAATTCTCTAAGCCTTTATAACTGAATGTTTTGAATACTGGAATATTTTGAGGCGAGGGAAATTAGTAATTTTCCAAATGATGGTTTATCCACGCCTTGTGCAACTGCTTTCTACTTACCCATTTTCTACCCTAACATTTTTTCTTCATTTGCATGGGTGCACTAAACATTTCATCTTGCAACCCTAAATCCATTTTTCTTTTAAAACAAGAAACTATCTTATTCTAACCTTATTTCATCCGAGGGCTCAGATTAAACTGTTGAGCTCCTCATTTATTCTCTAACTATATACTGATTTGTCAAGTTTAAACTGTTTGACATATATTTATTCTCTATCTATAAACATGAAATTTAAAGCATGAAAAATTTAAGATTAAAATATTTAACTCATCATGGATTATGGAATTTTGAACAAGTTGCACATAATCATTTATTTGCAGTAAAAAGTAACTAGTAGTGGCATTTTGACTTGCATCACTTTCATGTCTTATTCTTATCTCTTTTTTGTGTTTAGGGTCCATTTTTCTATTATTTTTTATCTTTTTCTTTTCAAGTCCTTTGATTTTTCTTTTAGGACTTTTACCCCCTTTTCATTTTTTATTATTTTCAAATATGGGAAAACAACTTGCAGAAAGCAAGATATGTACATATTTACAAGACTTATCAAAGTCAATTCAAAAATTATGAACCCTATTATTATATGAATCTAACACATTGTATGGAGTCTTTATCGGTTGCAACCCTTGTTTTGCTTCAGACCATACTTTTTTAGGATGCTGCTTCTTGAGATTTTTTTGATATGATTGCTATTATGCTGCTAAGGCTTTGTTAGAATCGTTTCCAGAAGTGATAAGACCGAGGTGTAAGATTTTTTCTCATTCTCTTATCAAAGAGTCACAAAAGGCATCAAAGGAGGGGTTCTTGTAGGTGTTTCCTGAAGAAATGATGGCTTCTCTAGTGGAATGGAAGGTGGAAACAAATACAGAGTATGTGGGGCCAAGCTTAGTAAGAATGCAATAGATGAGGCTACCATCTTCCTTTTTGACCTTACAACCTTCTAAAATAAGTCTAAGTGTCTTGAATTTGGAAAAAATATCTTCAATACAGGAGAAATTATTGGGGTCCAAAGTAAGCAACTCATTTTCAAGCTTGTGGGCCTTGATTTGATTTTGAATGCCAAAGACAATATTTAGCTTTTTGAGGGCTTCATGAGGGGTGTCAATGTCAAGGATATGAAATTGAAGATCTTGAGCAATGGAAATTACTATCAACCCTCGTGCTTGATCTTGTTTATTTCGCCATTTAGCAACTTTATCATCATTGGAAGGTTTAGTTTCTTGTCTTGTGGCTATTCTATAAAGCACTTTACTTCTAATTTTATCTACCATTTGAGGTAGCCATTGGAAATAATTGGTGTTGTTAAGAATAATCGGTCATGCACTTTCCATTTTTAAAAAAACAACTGAAGCAGAAAAGAGCTTAAACTAACTGATGCAATGGAAAGATCTCGCAAAAATAGGCCAATTAAAAAAAAACGGCTTCCGGATGAAGAAGTTATGCCTTCTGAAAAAAACTAAATTGAAGATGCCGAATAGTTACGGGAATGGTTTGAAATTTGATGATGAAGTTCAAATTTTAAAAAATCCCGCCCCTTTAACAAAATTTTTTTACAAAAAGAAGCTTGAGAAAGAGACTTGAACCTAAGACCTCTATTCTCATAAACTAACTTCTCACCAAGTTAGATAGTAAAAGGATTTTGTAATTTTTTGAAAGGAAGAAGGGGTTTTTTTTTTAGTCTTCATTGTGCGTGCTTTTTCCTACGTAAAAAACACAAAAATCTGAGAGAAAAAAAACCAAATGCAAGCCTTATGATAGAATATTAGATTTTCGGTTAGCCTTACCGGCAACTATCTATTTTTTCACTATTTCTGATTTTGATCCAAGTGGATATTGGTGGCCAACCACCTATTCCACTTGGGGCCCCACCATTGTCTCTTTCAGTTTTTCAGTTTTGGCACAACTTACTATTTTTAGCAGTTTTTCGGGTCTTGAACTTTCGGAGCCATTTTGAGGCCCTAAACGGAGATTTTATGCCGAAGTTACATCCTCGGGAAGTTGCAACACCAATTTACCCAAACGGGGCCCATATTTTTGGTGCTTCATCTCCTAGGGTTAGGTTTTTGGACGTTTATAGTTCTCCATTGTTTCTCAATAATAAATAGGCCCTCGAGCCTCATTGTAACACAGTTCAGAGGTTTATAGCCACCACATCTCTTCTCAGATATTCGCTACCAGCACCTTAGCTAGTTTATTTCCATTTTTTCTATAAGCAAATCTCAATTCTTTGATGTTAATGAAATTAAGTTTTATTTCCGCTGCATCTTTGTATTTATGCTTATATGTGTATTCAGTTGCATTCCTACATAAATCCAGATCAGTGGTATCGGAGCAGTCTGCCTTTTCTCAATCCTTCTTTGCATGTCCCTAACAAGGTCGGGGTATAAGGATTTAGGGCTCGATCTGGTGGAACCTTTGCAAGATCAGCCTCGCAAACCTCGACAGACGCCCATGGGGGACAAGAAGAAAGATGAGGGAGCAGGAGATCCTATCAAAATATATCTCAAGGAGGCCCTCAAAAAAAAAGGAACACAATGATGGATAAATTTTCCCAGATCCTTCAACGACTGCCCACCGACATCGCATCTTCATCCAACAACCACTCTAGAGGCACGACTCCCTTTAAGGTACAAGTAAACTTTAACATTCCTATATTTGAGGGTCAAATAGATGTAGATGTCGTAGATAAATGGTTGAATATATTAGAAGGATATTTCTCGGTTCATGACTTTTCCGACTGGGAGAAGATTATTTTTGCACTCCTCAAGGCTACCCCCCATGTCAAGGACTGGTGGGAAACCTACTGTGAGAAAAAGGATGAGACAAAACCCTCTCTGTTCTCATCCATATCCACTTGGAATTCTTTCTGAGATGCCATCAAGGAACAATACTATCCCGTGGGGAGCTATGAGGACAAGTACATACAATGGACCACGTTGCGGCAACAAAGGGATCAAGATGTGCATGAGTTGAAAAATCTGTTCCATACCTTGCACACAAAGTTGGGTATCAAAGATTCAGAGAAACATTTGGTGCTAAAGTATTGTGGTTGTTTGCACAGATACATTTAGGAGGAAATGGAGTTCCTCGACATCTCCTCACTTGGTATGGCATACCGGTATGCTGCCAAGATTGAGCAGAAATTTAAACAGAAGAAGTGAGACTTTGGATCTATGAATCAAAAGCAAGGGAAAGGTGCCCCCAAACCGCAAACCAAAGGACAAAGCCAAGGCATGGCAGCCCAAGACAACCTGCCAAAGCCACAAGTAAATAACAACACCGCGAAGCCAAATAAGGACATGGGAAAGTGGTGTGAGTTCCATAAGAGCTCCACTCACAACACAACTGAGTGTCAGGCCAAGCAGTCGTTGGTGGCCGAGATGAGGGCTTCTGAATCATATGTGTTGTTCAATATTTAACATAAGTCATTGGTTTATTAAATGTTTTTAAGTCATGCATCGAACATTATATCAAATGGTGAAATGTTTTTCAGAGTGGGTCGAAGTGAAACAAGGTAAAAGAAGTCACGCGCCTAAAAGCTAGAGGCGGAAGTAATACGAAAGGACCAAGGTATAAAGTAAAAAGGGTAGCGGAAATACCAAAAGTGAAATTACGTGGTACGAAGAGCGCACAACAAATATATTAAAAGAATTGTCGCTTTACGAATATGCACACAAGGGAACGCTGCAGGTGGGAATTTCCGCGGGGGTCGAGCAGCGAGAAAGGCAAGAGACCCATACCCCCGCGGAGTTGCAATAACATGACGTGGCGGGGACCCAAGGCCAGAATGATGTGGCAAGAGCAAAGCACGGAGTTATGGTGACGTGGCAGAACACAATGTGGGCCCTTACGACTGGTAGGTTATGAATTTAATTCGCTTTGCAAATGATATATTTAAGGAATCATATGGCGCACGCGGCAAAGAGGTAAGGTAAGTTCTTAGATGAGCTGGTACTGAGGCCCGTACCAGTATTAAACCCGGCACGCGGTGTTCACCTGTCCTCAACTCACGCCGAATCCCTACATGCCACGTGCCCCACTGTCAGTGTCCTTACGACACTTACCCTGCCTATTTCACCTCTATGCCTTTTCACCTCAGAATTACCAGTCTTAGACAGCAGGTTCCTGTATTTTACTGCAGTATAAGTCTCAGGTCTTCCAGTTACGGTATATACCAAGCGAGAACAAGTACTAGGTCCACCCAATCATCACCAGACTACCCTCTGCGTCGCTTCCCCAAGCAAATTTACCTACTGTGCAGGTACTCCGTCCCTTACATTCCCCCTGCTTTCCTTTCGTTTTTCTTTTCAGATTTCATATGTCAATCATGGGAAGGGGCACACCTAAGAAAAATGAACCAGAGACTCCCCAGGTCTGAGAAACCAGAAACCCTCCCGGGTTCGAGCCTTTCATTGAGCAGCAAGCTGGAGTCTACGACCACCAATACCCTTTCCCCATTAGTAGCATAAGACCTGAGTTTTTTTCGCATCATGTCCATAATAGGGATCGATACCGGGTGGTCATATCAGGTTTCTACCATCAGATTACCCCCCCAGTCTTCCCGGTTGTCGATTTTATCTACTGGCTTAGAGACACCTACGATGAAAACCAAGGCACGTTCACCTCCCCTCAGGGGAATGATATTTTCTCCCTTTCACCCAACATCATCAAGCAAGCCCTCCGTTTTCCCACTAGCGCCACCTACACCGCTTTCAGCGAAGAAGCTTTAACTTCCCAGTTTACTAAATCGACATGGGAGCATCAAAAAAGCTTCATTGCTTCTATTACCAGCAGCCAAGTTACTTCCCTTCCCGGTATGGAAATCCTCCCATTAAACCTGTTTAAGGAAGAAGTGCAACCCATCCTCGCTCTCATTGCGGGTCTTTTAGGTGTAGGCGGGTTGGGGGAAACTTCCAAGGTATGTGTTTTCTTTCTGTGGTTAGTGTCTCAGAAGGGGGTCGTCCTAGATATCCCAGGTTACTTATCTACCAATATTCACATACAGTTCCATAAGCTCTCAGAAACTAGTCATTTTCATTTCTGTTCACTGGTGTTCTATCTTTTCTTGTATCAGCATGCTGATAGGTTCGAGCGTTTGGGCTTGGATAGGGTATACGAGGTCAATTCTCAACCCCGACCTATTTTTGACTGGAACTTTGCAGTGCGCCAACTGCCAAATGGGACGGGTTATTCAAGTTTCCTAAACGATTTCATGTCCATCGCTTACACCATCATTCATGATTCGCCATCACCTAGGGTTTTTCCTGAAATGAAGAATTGGCTGCAAGCTAGTAAAACCCAGAGCACCGGGGATTGGTATCTCTCTGATAATTATATTGAAATTCAGGTCTATGGAGCCGAGGTCTCCCCTTACCTGCTACCCTTGTTTCCCGCTCGACGAGTTTATGCTCTGGAGTATATTCGGAAAGCCCTCAAGGCTGACCAGCTCCACTTTGTCCCCGCTAAGAAAGGTTACATACTGAGGCTACCTACCCATATCGGCCTGTTCGTCGTGAATTCAAGACTCGCCCTTCCCATTGTTGAGAAGCTGTTGCAGGGCATGGACCTAAGACAGGGGAAAACTTGGGCCTATGATCCTCGGGAGATCATTTCAAACAGAAGAAATAGGAACAGGTCCCCCCCTTATGTGCATGAACCAAGACCGTTTATAGAGTGGAAGGCTAACTTGGAAATTTGGCCTTTGGTTTCACAGATGGAGACAGATTCATCTGCCACAGGGGAGGAGGAAGGCATCAATAAAGGCCAAGAAGAAGAAGTGGGTCCTTCAGGAGCAGGTTTTCCCGCTCACAAAAAGCAGAAAACAGTCTCGAGTGAAGCCGAAGTTATAGGGGAAGAATAGCTGCTTGAACCTTTCATACCATATGCACCACTTGACAGCAGCAGGGCCGGAATCAAAGTGTTGAGAGACAGCACCACTTCCTCCGACTTCACTGAGGTTTCATAGGCCATGGGAGACTATACTTCACCAGTGGCAGCCGAAAGGATCAAGAAGAACAAGATAATCAGAGATAAGTACAAAGCTGAGCTGGAGGGGTATGTAGAAAAGTATCACACCAGGATTTCCACCACCATGAATGTGGATACTGAACACCTAGTATTGTCTATGGCTGAAGCCCTTTTGGAGCCTGATATAGGTGCCACTAGCTACCGGGTACTCCAGCATGCAATTGACATGACTAAGGTGCCAACAACTGATATGTGTAACCTGTTTCAGGTCGTAGGTGATATGCTGAAGGACGAGGTAATGCGGGTTACCATCGCACTAAGAAAACTTGAGAAAATACATGAACAGGTGAGGACTACCCTGAAGAATGAGCAAGCAAGTACCCGTGCCTAGGAAAATCAAATACGTGGTCTCCGGGATCAAATTAGAGGGAAAGAGACCAGGGAAACAAACCCGCAAGGATTTTTAATAGACCAATTACAGAAGGAAGTTGCCTCATTAAAAGGAAAAGCGCGCATGCTGGCCTCCCAGCATGTGCAGACATCCGAGTTGGCGCAAGTAGAGAAAGAAAAAACGGAATTGGTCAGCACATTGTCAAGAGAAAGAGAAGAGAAGGAGAAATTGGCAGGAACAATCGCTACCCTCTAGAGTAGGTTGTCAGAGCTACAGAACACTTGGGACACGCACAGCTGCGCCCCTGCTACAACACCACCTAAGACAAGTTCACTTTCAGAGAAGCTGGATGCATCGAAAGTTGCAAATGATATACTGGAGAAGCAGGCTTCCACTGCAAGGCAAAGGATCACGGATTTGGAAAAATCCCTGTCAGAGAATATTAGAAGAATAGAATCATTGCAGAAAGAGATAGAACAAGAAAAGAAAACAAGGGCCGACCAACAGAAGACCATAAATGATCTCAACACACACCTAAAAGGTAACCTCACTCTCAGGGATGGTAGAAATATTATTTGGTCCGAGATCATTTCAGCCGTAACAGAGCAATGGGAGTTTCTGAAAGTCATCGAGGAGATGAAATCCTCGTCACTCTATCTCAGGAGACGATTTCAAGAAGGGGATCTCGATTTGGTCAACAGAGCTTAGCGCGCCAGGGAATATGTGTCATTCTTGAAAGGGATGAGAGAAAACGAAGCCGAGCAGCATGGCATAGTCAACCGGCATAAGGAAGCCTTGGAATGCCAAAAAATCATTGATAAGGAATCGGCTCGCGTCGTGGCTTCGAAGAACTTACAGCAGTTGGTATACAGCGTGGACCGGTTTGATGAGTTTGGACCGAGATTACGACGGCAGGGCTTCCGATGTGCTGGGACTCCACCACCCCTTCCATGCTGTGACCATTACCGGAATATGAAGCATGCCTAAAGCAAGAAAGGGACCAGACGGATGTCCTGTCAGATAAAGCCACCCGACTCAAAGCCAAAACCATGGTTGCATCTCTCCGCCCAGAGTTTGCCCTCCTTCACTTGTTAAAATATAAAATTCCTACCGAGGCAAATCCGAGTGACCTCACTGAGGCCTTCATCAGGGTAGAAGGATTTGCAAAGATGCCTGAGCCTGCCGCGGACAGTCAGCAGAGGTGCGCTCAGTTTGTCAGCCAAATTGCCAGTTCATCCACAAACGTGCCACCACCAGTATCAGCAACAGCTTCGACCCCTTCTCAAAAGTGATGCATTGTTATTTCATGATTCGGCCCTCGTGGCCTTTTTTACTTTTTATCTTAGTTAGTCTTTTTCAAGTTTCAGGTGGAATTTACATTTCACCACAGCAATTTACTTTTACTTAGACTGTTATACAATTTTGGTTTTAAAATGGCCTAGCGCCTAACAGCAAAGGATGAGAGGTTTTTATTCCTCATCATGATTTTTGGCTACTTTTACAAGGAGTTCTAACAAATTCCTAGCATGCGAGGAAGATATTTTCCCAAAATATCTTCTCGCCCATGTAGAGAAGTTCCTATATAAACAAGAATAGAAGAGAACACAGGGTTCCAGATTTTATCAGAAAAACTATGCTGTAAGAGAATTTTGTATGCATTTTTGTTTAACTCTTGAATGAAGGTTCAGAGCCCGTTGGGTTTCAATGAAGAGAAGATTTATCTGTAAGGAAGATTCCAGTCTTTGATATTTTAATAGAACGTTACCTCACCTTTGTGTGTCAATCAATTGTTCGTCTTATCTCATCCATTTCTCTTGTATCATGTTTTGGAATGCGAGCAGCTCATTGATTTTAATGTGAATTTATCCAAGTTGATACTTATGTTGGAATCAATCTAGCACTTTAAATATGGCTCATGCATGATATATTGTTCGATTTTCACTGCCCCCATACTTCTGCTATATTGGCTTCAATGTGATGTTATTTTGGAATACGCTATTATTGTGAATGGATTCTTAAATAGATAAGCCCATTACATGGTGATATGTGTGTCCGGATATTATCTATGCGACAGCTGATATTTTCTCATTTTTTCTTACATTGTCAACATCAGCAGATTACTTATCCTTGTTAATTATTGTTGAACTGGCCCTCTTTATCGTGAACTGTCTTAAATTGTCTGATGCCTTTGCGTAAGAGTTTTACACTTTGTCTCTGCAATATATCTTTTGCGCGTCAAACTTCTGAAAGTTTTGGTTCCATCCAAAGTTGAACTTCCTGTTTATAAATGAAAAGCATGAGAGCTCCGTCGTGTTAATTGTTCCTGTTATATTACATTACTGATTGCTCTCTGCTGTTTAAGATGTCCTAGGCATTGGTCTTTCACAACTCAGGGCTGTCTCTAGGATTGACCAATGGGTGGCATCACTAGTTTTATAACATGGAATAAAATGTGCCATTTTGGAGAATCTGTCCACTACAACAAAGACTACATCATTCCCTCTCTGAGTCTTGGGCAATCCTAGAACAAAATCCATACTCACCATGTCCCAAGGCCTGTCTGGAATAGGCAAGGGAGTGTACAATCCTACATTCTGGCTCCTTCCTTTGGCATATTGACAAATCTTGCAATTCTTCACAAACTTGTCCACTTCTGCTCTCATCTTGGGCCAGAAATAAAAGTGACTCAGCTGCTCATAAGTCTTATCAGTACCAAAGTGTCCAGCAAGTCCTCCACTATGCTTCTCTTTGATCAAATTTTCTCTCATGGAACATTTTGGTACACATAGTTGGCTTCTTCTGAATAACAAGTCCTCCTGTAGGAAATAATCCAGCCACTGGCTTCTATCTGTTAAGACAGGGTTACTACATGCCTCAAATTATTCCTTAAAATCTGGATCTATTTTATACAATTCCCTAAGAAAATCAAATCCTGCAACTTCAAAATTAGTTTCTTGCACAAGCATGTGTCTCCTACTCAAAGCATCAACTACTTTATTGGCTTGGCCACTTATATGTTTCAAAACAAAATTAAAACCTTGGATATACTCAACCCATTTAGCATGCTTATGTTTCAACTTGGGCTGCTGTACAATATACTGCAAAGCATGATTGTCAGAATATAATACAAATTCCCTGGACATCAAGTAATGTCTCCATTTCTTCAGTGCCTGAACAATTGCATAGAATTCCTTCTCATAAGAGGAATAATTTCTTCTGGTGTCATTCAAATTTTCACTGAAATAGGCTACAGGCCTATCATCCTGACTCAACACAGCTCCAATGGCCTCTCCACTGGCATCACATTTTACTTGAAATGGTTTAGTAAAATCAGGCAGAATCAAAACAGGCTTCTCTGTTATCTTTTGCTTCAATAGTTTAAAACTTATTTCTGCTTCAGCAGTCCACTTAAATGGTTGTTTGCTCTTCTTTATGGTCTCAATTATGGGTGCATTAATCTTACTGAAGTTTCTTATAAACTTTCTGTAAAAACTAGCAAGTCCATGGAAACTTCTTACCTCAAAAACATTCTTGGGTGAAGGCCACTCCACAATTGCCTTAACCTTTTCTGGGTCCATCTTCAATCCTTCTGTAGAAAAAAAAAAAAAAACCAAAATACACCAAATCTTCCTTCATGAATGAGCATTTCTTCAAATTTATCAGCAATTTCTCTTGGTGCAGCTTCTTCAAGACATGATTAAGATGCCTTAAATGTTCTTCTTTAGTTCTGCTGAAAACTAATATATCATCCAGATACACTATCACAAATTTTCCAATGAATTCTTTCAATACTTCATTCATAAGTCTCATAAAAGTGCTAGGTGCATTTGACAACCCAAAAGGCATTACCATCCATTCATATAATCCTTCATTTGTTTTAAAGGCAGTTTTCCACTCATCACCCTCTCTTATTCTAATCTGATGGTATCCACTCTTCAAATCTATCTTTGAGAAATATTTAGCACCACTCAAACAATCCATTAAGTCCTCAACTCTGGGCAAAGGGAATCTGTACCTGATTGTGATCTTATTAATTGCTCTGGAATCAGTACACATCCTCCAGCCTCCATCTTTCTTTGGGCTCAATACTGCTGGTACTGCACATGGACTCAAACTTTCTCTAATCAGTCCCTTGTCCACCAATTCCTGCACTTGTCTCCTGATTTCCTCATTTTCTGTGGGAGGCATTCTATAGGCTACCTTATTTGGCAGATTTGAACCAGGGATAAAATCTATCTGATGGCTGATCTTTCTCACAGGTGGCAGCTCATCAGGTAAATCATCCACAATAATGTCACAATAATTGTCTAACATCTCTTGGATTTCTACTGGCAAATCAGAAATCTTTGTAGAAGTAAGAACTACTTTAGGTTTGCAAACTAAAGAAAAACTTACCTCTTCTTCTTCTATCTGCTGCAGATATTCCTTCCCGCTCAGCAACAAGGTCTTTGGATCAATCACTCTGCTGGATGGTTCTCCTTCTTCCATGGGTATCAATGTATGATGTACCCCATCCTTGAAGAACTTGTATGTGTTCTTCTTGCCATCATGCACTGCTGCTCTGTCAAACTGCCAAGGTCTACCCAGCAGTATATGACACACATCCATGGGCATTACATCACACAGGACCTTATCTTTATATTTTCCCATTTGTAGCTCTATCTCACACTGCTCTTTTACAACCAACTGGTGCCCTTTATGCAGCCAGGACACCCTGTAGGGAGTTGGATGCTCCCTTGTCTTCAACTTCAATTTCTCTATTACCTCAATGGAAACCAAATTGTGTGTGTTGCCACTATCAATGACTAGTCAAAAGATTTTGACTCGCAGATGCTCCTAAACAAAAAGCTCATAACAACAACATTCGACCAAGAGTCACATTCTTCCGGACATTCATAGTTCTCGTGTCCCACTTACCGACATCTATAACACCTACCCTCTACCCCAGCCTCTGCTCTCGCTTCCTCTTCCTCTATGAGAACCCTTCTACCCCTTGCATCATCCTCTATAGATGCACCTGTGGTGAGCTACCGGTAGCTCCCATCTCTAGGTGTAGCATGCTTTCCTCTACCACCCCGACTTCCCCTTCCCACGGTGAAAGTACCTCTTCTCCAGCGCAAGATCAAGCTCTCGCGGAGTTTCCTCCTCCGTTTCGGGCGTCATCCGGCAGGCCCCTCTAACGTCTTAGGAGACAGGAGACCAATCTCATCTTGGATCTCCAGCTTGAGACCATTCACATATCTGGCAGTCTTCTCAGGTGTGTCTTGGAATTGTCCAGCCCTTATGCTTACTCTGTATAATTCTTCTGTGTGTTCCTTTACTGTCAGCAACCTCTGTCTCAGATTCTGCATTTGCTTATATAATTTCAGCTGGTAATCACTAGGCAAGAATTCACATTTTAATTTAGCCATCATTCTAGTCCAGCTCTTGATAGGTTGCTTGCCAAATCTCCTCCTTTCTGCCTGCACTCCATCCCACCAAAGTGCAGCATGTCCTTCTAGCTTTGTTACTGCAAACTTGACCTTCTTATCCTCACTTATTTCTTCATAATAAAATCACTTGTTCATTTCATTAATCCAGTCCACCAGCTCCTCTAGATTCAGTCCCCCTGCATATCTTGACACTTCAATTCTGGGCTTAACTGCAGACCCCAGAACAGTTCTAAGGAGCCTCATGTCAGGAGGAATTTCAACATTTTCTTCTGCTTCTTCTGTCTCAGGTTCACTGATGTCTTCAGGATCTCTGGGCTGTCTTTGCTACATGGCATCCATTCTGGCCTCGACCTTCTGCAACATCCCCAACACCTCTGCGTTGGCAACAGGTCTTCTTCTGCCAGCACCTCTACCAACTCGAATTGCCATGTTAGCAAAACAACTTCAGACTTTCTTTGATACCACAAATGATGCAACAACGCTGAAAGGTCCGCCTACGGAGAGCTTGTCAAACGATGACGTGGCTCTATCCTCATTCCCCTTTTCTCCACGTGGTCTATTTCTTTTTATTAATTATCAAATTCGCAGAATTTGATAAATAATACTATCTGCAATGTTTAAATTTATATTATATCCCCGAACCTTAAATTAGGCCTTCCAAAACTTTATATTAATAATCTACACTTGTAAATCAACTTTATAATAGAAATTCCATCCTGGGTCCACCTCTACGCCAATAGCCAATCAAATGTACGCCCGTACCTCATGTTAAACCTCGCGCATCTTCGTCAGGCAACCACCATCTGATGACCCTACGCCAGATCGACGGCCCTCGTCAATATCGCTCGGCGTCCTCGTACTGGCTTTAACGTGCGAAGATAATACGGAAAGGTTGTTTTGCGCGGTTCCACTTCGCCATGTGTCGATTCCTCTATGGAATCGCTCCAATTCAGAAAATACCGCCTTTTCACCAAAAGTGGTGCGATATGGGCAACCCACTTTTCAAAACCACTCGCTGTTTTTTCACAGTGTTTAACTATGGTTCACGCCTAACCCGCAGTTACGGTTCGAAGCAACCACCCTATTTCTTTACAAAACGAGAAATCTTCCAATTAACCGCGTTCACGACCACAATTTCTCTGCACAGACCTCGCCTATGGGTAGCATGGATTTAACAGGGTTTATTCAAATTAGATTAAGGGAAATAACAGATAGATGAATGCGGAGTCGATACAATGGTTCGACTCGGTAATTGTATATATCTACACAGAATTCAATTGCTTCACGATTAAACAATTCTTCCACAGACAAAGATTCGAGTCTTTCCAATGGCAAACAAGCTTAGAAACCATTTAACTGGAAACAATTGTAACACACAGAGTTATTGCAGAAACCTCTCTTCCTCCTCCCTCCTTTTTTTTTCACATTCGAGGGATGACATTTATATACAATCAACATATGTCCTTTCGGTTCCTCTGTGAGGACCGTTATGGTAACTCAAGAGCCTAGTTACAACTATTCGAAACTAAAACATGACAGATGGACTAACTAAGCTATTCAACTTCTACGACTCTAACTGATCTAATAATACAATCAACTAAGGTATCGACACCTAGCTGTGATAATTCGACGGTTATTAAACCCTCCTAGCCACAACCTGTGGACAAAACTCCTACATTGCTACCGGTAAGCCCAATGCCTCGCATCACAGAGAGCTGGGGGGGAAAATAGAAGGAGGCGAGGGAGAAAGGGAGAGAGAGGAACGATGAGAGAGTGGAAGAAAGAGGATTGTAGGAGAGAGAGAGAGAGAGTGATTGGGGAAGAGAAAAGGAGGTAGGAGATAAAGGGAGAGAGAGCAAGGAAAAGAGAGGGGACTTGAAAGAGAGGAGGAGAGAGGGAAGGAGAGAGAGAGGGAAGAAGAAATACATAGAGAGTTAGTAGTCGAGAGAGAGGGCGAGTGACAAGGGAGAGAGGGATATGGAGTGTGTATCTTTGGGGGTGAGATAAAGAGGAAAATAAGGAGATATGGAGAGAATGGGGGACATAAGGAGAGAAAAAGGCATATTGGTAACAAAGCTAGAAGGTGAAGATTGAGACAGAGAGAAAGGAAGAGAGACAGTGAAGAGGGGTAGGGAAAGAGAGATGGAGATGGAGAGGGAGAGGGGGGGGGGTGAGAATAAAGACATAGAGGGTGAAAGGTGGAGAGAGAGATAGAGAGAGAGAGAGAGGGATTGATAAAGAATATGGAGAGAGAGGGAGAAAGGGTAGTAGGAGGGAAGAGAGATAGAAGCGAGGGAGAGGGAGGGAAGGGGAAAAGAGAGAGAGAGAGAGAGAGAGAGAGAGAGAGAGGCAGGGAGGGGCGGGAGGAGGGAGTGATAGATAGATAGATTGGAGAAAGAGAGTTTATGTTTTGGTGTTGATATAGAGAGATGGAGGGAGATATAGATATAGATGTAAGGTGAAGAGAAAAAGATATAGATGGAGAGAAGGAGGGAGGGACAAAGAAATTGATAGATATGGAGTGAGAGAGAGTGTGTGTTTGGTAGAGTGAGATAAAGAGACAAAGAAGGATATATGAAGGGATATACAGATATATATGGGGGGAGAGAGGGAAGAATATTTCTTGCAGTATATGCATTGATTTCTATGTAGATGGTGATTTATAATCCTATTTGATTGCTTGCACTAGATGCATTGATTTTGGCATATACATTGATTTCTAATGATATTTGATTACTTGCACTAGATGGATTGGTTTCAATGTAGATTATTTCTAATCCCATTTTATTGTTTGCACTAAATGCATTTATTTCAGTGTAGATTGTGATTTCTAATCCTATTTGATTGCTTGCACTAGATGCATTGACTTTAGTGTAGACGTTGGTTTTTAATCCTATATTCCTACTTGCACTAGACGCATTTATTTGAGTGTAGATGTTGATTTCCAATCATATTTGATTACTTGCATCAGATGCATTAATTTCAATGTAGATGTTGTTTTCTATTATTATTTGATTTCTTACATTAGATGCATTGATTTCAATGTATATGTCGATGTAATTGGATGTATGGTGGTACATTAATTTTAAAGTCATTGGATTAATAGTGTGCAATGATTTCAGTGTAAGCAAAAACAATTATTGACAATGTACATTGATTTCTGTGTTATAGTAATTAAACCTATTAATATTAGAGGGCAAGAGAGACAAGGTATGATGTTTACTACAACAAATCGAGCTAAATATTTAAATGGTTTACGATTCCAACTGTCCTTTTCAAATAATCAATATGAAAATATGACAAAACTAACAAGGGTGAAAATAACAATAGTAGAAGAAAATAGTTTGAAATCGATCACAATAATTTATCATCATTAAAGTTATTTTACAATATTTATCATCTCAACAAACTAAGGTAACTCAGCAAATTTAAAATTAAAATGACTCTATAAATATCAGACATATTTAACATATTTAAAATGGTTATATTAATATTAGATGTATTTACATATTATTGATAAAATTAAGCATATGTTCCTCATATTATGGATAGATTTTCCTTGGTTGCACATTACTGAAACCAGCCTAGATCCATCTTAACTTCGGATCTATCAAGTGCCAAGAGGGATCAAATCTCTCGATGTGCAAACCTTTCCTCAAGATTTTCACTCCAAAAAGAGGTTTGCACCTCGAGAGATTTGATCCCTCTCAGCGCTTGATAGATCCGGAGTTAAGATGGATCTGTTAAGATGGATCTAGGCTGGTTGCACCGAGAAGTGTATTCTACAGCACAGAATGACCCCAATGTGTAAGTATGTCGAAAGCCAAAAAAAAAAAAATTAAAAAAAAAAATCTAAATAATGTCGACTTAAACAATAACTTACATAAACATATAAATGAACAATTAAAAATTCATTAAAATAAAAACTAGACGTATGGTAAATAAATAAAACCTTGTTTTATATTTACTCAATAAACCACTTTATATTTACAAAAACTCAAAAAGAGGGATAGATTATTATTAATACCATGGGCCAAATAACATATTTTAAAATAGGTATGATAAATAAATAAATATAAAAGGGGTATAAAGAGGTAAGTTAAATAAATAAAAATATATCAAATATGATTAAAAATCAACATCTAATTATATATGAAGTATATGGGACAGATACCATGGACCAAATTATTATTAATACCATGCAAAAAAAAAAATTATTAACCCTCACATTAATATTAAAATATTAATATTATTAAATTTAATAAATGTATATTAATAGAGAGGGGTGAAAGGAATGAATAGAGAGAAAGGGAGAAGAGAGAGAGAGTTAGAGAAGGGTAAGAGAGGTAGAGGGAGACATAAAGATGGAGGTGGGAGAGATATAAGGAGAGAGGGAGGGAGAAGGAGAGAGGATTGGAGGGTAGAGAGAGAGAGAGAGAAGGGGGAAGGGAGAGGGAGGTAGGAGAGAAAGGGAGAGAGAGGAAATATGAGACGAGAAGGAGAGGAGGGATAAAGAGATGGATTTGGAGGTGGAGAGAGGAAAGGAAGAAGAAATACATAGAGAGGGAGTGACAAGGAATAGATGGAGAGAGAGTGTGTATGCTTAGGGGTGAGATAAAGATACATAGAAGAAGTGATGGAGACAAGGGGGGAGAGAAGGATAAAGGGAGGGATATAGTAACATAGCTGGAGAGTGAGATAGAGTGATGAGGGAAGAGATAGGATTGGAAGGAAGAGAGAGAGAGAGAAAGAGAGAGAGCTAGGGGGGAAAATAAAAGGAGGCGAGAGAGAAATGGAGAGAGAGGAACGATGAGAGAGTGGAAGAGAGTGATGGGGGAAGAGAGAGGATTGTAGGGGAGAGAGAGAGAGAGAGAGAGAGAGAGAGAGATGGGGGAAGAGAAAAGGATGTAGGAGAGAAAGGGAGAGAGAGGAAGGAAAAGAGAGGAGGAGAGAGGTGAGGAGAGAGAGAGGGATAGAAATATGGATTTGTAGGGGGATAGAGGGAGGGATAGAGAGATGGAGCTGGATGGGGAGAGAGGGAGGGAGGAAGAAATACATAGAGAGTGAGTAGTGGAGAGAGAGAGCGAGTGACAAGGGAGAGATGGATATGGAGTGTGTATGTTTGGGGGTAATATAAAGAGGAAAAGAGGGAGATATGGAGAGAAGGGGGGAGATAAGAAGAGAGAAATTCATATGGTAACAAAGATGGAAGGTGAATATATATAGAGAGAGAGAGGGTGGGAGATAAAGGAAGAGAGAGAGTGAAGAGAGGTAGGGAAAGAGAGATGGATATGGAGAGGGAGAGAGGGGGGGTAAGAATAAAGACATGGAGGGTGAAAGGTGGAGAGAGAGAGAGAGGGAGTGATAAAGAAGATGGAGAGAGAGGGAGAAAGGGTAGCTAGAGGGAAGAGAGATAGAAGCGAGGGAGAGGGAGGGGAGGAGAAAAGAGAGAGAGAGAGAGAGAGAGAAAGAGGGAGGGAGGGAGAGGAGGAGGGAGTGATAGATAGATAGATTGGAGAAATAGAGTTTATGTTTTGGGGTTGATATAGAGAGATGGAGGGAGATAGAGATATAGATTTAAGGTGAAGAGAAAAAGAGATAGATGGAGAGAAGGAGGGATGGACAAAGAAATTGATAGATATGGAGTGAGAGAGAGAGTGTGTGTTTAGTGGGGTGAGATAAAGAGACAAAGAAGGATATATGGGGGGATATATAGATATAGATGGGGCTGAGAGAGGGAAGAATATTTCTTGCAGTAGATGCATTGATTTTTGTGTAGATGGTGTTTTTAATCCTATTTGATTGCTTGCACTAGATGCATTGATTTTGGCATATACATTGACTTCTAATGATATTTGATTACTTGCACTAGATGGATTGGTTTCAAAGTAGATTATTTCTAATCCTATTTGATTGCTCACACTAAAAGCATTGATTTAAGTGCAGATGGTGATTTCTAATCCCATTTAATTGCTTTCACTAGATGCATTAATTTCAATGTAGATTTTTATTTCTAATTATATTTGATTTCTTGCACTAGATGAATTGATTTCAATGTAGATGATTTTTAATCCTATTTGATTGCTTGCACTGAATGCATTGATTTCAGTGTAGATGGTGATTTCTAATCCTATTTGAAATATTTCACTAAATGCATTGATTTCAGTGTGGATAATGATTTCTAATGTTATTTTATTGCTTGCACTAGATGCATTAATTCCAATGTAGATGTTGATTTCTAATTATATTTCATTGCTTACACCAAATGCATTGATTTTAGTGTAGATGGTGATTTCTAATATTATTTGATTTCTTGCACTAGATGCATTAATTTTGATGTAGATGTTGATTCCTAATTATATTTGATTGCTTGCACTAAATGCATTGATTTAAATGTAGATGATTTATAATCCTATTTGATTGCTTGCACTAAATGCATTTATTTCAGTGTAGATGGTGATTTCTAATCCTATTAGATTTTTTGCACTAGATGCATTGATTTCAGTGTAGATGTTGGTTTTTAATCCTATTTTCCTACTTGCACTAGATGCATTTATTTGAGTGTAGATGTTGATTTCTAATCATATTTGATTACTTGCATTAGATGCATTAATTTCAGTGCAGATGTTGTTTTCTATTATTATTTGATTTCTTACATTAGATGCATTGATTTCAGTGTATATGTTGATTTCTGATTTGATGTAATTGGATGTATGATGGTACATTAATTTTAAATTCATTGGATTAATAGTGTGCAATGATTTCAGTGTAAGAAAAAAAAAATATTGACAATGTACATTGATTTATGAGTTATAGTAATTAAACCTATTAATATTGGAGGGCAAGAGAGACAAGGTATGATGTTTACTACAACAACTCGAGCTAAATATTTAAATGGTTTACGATTCCAACTGTCCTTTTCAAATAATCAATATGAAAATATGACAAAACTAACAACGGTGAAAATAATAATAGTAGAAGAAAATAGTTTGAAATCGATCACAATGAAGACTATTCGTAATTGACTACATTCTTATTATTCATAGTTTCTATCATTCAATATTATTGCATTGTCACTTTTCATTCAAAATTTTTATTTCATCGTTAAATTTATTTTACAATATTTCTCATCTCAACAAACTAAGGTAACTAAGCAAATTTAAAATTGAAATGACTCAATAAATCTCAGACATATTTAACATATTTAAAATGGTTATATTAATATTAGATGTATTTACATATTATTGATAAAATTAAGCATATGTTCCTCATATTGTCAATAGATTTTCCTTGTTTGCACATGACTGAAACCAGCCTAGATCCATCTTAACTTTGGATCTATCAAGCGCCGAGAGGAATCAAATCTATCGAGGTGCAAAACTTTCCTCAAGATTTTCACTCCAAAAAGAGGTTTGCACCTCGAGAGATTTGATCCCTCTCGGCGCTTGATAGATATGGAGTTAAGATGGATCTAGGCTGGTTTATGAACCAAATAGGTTCCAATAATGTAATGAATTATTATAAAGATGAGAATTAAGAGGAATTAGGAGTTATCAAATTATTCCATATGTTTATTTTGAGAAAATATTGTTATCTATAAAAATTGTGAAGCTATTTTAATATGAAATACTCCTTGTGTTCCATGGTGTAGCATTTCTCATAAGTTTCTGAATATTTGTCACAACAAGTTTTAGAAGGCCCTGGTAGTATTTGCAATTATTTCGAGCGTATTTTTTTCTACTTTCATAACACTGATTTCTAACTTAATATTCTTTGTTGGAATTCATAAACCTTGTTGATTGAATAAAGTATGTTTACAATGGCACCTAGTGTGGTAGTGTGGTCTATTCATTTGTATTTATATTTCTACCATAGCAAAGTCAATAACTAGGTTAAAATTTATTAAAAACAATATTGAGTATAAATAAATTCTGAAATTACATGTCCTAAGTTGCATTTATTTTCCATAGAATTTTTTGAAACAAATATTTTGTCACCTCATAATATCGCCTACCCTGGGTTGAAAAATAAATGTTGTGAAATTTAGCCCATTATATGATCAAACACCATCTTTATATCCAATAAATATACACTTTTAATGTTTATTATCCATATTACTCCTATTCTCTTTTAGAACATGTGCATACACATCATAGCCAAATACCCTAAGATGTTTAAGAGAATTTACTTACCATTACATACCTCATGTGGAGTATTTTCATCCAACACGGATAAGGGTGTGTTGTATATGCTACAACCCCCCTCCAAAATTTTGTCACTGCTTTGATTTTGGAGCCTAACTTCTATCTACACAGACTTATATTTCATTATAATTAGGTATTCATGCGGATGTTGAAGACTTATCCTTCCATGCAGTGCTTGTGATGTCTTATTTTGACCCTAATCTAAAAAATTTATAGCATAGACCATCTCCTACCTTGACCTTGCAGCATTTTCGGTATTCCCTCTTGGAACTGTGCAATCCACTATCTCAAGAAATTGTTTTGAGCCTTGAAGATCTAAATTGTGCAATCATGGAAGGCAAACCAGTCTTGAGCTCAAAAACTGCAAAAGATCCTCCCTTTCTCCCAAAAATTGAGAAATTCACTGAGACAAGGAATTGCACAAGCCCTTAAGCTTTAGAATTTCACAATCCCTTCTACCAGTGTGAATAGGAAATTTCCCAAAAAATCAAAGTTGGCATTCCTAAAAAATAGGACTTTCCCAAGTCCGCTAAATTGATAATTATGACTTTTAGACAAGTGTCACTTTTTCCTTGATTTTAGGCATGTGCGTCATAAACCGTAACCCACCTACATCTATTTAATAGATTCCCCTAGAGCTCATTTGCACACTCGATCTTGGATCTCTATCCTTCTAAAGAAGATCAAGGAACTTTCAGCTAAGTTTGTGGCGCTTTTTAGGGTAAGTTTTGCATGTCTCGCTTTTTGTTTCTTTTTTTGCTTTTACTTTTATGAGTGATTTTTTTTTCTTTTTATTATCATAGTATCTGTAATTTTACTTATTATTAGCTTGTACAAGTGTTGGCTCAGTCCTTCATTCACTTTTTCCAAGTGTTGCATTCAATTCTTTCTTTTTTCCCACTATGAGTTGTCGTTGTTGTGTCATTTTTGCATGTTCGCCTTTCCTCTTGCATGTTTTTTTATGGCACTTAATTTTAATTCATATATCTTCCCCTTATCTTGTTCTTATTTCCCTCCTACCCCACCACTCATATTTTTCATTTTCTTCTCTCCTTCCGGGGCAGATCTATGCAATCATGACCAATAGTTTCCTTCACCAACTGCACAATTCACATCTTTAAGAGACAAGCTTCGAGATTGGCTTCTAATACTGCACAATGCACAAACACTAACTTATGAAAATTCACATTGTGTAGTCCTAAGCCTAAACCCTCATCCCTGAAAACAATGATTATGCAATGTGTAGTTCCTTCCCTCACTTTGCCCAGTCGAGACTATGCATTGCACAATATCAAGCCTCTAGCTGCCTCCTTGTCTACTGAGACTGCGCAATGTGAAGTTCATGAGCCTGGGCTATCACCCTCAACCCATGAATTGTGAAATATTTTCTCTCAGTATGTGAGTTGTTGCCTTGATATTGTTGAATAGACTATTTTGGTTGAGCTAATTTTTTTTTTCCATGAGCGCATCTGGTCATACAGGTACTGCATATTTTGAGGTTATCTATATCCATCAATTGTTATCATCATGGAACCCAAGAGATCTACCTAAAAATACACCAGAAAGAGCAACACCAGTGAAATAGTTAAGAGTGTCCCTATTACTAGGCCAACTCTTTCATACACTCAACTATTCATTGAGAAAGATTCATAAATTACATGGCACACATTGAAAGACACATTCATGTCAACTAGGTACAAAGAAGATCTTGAAGACAAACATGTTTACATCAATGTCTAGAAGTCAGGGTTGCACAAAATTCCATGTAGTTATCTGACCTTTCCTTGCACAGACATTGTCAATTGGATCCTATCACATGCAGATGCAAAGAGTATGATCCTTAGTAGCACCAGTGGACAACGTACTTCCTCTTTTATGGAACATGATTTCTGGGTTATGTATCATTTTCCGCCACCAAAATTCTACATCGAATTTCACTTCTATGCAGTCACCAGTTACTTGAGCACGAAATATGTCATAAAAAATCATGTGAAAGAGCCATCCAAATTCTGCTAAACACACAACAACACTTTGAAGACCAAATCTCTTAGGAAGGAATTTCATTACTTGATAGTTCTATGTTGTTGGATCTATGATCCAGAGAGTACTGAGACCCTTCCCGAAGGATGGGAATTATTGTTGCATCGGGTTGTGAATGAAGGAAAAGAATTCAAATATTCATACTTGTTGGCTCAAAAATTGAAGATCCATGTTACTAATTTCAGGAACCCTCCTAAGGGTAAGAAATTGATGTTCTACATGATTTCTTACTTACTTGATTTAATCTATGCTCAAAAATATTTTCCTGACATGAGTTGGACTTGGTCACCAAAGGAGCCTGTTGAACACATTTACTGCAAGATTCTTTCAGAGTGTAGCTATAAAGGATTCATAGAGAAGTTGATTTATCACTTCCTCGTCCCACTGTACAAGATGATATTTGAGGAAGAGCCACCTTCCATTTCTCGTGAGGTGATGGAAGCAGTATCAGAACTGGATGATTGGTTTGCCTCACCGAATGGAACTTAGCTTAGAGTGTTTGGTGGTCATAAGTATTCACATCTATTACTGTGGTATGCCACCGAAAATTTGGTGATGTAGGAGGTTTCATATAATATTTCCACATGTTTATCACGATTTTTGAATAGGAATAAGAAAGCACCTTGGCTCACTCTTCCTTTGCAAATTAGATTTTATGAGATCAAGAATCTAAAGGTTGTTGATACCAAAGGAAATTAGATAGAAAAATTCACATTCAATAGCACAGAATATCATGCGTATGATCCCAAGATAATTTTAAAGCAACACTATGAAAATATACATTTTACTTGGCCGAGCAGGACTTATTCCTGACCTGAGGAGGAAAGGATAAAGAATTGTTACAATTCATCTAAGCCCTACAAACCAGTCATATTTTTAGGTACATCACAGGTTACTTCTTAGAAATAATCCACTCCAGAAGTAGAACTATCAGAAAGGCACAACCCAGTGCATGAAAAGGGAAAGAGGAAGGTTGTGCATAGTCTAGAAGAAGAGCAGAGCTACAAATTTAAAGTAGATCCCATCATCTTGAAAGAAACCATAGCAAAAAAAAGAAATAGGAAGCAAGAGGAATAATCAAAGCAAAATTAAGAACAAGAATATAAGGAATGAGAAGAGAGGAAAATACATGAAGAATAAATGCAGAGAAGAGAAGAAGAAGGAGAAGCACCAAAGCAAGCTGAAGAAGTAGAACAAAATCAACTACTAGAAGAAGAAATCATGAAGTTTGAGGATAAGGAACTTGCACAAGAAATTGAATATCTTATAGTGATTCAAGATATGGAGGTATAATTGGAGCAAAAAAACTAGGATGTTGATCTCAGTCCTTGCACTCAGAAGATCACCTCTCATTCTCCTCCCCCTACTATAGGAGAGAAATCTCTAAGGGAGGAAGAGGAAATTGGTGATGGTTATATATATATATTGAATTATGATGAGCTATAGAAAAAAATCATACATGCAAGGAAGAAAAAATTCCCAAAAGATATCACGCATCCTAATTTTATAAAAAAAAAAGGTGATCATGATAGACACCAACAAGAATCCAAAATTTATTTCCATAGCCAACCTGGCCTTCGTAGGAGCCTCCAATTCCAATACAGAATATTTGAAGTCTAAGAATAGACAGATGGAAAATAACTTAGATGATGCAAGGAAAAAAATTGAGCAGCCCCAGGCAAAGATCTAGAAAGAATCTCTTGCATAGGTGTATCTAGAAGAATTCAAGGCAACCATACTTGGTGAAGTATTGACATTGGGAGAAACCTTGAGGAATTTATATGAGGAACTTGTCTCCATTCCTAAAGATTTTTTCTACTAACATGACTTGCAACATAAGTGTAGGGATAATTCTAAAGCTCTCAAGGTTGTTCATACATCCATCGTTGTTGTGCATGAGTGGGTAATGCAATACAGAGGTGCACCTCCCAACTTGGTGAAGAAGACAAGGAAAGAGGCTAAGTTGGAGAAATAATATGTTCGGATGCTTATCCAAAGAAAAAAATAGCTCGACTCATTCATCGCAAAAATGAAAGCCTCTTATGTGTGTTTATATAGTAGTTTGGATTTCATGCTCAAGTTATAGAAGATCCCTCTACTTGGCTCAGTAACTGCAGTTAAAGGAAATAACAAGATCAAACATGAAATTGATAAATACTTGGACCAACTCAGGCATATCACTACCAAGGAGGATATACAGGTTAACAGGAATGACATGTAGAAGTATATTGGTGATCCGTGGATATTGGTGGCCACCCGCCTATTCCACTTGGGCCCCCACCATTGTTTCTTTCGCCTTTTCAGCTTCGGCATAACTTACTATTTACATTTTTTTCGGGTCCTGAACTTCCGCAGCCGTTTTGAGGCCCTAAACGACGTCTTTTGGGAAAATGGAGCAACATGGGTCCATGGATGGGTCCATGTCGTTCCCAAATTTGTAGTCCTCGGATAGATCTTTCTAACGGTATGGTGAACGTCAAACGGAGATCGTATGCCAAAGTTACGCCCCTGGGAAGTTGAAACACCAATTTAGCGAGGCCCATAGTTTTGGCGCTTCATCTCCTAGGGTTAGGTTTTTGGGATGTTGAGGGTTCTCCATTGTTTCTCAATAATAAATAGGCCCTCGAGCCTCATTGTAACTCAGTTCAGAGGCCTGTAGCCGCCACATCTCTTCTCGGAGATAGCTACCAGTGCCCTAGCTAGTTTTATTTCCATTCTGTCTGTAAGCAAATTTCGGTTCTTTGATATTAATGAAATGAAGAGTTATTTCTGCTGCATCTCTGTATTTATGGTTATGTGTTTATTCTGTTGCGTTCCTGGATAAATCCGGATCAGTGGTATCAGAGCGGTCTGCTTTTTCTCGATCCTTCTTTGCATGTCCCCAACGAGGTCGGGGTATAAGGAGCTAGGGCTTGATCTGGTGGAACCTTTGCAAGATCAGCCTCGCAAACCTCGACGGACGCCCATGGAGGATGAAAAGAAAGATGAGGGAGCAGGAGATCCTATCAAAATATTGCTCGAGGAGGCCCTCGAAAAACAAAGGAACGCGATGATGGATAACTTTGCTTAGATCCTTCAACGGCTACCCACCGGCGGCGCATCTGCATCCAGCAGCCACTCTGGAGGCGCGACTCCTTTTAAGGTACAAGTAAATTTTGACATTCCCATATTTGAGGGTCAAATAGACGTAGATGCCGTAGATAGATGGTTGAATCTGTTAGAAGGATATTTCTTGGTTCATGACTTTTCAGACCAGGAGAAGATTATTTTTTCACTCCTCAAAGCTACCCCCCATGTTAAGGACTGGTGGGAAACCTACTGTGAGAACAAGGACCAGACAGAACCCTCTCTGTTCTCGGCCGTACCAACTTGGAATTCTTTCTGAGACGCCGTCAAGGAACAGTACTATCCCGTGGGGAGCTATGAGGACAAGTACATACAATGGACCACGCTGCGACAACAAAGGGATCAAGATGTGCATGAGCTGACGAATCTGTTCCATACCCTGCGCGCAAAGTTGGGTATCAAAGATTCAGAGAAACATCTGGTGCTAAAGTATCGCAGTTGTTTGCACAAATACATTCAGGAGGAAATGGAGTTCCTTGACATCTCCTCGCTTGGTACGGCATACCGGTATGCTGCCAAGATTGAGCAGAAATTCAAGCAGAAGAAGCGAGACTTTGGATCTGCGAATCAAAAGCAAGGGAAAGGTGCTTCCAAACCGCATAACAAAGGACCAAGCCAAGACATGGTGGCTAAAGACAACTCATCGAAGCCACAAGAAAAGAACAGCACCGCAAAGCCAAAGAAGGACACGGGAAAGTGGTGTGAGTTCCATAAGAGCTCCACTCACAACACAAGTGAGTGTCGGGCCAAGCAGTCGCTAGTGGCCGAGATGAGAGCTTCTGAGTCAGATGCATGCTCCGACTCCGAATCAGAACCTGAAAAGGGGAATGAAAAAGGGAAACAGATTATTGATGCGGAGCCCAACGCCACTGTTGCCACTACAAAGGTCCAGAAGGAGGAACCAGAAGATCCAAAGGAGGAGGAACGTCTCTTCCACTCCCAGATGTGGGTAAAGGGCTCCCCTGTACAGTTCATTGTCGACAATGGGAGCCAAAAGAACCTCATTTCATCAGACGCCGTGAAGCGGTTGGGCTTGCCGACCACAGCTCACCCACATCCATACACCATCGGGTGGCTTCACCAAGGACGAGATCTCCGCGTCAGCCGGCAGTGTCGCCTTCCCTATAGCATCAAACCCTTCACGGATGAGGTATTATGTGACGTTGCTCCTATTGATGTTTCTGATGTATTATTAGGACAACCATACTTGTGGAAGCGTCATGCTGCGTATGAGTCTCGACCTCGTGCTGTTATTATTACTTTGGGAAATAAGTTGTACAGGATACCAGAGGTACCACCTCCTACGACTATCTCTTTGGTTACTGCAAAACAATGTAGTAAGCTCATTTCCCAAACCAGGAAATTCGTTTTCCTGATGATCCGCCCCCAGGGAAAGAAGAAGACTGTGGCCACGACCTCCAGACAGGGCTCCTCTACACAACAACAACAAATGGATAGGGTTGTGGAGGAGTACGGGGACATATTCACCTCACCCACAGGGGTTCCTCTGCACTGTCAGGTCAAGCACCCGATTGATCTGACCCCCGGTGCGCCGCTACCTAATGGACCAATCTATCGGCGCTCTGTTCTGGAGAATGATGAAATCAAGAGGCAGATTCAGGAGCTGTTGCAGAAAGGTCACATCAGACCAAGTTCATCGCCCTGTGGGAGCCCGATCGTGTTGGTACAGAAGAAGGATGGGACGTGTAGACTCTGTATTGACTATCGGGCGCTGAACAAGATCACTGTCCGGAATAGGTACCCAATCCCACAGATTGATGACCTTCTGGACCAACTCAAAGGTGTAAAATATTTCAGCAAGATCGACTGGGAGTTTGGGTATCACCAGGTACCCATCGAACCCTTCGATGTGTGGAAGACTGCCTTCAAAGCCAAGGAGGGCCTTTTCGAATGGTTGGTCATGCCTTTCGGGTTGATGAATGCTCCCGCAACCTTCAGGAGGTTGATGGATGACATCTTGAGGCCATTCACCAATTCATTTGTAGTGGTGTACTTGGATGACATTATGATATTCGTAGGATTTGGGAAGAGCACATTACCAACTGCGTGAATAAAATCAGAGTCCTCCAAACCTTGCGGCAACTTCAAGTTAATGTGCCAATTTGGAGAAGTGTGCACTTTTAACATGACCCAAGTTCAATATAAGGGTACGTAGGTGAAAGGGGATTTGTGGATCCAAATAAGATCAAATCATTCGGGTTAGCCATTAACACTATATGACTTCGCGGCTTTACAGGTCTTTAATTTCTATCAGGAGGTTCGTGTTGGGATTCTCTCATATCACTTGGCCCTTGAGTGAAGTCACCAAGGGAGGAGCGAGAGCAAAATTTTTTTGGTCGGAACCTCAACAGAAGGCGTTCACAGAACTGAAAAACCGCCTCTGTTCTGCCCCGGTGCTCACTTTACCAGACTTGCAACAGCCATTTGAGATCGAGACAGATGCCTCTGACTATGCTATTGGGGCAGTTCTTACTCAACAGGGACATCCAGTGGCATTTCACGGTGAGACATTGTCTGACACAGTTCGCAAGTACCCCACATATGACAAAGAAATGTACTCCATTGTGCAAGCTTGTCGACAATGGAAGGGAGGTTACATTTGGGAAAGAGAGTAGTATACGAGACCACGGGCCCACACGATTCATCTTGAGACACAAGGAAGTTGCGAGATAATTAGCCATCAAAAATGGTCCCACATATATCTGTACATATCTGTAGTTTCATTTGAACAAGTATTGAACATCAAGTACAAGAAGGGTAGCACCAATAATGTTGCAGACTGCCTCAGCCGACCACCGATCGTGGCGCTCACCACCGTGCTCAACTCTTGTGGGCACGAGACTTCTGATTGGCCACTTCTCTGTGAGAGTGACCCAGAATTCGGCCACACTTACAAGGCACTCTTGGGGGGCACGCAAGTTCCAAATTTTCACCTCCAAGATGCACTTTTATGTCACCTGGGACACCTTTGTGTTCCTTCAAGCGAGCGTGCCAAGATGATATTGGAAGCACACTACAGTCGAGTCGCTGGGCATTTCGGGGTCGAGAAAACAGTAGCAATACTACAGAAGTATTTCTATTGGCCGAACCTTCGAAAGGATGTTGAGAAGCACATCAGATCTTGCACTGCTTGTGCCATTGCCAAACCGACCATCAAGAAGCAAGGCCTATATACTCCTCTACCTACCCCTAGTCGACCTTGGGAATCCATCTCCATGGATTACATGTCGGGCCTGCCTTCTACTAAGCGGGGAAATGACTGTGTTTTTGTGGTCGTCGACAGATTCTCGAAGATGGCCATTATGGCGGCCTGCAAGAAGAATATCACAGCAGAAGCCACTGCTAAAATCTTCTTTGAACGAGTGTGGGTGCACTTTGGGATCCCACAGTCTATCATATTAGATCGGGATAGCAGGTTCCTCAGCACATTTTGGTCCAGCCTCTGGTCGATGTTGGATACCAAACTCACCAAGTCCACAGCTTTCCATCCCCAAACAGATGGCCAGACAGAGGTCGTCAACAGAATGATTGTACACATTCTGCGCATGTACAATTCAAAGCATCCACGCACATGGGACGAGAGCCTCCCCTATGTACAAAATAGTTATAATCGGGCTCTCCATAGTTCAATCGGCCATAGCCCCTTTCAGGTGGGCTTGGGATTCCAGCCACTATGTCCCATTGACGTAGCCATGCCATTTGCAGCTGCTCAGGCCGATTCAGCTCATGTCCAGTCTGAAGTTGACAAAGAAAGTAGCTTCATCGAGCACATTCAACACATCCACCAACAGGTTCATGATATATTGGACAGAGCCAATGCCAAGTACAAGCAACGCCATGATCAACACCGGGTGCCACACAACTTCCAGGTGGGTGACAAAGTATGGCTACATTTGCAGAAGGAGCGCCTCACTGGACCCCACCGCAAGCTTCGCCCGCTTCGATACGGGTCGTACACCATCACCAAGGCTGTAGGGAACAATGCATTCGAGCTCAGTATTCCACCATTCCTTGGTCTGCACCCAGTCTTCAATGTGGATCGCCTTCGTCCTTACTTCCCACCTCTACTGGACACCTCGGACATTGGAGAACAACTCACACCAACTGAGTTAAATCCAGACTGCATGGAACAGGCCACCACAGATTGCATCATGGACATGCAAATCAAGAACACTCGCCAGCAGAAGATCCAACTATATCGGGTTGTCAAAGCTGGCCAACTCCTACACCAAGGAAAGTGGTTCACCAGGGACCAAGTTCAGCAGAAATTTCCTCATCTCATGGAAGAACTTAACGCAATGGGGACCATTGCTTCCTAAGGGGGGAGGAATGATCCAGGTGGATATTGGTGGTCACCCGCCTATTCCACTTGGGGCTCCACCATTGTCTTTTTCAGTTTTTCAGTTTCGGCACAGTTTACTATTTTTAGCAGTTTTTCGGGTCCTAAACTTCCGGAGCCGTTTTGAGGCCCTAAACGACGTTTTTTGGGAAAACGGAGAGCAACATGGGTCCATGGATCGATGTTGCTCATTCCAAATTTGCAGTCCTCGGATATATCTTTCTAACAAGGTATGGTACGCGTCAAATGGAGATCGTATGCCAAAGTTATGCCCCTGGGAAGTTGAAACACCAATTTACCCAAACGGGGCCCATAGTTTTGGCACTTCATCTCCTAGGGTTAGGGTTTTGGCTGTTTAGGATTTCCCATTGTTTCTAAATGATAAATAGGCCCTCGAGCCTCATTGTAACACAGTTCAGAGGGCTGTAGCCGCCACATCTCTTCTCAGAGATAGCTACCAGCGCCCTAGCTAGTTTTATTTCCATTTTGTCTGTAAGCAAATTTCAGTTCTTTGATATTAATGAAATGAAGTGTTATTTCCATTGCATCTCTGTATTTATGGTTATATGTTTATTCTGTTGCGTTCCTGCATAAATCCGGATCACTTCCTCTTTCCTTTGAACTTGTTGTTCCTTTGATTTCCATTCCCCATGTTGTTTTTGTCATCATCATCGAGATAATCCCTTCTTATTAGGGAATTCTCTAGCATAGTGGCTGGTCTTGTTACATGTATAACACCTTCCTTTCTTTCCTTGGGTCGTTGCTCTTCCATGGTTCCTGGGACCACCATTGTTCTTCTTCTTAGCATGATCGATGAAGGCAACATTACCTTCATTTTAATATTCCTCCATTATTGTCTCTTCTTGAGTGCATCTCGACAATACTTCATCAAAATTAGGTATCACATTGTTATTGAGAATGGTAGTATTGAATACATTTCATTCGAAGGAGATACCTCCAAGTGCAGTGAGAACCATTTATCGATCAACTATTGTCTCCCCAATGGCCAGAAGATTATTCTGATTTCAGTCAAATTCAGAAAATAATATTGAACGGATTCATCCTTGCCTTTCTTCAGATTCTTCAGTTGGTTCTAAAAGGAAAGGACTTGATTTGCATTGTTGGCCCTGAACATGTTGACCAACTTATCATACATCTCCTTCGATGTGCGTAGCTCAGAGATGTAGGAAACTGGAATCTTATGAATTGAATCTCAGATGATCAAATTTGCTTTGATTTCCCTCGTCTTATACTTTGACTTGGTGGCAGCAGGTGCAGATGATGGAGGTTCTTGGATTTTACCTTGTACATAGTCCATGACATCTTGGTCTTCCAACATTAAATCCAAACACATCTTCTAGGAATGGAAGTCTTCCTTCCCAATCAACTTTTCATTAGCTTTGAATCCATTATAGTTTGAGGTACCCATGAGTCCTTGACAAATGCTCCTTCTTCGGTGATTGCTCTCAATACAAACTTGGGCTTTGTCTTCACCTTAGCTCTGATACCATGTAAATTTTTGTAGATGTTCTATGCTTGATGCAACTTTATTTTTATCCCCAATATCAAACAAAAATCACATAAACAAGAAAGTAAAATGATGATAGAACATACCAATAGATCGATGGAAGAAAAGCCAAAAATACACTTAACTTGATTATTAAAATATATGTGTTGTGGTGCGTTACGGCGGTCAATAAGATGCTTCAACCAGCAAAGTCTCTACATGGTCATCCAACCAGAATGTGTCACACAACCCTCTTGGACAGCTCTATAACAGTCAACCCAAAGTCAACAAAAGTCATATTTATTCAATCAACGTTCAATGCAAAACAAAAACAACAAAAAGTCAATGCAACCAAGTCAAAGTCAACATCCAGCCTCGATTTCTGTGCCAGAAAATGCAAACTGCAGAAATCAGAATTTATGGAGAGTTTGAGGTCAAGTTGACCATGGGTTGACCAAATTCAACATTGGTCAAATCTGCGCTGAAACCCTAAGTCTAAACAGAAAAACCCTTGTTGTGTTTTCCCACGTGTGAGAGAATAAGAGCCTCCAAGACGATGATCGAACCAATAAAATGCAGAGAGAGAATGTGTGATGAGTGATGGTGAAAATGACCTCCAACGTTGACCTATATATATCCATCTATGAGGGTGTGTGACGCATATGTTGGGGCTTCAAGCCTACATTACTTCTGGCCAACCTTGCACATAAGTGGAATTAATTCAAAATAAATGTTCTGCTCATCGGATCAAGATGATCTTTAGATCGATCTTGCACCTCTCCGAAAGAGGAATCCAACAAAAATATTGGCATCTTCATCTGAGAATCACAACAAGGAGTTTTGACCTAGTTGTCCAAAATTAACAATTTTTCATACTAAAAATAATATTCCAAGGCTATCATTTATTTTTAGAGGAAGAAAGGGAGATCCTGACTGTCAAGAGCATCAAATGAATTTATCTGCCATTTAGTTCAGTTGAAAGAGGGAAGTGATGTTTCTCTCATTCATTCAATCCACCCTCTTCTTACCTTTCATTTTCCCAAACTATGAACTCCAATGCTCTGAATCCCATTTAAATCCCAAGACCTTTTTGGACTTATTACTTTATAAAACCCACTTATATTAAAAGTCTGAAATTTTATTGTCATAGCTCCGCCCACCCACTAGTAGCCATGTTATACAATATAAACCTTACCTCTTTCCTGCACATTTTAGCTCGTAAATTTTTAAACCTTACCTCTTAAGAATTATGCCAAATCTTATTTTTCCGTTGATGTGATGAAGTGGGACCAGTCATACCTTACTGCATTATCAAAACCGTCATACCTTACCTTTTCCGCCTATTTTCGCTACATCTTTCTACTTTACCTTTTCACTGCCAAATCATTGTTTTACCTTCCGCTTTCTCAATTTCCCCCTATTTCGATTAAAGTGGGGACATCCCTCCATGCCATGTCCTCCATCATCCGTCCCTGTTTGCCAACCACCAACCCTCCATGTCTAGGCAAATGTGTTTTGTGTGCCATTTATGAAGAAATAGGCTAAAAACAGCAGAAAGACTCGAGCAAGACCCGACAAGGGGAAAAAATTAGGCCAGGCTGAACAACAGGAAAAAAATATTGAGTTGGGCATTCGTGCAGAGATATAACAGCAAAAACTGAAAAGGCAGCAAAGCACGTCAACAAAGTCACTAATCAATGAAATGTAGCCAACGCTACACTAGATTTAATTACCCAGTGTCAGTTTTCTAAAGAGCAGGGCCAGATGTCAGAGCCACCACTGGTTACCTCTTTGTGACCATCACAGCTACCTCCAAGCTTATTGTTTGATCTTTCGAAGAGCCATCGAAGCATTTGGATCCATGAAGAGCTGCCCAACATTAATTCTATAGGCAATGTTGTTGTCAGATATTTCTATTCAGGCCTTGCATGGCCACACTTGTCCATTTTCTGCTAACTGTAATCAATGAAAGGTTGCCAAGTAAGATAGGGAAACCAACTTAGTCTCAAGATAAATATTGCATGCCTTATTAGTATCAAGGGTTGGAAAATTGGACCCTACTAAAGCTTTCATTGTAAGAAGTATTGGAACTTCGTAACTATTTGAGTTGGGCATCAATAATAAGAGACTGTTCACAGGATTCTTGAGCTATGTTAATGGTGATTTTTTTTCCTCTGTATTAATGTTTTCCTCTGTCTTTTCATGTTGTGCATCAATTTATATGATTTCAAAACATAAAATTTAGATTAATATTTGCTAAAAGAGCACCATAATTATGTCTGTGTTTGTTATCTTAATGTTTTCCTCTAAGACCTGAATGCAGAATTCATAGACGGTCTACTTTGCATTTAAGTTGAACCTTAATCTCCTTCTCCCATCTCATATTCACACTGCTAGAAAGATCTAGTTTGCATATTTAGCTTTCCCTGTGAATGCCCTTGAAAATTTTATGCACAATTATGCCTTTTATGACTCCATAGCCCAATGGATTAAGTTTTACAGCTCTGACTGTCCAACCACCTAATCAATCAAACAAACAACCCCCATAATTGTAACTAGCCTAATATCAGCACTTATAATTATCAAGTTAAATCATAAAACAGAGAGAGCCCTCTCTGAGTCTAGGAAGGCTAGGTCCTGAACTCCAAAGTGGTTTTATGTTTCTCCTCGGTTGTTTGTTCTTGCCAATATTACAAATTACGGAGGGCTAACATAATGGTGACCATACTGAGGAATGAATTATTGAAAAAGCTTAATATTTCATCAGAACTCAGAAACCCTAGTCAAAATATTGTATTATTCAAGCATGTTCCATGATTGGTATCTGGTTGTTGATGGTGGACAACAGCCGGACACAAGAAAGTTGAAATCATCCACCTGGAGACTCCACAGTTTTCAGTTGACCTAAAGACTCCACTAGTGGAAGAATCCAGATTGGTTGTGAATATAAAGTGACCCCACTCTTTGACTGATTGACAAGATGGATCCAAGAATACAACGCATGTATGCTCCAATGAATAGAGATCAGATTCCTAGATTTCCACATAAAATTCCTAAGGTAAATTGGCAAAGAAACTTTCCTATTTTTCAAGATGAGAATGTTGATGATGCTTCGTTACATCTCATTAAATTTCATATACATTCATGGAATTTGAAGGTAGAATGGCATGAGGATTGCCTCATGAAGATGTTCATGGCAACATTAGAAGGGAAAGCGAGGGAATGGTATGAAGGTTTGGACCCTGGTAGTTTGTTTTATTTAAAATATTTCCACAAGGTGTTTTATGAGCATTATAAGGAATATTCTCCTTCTTTATCATTAGCTGAAAATTGTTGTGATCAATCCGAGGATCTCTTAGAAGCAATTCATGAATTTCACTCTGAAGTTAACTGACATGATAACCAAGAGAAGTTAGTTGAAAATGAAAATAATCAGGAAATGAAAGACGATCCACAAGATCTCTTTGTGGGGAAAAATGATAATTCATTTGCTCTTTTGTGTGAGGCTAAAGAAGACTTTCAGCCTCAAGATCAGTCTTCACAAGAGAAAGAAAACAATTTTTGTTCAATCCAAAGAAAACAAAGACTTCCTCCTCCTTTAACTGAAGAAAAAATCAATCAGATTCTAAGCATGCAGCCAGCCTCTAAATTTTTATGTAATGAAGAGATTACGTCTATTTGTTCTACTGCTGATTTGTGTACTGAAGCATTTCCTCGTGAAGAAACAGAAGAAAAAATTGATACTGATTTTGCTCTACCCTGTCGATCCATTAATCAACTTTTACCTCTTGAATTATACCTCACCGACTATGAACCATCACATATGCATCGAAGAAGCTAAGGTTATTACTCGGATTGACCATTTTAATCACCGTAAATTAAGGGTGGCTTTATAGATTGAAAAAAAAAACCTGTCAATCCCAACAGAGACGATGGCTGGAACATTAGCAGTTGTTGGATTCCTGCCCTATACTGCTAGGTCTTTTTCCCCACACACACCCCCCCCCCCCCGGCCCCACATTTTTTTTTCAAAAATTAATTAATTAATTAATAAATAAATCATAAAAATACAAATAATAAATAAATAAAATTGGTCTTTTGAGTCAAACTAGCCGTTATTCTAATGGCTGATTTGACTTTATACTCATTAGTACATTTTTATAATAATATTAAATAAATAAATTTTAATCATAAATATTTTTTCTTCCTAGTCAAACTAGTTGTTGTTCCAACAGCTACTTGGCCTTCTCTACATCTATATAATCTTAATGACTCGATATGATCTCTCATCTCGTCCTGAAGATGAACCACACTGGTTGGTTCAAAACGCATCAACAATTTTATGGCCAATGTGATTACACTGAAAGACTTTGGAAAAATTAATATGATCACAGAAGCATGAATTCAAATATCATGACATATCAGGTTTGCTTGAGGACAACATAGTGGTATATAATGAGGATGCCATGTCAGATGGCCATGAATAATATGCATATATTCTCTTTCAGAACGATCCTGAGCATGACAAAGTGGAACCAGGAGCAACCCTAGATGAAGTTTGTTATTTAAACCCTCAAAGCCAGGTATTTTTCCAATATCCTTTTGTTGGTTTCTTAGAATCACTTAAAGAAGAAGTATGCTATGCCAGAGATGGTCTTTTGCAGAGTTCAAGGAAAATTTTGAGCACCACTACTCAAAGGCAAGTAAAATGGGAGTGGCCCTTTTGTTTTTTCAGCCTACTCAAAAAAGTGAACAAGAATCAATCATGTAGTTATTTACTTGATTGGTTGCATTGGAGAAAGGAGTTCACTTAGTGTATATATCACCTCTGAGTTGGATCAGGGTATGTAGGTGTGAAAATAAGCTCAGTATTTTGAGCACTTTTCCAGTTTTAGTTTTAGATTTCTTTCCATTTTTCAGATCAAGTATGCCCCAGAATTCATCTTGCAGAGAGTATTGACCTCAGCTTGAAGGTTTTCAGCCACAGAGGTTTTTTAGAAAATTAAGTTGCAAGTTTTGGGATCAGCATAATGGATCAAGCCACTAGTCTACAGTGTTCTTGACACCTCCTAAAGGAGTTTCCATTCCCAGCTGGAGCCATGCTTAGACTCCTGTATGTCACAGTATCACCAGGTGACTGATTATTGCTTATATTTTTCATACTAAAAATAATATTCCATGGCTATCATTTATTTTCAAAGGAAGAAAGGGAGATCCTGACTGTCAAGAGCATCAAATGAATGTATCTGCCTTTTAGTTTAGTTGAAAGAGGGAAGTGTTGTGGCCCTCATTCATTCCATCCACCCTCTTCTTACCTTTCATTTTCCCAAACTCTGAACTCCAATGCTCTGAAACCCATTTAAACCCCAGGACCTTTTTGGACTTATTACTTTATAAAACCCACTTATATTAAATGTCTGAAATTCTATTGTCATAGCTCCGCCCACCCCCTAGCAGTCGTGTTATACAACATAAACCTTACCTCTTGCCCGCACTTCGCAGCCCACAAATTTTTAAACCTTACCTTTTAAGATTTATGCCAAATCTTATTTTTTTGCCGATGCGATGAAGTGGGACCTGTTATACCTTATCGCATTATCAAAACCATCATACCTTACATTTTCCACATTTTTTCGCTATATCTTTCTACTCTACCTTTTCACCACCATATCATTGTTTTACCTTTCACTTTCCCGATTTCCCCCAATTGCGATTAAAGCGGGGCCATCTCTCCATGCCACGTCCTCCATCATTCATCCCCGTCCGCCAACCACCATCCCTCCATGTCTGGGTGAATGCATTTTGTGCACCATTTATGAAGAAATAGGCTAAACATGGCAGAAAGAATCGGGCGAGACCCGACATGTTCAAAAAGCAGGGCAAGGTTGAACAACTGGCAGAAAATATTGAGTCGGGCGTTCGCGCAGATATGTAACAGCAGAAACTGAAAAGGCAGCAAAGCACATCAACACAGTCACTAATCAATGAAAATTATCTAGTGTTGCACCATATTTAATTACCTAACGTCGGTTTTCTGAAGAGCGGGGCCAGATGTCAAATCCACCACTAGTTACCTCTTCGTGACCATCAAAACTACCTCCAAGCTTATTGTTTGATCTTCCGAAGAGACATCGAAGCGTTTGGATCCATGAAGAGCTATCGAACATTAATTCTACAGGAAGTTTTGTTGTCAGAGATTTCTATTCAGGCCTTCCATGGCCACACTTTTCCATTTTTTGGTAATTGTAATCAATGAAAGGTTGCCAAGTAAGACAGGGCAACCAACTTAGTCTTAAGATAAATATTGCATGCCTTGGTAGTATCAAGGGTTGGAAAATTAGACCCTGTTGAAGCTTGCATTATAAGAAGTACTGGAACTCCGTAATTGTTTGAGTTGGGCATCAATAATAAGAGATTGTTCACAGGATTCTTGAGCTATGTTAATGGTGATGTTTTTCCTCTGTATGAATTTTTTCCTCTGTCTTTTCATTCTATGCATCAATTTATTTGGGTTCAAAACATAAATTTTAGATTAATATTTGCTAAAAGATCACCTTAATTATTTCTATATTTGTTATCTTAATGTTTTCCTCTGAAACCTGAATGCAGAATTCAGAGACGGTCTTCTCAGCATTTAATTTGAAACTTTATCTCCTTCTCCCATCTCATATTCACACTGCTAGTAAGATCCAGTCTGCATAGTTAGCTTTCGTTGTGAATTCCCTTGAAAATTTGATGCACAATTCTTCCTTTTATGACTCCATAGCCCAATGTATTAAGTTTTAAAGCTCTGTCTGTCCAACCACCCAATCAATCAAACAAACAACCGCCATCACTGTAACTAGCCTAATATCAGCACTTATAATTATCAAGTTAAATCATAAAATAGAGAGAGCCCTCTCTGAGTCTAGGAAGGCTAGGTCCTGGACTCCAAAGTGGTTTGATGTTTGTCCTCAGTTTTTTGTTCTTTCCAATCTTACAAATTACGAAGGGCTAATGTAGGGTGGTCAGGTGAAGCTAGGTTATTTGGTTGGGAAGCCTTTCCAGAAATTTCTAAGTGTGGGATCGGTGAGACTGATGTGAATAATGATAAAAATTCAATTGTAATCACACGCTTAGAATAATTGACGACGCAACAACAAAAACCATCATGACACATGAAAATACATTTCCCTATGTGTGACCACTTTATGACAAGTGTGACACTTAGGATACACTTCACTACGACCATGATGACACTTGTGTGACAGTGCTTAAAACTTTTGGAATGAGTGTGACTAATGTTTGCATGGTTATACCAACTCATTCACACAGTGATAGCCCCTTGAAACCACCAGAACAGGCATTCATACATCGTGTGGTAGCTAACATGCGAAAAAGACGACAATTGCTAAAGTGAAAATTACTCTTTCGATCTGTGAACAACAATGAATGTAACACATGTCAGAGGAAATATAACATGAAAAAAACACTAATTAGAGTGAAAGAAACAACCGAAAACATGAAAATGACACTCGCAAAAATAAAGGTGTGTGGAAGCAACAGTTTGCAAAGCTCACCGAAAGAGAAGTAAAAACGCAGTTATAATGTGAGAAATTGTCAATGTTAATGCACATTGATTGTAACCATGGATTGGACATCGCACAGGCACACTCTTGATGGAGTGTGCTATGCTTGTCCAAGATTGTGTAAAATAATGCGCTCATGAACTTGTTATGGACTGAGCATGTGTGAGCATGTGACTTTGACACTTCCAATCCAAGAAGGGAGATCAAAAGCATTAGTTGACCAAGAAGTGACTATGGAATGAATGATCGCAAGATCCACAGTAGGCTCCAAACTTCAATTGTGCGCAAAATTTTGGAGGGTGTTTATTCCAATGACAAAACTTGGTGACACACTAGTAGAACCTCAGCCTCTCTGCCTTGGTCAATTCTTTCATGCAGATTCTAGTTCTTCAAGAAGTATTGTTTCATCATTCAAATTACCATGGCTTCCCCACTTACCCCGTGCATAAATATAATCCCCTTCATTCCTTTACTCGGTTAAACACAAACATAATACCAACGATCACACAATGTTTTGAATTAGGATAGGGTAATGAAGTTCATGAGCTTTATATTTTCAGAGAATATTTTTTCATTTTGGTGTTGCTCCACTTCCATCAAGCCTGAACAGTACTACAACGGAGTCACCACAATAACACAAATATTTCTCCGCTACCATTGAGCCTCAACAATACCTAGGCAGAGTTTCTTTCTTCACCTCTCTGTGCAGGAAGCCTTTCTCTTCTTTCTCCTTTATTTATTTATTTAAAGAGGATTGTGCATCGGAACTTATTTATTTATGGGCAGAAGAGGGATCCTGACTTATTGAGAGAGAAGAGGTTGTCCCTTAAGAGAAGCATATATAAGACCTCTAATATTGGTTTGTTCATTTATATTTTCCCCTTGTCCTTACCTACTTGATTGGATAATATTGAAAAAAAAGAAACATAAAACCCAAGTTCAGACATGAGGTTTCTAGAATAGACATGGAGTTCATGGTTTGAAACAAGGATTTCTTAACACAAGGATCGTATTTTTCATCGAAACATCATTGACCAAAATATGTAACCCAGACAAGGAATAAGGAAAGATAATTAGCCAAATATTGCAGTGTTACAAAGTCCTTTTCTATTTTTCCACATTCCCTTTTGAACCAATAGAGCATATTCATGCCAGGCCTAACTGATAGAATTAAAATAAAAGACACAATACAAAAAGAAATAAAAATAAAATCACAAGCAAAAGAGGATAAACTAAAGCATAATTCAAGAGAAAAGTAAGAAAAGGCAAGATATACTAAAGATAACAAGCACGGGATGAGTGAAAGAGAGGGAAAACTAGGATGCAGCTAATCCTATTCCTAACCTAATAGCTAGAAGGTCGAGGTTTCGTATAATGGAATTTCCAATGTAGCCACCATAATTGTTCCTGGCCTGCAATCACAAAGATACGATCGATTAAAACATATCTAAAGCAATGTGCAAGAGAAAATATGAGAGCTTGAATCATTTTCACAACAAAAGGAAGGTCTTTCCTCTGGGCAGAAAGTTGTGTCACAACTGTTAGGGTCCTATAATTTATAGGATCTCAAGGTGATTGAGTATTTTGTATTTGTTATTTTACATTGTAAATAATTTTCAATATGAAAATGATTTCCAGAAAGTATATATAAAAAAATAAAATGAAAAGAGGGTATGTTGAATACAAAGAAAAAGACAATAAGAAAGAAATTTAAAAATAATAAAAGAACAAAAGCACCCCACAAAAGAAAAAGAGAAAAATAACACTGAAAGTGTTGCAAATTTAGATGCCACTACTGATAGATTATTTTTCTTTATGTCATCATCAAATAAGATTGTGTGCGGCTTGTTTATAAATGCCACAATAACTAGATATTTGTTCAAATCATACAGCTTAATCATGATTGAACAATTTGTAGAAAATCATTTAACTAATGCGTTATACATCCAATATTCTCCTGATCACACACTATTTGACTTCATGCACAATACAGAATCTCTTCTACCATTGATCATCACATGTGGAAATAAATTCAATTGCATGCACTCATTGAAACCATAAAAATTCACACATATGAACACGGTGTTTTAACGGGAAAGCTTAAAGCTGAAAACCCAAACTATTGGTATATAATATATGTCATAGAGATCATGTAACAATCATCATACAAAGCTTATTACAAGCTCTCAGTACAATCTCCAATCGCTACACACTAATCAGGTCCCGATCTAGCAAATCCATGCACTGATCTCTGCCACCTGCTAGCCTGCCTCCACTGCACAATCACTGCTGAATAATGGCTCTAAATAATCTAGCGTTAATAAAAGGTAAATTGAGTCATGCCCGACCCGACCCTTCCCGATCCAAACGACTGGATCATGAATTGCTCCAATTACAACCACTGGAGTAGGATTGACCAAGATGTTGCAACAAGGTTTTCTTCCCGGATCTGTAGAAGTAGAAGTGACCGAGATGCACATGCACAAGTAGGAAGGGGTGAATCATGAACGCACGCTACCGGGAAAAACAGGCAACTCTACTATATACAAAATAGTTGTAGTGAAGCCGGTGTAAGCTTTTTGTATTTAGTTATATTGGTTCGCAGCGATCGATTAGTTAGGGGGATGGGAAGAATAAGGAGCAGCCTTGCTCACGCAATCCTCATTGGCATCTCCAATCACTGGGTTTTGCAAATCATGCAATGCTATAGTCACAAGTGATAGTCAACCTGCTCTTTCACCCATCTCTCCACTGGTCTCCACTAAAATTTTTCATGCATTGTAGTTAACTGATGTATTCTTCAGTTGATTAATGAGTTAATATTTATTGAATTAATTATTAATTAATTCAGACCACTCTCACTAGTGTATCAATCAGTTAGACTAGATACAACTAGCTCAACTATGTCTAACTGAGTTAAACTGAACACAACTCCACCAACTACTTCTCCAACTCCACCAAACTCTGTCACGTGAGTTCTAACTGAAGTCTCCATGCAATAGCTCCACTTAACCCTGTTACACGTTATTTTGTCACCGTGACATTTGACTGTCCATATGGCTCTATCTCTACCTATATTGTGCTCACTTAGAAGTCAAAAACCCTAATGTTCCTAAACCAAGTCTTGTAATTGGAGAAAAGCTCATTAAAACCCTTAAAAGTCTACCTCTACACTTTTTCTATCCTTTTCTCACAAGTTCGTAGATACTTGTTCTATAGCCTATGACAGCTCCTGCATGTTTTGCTACTAAAACCTTCGAACCCCCATAAAAAGTCAAATAAAGGAAAAATGTAAATTCTAGAAGCCCAACTGGTTGAATATTCTCCCAACTAGAAGCTTCTAGAGGTGCGATCAGTTCGATCTTTATCCCTCTACTCATGGATCGTTATCCCTACACTCATGGAGCTTATCCCTTGGTCTATGGAGCTTAAATCCCTTCATGAGAGGAATCCATACCCCTCTTCATGGAACTGAAACTACCTCCATTTCCCTATAAATTGAGCTCATGTTTCAGTCTCAAGGGTAGACATACATTGTAGTTACTGAAGGAATTCTCAAGAGAGCATACTCTCTACACTAGTTGTTGTTGGCATGAGAATGATCACACCCTTATGTTCATAACTCTATGATAGTATTCAGAGAGGAAGGCTTGTCAAACTGAAGGAGGAACAATTGTTCAGGACCCCAGGAGAACCTGTACGACATCAAGGCATCAGGTTGTAAGGTTACTCTTTTTTATTCAAGATAATACATATGGATCTCTTTTTCTCATTGAGTTGTTCTCGTGCTTATTTGAATAATTCAATACTTAGACTCCTTGATCACTAAGTTAGATTTTCTTTTCTTAATTATTATATGTTGCAGGTGCTTTGATTCTTTTTTCTATCTTTGATTTCAGGTTCTACTAACTGAAGAAGCCTCTTTGGAGCGACTGGATAAAAGACTGTATCAAACATTGGACTTCAAGGTAGGGGCATGTCCTCTTTCTTTGTTTATAATAATTCTGAATTGCAATTAGTCTAGAGAAAAATATTTACAAATGGATGTTTGTTTCTAGCTATTCATAGAATACTAGGGAGATCGCTCTTCTCCGCAAGAGGGATTAATCCGCATAACACCCCCCTCCATCTGAGCTTTACCATCGAGGGAGTGGGGGGTCCAAAAAAATTTGTTTCAACTTTCAGGCCCACTACAACATGGCGACTCCTCCACATTTTGCACCCCCCTCCGCTCATACTTTTTACCGCCTCATACACCCCCCACCCCCTGCAAAAACTGATTTCCCTTCAATACCGAAATTTCTCACCTATCTGTTGCGCTCATTAATCTTTTCATGCCAGCTCACATATGCTCGTTACCAATTATGTCCCTTCCCATGGAAAACCATTCGTTAATTCATTTAATTAAATAAATGACCGCTAATATAATGGATCCATGCCAAAATCAATAGAAAAAGCCCAACTGTGTATAAAAACATGCATTCTAAACCTGTTTAATTTTTTACCTTGCTCATTTCTCTGCAAATTTCCATTCTTGTGACAGGTTTACAGAACTCTGGATCAATTCATTAGGTCATTACCAATCCTAGCACTGCGTCTACTGCGTCTTCTTCGCTAATCCAAATCTTTACACAGCCCCGGTAAACCTGTTCTTTTATGAACCCTTCAATTCTATGAAACAAATTGAATCATTCCTCTTAAGAAGAAAATCTAGGAGGAACCATTTAACCCATTGATCCATCCTCCTGTTGATTTAGACCATGTCCCACTGGCTGACAGAGATTATAAAATTTATGAAACTCTCTGTGAATTTGAACTTTTCAAGATGTATTGTTGGTTAAAGGACAAATACATAGATAACTAAGATGGCATTGGACTGTGGGAATCAAATTTACCTCGCTATATTTTCCCCCATACCCACAGTGCCCCTGAATTCATCCAGAAATGTCAGGCCTGCTACATACGTAGCCAGAGAGACATAATTTCACCTCCATAGATGAAATTCTCTTCACTATAACTGCACAATCCATTGATCAAATGATGCAAGCCCCTTCAGGAGAAAATGGAACCCCTTTCTCCCAAGAAGCCCTTAATGAATTGTATAAGAAGTTGTATTTTGCGAAAAGGGCTAAAACCCTTGAAATTTTCCTAGTTGAAGATACTTAGTTTCCTAAAAAGAAACCTCCTTACTCTTCATCCATTTTCCCTGATAGAGCCAAGTAGATAATCACAGTCATTTCCTACCTCCTATTATCACTCCACCAGATATTTAAGGCTGAAGAAGAAATCCCATCAGAGGTAACCACAGACCAATATTTTGGCTTGGTATCCAGCCCTACCAAACAGGAGAGGGCTCTCTCCACAAATCATAGCCAAGAAGACTAGATAAATTAGTGTTTTAGGCTAGGTATGAGTGTAGGGGTTTTATTTGGTTGAAATTGGGTTGTTGGATGGGTGAATTAGATCAAAGAGGCTAGGTCAGGGAAAATAAGATTAGGGTTGTAGAGATTCAATGGGAAAGGTAGGTAGAAAACCTTAAACTTTAGGGTTTCTTGAGTGGGATGGATCAGACAGGTGAGGAGCTAGAAAGAGCAAGGCTAACCATGAATTCTTTCTAAACTGAAGAAGATGGACAAACTATGAAAGTTTTCCCAAAACATAGCATGAGAGATGTATTATGTTTATCAACTTAAAAACCAGCATATCATAGAAATGAAATGGATCATGAAACAAAACATTCATACATAATGATACATAGGAAGAACAATGGTAAATTTCCTTACCACAGGTATCCCAAAGAAATAGTTGCAACCTTTTCATTAATTTCCTGCCAAAATTATTACACTAGAGTCTTTGAACAATGCATCAACATCCAACCCGTGAAATGAGTCAAGAAGTGAAAGACATAGGCATGAAACAACTTCTCCCAACCTCAAGGGTCGAATCCCTGAGTTGTGGAGCTGATCCACCAAATTTTTAACTGAAACCTAGAGTGTAGGGTGGTCAAACTCACTCATCCCTAACTTTAGTGAAACTGATTCATTTAACCCAAAAATACACTTTTACCCAATGTATCTACCTCTAGTAACTAAAAGTGACATAATTAAATTTACATGAATCAATTACATCAGTAAAATCCATTAAATCCATTGACCAATTGAGAAAAAGACAAAATGTGGAAAATATCAGTGAACTGGAAAAAGCGTAGCGCCAACTTCAAGCCAACTTTTGAGGGGGTTTCCGATGTCCAAATTGATCTCAGGATAGCTCATTGGAAATCCTACCCTAACTAGTTTCCAAAAATGTAATTGGTTTCAAAAAATAATGATTTTTAACCCTCCAAAATTTAAATATCCCAAGACTAGTCAAGTGCGCAATGCCAGTGTCAGTGTGCAGCGCCAGTGTCAAGTGCGCAGCGACAGTGTCAAGTGTGCAGCGACAGTGTCAGTTGCGCCCTCCATCTTCCAGCTGAGTTTTAGATGGATTTCAAGTGTCCAAATTTCTCTCATGATATCTCGTTGGAAATAACCATATATTGACTACACAATGGACCCATAAAGCACTGAAAATGATCAAGTATAGCCCCTCAAAAATCAATTCTCCTAAGATTGGTCAAAACGTGCAAAATGGGGGTGCAAAAATGAAGTGTGATTTTGCAGACAACCTTTGGAGGCCTTCCTCAACTCCAAATTGATCTCATCATATATCATTGGAAATATATTCCAGTCTAGTTATCATTTGACTTATCAAGCAAGTCATTTGGACACTCCTGCTAGGAGAAAATTTGATTTTCCGAAGGTCACTCCAGAAGTGCAGCAACTCTCCTATAGCAATTTTATTTTTGAAATTTATCCAAAAAAATGACACCTGTGTAAAAACTGAAGGATTGTTTTCTTACTTGACCTATAATGGACAAAAACCTCTTTCACATTTTTAAAATTCATCACCATTGGGTCAGAAACATAGTTTGAAGAAAAACTGGCCCTATGTGTGGAAAATGATTTGTCCCTTGGAATGATTTCTTGAAAAATTATGGAGACATGATGTTTATGAGCTAGAATGGCCTCATAATTGCTGATATGACCTCCCTTATGCCTCCTCTACTTAGATTCCTCTGATTCCATAGCAAACCCTAGCTCAATGGGAGAGGAAATTAGGGTTTAATGTAGACAAAACAGGGGATTTGGGAAATTTATAAGAATGAAGGGAAATAAAGGGGATAGGGAGCTTCTAAATTCTTAGGAAAATATTTGGAGGTAAGTGGAATTTCAAGGATTGAGTGAGGGGAAGGGGTCCAAAAGGGAAAAACACAGGCCTAGTCTCGAAAAGTGTCAAATTGTAGCAATATGCTAGGTATTGTGGAAAAATGATGATTTTGATGGATATGAGTGATGGGAAGTGTTTAGGAAGGTATATTACAGATAGGGGAAGGTGTGAGAGCATCAGGATACAAGTCTTGTTGATGATTTAACCATGGAAGTCATGAAACCAAGAAAAATGTCCTCAAAACCCTAAGAGAGGGAAATGAGCTTTCCATGCACAACTGAGAGACAAATATGGTAAACACAAAACCACTTAATTGGAAATGATAGTTTGTAACCTAAAATTTTTGAAGACCTTTGGCCATTACTACTCCTTCAAAAGATGAATTTGATGGTGAAATGGCCAATTTTCATGATTTTGACCTTATGACCTAATGATGACACAACATGGAAGAAAGATTTGAATGATGACCATGATGACTATGGGACTCTTTCAACAATGAATGAACTGACCACAATGATTTTCATTTACCATGGAAGTAAAAGGAGTATTAATGATATCAACAACCTAATTAGTGACCAAATTTTTGCATGACCTAGTAGACTGATAAAAAAAAATTAGTGAGACCCCTAACATGACATGAAAAGAGGATTTTTTATCACTAATGGCAGGATGGAAATACTGACACTAACACCTCCTTGGATATTATTCTGACCAGTGGGTAGATGAGCCAATCATAGGTTTCCTCTCCATATTTTTTGCAGATTATAAAACATCTATCATTCTCAATTTCAGCCAATTCTTAGTAGATAGTATTCATGACCAATTTGTCAAATTTCAAATAGAAGATGTGTTTAAATATTCCTATGTTCTAGTTTACATGTTTCTATATCTCCAGGGAGATAGATTTAAATTTTCAATTAAGAAATTGGATGATGATGGAAATCAACAGTCAGTCATCTTTTGGACCACAATGGTGATGAAAGAGAAGGATTATTCATACAAACAGTTCATTTAACTGTTTGTACATCCAGAAATGAGCCTTCTTAGTAGTACAATTGAACCAAGGGTCAGTGAGGACATTATAAGGATTCTACATCTATCATATCAAGAAAATACAGGAGACTAGTATTTATACCAAAACTACACAGAGTTGAGAGTTATTGGCTATGATCTTGCTCATTACAAGCTTCCAAAATTCCTCCCAATGAGGACTTTTTCTTTAGAGTACATCAGGCAGATTTTGAATGCTGATGAAATCCACTTTGTATCAGCAAAGAAGAAATCACAATTCAGGATTAAAACAAATATTGGGCCATTCATTTTCAATAATAGGTCAGCAGGGGAGGAAGCAGACAGGATCTTGAACGAAATGAAGTTCAGTCTCAACTTTACCTGGTCCTATGATCCATTGGGAACCATTTCAAAATTAATGGTAGAAAACAAGACTTCTCCTTATATACATACTCATAGGCCAGAAATAGAGAAGTAAATGAACCAAATGGAGTGGGTTGAAAACACTTTGCAGGAAGCTGAGGAGCAGTTAGTCTCTACTTCTACATCACGCACTCCTGTCCCACGGGAAAAATCAGGAAAAATACTAAGAGAATAAGACTCACCTTCAGTGACTGATACTACAAGTAAGGAGTTCAAGATCATGTACAAGAAAAGAACCAAACTCAATCCTAAAGTTAATCCAAATAAATATTCAAAATAGGAGGTTGTCATAATTACTATGGAGACACCTACATCCTCTCAAGTTGGTGGCCAATCCACCCTTTCTCCTACTACTACTATAGCTTCACAGGACCAGTAACAAGCTATTCAGACATCTAAGGTTGTCCCAGGGGAGAAAGAGAAAACAGTGTTTCATACCTTCATGGAAATCAAGTTGAAGAATGAGATTTTGAAGAACAGTACATACAGCCAGTTTTAGAAGCATACTTCCAGCTGTCAGAGTAGGTTTTTGTCAGCATTTGACTCTGAGAAAAATAAAATGCAAATGGACTTGAGGCATAGATTTCACAGCCTAAGACAGTAGCTGATTACAAGAAAACTTCATTTGAGTTTGACATCAAAGAAATTCATGCCATTGATCAAAAGGAGATGCACAAGCAACCAGGTGAAATGATTTCCTCTACCTTAACTAATACAGCCATGAGTTTATCTAAATTTTAGGTTTCCTTGGAAAAAATTCAATCACAGCTAAACATGGAGAAAATCTCCTCTCTCGCCAAATATACAAGGATAAAAATTTTGGAGGAATTGGTATTCAAGATAGCATATGACCCCTCCAAAATGAATGTTGCAAAAGAAATAATAAATAATAAGAATGTTGACATAGCGTCATCGAGGAAAAAACTAAATTTGTCAGCCACAGAAGACCCTCTCACCAAATATATTGAAGAAACAGAGTCTCAAAAGTCGGATATGATGAAGCTCATCATGGAGAAAAATGTCCAATTGAGACAAATGGAGACGGAAATGGAAAAAATGATTAAAGAGAAGGAGTAGGTTGCAAAAATTTCCATGGTTCCTTTGGAGGTTGTACCTCTTACAGCCATCCCTATAGCTATAACTACAACACAGACAACAAATGGTGCAGAACAGTTGAAAAAGGCAGTGGAGAATATGTCTATCCAGACAGAGGAAATAAAGAAGTTGCAGGATCAAGTCAAACTTTTGCAAGACCATAGATCAAGAAGTGAAGTTTCTCATGCAACTGAAGGACAGAGAGCTCAAAAACTGATAGAGAGGTTGCATAAGTCAGAGAGAGAATCATCCATTGGACAGTCATTGGGCCAAGTCAAATAAATCATCTGGGTGGATATAATTGGATCCATTAATGATATTTGGCCCTGCTTTCAAGTCATTTTTGAACAAAAGGAGTTAATTTAAAAATCTACAAGATCCATTAAGACATCACAAAGGAGCTTGGGGATATGCCTGAAACAGCAAACAGCATTATTAAATTCTTAAACTCCAAGAATAGATATGAGGTAGATGACTTGGGAATATATGATAGGACATAGACCATTTTAGAAGTGGAAAATATTCTTACTAAGAAGACACTGTGCCATGCAAAAGCATCCTTCTGCCTGGATGTTCAGGGTCCTATAATTTATAGATCTCAGGTGAAGAGGATTGTATTGAGATTTATACATTGTAAATAATTTCAATATGAAATATTTCAAAAATATATAATATATATATGAAAATGAAAATAGGGTATGTCAAAAAATGAATATAGAGAAAAAGACAAAAAGAAAGAAAGTTGAAAAGAATAAAAGAAAATAAGAACCCCACAAAATAAAAAATAGAAAAATAACACTGAAAGTGTTGAAAATTCAAATGCCACTATTGATAGATTAGTTTTCTTTAATGTCATCACCAAATAATATTGTGTGCAGCTTGTTTAAAAATGCCACAATGACTATATTTTTGTTCAAATCATATAGCTTAATCATGATTGAACAATTGTCACTTTTTGTTAATTAGGCTAGTGAACAAATATTTACCAAACAATTTATTCTTGGCAAATCAGTAGTTAGGTAGAAAATGAAATTGATTCAACTGTTTAATCTAAATCAATAGGAGAAATAAGTGATAGAGTAGGTTAGATTTTTTATAATAATAAAAAAGTGATGTGGGTTTACTAGCTTAAATGCACCCTACGTATAAAGAAGAAAAAATGTTAGCTTAGCAAAAGAAATGAAATTCAATGGGTAGGTAGAAGTGTTTTGGAGTCTTGAAAAGAGTTAAATTGGTTATCCCAAAGTTTTGGTTTTCAAAGGTATTTATGCATATGAAATAAAAAGGGGATAATATGATTTTATCACAATTCTAAGTATTTGGGGCACATTAATGAAAATATTGGCATATTACCATATATCCTAAGTTTTGTATTCTCATTAAACCTCCCACTACCCGACAATCCGTCAAGTCACATCACCTTAAACTCTGCTCATATATACACCCATCATTTCCTCCTCTCCTGATCCAACGGTCCACATTCGTTTTCGGCCCCCCCTTCTCCATCCAAGATTTACCACCGAGGGGGTCCGAAAAAAATTGTTTCAGCTTTCGGGCCCACTGCAACGTGGCGGTTCCTCCGTGTTTCACACCCCCCACTGCTCATACTGCTTACCGCCTCATAACCCCCCTCCCCTCGAAAAGTGCTTCCCCCCACAATACGAAACCACTCAACTATCTGTTGCGCTCACCAATCTTGTCACGCTAGCTTGCATATGCATGTTACCAATTATGCCCCTTCCCACGGAAAACCATCTGTTAATTCATTTATGCATTTAATTAAAGAAATGATCGTTAATATAATGAATCTGTGCCACAATCAACGGAAAAATCCCAACTATGTATAAAACCATGCATTCTAAACCTGTTTAAATTTTACCTTGTTCATTTCTCTGCAATTTCCATTCTTGTGACAGGTTTATAGAACTCTAGATCGATTCATCATGTCATTACCAATCCTAGCACTGCGTCTACTACGTTTTCTTCGTCAATTCAAAGCTTTACACAGTCCCGGTAAACTTGTTCTTTTCTGAACCCTTTCAATTCTCTGAAACAAATTGAATCATGCCTCCTAAGAAGAAAAGCCAGGACTGTAGAAATTATACAAACAATATGTATACCAATGGATTCAATCTGATCATGCAATATACTACAACAAGATATTGTATCCTTCTACAATTAATTGGTGGAAAATAAACATGATCGCACAATCACACCAAGTAAGAGAAAGAAAATCAATCCAAAACACAAGATATTTTTCTGGGGAAAGCTTGCTGCTCAAAATCCCTCTATCTCTATTGTATAATGAACAAAGGAATCATGAAAAAATACAATGCACTCTTCTCACAAGAGTCTGTCGCACTATCCTGACTATCTCACACTGATTTGGACAAAATTGGGCTAGTACTTAGCCAATTCTCAGCCTCTACTCAGCCTTACTTGCTTACGCAATATCTAGGAAATTAATCCCTATTAAATAGGATAATTAGCTTTCCTTGATTGCTCAATGCATCATGGTCATCCTATGGTGTATATAATTGCACCTGGGCAATTTTCTACAAATATAACTGATAGATAACTTCCCTTTAACGTCTGTCTCAACTGGGCCTTCATCAGAACTAACATGCATTAAGCTAATAGTAGTAAATCATCAGTCACTTGACATAACACTGCATGTGAATTAAGTCTAATTTAATTCACTAGACCTCTCACTAGTGTGACAATCAGTTACAACTAGTCAGACTGACTTTAACTCAATTAATTGAGTTAACCAATTTCTCATGCATTAAACTAATACACTAACTGCAACTTGGACTCTAAAACAAACAGAATCACTTTACATGCCTCACCAACCACCCTCAACATTAATTTCATGAGCTAACTGAGTCTGTCACACTCACTTAACTATTACAAGTGATTATGAGATAAGATTACAATTTATTGTCCAATTTATTTAAGGGATAAATAAATTTGACACACATTTCTTCTAATTTAATTAAGAAATAATTAAATCAAAAGCCTCCATGGTAGCCATTTCTGGATGTTGTTTTTGGATGCTAATTTCACTGTTTCTTATTACAAATTTCAACACTCCCTCTCAACAAGAAAGGAATCAATATGTCCTGATCTGGTACCTTTGGAATGTTCTGCATGCAACACTTATGAAACTGAATAGCCTCCAAACAATTGAATCAATATAATGCATCTGTCATCAAAATATTATGACTGTTGGATCCTACTGCACATGTCTACTGGACTCTCTATGCTGCTGACATCTGCATCCATGCACTCTACACTACTGCCAACTCTGATCTGCGCTCCAATATTTGACACCTGTCACTCTGATTTTTGTCTTCTTGACATCTGACTACATCAATCTAACCAATCCTTCCTGTTATCATTGTACTATGGGCTCATCATAGCCAAGTTCAATCCATTATACACGCCATCTCAATGAACCCTACCCAAATTTATTCTTGGGATTAATTATGTACATCGCCCCACCTCTTACCTAGAGGTATAGCTGCATGTAATCCCTATGCCCTTTTGGCTCGAAATTTCCCCCCCCTGGAGGTCTCTGCTTTAGTGGAATCTTCCACTCAATCTCCTCTCTACTTCTCCAATTGTGGCTGCTCCAAAAACTTCTGATACTACTTTTGAGGCTGCATGTTGAGAGATAATTGCTCCCTCTCAACCACCAAGTCATTAACCACTAATTTTCTCCTCAAAGCCTTGCATGCATCCTCAACCTCAAGAGCATATAGGTTCTTGAATTTTACACCAATCTGCTTCACATGTCTCGTGGCTATGTGTTTAAGGAAAAAAATTCCTTTTCTAAACATCACTTCATAACCACGGTCTTCCAATACTGCTACGGAGACAATATTCTTCCTTAGGCCTGGAACATCTGCTAGTCTAATATGGGAGCCATTATCCTTCTGAAAGGTAATATTACCTATGTTGATCGTGCTATACCTCTCGTCATCTCCAAACTCTATGCTTTGTTGGAGGTACTTCTCCTCCAAGTCACTGAAGTGATCTATATTCCCCATCATATGGAACGAGGTATCGTTGCCTAAATACCACATACATCCTATTACATTTTTTTCCATGCATGAAATGAGATTAAAATAAAGCTCGAATTGTGAAGAAAATGCTTTACTTGCTGTAACTGCAGGCTCCTTCTTGTTTGCCTTCTTCTGAGGACAATTTGTAGCATAGTGCCCATGCTCATGACAGTGAAAACATATGATCTTGGATAAGTCTTTCTTGCCTGCTTTTCCTTGGGATTTATTTCCCTTGGATTTATTTTCCTTACTGGCCAAGGCACAATCTTCCTGTTCATTAGTCTTGGATGAGGATCCAACCCTAGTATTCCACCTGAACTCTTCTTGTACCAAATCCGACCAATGTCACTCCCATTTTGGTAACTTCTTTCTCCCATTGACAGAGTCCTAATAACTATGCCAGCTCTTGGGAAGGACTAGAAGTTTTAGGCTCACCAAGTCATCATCTACTATAGTCACACCAACACTTCCAAGCTCACCTCGACATTGAGTGAAATTCGCTAAGTATGTTGATACTGTCTCGCCCTCCTTCTTCTTGATTTTCCTGAGCTTTTTTTTTAGCACCAACATCCTTTGGTCATTGTTGTTCTGAAATATATCTTTCAAGGCCTTCCATACTGCATATGGAGTCACCTTGCTAGGGAGACTCAAGACAATGCGATCTTGAACTCCCTCTAGTAAGATCCTCCTCGCCCTTGCTACCTTATTTTTTCAAGCATCAAGAAGAGTGGCGTCTGCTACTGCAGGCTTGGGAATATCATTATCAATGAATTCCTTCAACCTGTTGTCCTCCAGAACTTCCTCCATTCTATATTTCCATGCAATATAATTATAACTCCCCTCGAGTGCATATTCCAATCTTAATCCATTGAAATCCATCTTGATCCACTTGTCACTCCAAAGAAAGTATCTGCAAGTTTGAATATTGTTCAACACAAACTCAATTTCTTCTCCACTATTGTGATTCTGGCGCTCTGATACCATGTAGAAATTATGCAAACAATATGTATACCAATGGATTCAATCTAATCATGCAATATACTAGAGCAAGATACTGAATCCTTCTACAATTAATTTGTGGAAAATAAACACGATCGCATAATCACACCAAGAGAAAGAAAATAAATCCACAACACAAGATATTTTTCTATGGAAATCTTGCTGCTCAAAACCCCTCTATCTCTATTGTATAATGAACCAAGGAATCATGAAACAATATAATGCACTCTTCTCAATAGATTATGTTGCGCTATCCTGAATGTATCACACTGATCTGGACAAAATTGGGTTAGTACTTAGCCAATTATCAGCCTCTTCTCAACTTTCCTTGCTTACCCAATCCCTAGGCAATTAATCCCTATTAAATAGGATAATTGGCCTTCCTTTACTACGCAATGCATCATGGGCATCCTATGTTGGACGTTGTGTTTAACGCTCCCCGTGTGTTTCGTGACATGGAATAACCACCTCTCGTGGATCCTAATTCTGGCGATTGTAGCGGAGATTAACACCTACGGGTTTTGGTCTAACGGCAATCGTGAGTTCCAACAAGTGGAATCAGAGCGACAGGTCTCGAGTTTGAAACTCACTCGGCTCACATTGAGGGGGAGATTGTTGGACATTGTGTTCAACGCTCCTCGTGTGTTTCGTGACATGGACTAACCACCTCTCGTGGATCCTAACTCTGGCGATTGTAGCGGAGACTAACGCCTGCGGGTTTTGGTCTAACGGTAATCGTGAGTTTCAACATCCTATGTTGTATATAATTGCGCCCGAGCAATTTGCTACAAATATAACTGATAGATAACTTCCCTTTAACCTCTGTATCAACTGGGTCTTCATTAGAAAAGACATGCATGCAGCTATTAATAGTAAATCATCAGTCACTTGACAGATAGTGCATGTGAATTAAATCTGATTTAATTCACTTGACCTCTCACTAGTGCAACAATCAGTTAAAACTAGTTAAACTCACTTTAACTCAATTAATTGTTGGCAATATGATGCAGAGTGTTGTCCTTGATGGCAACCACTTGATAGAGTGTTGTCCTTGAATGGCAACCCACTTGATGAAGATGATGGCAACCTACTTGATGAAGTTATGCTTGATAGAATATGTCTTGATGAACTTGTTAAATGATGTAAATCTGATGTATCTACAGTGAGTACAGAAGGTAATGAAGAAAGGAATTCAGTATGTGCTAGATCTATGATGAAAAGAGTATGTCTCAAGGCATACGTGGATTTGTCTAGGAGAAGTCGCATATGCACGCGGGAAATAACGTGCCAAGTCGCGTATGGGAAAAAGCGCTCATAAAGTACAAAACCAGGGGTAACCACCATGGTATTGACCCATTGTATTGAGTAATGATTTGTCTATATGACCCCGTCCAGGAATACCATCGGAAGTAATGTGGTTTTGGCTCATGGTATTGAAAAAGGATAAACCTATATAAGGAGAAGAAATTCATTGTGCAAAGGGGCAATTGTGGGAGCAAGATGTCTAAGCTTGAATGAATGCTTCTCTCTGAAGTATATCTGAATGGAAAGGGTTACAGTTGAATGATAGATCTGAATGCATGAAGCACCTATGAAGAAAATGATGAAGAAGGGAATCTAGATCTGAAATGTATTTGTATTTGCTACATCTGTTTATGGAATGATTGGATCTGAGAGGAGGCGAACATCTGTCTGACGTAAAGGGTAAAATATGTGTGATGTGTCTATTCTGAAGAATTGTAATGACCTAAATGTTTGAAGAACCATACGCTAGTTTTCCGCAGAAGAAGCGCATATATACGTGGCTTCGCTGAAGAGAAAGCGCGTATGTGCAGTAAAACTAACTTTGTAATATGTACAGAAGTATACGCGGGTTTGTATGGTAGAAGGCGCGTATATACGCGGGATCAGTGATAGGAAAGTGCGTATGCAAACTAGGGTTTGCTGAAGCATGGGGTATGAAATGTCTAATCTGTTCTGCTGTGTTACTGCTATCTGTATTCTACAGTTCTGAGTTGTCTGTATCAGTTTGGTTGTATGATTAAGCTTAAATGTGTAGAGTGGGTCCAGTCTGAAAATATTATGAAACGTGTCCTACAAGTTGTACTCTATTTGAGTTGTTGGATCCAGTGTGAAAATTGATGAAACGTGGTCCATAGAGGTGCTGAGGGTTGTAGCCTTCAGTCAGGGGGTTGTAGCTCCCTTCCAGGTGAGGCTGGTAAACGAGATCAGGGGGTCGTAGCTCCCTTCCAGGAGAGGCTGGTAAACGAGTCAGGGGGTTCGAGCTCCCTTCCAGGAGAGGCTGGTAAACGAGCGCAGGTGGGTGCCTGCGTGCTGGTAGAGTCTGCACCAGCACATATGTTGTAAGATGTTTTCTCTATAATAAAATATTGAAGGCTGAGCAACTGCAGCGGTGGTTTTCTCCCGACTTGGGTTTCCACCTAAAAATCCCGGTGTTCATGTGTGATGCTTATGTGTGATGGTTTATTCTGTTCTTACTGCACATGTTTACTGTTTATAGAACATCTAATGAATGAATGATGGAATGATATAAGTGAAGAATTAATGGCATAATTAGATCTCTGTGTATACGCGAGTTTTATGAAGTATATCCGCGTGTATACGCTAGTTGGCTTCAGCAAAGTAGCGTATGGGTTTTAGAGAGTGGAAAAGTAAAAAGATTTGAGTAGTGCCTAAATACTGATTCACCCCCCCCCCTCTCGCATTTTTCCCAACATTAATTGAGTTTCCTAATTTCTCATGCATTAAACTAATACACTAACTACAACTTGGACTCTAAAACAAATAGAATCACTCCACATGCCTCACCAACCACCCTCAACTCGAATTTCATGATCTAACTAAGTCTATCACACTCAATTAACTATTACAAGTGATTATGAGACAAGATTACAATTTAGTGTCCAGTTTATTTAAGGGATAAATAAATTTGACACACATTTCTTCTAATTTAATTAAGAAATAACTAAATCAAAAGCCTCCATGGTAGCCATTTTCTGGATGTTGTTTTTGGATGCCAATTTCATTGTTTCTTGTTGCAAATTTCAACAAGGAGGAACCATTTAACCCATTGATCCATCCTCCTGTTGATTTAGACCATGTCCCAATAGCTGACAGAGATTCTAAAAATTCATGAAAATCTCCGTGAAAGTGAAATTTTCGAGATGTATTGTTGGTTACAGGACAAATACATAGATAATTCAGATGACATTGGACTGTGGGAATCAAACTTATCTCACTATATTTTCCCCCATACCCATATTACCCATGAATTCCGAAAATGTCAAGCCTGCTACTTACCTAGCCAGAGAGCCATATATGCCCCCATAGGTGAAATTATCTTCACTCTCTCTGCACAATCCATCAATCAAATGATGCAAACCCCTTCTGTAGAAAATCAAACCCATTTCTCCCAAGAATCCCTTAATGAAAATTATCAAAAGTTGGATTTTTCCAAAAGGGCTAAAACCCTTGAACTTTTCCTAGCTGAAGATACTCAGTTGGCTAAAAAGAACCCTCCTTACTCTTCCTCCATTTTCCCTGAAAAATCCAAAAAGATAATCACAGTCATTTCATACCTCCTTGGATACTATTTTGACCAGTGGGTAGATGAGCCAATCATAGGTTTCCTCTCCATATTTTTTGCAGATTCTAAACCATTTATCCTTTTCAATTTCAGCCTATTCCTACAAGATAGTATTCGTGACCAGTTTGTCAAATTTCAAATAGAAGAGGTGTTTAAACATTCCTCTGTTCTAGTTTACATGTTTCTATATTTCTCGGGAGATAGATTTAAAATTTCAATGCATAAATTGGATGATGATGGCAATTAGCAGTTAGTCATGTTTTGGACCACAATGGTGATGAAAGAGCAGAAGGAGTATTCATACGAACAATTCTTTGAAGTGTTTTTACATCCAACAATGACCCTTCTTAGTAGTAAAATTGAACCAAGAGTGAGTGAGGACATTAAAAAGATTTTACATCTATCAGATCAAGAAAATATAGGTTACTAGTATTTATACCAGAACTACATAGAGTTGAGAGTTTATGGTTGTGATCTTTCTCCTTGCAAGCTTCCAAAATTCCTCCCAATGAGGATTTTTGCTTTATAGTACATCAGGTAGATGTTGAATGTTGATGAAATCCACTTTGTATCAGCAAAAAATAAATCACAGTTCAGGATTAAAACACATATTAGGTCATTCATTTGCACCAGCCGGTCGGCAGGGGAGGAAGCAGACAGGATCTTGATGGAAATGAAGTTCAGGCTCACCTTTACCTGGTCCTATGATCCATTGGGAACCATTTCAAAATTAAGGGTAGAAAACGAGACTACTCCTTATATACATACTCATAGGCCAGAAATAGAGAAGTACAGGAACCAAATGGAGTGGGCTGAAAACACCTTTTTGGAAGTTGAGGAGCAGCTAGTCTCTACTTCTGCATCACACACTCTTGTCCCATAGGAAAAAACAGGAAAAATACTGAGAGAAGAAGAGTCACCTTCAGTGACTAATACTAAAAGCAAGGAGTTCAAGATAATGTAAGGAAAATAACAAAACTCAATCCTAAAGTTAATCCAAATAAATATTCAGAACAGGAGGTTGTCATAATTACTAAGGAGACACCTGCATCCTCTCAAGTTGGTGGCCAATCCACCCTTTATCCTACTATTTCTACAGCTTCATAGGACCAATAACAAGCTATTCAGTCAACAAAGGTTGTCCCAGGGGAGAAAGTGAAAACAATGTTTGATACCTTCAGGGAAATCAAGCTGAAGAATGAGCTTTTGAAGAGCAATACATACAGCCAATTCTAGAAGCATACTTCCAGTTCTCAGAGTAGGTTGATGTCAGCATTTGACTCTGAGAAAGGTAAAATGAAAATGGCCTTTCTTAAGGAACAAATTTCATAGCCTAAGACAATAGCTGATTAGAAAACTTCGTTTGAGTTTGACATCAAAGACATTCATCCCATTGATAAAATGGAGATGCACAAGCAAACACGTGAAATGATTTCATCTACCTTAAATAATAAATCCATGAGTTTATCTAAATTGTAGGTTTCCTTTACAAACATTCAGTTACATCTAAATATGGAGAATTTGTCCTCTCTTGCCAAAGATACAAGCATAAAATATTTTGACGACTTGGTAGTCAAGATAGGATATGACGCCTCCAACATGATGTTGCAAAAGAAATAATAAAGAAGAAGAATGTTGGCATAGCAGCATTGAGGAAACAACTAAAGTTGTTAGCCACAAAAGACCCTCTCACCAAATATATTGATGAAACAAAGTCTCAAAATTCGAATATGATGAAGCTCATAATGGATCAAAATGCCCAATTGAGACAAATGGAGATAGAAATGGAAGATATGATTAAAGAGAGGGAGCAGGCTGCAAAAATTTCCATGGTTCCTTTGGAGGTTGTACCTCTTACAGCCATCCCCACAGCTACAACTTATGCAACACAGACAACAGATGGTGCAGAACAGTTGACAAAGGCAGTGGATAATTTGTCTATCTATACGAAGGAAATCAATAAGTTGCAAGTTCAAGTCAAACTATTGCAAGTCCAGAGATCAAGAAGTGAAGTTTCTCATGTAGCTGAAGCACAAAGAGCTCAGAAAATGATAGAGAGGATGCAGAAGTCAAAGAGAGAATCATCAATTGGACAGGAATTGGGCCAAGTCAAAGAAATCATCTGGGCAGATATCATTGGATCCATTAATCATATTTGCACCTGCATCCAAATCATTTTTGAACAAAAGGAGTTAATTAAAAAAGCTACGGAAGCCATTATAGACATCACAAAGGAGCTTGGGTATATATCTACAACATAAAATAGCATTATTAAATTCATGAACTCCAATAATAGATGTGAGTTAGATGACTTGAGAATAGATGATAGGACAAAGACCATTTTAGAAGAGAAAAGTATTCTTACTAAGAAGAATCCCATTGTTCAGCTGAAAGAGAAACACCACAGCTTAGAGATAGCAGTGAACGGGTTTTTCAACAGGTTAGAGCCTATAACACAGAAGGGTCTGCTTTCTTTGTTTGTGATTAATGATAAGTTGATAACTCATGAATACTATGTGAAGAAGCTAAGGGAAATTTCCAGGGACACTGCCAAATTCTCCAATATCAAAGGCACCGTGACATGTAAAGCATTCTTGGAAGCAATGAGCAGTGATATTTTCATTCAACATGAGGTAAACTACATCTTTGTGGTAAAACCTACTTTTTTCCAGATATAATGAAGTGGATGAAATTTACCAAAAGGTAATCAAGTTAACTATCCCAGATGAAGATCGATGGGATAAACTGTGTGAACTATAGGAGTGAAAAGTAAATGATAAAGGTCAGCTGCAGCCAGCACATCAGCCAGCGCAACCCGCAAATAGGTCTACTCAGCAATTGTTTCCTCTAAAACAGTGTCAGCATTCCAGATCACCTCTACCCAACCTATTTTTTGTCACAGTTAGAGTTTATTATTCAATTTTTGCTAATAATACATTATATGTTGAGACATCATTAATGTAATCAGTTTTGTAAAGGATCAATATAAATACTTCATTGTTCGAAGTATTCTTGGTTGGTTATTGAATATATTTTTCCTACTGAGCATTGTAACTTTCTACGTTTTGTTGGAGCATCAATAATATAGGGACTTATTACAGGATTCATGTGGTGTATTCACTGGTGAAGTTCTTCTACTGTAACTGTGTTTTTTCATTGTACTTCCTTTCTTTGTGAACATCTGAAAAAACTTAATTATTAAACAGAAAGTGTGATGAATAGGACATGTTAATTAGAACACCTTATTCTAGTTGCTTTTACAATTTATATGTTATCTATTGAAGTCGGATTGAAGAATAATTAATTGCTTTTCAATCTCTACTGAATTCAATATTTCTTCACTTTCATATTTCATTAAAAATCTAAAAAGATCTAGTATATACAACCTAGCTTTCCATGTGATAACTCTTTTAAGTCTCGATGCAGTATCCATTTTTATATTTTTGACTCCATTTCCCAATCTGAATATAGAAATTTAATCAACCAAACCGATCAAAATCAAAAAAATAACCAAGTACAATCATAACTAGCCTACTATCCACTAAAAACAAAGTTAAGTTATACAGAGAGATCCCTCTCTGAAGCTGGCAGGGCTAGATCCCTGCTTCCAAAGTGGTTTTAATCTTGCCCTCTATGTTTATTCTCCCAATATTTTAAATTACAGAATGATAACAACAACCACTACTTTCATCCAATTCACGTTCTTACCTTTTCGATGAATACCATCTTTCAACAAACCTCAGAAGCTTCTCACGGGTGTGTCTATATCTACATTGAACTCCTTAGCAAGTGTAACGGAAGATCAAAACATGTTATTTTTGACGGAGCTTGCGAAGTAATTTTTTTTCGACCATTCAACGATTGGATCATGAAATTCATGATAATCCTTTAGAGAACCCCGAAATCTTTGAAACGATGAATATTCAATTAGAGGCAGGGGATTACGATGGGAAAATTGTGAGGGAAAATAGATCTGATCATATTCAGCAGTCAGGTTGAGACAAAGAGGACCTGACATAGCCATCAATGAAGAATGAAGTGCCTCAATTGCTCAACAAAAATACAAACAGTGAGATATTGAATGATGAAGATCAAAGGATGTAGAACAACTGAAATTAGATGTGTTGATGGAAAAATGATAGGTCGAATGGCAATCATCAGTAAAAAAATAATGATCAGATGGGATGGTTAAAGCATCAAACTACTAATTTTTAATTAACTAAGATAAATAAGCTTGGACAGCTCTGCGAATGCTCTGACCAATCGAACCTAGTGCCTTGCAAGCCAAATGTGACAAATCATTTTCCTGTAGTTGGTGAAAAACTGTACAAGCATCATAATCATCAAAATAATTTAAAAGGGATGTCAGCACAACAAATACATGAGACCGGCTAGGACATGGTGAATAGATAAGAACTTCATTCATGTGATAATTTGTGCATTCATTATCACTCAAGAGCATTTTAGGTGTGATTTGCAATATGCATTCACAAGAAGAACTAGGAGATTACTATTAAGGAATGAATTCGATAAGCATGATTCCTTCGGCCAAAGATAGTCATTGGAATGATCAATTTTGCAATTCCATGACTCTATGAGAGATACACATTCCAAACCTGAGTTTGATGCGAGAGATTCACATGAAGATGAATGAACTGAAAAAAATTCTTGAATCCAGTCAGAAGTAAAATCTTGAAAATTTAAAAGATCATACCCAAAATACCAAACAATTTTCAAAAAGGAATTTCATCAAGTGAAATCGTGCAAAGAGAAGGATTGCGCAGGATAAACCAAATCTGACTTAGTTCGGGGGGCTTACCAGAGTCGCGAGATCCTGACATAACCATCAACAAAATTTGAAGTGCCTCGACTCTCTGGCAGGTCTCAGAACTTTCAAGGATTATAAAATCAAAATTCAAAGAATGAACTAAATCATGCATGGTTTGAGGATAGTTGCTACCATTGGTTTCAATAAATCCACTGCTGACCGAATGGCAGCCATCTATGTCACTTATTTTACCAGATTTTCCAACTTCAGCAACCATATTACTCAAGTCGAAATATTCTTATGATCGCAAATTCAAAGATGAATAAATCTCGGAAATTTCATGAGAAAACTTATTTGAAGAGTTGTCTTCATGCGAGAGAAGAGATGATGAGGGATGGGAAGAGTACTCAAATATTTGATTGTTTTCATTTGTGTCATGGAAAATCTCACCAACTTGTGCCAATTGAGAGGTTAACTCATCAAATGACGGACTTAAAGAACATGGAGTATCTATATCACAAGTAAATGCATCACAGACTGTAGAGCACAAGGGATAGTGAGATGACGAGAAAGTTTCGATAAGCACATATTCTTTGACCAAATTTGGATCTAAAGTAAAATATTCATGATAAACTAAAAGATAAACCGATACACTTTGGCATTCGTTATTGCATACATCAATAGATTCATCATCATTGGAATGATTGTTTCTCTAGGCTACAGATTGATTAAAATAATTGATTATAGTCGATTCACTACCAAGATTAGTATATTGAAAATCATCCAAGAATAGAAGCACAACATCTTCAAGTGGAGGATTTTTGAAAATAGAAGAAATTATTGAAAGCATCTTCTCTTTCCTGATCCCCTACCTGTGTAATGTGACTTCCTTGTATTTGATTGCAATTTGAACCAACAACACGAAAAACTAGCTGGTGAAACCTATTACTCAAGTGAATCATGGTACAAAGAGTCATGATTTGTAGATGATAGAGGGTAACAGAAATTAAAATTAGATTCGAGACTAAAATTGTGAACAGTAACATCATCTTGTGGAATGGAGGAGTTAGTCTTCTTGAGCCAGTCTGGAATTCCCTCCATTTAATCGAAATCGTGAAAAGTGGAAGAAGAATGAGAAGATGGATTAGGAATTTTTTTGCAGATTTCCCAACTTCACAATCACCACAAGGAGGCACCCACATCAGGACTAGAAAAAGAGGAGGAAAAGGAACAAAAGGAATAATAGGTTCCTCCTCTTAAATTAGAGGCGTGTAACGATTCACGAGAGTTGGGAAAGTGAAAACATTAGGAGATTTAGATTCAAACTAATTCAAAGAAATTTGAACCAGATATTCAAACTTTGGCTTACATAAATCCTGATCCATCTCTTCTTCAGGAAAATCATAGCATAAATGAAGTAATCTATTAGCAAAACTCTCAACTGATTCATGAGGCTCCATTATGAGTTGATTGATTCTTTTGTGAACATATCGGTAATCATACCAATTGAAATCTTGATGAAGCTCCTTAGAAAAATGACGAAGAGAATGAATGGAAGCATATGGTAAGGTATGACACCAATGCTTAACATGACCTTCGAGAGTGAGGGTGAATAGAATACACATAACGTCTTCATCATCGATTTAGAAATTTTTACAAAACCCAAGAAAATCATTTATATGTCTGGATAAAAATATACCACCCTCGTCATTAAACTTGAATTGGGACAAAGCATGAACAAGTTTTGTGGAGATTGAAATTTTTACATGAGGAAGGTTAGAAAAACACTCTGGGATTGTGATTTGGAAAAGATCCATTTATTATAGGATATTTAAAACTAGACTCAATAGGATTAACTTGTCATCTGGCCCTCCTTCTAGCACCATTGTTGATGGTTCTGGAAATTCGTCAACCAAGGGGTCTCCCCGATGTGAAGTCCCAATTAGACCTCACATAATTTGGAGTAGGATCCCCATCTGGAATATCATCTCAGTTGCTATGTATTCTTATAGATTTTCCTTGGCACTAACTTTCAGTAAGAGAGAAACACATGGTGCCTTCAGAAATCCAGGGGATGTGTTAAGTCCCTATATTAATAGTGTAGTCCCTTATTATGTCAGTGTAGCCCCCCTTATTATTATTGTTGTACCCCTGTAACCCCCATATTTTTATTATTGTGCCCTTACATTATTATTGTTAGGTTGGCTAGGATTACATTGTGGCCCCACTAGGATTACATTCTGGCCCCATGGACTCCTATACATAGAAATGAGGTTTTGATATTTGTATCATCCAACAATTATTCATTCATGTAATGTGTTGGAGGTTTCCCCCTCGAAATGGCTTATTTCTAAGGCGTTTCTAT